>JARHVA010000106.1:1847500-3047500 GCA_037957365.1 Torreya grandis | reverse complement strand
GATCAAACATGATGTGGATAACTAGGAGCAGACCTTGTAACACCGTCTAATGACATTAAATCCATGTAAATATTTTTAAGAGCTTATAGATGTAGGTTTTATCTCATTAAAATTTAAGAGACCCTATCCTATGGATCTTCATTTTCAATCATGACTATATGAAAACCAATAGGGTGATTGGTTTTCATCCATAATAGATCTATATTCAGGATTTAAAAGTAATGGTAGAATGGAACTACATAAGGAATGCCAGAAAGAACATCATGATAAAGGTCAAGTAATTGTCTAGTAATGTGAAGAACATAAAGAATGATTGAGGAAGATAGTGAAGGACATTAATGTAGAGGATCTCAAGAAAGAGTTATATGGTGGTGGGGATTGCTTCCTATAACTAGTCCTGATCTTCACATTTCCATCATGCTAAATAAAGATACAATGACATTAATGTAGGGGAAGGCTCAAAAAGGATTGCAGTGGTGGTTTTTATAAGTGGAATTGGGCTCATTAATGACCACTTCAGTGCTAATTTCCCTATCTTTCCTTATTTATTCCTATAAATACTATCTTTTAACTCTTCATTTGCATCCCTCAGCTGGGTATAGCAAATCCTTGATAAAATCACTTTGTAAAATCTTTGAATCAATATAAGATAATTTTAGATTCTAGTTTAATGCTAAGTGTACTTTATTAAAGTTTAATTTACATAGGTTTTGTTTATTCATCATCTGTAAGTCCTTCATGTACCTTAATTTAAGACTATTACTTTCCTATAGGTTGTATGGAGTGTTAGCTAGTGAGGTTTCTCTTGAAGTGTCATAATTCCATAGTGTCTTACATAGACCTATTTATTTTTTCCTTCAAGTTGCAGGTATATTTTCAACCTTCATGAAAAATAATCATGTTTGGAACCTTTTCATAGAATATAATTAGTTCTTTTCCTAATTAGATTCATCAATAGTCATAAAAGTGTTTAAGTTAAGAGTGAATCATTAAACATTTAGTGCATCACCATTTATACTAGGTTTTGTTCCCTTTATCTTTCTTCCCTTTCCCTTTCCCTTGGTATAAGTATAGGTTTAGGAGAAGAACTATATTATAATATATGATGAGCTAGCCTCATTAAAAAATCATATAGGTCTGACCCAAAATAAGGTAACCCACAACCTAGGGTCATTCCCATGTTGGATTATATTTGAGTAGGGGACCTAAACAATTCTTTACTCAGCTAGGGTGAGATATAAGTCCCCAATAATTTCCTCTAGGAAGTTTTTGGGATTCATTATATCTAAATGTGGTATAGACATTGACCCTATAAAGGTCAAATCTATTATGTACCTAGGGATATGATATATGGGTTGATGGAGATGCCGACATGTGGCACACATCCCCTTAGTTAGTTATATGGGTACAATATATTAGGGTAATAGAGTAACTTGTGGAAGTAGTACATTTGGTAATGGTCAACCTACATTGGATTAAGAGGTTACCAATCCATGGGTTAGATAGATGTATATATATAGGAGATGAATATCATGGTAAGGATATCAAGTAAGCATTGAGTCTTCTATTGTAAGAGGATATTGGAGGTTGTCCCCTCAAAGAGACATTGTGGAGTTATTCCTTACTAAAGGAGTATTATATGGTGTTTCCCTACCTTAAGGGTATTTATGAATATATTGTATATCAAGATCATTACAAGTGGTATCAGAGCTTTGATTTGGGCAATTTGTGGAGTGAAACCCTAGTTTTTTTTGAATCATCAATAACTTTTTATTTATTGCGAATGTTTCTACAAATTTTTTACTGGACATGGAGAATATTTCAAATAAGTCACAATAAAAAAAGCAAGATTTTTTGATTTGTTTTAAGGGAGTTATTGCTATTTTAGGGTTTATAATAATTTCACTATATATTCTGAAATATAAGGAATTTTTATTCAAAATTTTTACTGGAGATGTAAGAAGATATAAGAGAAGTAAAATAAAAAATTCATATTTTTTTGAGTTGTTTGGAGTGATTTTTTGTGATTTTATGGATCAGTTTTGATATTTTAGGGTTTCATGAACCTTAATTTTTTTTGTGGATCGTGGAGTTGCAAAAATTTTTAGGGGAAGATGATGTTGATGCTAGAGAATGGTGGATCAATATTAAGGAGAAGAATACTAAATTTTTTTTGTGGAAAATAGAATTATGTTTTTCTTTGTCTGGGCCTGCAAAGCATTGGTGGACTAATGAATTGAGCTTTGCGCAACAGTATTCTTCATTGGAAGCAATGGAGAAAACCTTCCTAGATCGATGGGATATAAATGAAAAAGAGGATGTAGAAGAGGAATAAAATCATGATGATAAAGAAGAAGAAGCAGAAAAAGAAGAAGAAATAGAAGAATCAGTAGAAGAACAAGAAGAAGAAGTAGAAGAAGTAATTGAAGAAGAAGAAGAAGAAGAAGAAGAAGAAGAAGAAGAAGAAGAATTGGATGATAAGGGTTCAAATAATTTGGCTCTAAAGAAATACGAGTCAATTTTTTAATTTCATGGATGCATTCAAAAGAAGAAGGTGGTTGTGTCCATAAGCCCTACCAACAAGTATAACTTCATTAACATGAATGTGGCCAAGCATCTACATGTTCAAGCAAAGAATATCAAAGAGGTTCAAGTAGATGGTAAGAATATTTCAATGTTTGAAGATCTGAAGCTCATTATGGAAAAATATGTTTTGCATTCAGAATTTTATGCTTTGGATATGGATGATGTGGATATAGTTCTTGGATATCCATGGTTAGAGACTTTGGGAACAATGAATATTAATGTTCAGAAAAAGTTAATGAAGTTTTGGTACAGGAAAAAGAAGATTACTTTACAAGATATCATAGTGAAAAAGGCACCAATAACAATCCAGGTAGATCATGAGGATAAGATGGAAACATGTGATGAAGAACATGATGAAGATTCAGATGATATAGATAAAGACACACTACAAATGAGCACTTCATCTACTCAAGAGACAAAGAAGGAAAAGGTGGAAGAGGTAGAAGCAAAGGTGGATAAAGTCAAAGTATTGGAAAATGTTGAGGTATATAGACACCCACATTATCATGAGAGGAAACAATCATGGAACCAGGTGAGGAAGTGTCATAAGAACAATCATTTTGTCTATATAGGAAATAAAATTTCCAATCACTATGGATATGCATGGAATCCAAAGAAAAAATACTATGGCACATGGAATGAATGGGGGAATCACTATGACTATGCATGGAAGAATACCTACTATGGTCATGGTGGGAATCAGAGTAGCGCAGTGAAATATGGTACATGGAATAAAAAGAGGAATAATTATGTTTGGACACCATAGCAATCTAATTATGATCATGAATGAAATCAAAGGAGCACAATAGAATTTGGAAACAAGCTTGGAGAGCTATCACCTGCATATGGATGGCTAGATGATCGAGATTGGAGACAAGTGTGCAATGATTTGAAGCACACTCATTATTTGGTTTCTTCATATGTTTCAGGGATGAAACATGTCAAGGAGGGAAGTAATGTTATGTACCTAGGGATATGATATATGGGTTGATGGAGATGCTGACATGTGGCACACATCCCCTTAGTTAGTTATATGGGTACAATATATTAGGGTAATAGAGTAACTTGTGGAAGTAGTACATTGGGTAATGGTCGGCCTACATTGGATTAGAAGGTTACCCATCCATGGGTTAGATAGATGTATATATATAGGAGATGAATATCATGGTAAGGATATCAAGTAAGCATTGAGTCTTCTATTGTAAGAGGATATTGGAGGTTTTCCCCTCGAAGAGACATTGTGGAGTTATTCCTTCTTAAAGGAGTATTATATGGTGTTTCCCTACCTTAAGGGTATTTTTGCATATATTGAATATCAAGATCATTACAAAATCAATCATGGATATTCCTGCTCTTACCAATCTAAAACAATTTCTCTCCCTCTAAGAAAAAATTCAACAATTCATCACTTTATGGCACAAATCATAGATAAAACCCAATCATTCAATAAAATACTTAAAAATTATTTGAAATTTGAGTGGGACATCAGATATCAATAGAGCTTTGATACACTTAAGCAATACTTACTCAACCCTCCCATCTTGGTCCCACCCATACCTAGTAAGCCATTTATACTTTACCTCTCAGTGATAGAACATGTATTGGGTACACTCCTATCATAATATAATGATCAATATAAAGAAATAACCATTTACTACATCAGTCATACACTAGTTGACTATGAGCAAAATTATCCAGTAATTGAAAAACTTTGCTTAGCAGTTGTATTTGCTACTTAGAGATTCTACGACTAATACGAGACATAAATCATTAAGAAAGTTGATCCTTTAAAATTCCTCATGTCAAAACCACATCTTTTTGGATGTATTTCAAAATGGGTTATGCTATAGAATTTTACCTCAATATCATTTTACAAAAATCAGTAAAAGGCTAGATAATTGTAGATCAACTGGAAACAACTCCATTACTAAATACAAATCATATTAGTGATGATTTTAGAGATGACTTCATATCATATATTACCACTTCAAACACATGGATAATGTTCTTTGATAGTTTTAGATGTGCATTTGGTGCTGAATCCATAATTGTTTTCATCGATCTGTTTCTACTCATTTTTGCTTTTTTATATTCAGAAGAAAGAAGAAACTAAGATTAATGGTCAGGGGTTAGATGATACCTAGATGAAGTTGCACACCGTATCCAGATGTTGTAGGAGCTCCTCTTTGGCTGTGGAGTAAGACACCTGTAGAAAGAGTAAGACTTGAACATAGAAAATGTTAGATAGATATATGGTGGACTGCCAAGCACATGCTCAATCCCAGAAGTGTAAAGACTTCCTCAAGGGATGACAGTCCACTTATTGATAAAAAGAGTGTCAGATAAAAGAAATGGTGAAAGACCAAGAAAGAGAAATAGAGATAATGCATACTTATATTCTGTAGTTAGTCTGTCACAGTCAACGACATTGGTTAGTACATCGGCATCAGTTGGTCAAGGTTGCCGACGTCGGTTAGTCTGCCAACATCGGTAGGGGGAATGGTCCTTGGATGGGTCTCGAGTTTTTGTCTGTGGTCGACAGAAGAGTCTGGAAGGAGTCTGGGAGTTTAATGGTTTGTGCAAGGTTACAAGACAATGAATATGGTCTGGGAAAAGGCCAAGGTAGGGGATAGGTATGAGAAGAGGGTAAAAATGAGAGGAAGGCCTCTCAGCCTCTTCGAGAAGGAGTCTGGTCTGGGTGATAATATTTAGAAATAGTAAATAGAATATAATTACTAATGTATTCTAAATAATTGAAATGAAATAGAAGAAGAATACTTAGCTCTACTTGGTGGAGAACCAGAGGTGTGAATGCTTGTTCCTGTTGTTTCTGTAGCTAGGGGAGCGTTAATCAAAGTCTGATGCTTGGTTACAGAGAGTGCCTGTTGATGTCAAAAAGTCTAGGAGGAAGAGAGAGAGGTAGATCAGAGTCCTAAAGAGTGTCTAAGAGTCTAAGAGAGCCTCTGGGGAGAATTCAAGATTTGTGATTAGCCATTTTGGGGGTTAGAACTCTGTTTAAGTAAACCAACATCGGCGATCCCGCTGGCGTCGGCCAACAATTGACCAATGTCAGCGGCTAGAGAATGGGTAAAAGGGCTATTTTTAGCCCTTTGCCCATTCTTAAATCCACTAAGTGTATTTTCTGTTAGAGAATGGTTAAAAGGTGAGGTTATTAAGCATGAGTGTTGGTTAGAAGGTTGGAATGGGTCTTAGGTAGTTATGATATGAAGGACTTAGTCATAGGGTGAGTCATGGGGTAGGAAATGGTCTTAGTGGTGAGGTGTCCAAGGTGAGGTGTCTAGGGTGATGTCATTAATTTAAAATAAGTAATTTATTTTAAATTAATAAAGTGTGCAAGGGACCAAGGGGAGTTGACATAATTTTGGTGTCTACATTTGCCCCTTTTTGTCTTGCTGGTTGTTTTGATGAACTACAAGACAAAAATAGGAGTAAGTTGCCCCAGGTATGGGATAAGGTGTAGGTTACCCCAAGTATGGGATGAGGGAAAACTAAATTGGCTTGAGGCCCTTGAAATAAGGGCTATGTAGGCAACACTCAATTGATACAGAGTCTTCTGGGGTTAGCTCGGCCATTTGCCCGTTCGTCTCCCTAATGACTTCGGCCATTCATTCGTTTATCTACCTGATGGAAAAACCATTTCACCTTTAACCATGAATTAACCTAGTAAAACCCAATCCATAATTAACTCTCTTCTTCCCTTTTGGGGAGAACTACATTGGCTTGAGGCCCTTGAAATAGGGGCTATGTAAGTAGCACTCAGTTGACACGGAGTCTTCTGGGGTTAGCTCAACCATTTGCCCGTTCATCTCCCTAATGACATCAACCATTTGTTTGTTTGTCTACTTGATGGACAAACCATTTCACCTTTAACCATGACTTAACCTAGTCAAACCCAATCCATAATCGACTCTCTTCTTCCCTTTTGGGGAGAACTACATTGGCCTGAGGCCCTTGAAATAGGGGCTATGTAGGCAACACTTAGTTGACACAGAGTCTTCTAGGGTTAGCTCAGCCATTTGCCTATTCATCTCCCTAATGACGTTGGCCATTCATTTGTTCATCTACCTGATGGACAAACCATTTCACCTTTAACCATGACTTAACCTAGTCAAACCCAATCCATAATCGGCTCTCTTCTTCCCTTTTGGGGAGAACTACATTGGCCTGAGGCCCTTGAAATAGGGGCTATGTAGGCAGCACTCAATTGACATGGAGTCTTCTTGGGTTAGCTCGGCCATTTGCCCGTTCACCTCCCTAATGATGTTGGCCATTCGTTTGTTCATCTACCTGATGGACAAACCATTTCACCTTTAACCATGACTTAACCTAGTCAAACCCAATCCATAATCGACTCTCTTCTTCCCTTTTGGTGAGAAATACATTAGCCTGAGGCCTTTGAAATAGGGGCTATATAAGTAGCACTCAGTTGACACGTAGTCTTCTGGGGTTAGCTCAGCCATTTGCCTGTTCATCTCCCTAATGACGTCGGCCATTCGTTTATTCATCTACCTAATGGACAAACCATTTCACCTTTAACCATGACTTAACCTAGTCAAACCCAATCCATAATTAAATCTCTTCTCCCCTTTTGGGAGAACTACATTGGCCTAAGGCCCTTCAGATAGGGGCTATGTAGGCAACACTCAGTTGACGTGGGGTCTTCTGAGGTTAGCTCAACCATTCCTTCATCCGTCCATCTAATGGACCAACTATCTATACCAACCCAAACTCATGACGAAACAACCAGCCCTAACACTGAATGAGTTACCTAAACTTCTCATGGGGCACATCAGAGATCACATATATCTCCCTAACCATAACACACAACCCTAGAGATCACTTATATCTCAACTTGACTCGACCAATGACCTTAGAGATTGTGACTATCTCCTCAGACCAAGACCACTTCCAAGACAACTTTGCCTTAGTTGTTTTGATTGCATATATGCTACCTCATGAATAGTTAGCAAATTATCTGCACCTCACACTATGACCCTCACACTTATTGATGGCTTGAGCTCAAGTTGATCCCCAATATTTGTGACATTTTTCGTGTTTTCTAGGAGCACTTCCTGAGCCCAGGATACTTGGAACATGATGAACAATTAGAGCTACATCTTAGATCGAATAACCCAATCAACTACGAATAAAAGCTAGGGTCCAATTACTTTGATTTTAGCACTCCTCGTCCTTGCATGAAAAAATTTGACCTACCTATCACGTGAAGTGGTATACGTGCAATCTCAACTATTGTAGTGTTCACACTCTAACTTCACCATACCCATCCACTGCCTATCAAATTGGCACCCGATATCAGGTCACCTTCCCTCGACTCCCACTTTGAGGGGGAATACCTCATTTCATACTTGGGGCAACCTACAACTTATCCCATACCTGGAGCAACTTACTCCTATTTTTGTCTTGCAGTTCATCATAACAACCAACAAGACAAAAAGGGGCAAATGCAGACACCAAAATTGTGTTGACTCCCCTTGGTCCCTTGCACACTTTAATAATTTAAAATAAATTACTTATTTTAAATTAATGACGTCACCCTAGACACCTCACCTTGGACACCTCACCTTAGACACCTCACCACTAAGACCATTTCCTACCCCATGACTCACCCTATGACTAATTCCTTTATATCATAACTACCTAAGACCCATTCCAACCTTCTAACCAACACTCGTGCTTAATAACCTCACTTTTTGACCATTCTCCAATGGCAAATACACTCGATAGATGGAGGAATGGGTAAAGGGCTAAAAATATCCCTTTTACCTGTTCTCTAGTCGCTAATGTCGGTTAATTATCGGCTGACGCCGGTGGGATCGCCAACGTCAATTTACTTAAATAGAGTTCTAACCCCCAAAACAACTAATCACGAATCCCAAATTCTCCCTAGAGGCTCTTTTAGACTCTTGGACACTCTTTGGGACTCTGATCTGCCTCTCTCTCTCTCTTCCTCCTAGACTTTTTGACATCAATAGGCACTCTCTGTGACCAAGCATTAGACTTTGATTAACGCTCCCCTGGATACAGAAACAACATGAACAAGCATTCAAACCTCTAGTTTTCCACCAAGCAGAGCTAAGTATTCTTCTTCTATTTCATTTCAATTATTTAAAATACATTAGTAATTATATTCTATTTACTATTTCTAAACATTATCACCCAGACCAGACTTCCTTCCCAAAGAGGCTGAGAGGCCTTCCTCTCATTCTTACCCTCTTCTCATACCTATCCCATCTCTTGGCCTTTTCCCAGACCATATTCACTATCCTGTAACCCTACACAAACCATTAAACTCCCAAACTCCTTTTAGACTCTTCTGTCGACCATAGACAAAAACTCAAAACTCATCCAAGGACCATTTCCCCTACTGACGTCGGCAGACTAACTGATGTTGGCAACCTTGACCAAATGACGCTAGCAGACTAACCGACATTAGTGACTGTGATAGACTGACTATAGAATACAGGTATGCATTATCTCTATTTTTCTTTTTTAGTCTTTCACCATTTCTTTTGTTTGACACTCTTTTTATCAATAAGTGGACTGTCATCCCTCAAGGAAGTCTTTGCACTTCTGGGACCGAGCATGTGCTTGGCAGTCCACCATATATCTATCTAACATTTTCTATGTTTAAGTCTTACTATTTCTATAGGTGTCTTCCTCCACAGCAAAAAAAAGCTCCTACAACATCTGGATACAGTGTGCAAATTCATCCAGGTATCATCTAACCCCTGACCATTAATCTTTAGTTTCTTCCTTCTTCTAAATATAAAAAAGTAAAAATGAGTAGAAACATTCTGGCACGCCTGGTGGGACAGTCCACTTATTGAGGGATGATAGTCTACTTATTGATAAAAAGAGTGTCAAATAAAAGAAATGGTGAAAGACTAAGAAAGAGAAATAGAGATAATGCGTACCTATATTCTGCAGTCGGTCTGCCATTATCGTCGACGTCGGTTAGTCTGCTGGCATTGGTTGGTCAAGGTTGCTAACGTCGATTAGTCTATCGATGTCAATAGGGGCAATGGTCCTTGGACGAGTCTCGAGTTTTTGTTTATGGTCGATAGAAGAGTCTGGAAGGAGTCTGGGAGTTTAATGGTTTGTGCAGGGTTAAAAGATAGTGAATATGGTCTGGGAAAAGGCCAAGGTAGGGGATAGGTATGAGAAGAGGGTGAGAATGAGAGGAAGGCCTCTCAGCCTCTTCGAGAAGGAAGTCTGGTCTGGGTGATAATATTTAGAAATAGTAAATAGAATATAATTACTAATGTATTCTAAATAATTGAAATGAAATAGAAGAAGAATACTTAGCTCTACTTGGTGGAGAACCAGAGGTGTGAATGCTTGTTCCTGTTGTTTTTGTATCCAGGGGAGCGTTAATTGAAGTCTGATGCTTGGTCATAGAGAGTGCCTGTTGATGTCAAAAAGTCTAGGAGGAAGAGAGAGAGAGGCAAATCAGAGTCCCAAAGAGCATTCAAGAGTCTAAGAGAGCCTCTGGGGAGAATTGGGGATTCGTGATTAGCCATTTTGGGGGTTAGAACTCTGTTTAAGTAAATTGACGTCAACGATCCCACCGGCATCAACCGACAATTGACCAACGTCAGCGGCTAGAGAATGGGTAAAAGGGATATTTTTAGCCCTTTGCCTATTCCTCCATCCATCGAGTGTATTTGCTATTGGAGAATGGTCAAAAGGTGAGGTTATTAAGCACGAGTGTTGGTTAGAAGGTTGGAATGGGTCTTAGGTAGTTATGATATGAAGGACTTAGTCATAGGGTGAGTCATGGGGTAAGAAATGGTCTTAGTGGTGAGGTGTCCAAGGTGAGGTGTCTAGGGTGATGTCATTAATTTAAAATAAGTAATTTATTTTAAATTAATAAAGTGTGCAAGGGACCAAGGGGAGTCGACACAATTTTGGTGTCTACATTTGCCCCTTTTTGTCTTGTTGGTTGTTTTGATGAACTGCAAGACAAAAATAGAAGTAAGTTTCCCCAGGTATGGGATAAGGTGTAGGTTGCCCCAAGTATGGGATGAGGTATTCCCCCTCAAAGTGGGAGTTGAGGAAAGGTGACTTGATATCGGGTGCTGATTTGATAAGCAGTAGATGGGTATGGTGAAGTTGGAGTGTGAATGCTACAATAGTTGAGATTGTGCATATACCACTTCACGTGATAGGTAGGTCAAATTATCGCATGAGATGTCAAGGAGTGCTAAAATCAAAGTAATTGGGTCCTAGATTTTAGTCATAGCTGATTGGGTTATTCGATCTAAGCTGTAGCTCTAATTGGTCGTCATGTTCCAAGTATCCCAGGCTCAGGAAGTGCTCCTAGAAAACACAAAAAATATCACAAATATTAGGGATCAACTTGAGCGTGAGCCATCAATAAGTGTGAGGGTCGTAGTGTGAGGTGCAGACAATTTGCTAACTATTTGTGAGGTAGCATATATGCAATAAAAACAACCAAGGCAAAGTTGTCTCGGAAGTGGTCTTGGTCTGAGGAGATAGTCACAATCTCTAAGGTCATTGGTCAAGTCAAGTTGAGATATGAGTGATCTCAAGGGTTGTGTGTTATGGTTAGGGAGATGTATGTGATCTCCGATGTGCTCCATGAGAAGTTTAGGTAACTCATTCAGTGTTAGGGCTGGTTGTTTGGTCATGAGTTTGGGTTGGTATATATAGTTGGTCTATTAGATGGATAGACGAAGAGCCCATGTCAACTGAGTGCTGCCTACATAGCCCCTATTTGAAGGGCCTCAAGCCATGTAGTTCTCCCAAAAGGGGAGAAAAGAGTCGATTATGGATTGGGTTTGACTAGGTTAAGTCATGGTTAAAGGTGAAATAGTTTGTCCATCAGGTAGACAAACAAAGGAATGGTCGACGTCATTAGGGAGATGAATGGGCAAATGGCTGAGCTAACCCCAAAAGACTCTGTGTCAACTAAGTGTTGGCTACATAGCCTCTATTTTAAGGGCCTTAGGCCAATGTAGTTCTCCCCAAAAGGGAAGAAGAGAGTTGATTATGGATTGGGTTTGACTAGGTTAAGTCATGGTTAGAGGTGAAATGGTTTGTCCATCAGGTAGACAAACAAATGAATGGCTGGCGTCATTAGAGAGATGAACGGGCAAATGGCTGAGCTAACCCCAGAAGACTCCGTGTCAATTGAGTGCTACCTACATAGCCCCTATTTCAAGGGCCTCAGGCCTATATAGTTATCCCTAAAAGGGAAGAAGAGAGTCGATTATGGATTGGGTTTGACTAGGTTAAGTCATGATTAAAGGTGAAATGGTTTGTCCATCAGGTAGATGAACAAATGAATGGCCAACATCATTAGAGAGACAAATGGGCAAATGGCCGAGCTAACCCTAAAAGACTCTGTGTCAACTGAGTGCTACCTACATAGCCCCTATTTCAAGGGCCTCAGGCCAATGTAGTTCTCCCCAAAAGGGAAGAAGAGTCAAAGAGGTTGATAGTTAATTTGGTCATGTTAATGGTTTATCACTTCCCATATGTCTGATGGTACATGATTGAAATGATGAGTGTATGACGATGTTACAACCTTTTCCATATTATGTGATGGTGTATTCTGTAACATTGGTTATATGGTTTTTCATCCTTAGCAATTTTCCATATTCGTGATGGTGTATGCCAAAAATGAAATTAGTATATTTATGCTTCAGCACTATTTTTATTGGTGATGATATATGCTTGACATAAATTATATTTGGTTGTTAGTTTCCATGTGTATTTTTTTCCATAAAAACTAGTGTGAATGGGCTATGATAATTTATATAACACAAATTGATATTTGCATTAAATAAATCATGAGGTTATGTTAATGGTTAGAAAATGTTTTGGTTTGGTTTGGTTTGGTTTAGAAAATGATTTAGTTGAGTTTGGATTGGTTATATGTGACCAAAGTGTGTAAGAAGTGAAAGGCATGTTGCTCTTTCATTGATAAGGACCATAATGATAGCATAGATAGGGTTATTGCAAACAAAACCCCGTTCATGCATTACGTCATTGACCATTGTTTGTGTTAAGGAAGTATTCAAATCACTTCATGTTAAGTGAGCTCAAAATCCATTGGGTATGTTGGGGTAATAGATTTGATTATGTGAGATGTGAGGATAGCGAAACCCTTTTTAGCAAGGATAACTTTGCCTCTTTTATAGGTGATCCTGAGAATGACTATAGGAAAGTCCATGACTTAATAGTTTGTCAGGAAATTTTTTTTTCTTGGTAGACTGATCGATGCCGGAAGTCTACGTGGGGATGTTGTTTTGTTTTGTGGTCATATGTGAAGCTAATCAATGCGAGAAGCTTCTGAGAGAGTGTTGTTTGTAGAAAAATTTGGGTATAGCCATCCTTTGAGGGAGTGGTCTATATTCTAATTTTTATGTTTTGATGTCTTTGGATAGCTATCCTTCAAGGGAACAGTGTATTAGTTATAGCAATTATGCAGCTGTCCTTCGAGGGAACAGTCTATATTTATAGTTTATGACCTTTGTATATTTGATTAGGCATCCCAATTTTTTTGTTTTTTTGCCAAAATTTTTAGTCATGGACAAGCCTATAGAGGTTTTGGGGGCTCCGTTTTATTAGGACAAAGCATGAATGCAACAAGGGTTAACTAATGTTTGGGGAGAAAAAGGGTTTAAAAGGAATAGGAATGAGGATGATGAGAACTGCTCAAGGGGTGAGCTCAAGTTAAATGTCAAGTGAGTGATTACTTGATTAATAGTAGAATGGTCATAGATGTAAGGCATTAAGGGGCTCAGGTTCTGGTCAGCCTTCGAGAGAAGATAGATGATAAGTCCTCGATCCATACTTATGCATTATGATATAAGGTCTGAGCCAATTAGGAGCAAACTTGCCTCATTTGCTTCATTTCATATTGGTCACATGTTGGTTTTCTTTGAGGATGAGATCTCCAATGTTGAAATCTCACTCTTTTAGATTTTTGTTATAGGCATGTTTTATGCAATTTTGGTAGATATGGAGGTGGTTAAGAGTGGCAAAACGACGTTCATCGAGTAACTCAAGTTGAGCTAACAGATCTTGATGAAAGTCATCATTGGAAAGTATGTCGTGCAAAGAGATGCATAGAGAAGGTATCTATACTTCAAGAGTCAAGACAGCCTCAGTTCCATACACTAGAGAGAAAGGTGTAGCACTTGTAGGGGTTCAAATGCTAGTGTAGTAGGCCCACAAAGCAAAGGGAATGTGGATGTGCAAGTCCCTTCCAGTGTCATTGACCACCTTCATAAGGATTTTGGTTAAGATTTTGTTAGAAGCCTCTGCCTGTCCATTTGCTTGTGGATAATAAGGCAAAGAGAAGCTGAGTTTGATACCAAAAGAGTCACAAAGTTTTTGGACAATTTTGTTTTTGAAAGATTTGCCATTATCGGTGATGATTTTGTGGGAAACACCGAAACAATAGATGATATGGTTGTTGATGAAGTCAATGATTTTGTCAGCTTTAGTGGAGATGAAGGGAACAACTTCCACCCATTTAGTGTAGTATTCGGTCATAGTGATAATAGACTGGTGTCAGAGAGATGAATGAGGGTTAATCTCACCAATTAGACCTAAGCTCCATTGTGAAAAGGGCCAAAAATCCTTAGCAACTTGTAAAGCATGGCTAGTGATGTGAAGTAAGTTAGCATGTTATTGGCATTTGATACAATGCCGAACATAGTCACTACAGTCTTGGTGAAGAGTGGGCCAATAATAGCCCAGGTGAAGGATGCATTTTGCAACCGAGTTACCACTGAAATGTCTGCCACAAATCCCATCGTGGACTTGTTTGATGGCACGAGATGTTTTAGTGGAAGTTAGACATCGAAGAAGGAGGCCATCGAAACCTCTTTTATAGAGAAGACCCCCTAGTATAGTATATCAAGCCGTGCTTTTGATAAAATCTCGTCACACATTGCTAGAGAGATTGAGAGGGATAATATAATAAGTTAAGTAGTCCACAAGTTGCTTATACCAAACATCCTGTGGACTAGAGTAAATGGTGCTGATGAGGTTGATGTTAGTGGAGATATATGAAGGTAATGCCAAACGGTGTATCATAACATAAATTCTTGAGGAAGATGATGAGGATGGAATATGTGAGGCTAGAGAGGCCATAGTATCAACAAACTTATTCGTAGATCGAGGAACAGTTTGCAAGAGGTAATGTTCAAAAGATTCTAGCAGGGTGTCAACACAGTGTTTGTACCTTTACAAAACTTTATTTTTACAAAGATATGAATCATTGATTTGATTAACGACTAGTTGTGAGTCACCAAAGATGTTGATGGTCTTGACGCCTAGGAAAAGGGTGGTTTGAAGTCCCAAAATTAAGGCTTCATATTCAACCATGTTAATCGTGCATTCGAAGTCAAGTTTAAAAGATAGAGGCATGGGCTCACCATCGTGAGGGATGAGAATGACCCCCGCACCCCCACCGAGTTGACATTTGGATCTGTCAAAGAACATTGTCATTTGATAGAAGATGTCAACAGTGGAAAGTGTGGCGATAGATTCATCGGGGAATTCACAATGAGAAGGTTGGTTGTCAGGTAGAGGGGCATCTGCTAGTTGGTCAGTGATTGTTTTCCCCTTTATGGACTTTTGTTGAATGAATTCTAAATTGAACTCAGCAAGAAGCATGAGCCAAAGAGCCATATGTTGGTTTTGGTATGGCTTAGAATGCATGCATTTGAGAGGGTCAGTGTGGGTGATGATGCAAGTTTTGTGATTGAGGAGATAATGACAGAGTTTAGATGCAGCAAAGACTAATGCCAAGCAAAGTTTTTCAGTATGAGTATACTGAGTTTCGTAGTCAATGAGTTTTTGGCTTATGTAATAAACCACTTGTTCATGATGTTGTTCATCTCGATGTGTGATCATGGCACCTAAAGAATGATTTGTTGCTGAAATATAAAGGTAAAAAGGTTGGTCATCTTTAGGTGGAATAAGGACTGGTGGAGAGACAAGATAACGCTTAAGAGCCTCAAAAGCCTCTTGGCAGTCCTTATCCCAATTAAAGGAGACGTCTTTCTTGAGGAGGTGATGAAAGGGTTGACATCGGTCGGAAAGCTACGAGATGAAGCGATGAATAAATTGAAGCTTCCCTTATAGGCTGTGAAGTTTCTTTAGATTGGAAGGTGGTGGCATCTCGAGTATAGCTCGAATCTTAGTGGGATCAATCTCAATGCCATGAAGAGAAATGATGAAGCCTAAAATCTTCCCTGAGAGAACCTCAAAGACACATTTCTTGGGGTTTAGTCAAACATTGTATTGGAGGAGGCGAGTGAAAATTATTTTAAGGATGGTTAAATGGTCACGACGAAGTTTAGATTTGCCTAGTAGGTCATCCACATAGTCCTCCATGATTTTGTGGAGGAGATCATGAAATATGTAAGTCATGGCGCGTTGATATGTGACGCTTGCATTCTTTAAGCCAAAAGGCATGACCCTATAGCAAAAAGTCCCCCATGGGGTGATGAAGGTGGTTTTATGTTGATCTTCTGGTGCCATCAGGATTTGGTTATATCCTGAAAACCCATCCATGAGTGATAGCATCTCATGATCGGCCGTAAGATCAACAAGTTGGTCAATGTTGGGTAGAGGAAAATAATCCTTTGGGTAAGCCAGGTTAAGGTCACGATAGTCAGTACAGATTTGGATCCCCCCAATTGCTTTGGTGATAGGGATGATACTTGACACCCATTGTGGATAATCAATGGGTCAGATAAAAGAGACGGAGAGAAGACGTTGAAGCTCCTCTTTGACAAGGAGTGCAACTCGAGGATGAATCTTGTGAAGCTTTTGCTTGACAGGCTTAGCCTCTAGGTTTGTGACAATGTTATGAATGACAATGTTAGGGTCGATGTCAGGCATATTGCTATAGGTCCAAGCAAAGGCTTTGTTATGATTTGTAAGGAATTTGGTATAGTGAATTTGTTCTTGGGCATCTAAAGATTGACCAATCTTTAAAACGTGAAGAACATCGAAAGATGGAAGCTTAATGTCAATGGTCGATTCATTTAACATAACCTACGTTTTTGAAGGAAGTGATCGTTGAATGAAAGAGTCGTCTGCACCCATGTAGGTGAGAATGGCATCATCGTCTATGCATTAGACAATGTTGATAGTAGTAGATTCATCATCTATCATGTTTGGATAAATGAGAGGGAGAGACTTGGATACCCCACCTAATTGACAGGTTAGGGGTTCCAAACGAATGGCGCTTATGCAAAAAAAAAACTAGGAGGGATGGAAACCACCGACTCTGTAGGTGAAGATGGGGGAATAGGCAAGTTTGGAGGTGATTATTCTATGATAGATTTGGGGCGAGGGTTTTTAGAAGTTTCAGTAGGTTCTTCAAAACCCAAGCCATATCGCTTCTTGGTATTCTTTATGGCCTCGTCATTTGGTGGTTCGACGAGGTGGTGGGAGCCTTGTTCATAGCACCCAAAGCCAAAGCCTTTCCATGCACACCTATAAAGATAGGTATGAGCAAAGTTTGGGTTGCCAAGAAAAGAGAAGTCAGACGTAAATAGTTGGGGTGATGAAAGAGAATTCCCATCAGTGGGAGCTCGATTTAGCCCTCCATAGATGAGATTTGTTTGAAGATTGGGAGGACCATAAGGGATGACCATTCTGATGCGGTGGTCATAGTTGGGATTGTGATGAAGTTTTCCATACTCTTGAGGACTCTGAAACATGTCCAAGGTGATTAAACAATACTCCCCAAGTGAAAGACATTGGAAGGTATCTTCCATAGGGTCTTTCATTGTCACTTGTGGAGGTGGTGTAGGTGTAACTATCATCTGTGTACTTGTTGAATCTTCTTTGGGTGGAGGTGGTGTTTGGGTCGATGTTTTTAAAGGAATGAGAACATCATTGGGTTGATAAGTTGTGTTGCATGTCTTGAAAGGGGAGGAGTCTGTGGAAATGACATGGATTTGACTGTCGTGTTCAAATTTGACACAACGGTGTAATGTAGAAGGGACACAGGCCATGGCACAAATCCAAGGTCATCCTACTAACATGTTGTATTAGAACTCCCCTTCGATGATGTAGAAGAGTTCTGGGACTGTTTGTGGGCTGACACGAATATGTAAGACGATGGTGCCAATGGTAGTGGTGGTGGAGTCGTTAAAAGATTGAAGAATTGCATCAATCTTTGACATACAATTCTTTGGGAGAGCTAATTGGTCATAGGCATGGGTGGAAATTATATTAGTGTTGGTGCCCCCCATCAATCATAACTCGCTTAATGCAAGTTCGATCAATGTAGGCTGTGATGAAAAGGGCAACATCCTGATCTTCCAAATTAGAGGTAGGAATTTTAGAATCACTAAAGGTAATGGAGGCAACGGTGGGTAATGATTGGACTAAGGCAGCTAATGGTTGAGGATCTTCGAGTTGGACCTCCACCACATGTAAAGCTTTAATTAAAGCTTGGCGATGGTTTGGAAAGCTTTGAATGAGGTCATATAAGGACATCTTTACTGGATTTTGGTGAAGTTGTTTCACCATTGAGTCATGAATCACCTTTGAAGATGTAGGTTGGGATACACCCAAGATTGAAATCTTGGGTTTTGGTGGTTGAGCAGGTTTGAAAAATGGGTAGGTCCAAGGAATAACAACCTACTCTTTTGCTTTATCCTTTAAAGTTTGTGACCTAGTGGCCACATTGATGGTGTTAATCTCAAATAAAGGGGATGAAGGAGATAAAGGGACCATAGTCTGATGATGGGATCCCGATGAAGATGAAGAGGTTTGAGAGACATGAGATGGTGTTGGAGATTTGTTGACAGTATCCTCAAAAAGGAGGGTGTCTTTTTCCAAATAATGGTGAATGATAACCTTAAGGGCACAACAATTTTTAGTGTCATGCCCAGGTGAGTGATGATATAGGCAGATTTTAGTGTCATCGAACCAAGACGGTTTTGGTCCGAGAGGTTGAAATGGTTTAATAGGTGGGAGAGTGATGCTAGAAGTTTTCAAAAGTTGGCGTAGTATCAAAGCATATGAACCCACTAATGGGTCTGTGCTTGTTGATGCACTAGGTATTGTTGACTTTTGTTTTGGAGTTGTTGAGGGAGATTTCCGTACCACCTTTTGGGTTGGTGGTGTGGCCACTCGTGCAGATGACACTTTCTTTGTGAGGGGTACCAAATTTTTTAAAGGAGGTATGTTTTTGGTAGGTAAAGGGAGTAATGGAGGCAACTTATTTTTGTTAGGTGTTGGAGTAGAGAGCACTCTTATTAAGGTGGAAGGATGAGGGCCCAAAATAGAGGGCAATGGTGATGGTGGGGGAGGAGTTCTCCCATGTGTTTTAGTAGCCTTCTTTTATACGGTATGAGGACCACTATTATGGGAGGTGAGATTAAAATCAACCTTCACTTGTGGGTGAGTGAAGTTTGATATGGGGTGAACACCAAGGGATTTAACCAGTTTCAGTATAGTGGAAGTTTGTGAGGGTTTAGGCTCAGCTGTGGATGGTTGAGCTTCTAAAGATTTGGAAGTAGAATCCTGGTCCTCATTGGAGACTTTGGGAGATTTTTTTGAAGGAGGGTCATCAGTACGAGATGAGATGGGATGTGTAAGATAAGGAGCTTTGAGTCACTCCCATAATGCCTCATGTTCTAAGTTCCTCGAATGGAGAAATCCTAAGTTTTCAGCCAGTCAAGAGAATGGTTTAGAAGCTGTTGTGATAGGATTTATAATTAGTTTTTCAAAAGATTTGGGTGGTTGTGAGAGTGGGAATGTGTTAGATGCGGTAATCTCAGGCCAAAGATGAGAGAGAGCCATTCTGGATCCTCTTCGGTTGAAGTAGGTGAAGAGACAAGTTCTTCTCTCGGTGGAGAAGGAATTGGAGAATGTGACTCCTCAAGAGGATAGAGGGTAGGGATGATTATACCTTCTACATGCGGTTGAAGAGTAGGAAAGGTATGGTCCTCCATTGGTAGTAGGAAGGATGAAGGTGGGGCTAGTGGCATTGGTATGGTTAAATCATCCTCCAATATAAGAGGGGTAGATGGAGGAATATTAGGAGAAGAAGGCTCTTCTTCCTGTGGTGGAGGGATAGGTTGACTAACCTCTTCGGTTTGTGGAAGAGGTTGGTTAGGGATGAAAGGTGAAACCATATTGACCGTGCGTATATTATGCTCTTGGGGGTATTCAGCTATGGTCTGAATGTTATTTTGACTAGGGGTATGGTTAGGGAAAGGTTGTCTAAAGATGTCTATGTTTTGGTTAGGTGGCACGTTTGGGTTATCCAGGACAAGATCACCTTTATCTAACATGTCCTAAATGACATTCTTGAGGGTTTTACAATTGTCTATGTCATGGCCTTTGACACGGTGATAATTACAAAAGTCATTCTCCCTATACCATGCAGGGATGGCACGCGAGGGATCAATTTGAGGCGGTGGTCAAATTTGGGGGAGGTTGAGGACTCCCTGCTTGACTAGTTTATCCAACACAGATGCGTATGATTCTCCTTTTGGAGTATATTGATGATGTACATATCATTGTTGGAATTGTCATGTGATGTATTCTGATGTTGAAGGTTGAGGTTGGTTGGTTGTTGTTGAAGATGATGGTCTAACGACCACAGCATTTGCTGCTCCTTTGGACTTGGAGTGGGAAGAAGAAGATGATTTGGAAGAAGAAGGATCATTGGATTTTGCATTGTTATTTTTACTACACAATTTGACTTTATCTTCTTCAACAGCACGGAGTTTAAGCTTCCTAGCCATGGTGAAAGCTTCGTCAAATATACGGAATGTTTGGACCCATAAAGTAGATGAGATGTGTTTGGCACATGCTTGTGAAAAGAGCTCAATGAGCTCAGGTTGAGGTAAAGAAAAGGAGATTTGGTTGATTAAACTTCTCCATTGAGCAACGAAATCAGCTATTGATTCATCGTCGAATTATCTAATAGAATATAGGTCTGTGATGGAGACCTTTTTTAGTGATGTTGATTGAAAAGTGGTCAAGAAATAGTTGATCTAGTTGAGTGAAGGTAAACAGAGAGTGATTGGTAATAGAACTATATCAATCAAGGGTAGCACCAAAAAGTGACATGGGAAATGTGCGTAGTAATAACGCATCATCATGTGCTGTAAGGTAACAAGCATGTCTGAACACTCGTAGATGTTGCTGTGGGTCCTCTTTACTTTGAAAGTGAGTAAACTTGGGAAGTTCCCACTAATTAGGATATGGTCAGATTGGGACTGAAGGATGAATAGGTTCATTATAGATTTGTTCATATGAGAGAACATTTCTTAAACCCAAAACGGATATCTCAAGATTAAACATCTTATCCATCAACATCTTGATCAGATCGGTTGATGGATTTGCAGGTGGGGCACCCCCTAGGTTGTAAGGCATTTAGAAGGTGTTAGGCGGAGCGTGTGACATAGTTGGTTGCACTTGTATAGGTGCAACATATTGGTAACTAGTCATAAGGACTAATGTTGAAGTCAAGGGTGGTTGTGTCATAAAGCTAAAAGGCACAACTTGGCTTGATGTCACCAAAGGTGGTTGGATGGTGGGAACACTAGCCAAAGGATAGGTAGTTATTCTTGTGTTTATGGGTGCAAGAGTAGGTGGGATGGAGACAATTAAGTTCTGGAATGGTGTAGAACTTTGTTGAATGGTTTTTGGTTGAGGGGGTACAGAAACCCCAATGGAGGTAGGTCCAGAAATAGAAGGGGAGGCCACACTTTGAAGATTGGTCATGGTCGGGTTGTTAGTTGAGGCAATGGCCTAGGTGACCATGGGTTGGGTTACAGAGGCTGTTGATATGATTGTTGTTTCAACTAAGGAAGTTGGCATCCCATAAACTAGGTTGCCTAAAGGATCTCGCGTTTGAATTCTCGTGAGATAGTGATGAAGAGCCTTGACATTGAGGTCAAGGAACCTTTCAAAGTCTTGGTCCCCTTCAGGAACAATAGGGGGTTGAGTTGGGGTTGGTTGGATAGGAGTACATTCAGTTTTTGAATTATACTCTATTTGGAGACTTGATATGGAAGGTGAAGGCAGGAGTGGTTGTTGCCTTGCGTGGTCAACAAGAGTTTTGGTTTGACTACGTGTCAAAACCATCCAAGGCAAAATAGATTTCGGTTCTAAAAATTGTATGTTTCAACCTTAGAAAACTAGAATTTGTTTTTAATAGCAAAAAGGTTAGGTTTTTAGCTTGCTATTTGAGAATTTTTTTTTGACAGTGACCGACGTCGGTAGAAAAATTGATGTCGGTGAAGCAAGTTGCCGATGTCGGTCAGATAATCGATGTCGGTGAAGATCAGTTGCTGACGTCGGTGGAAAAACTGATGTTGGTTATTATGTATTTCTAGAAACTCAGAAAACTAAAAGTTTTTGGAAAAAAGAAGAAAGTTCTGAGTTATTTTTGGAGCTCAGAATAATGCGTCCTTACCAGCTCAAAAAACTAGATAAAAATAGAAAAATAGATGATGGCAAGAAATCTCGAAATGTTAAATTCCTAAGAATAAATTTTAGAGTCGTGTTGTCTTATGCCTTAAAAGAGTGTGTTTGGGAAGTTGGGCTTTTAGAACAGGTCCTAAAAGAGGCAATCTAAGGTTGGTTTTGGGTTATGTTTTAGTGCTCAAAAGTCTGTGTTAGGTTTTGTACGTGGCTTGGTGTTAGGGGCTTGCTCCCCTCATTTCACGAGCCCAGAGTCAAGCTGGGTCGCTTAGCCAATATATACTTCCCCTAGAGTTTATACTCTGCCAGAGAACAGAGTGGGTTCTCCCCTTGGTAGTGAAGTCCAAATAGGATTACCAAGAAGGGTAAGGTATCCGCTAGATGATGAAATCCTAGTCGGACCTTATCTCAGGTATGTTTAGATGTTTAGTTTGATGTGCTTGTGGTATGGATGTGTAACATATGTGCACTACAATTTATTCATAATGCGCTTTTAATTACTAGATGAGCTAAAAATGCATTCAAGCAGGAATGAGATGCAATATATTTTTAACCCAAATTGAAATGTTTTGTTCAGATGTAAACAAGTGGGGAAAAGGATAAGAGTATGAATTTCACTACTCTAAGATGCAGGAAAAAGGTGACAAGAAGAAAAATAAAGAGGTTCTTTTTAACTTGTGCTAATGGTGTCTTTTTGAAAGAAAAAGAAAGAAGAGGAAGGATGCAAGAAAAGAATGTATTGCATCTATATGAAGAGTTTGCCTTTTAGAAGAAATGAACTCAAGGAAAACTCCAGGGTCCCACCGGGTGTGCTAGAATGTTTCTACTCATTTTTTCTTTTTTATATTCAGAAGAAGGAAGAAACTAAAGATTAATGGTCAGGGGTTAGTTGATACCCAGATGAAGTTGCACACCGTATCCAAAAATTGTAAGAGCTCCTCTTTGGCTGTGGAGGAAGACACCTATAGAAAGAGTAAGACTTAAACATAGAAAATGTTAGATAGATATATGGTGGACTGCCAAGCACATGCTCGGTCCCAGAAGTGCAAAGACTTACTTGAGGGATGATAGTCCACTTATTGATAAAAAGAGTGTCAGATAAAAGAAATGGTGAAAGACTAAGAAAGAGAAATAGAGATAATGCATACCTATATTCTATATTCGATCTATCATAGTCACCGACGTCAATTAGTTTGCTGGCGTCAGTTGGTCAAGGTTGCTGACGTCGGTTAGTTTGCCGATGTTGGTAGGGGCAATGGTCCTTAGATGGGTCTCAGGTTTTTGTCTATGGTCGACAGAAGAGTCTGGGAGTTTAATGGTTTGTGCAGGGTTACAGGATAGTGAATATGGTCTAGGAAAAGGCCAAGGTAGGGGATAGGTATTAGAAGAGGGTAAGAATGAGAGGAAGGCCTCTCAGCCTCTTTGGGAAGGAAATCTGGTCTGGGTGATAATATTTAGAAATAGTAAATAGAATCTAATTACTAATGTATTATAAATAATTGAAATGAAATAGAAGAATAATACTTAGCTCTGCTTGGTGGAGAACTAGAGGTGTGAATGCTTGTTCTTATTATTTCTGTAGCCAGGGGAGCATTAATTGAAGTCTGATGCTTGGTCACAGAGAGTGCTTATTGATGTCAAAAAGTCTGAGAGGAAGAGAGAGAGAGGTAGATCAGAGTCCCAAAGAGCATCCAAGAGTCTAAGAGAGCCTCTGGGGAGAATTCAAGATTTGTGATTAGCCATTTTGGGGGTTAGAACTCTGTTTAAGTAAATTGATGTCGGTGATCCCGCCAGCGTCGACCGATAATTGACCGACGTTGGTGGCTATAAAATGGGTAAAAGGGCTATTTTTAGCCCTTTGCCCATTCCTCCATCTGTCGAGTGTATTTGCCGTTGGAGAATGGTCAAAAGGTGAGGTTATTAAGCACGAGTGTTGGTTAGAAGGTTGGAATGGGTATTAGGTAGTTATGATATGAAGGACTTAGTCATAGGGTGAGTCATGGGGTAGGAAATGGTTTTAGTGGTGAGGTGTCCAAGGTGAGGTGTCTAGGGTGATGTCATTAATTTAAAATAAGTAATTTATTTTAAATTAATAAAGTGTACAAGGGACCAAGGGGAGTCGACACAATTTTGGTGTCTACACGATCCCCTAGGACACAAAGTACCTCTCGCATACCTACTTAGTTTTTCATGCACTAACAAATCATAGAATGTGAATCTTTTATCTTATGACTTCAAGCAACCCAGGCTCTCAATATTAAATCAATAAAATATTATGGGGTCCCCCAATTAATTGTTAATAAAGTTATAGATACATACCAAACAAAATAAAAGCACGTGATTCCTTATAAGAACATGGTTAATTGTTTATAGGCTCAGTTTGATAATTTATCTATCGATAACATCCCAAACAAAGACAACTATCATGCTGATATAATGGCCAGTGCCACATCATTGATCCCCATAAATATAGACATGGACCAGGATATTTTTACTATCAAATGATTAAAATCTCTATCAGTGTCCCATGTAGACCTTATAACTCTAATATTCCTAGTTACCACTTGTAGTACAATACCATTTGAATGGTTATCTGACATATACAACTTTTGAATAAATATATTACACTTGGTACTTTCACAAAAAATGAAAAGTGTAAACTATAGTGAAACTCTTTTCAATATGTCATCATTGGCAATAATTTATTTAAGAGATATTTTGATGGACACTTACTTTGATGCTTGATAGCCAAGGAAGCTAAATTGGATATTTGATAAATATATGACAGTTAATGTGGTGGTCATTTTAGTAGTAAAACAATGCCACATAAGTTACTCAAATATGGTTACTATTATCCAACCATGGAGCAAGAATGCCAAGAACATGCCAAATTATGTGACAAATGTCAACACCATCACAACTTACACCATGTACCTTTGTAGTAGCTTCAACCTATCATATCCCTATGGCCATTTATGATATGGGGCTTTGATATGATTGATAAGATAAACCCAAAATCCACAAAAGGTCAAAAATTCATTATCACAGCTATAAAATATTTAAAATAATGGGCAAAAGCCATCCCATTTTAATCAACAAAGGGGGAAGATATTTTCTATTTTGTAATGACAAATATTATTTCCCACTTTGGCCTCCCAATAGCCATAATTACAAAAAATGGAACATATTTAAAGAATAAAATAATGAAAAAGATTCGTGCCATATATAAAATATGACACACATTCTCTACTCCATATTACCCACAGGGAAATGGTTAAGAAGAAGCAACAAATAAGACATTCAATAGTATTCTCAAAAAAATAGTTACCAAATTTGGTAATGACTGACACAATCAACTCTTCTATGCATTATGGGCTTATTTCCCCAGCATACGTACACCAATAGGAGCAAATCCTTATTCACTACTATATGGAACAAAATCCATCATCCCATTTGAATTAAAAATCCCCTCTTTATGGGTATATTTAAAAGGGCTCATCACAAATGATCAACACAGAGACAAACATCTCTACAAATTCAAACAATTGGATCGCACATGTATCCAAGCCATAGAGCATCTTAAATATTATCCGAAATGAATCCATATAACCTACAATAACTGAGTCCACAATAAGGAATTTGAAATCAATGATTTGGTTTTAAAATAAAATCTCAGAAATGTCAATTCCAAGGAAGAGAACAAAGGAAAGTTTGAACCAAATTGGCTTGGACCATACATCATGATAGAAAAACATAGCCCAAAAGTATACCATCTAGCTTCAATTGATAGAAATGCAATTAATAATCCATTAAACATTATGCATCTAAGGATATTTTACATATAAACAATGCAATATTCATTTTTATTTACTTGTACATAACTTATATCCAAAAAATAAAAAAATGATATAACATGCCAAAACACAAAAACATTCAAATATTAATCATAAAACACAAAATTTATAGATTGTATGCATTTTTATGTTTACATTTTTATATTTTCTAGACACCACACATGCTAACTATCTTAGTATACTCAGTTTTATCATACATACATGCTTCACTTATTCTTGTCGAATGCTTACAGGTTGCTTACAAGATTTAGGTCTACTACATTGATCCAAACTTGCTATCATCTACCCACTGGGGGCATATACACCAATTTAGGGTTATTCATTTGATACATCTACCCACTTAGGGGGATCTTATACATAGTTTCTATCACTAGGTTCTATCCTTACATTCCTTACATTCCAATTTTTGCATTGATATATATTTATATTGATCATTGTTACTCATACTCATATTTTTTCCAAATATCACTAGTTTAGACTAAACATATGTATATTCTCACTCTTACATATATTATTACTATATTCATGCATGCTTTCATTTCTAGTTTAAACTTGGTTGTATTTTCTATGGTTTTTTATTCGAGGGCACTTGAATATGCCATCATTCTATGGATTTACGCCACTTCTACTCATGTATGCCTTGGACATGTGCCCATGTCCCTTGAGTGTTATTTCATAATTATGTATGTAGACATTTGAACATGTCCTTCTATGTGGCTCTAATCAAAATCACTTGTTGTTTACATATGTGGACATTTGAACATGCCCTTATATGTCTTCTTTTCTTAGATTTAGTGACATGTGTCCATGTCCCTTGTATTGTGGCCCTATTGGCCTATTTTTCATGCCTCATGTGTTTTTTATATATGCTTTCTTGTATGTATCATGGCCATGACACTTGTATTTGATTTTTATACACACCAGTTCTCAATGCCATGAGGGACCTCATATATCTACCTTTCTTACTTGGGTGCCATGATGGACATCATGCCCCATCCCACTAGGTAGTTACTTAGATTTGCTATTACATACATTTATTACATCTATCTTGACACCTTTGTGAAATGATATAAATGACATACATCTTACATTACATATCTATGCTCATATTCTCTTACATTCTGATGTTACATTTGCACATTGTATTGGATTATCATATAATTATCATATATGCTCAGTTAACACACATTTTGTATATCTATTTATTTTGAGGATAATTATTTCATAGGTTCAACAACTACCCTCAAAAGAGGTGGAATTCACAAGGGTTTTTCATAGATATTGGGCTCCTACATTGCACTTATAGAACATTTTTTAGCACATAAGCTCAATTTTAGGAAATCAAACACAAGTAAACACAGAGCAAAAATGGGGCATCAAAAATTAAAATAATGACTTAGATTTTAGACTAGATAGAAATTAACACTTAAATAGGGACACTAGCTCTACATGGCACTACTATCCAAGATTTAGTGTTGTTGTCTAGTAGCCCCAGTCTTAGGATAGTTCAGATTAGTCAGAATAGTACACCAAGTATAGTACAAGTTTTCATAGGTACATCTATAGGTTTGAAAGTTATGCTCATATTTTGCTCATATTCATATTAGCTCAGCTTAGATTGATGTTAGTTTCTTATATTTCAGGCATAATGCATGACATTCTCATTCCCATAGTCAATCTAGATACTCAGATACAATCATTACAACTTAGTAGAAAATCAATATACCTAGATACTAGATTAGGGGAATGTGCACAACATATATTTCCATGTGCTTAGTTACACATAGGTTGATAAAATGGAATCACAAATTCTATGTCATTATCTATGATATATACACTTGAAATCATATTCCAAGTTATCACCAAATTCATGCCTTATTCCATCTGTAGTGGTTAGATTTCCTGAGTGGCTCAGAACTACCTAATGTACCTGAGTGGCCATAGAGCTGACATACATAGTTAAATATACTCAGTTATATATTTATAACACTTTACATAGTTTAATTTTAGATGCATCTATTAAACATGGGTGGGAAATGATGGATTCATACTCTAATTGAGTTCTTGAGCCATAGACATGAGAGGGTTAGACACACTCTCAATCCAATCCAAGCTATTCATAGGTCATGATCCGCTAAGTAGGGGTGGCAAATGATGGAGTCAAAATTGGATTGAGTTATTGAGACACCCATATATGAGAATTAAGTAAGCTATCAGCTTAGTCCAAGTTATTCAATGATTTGATCACTATATACATACACACACATAGGTTGTCACTGGGTTCATGCATTGGTTCATGTACCCAACAAGGTATATTCATTAATTTTCTCTTTCCTATCTCTTCACTCAATTTTACTTATTTATTTATTCAACATAGTCTTTTACTTTTGATATCTCTAAAGTAAGGATTGATTTAGGCACATTTCATTTGTAGGTCATAATTTGGATCATGTTTCATATATGTAGACCCAACTTCACATACTTTGACTTAGCTTCACAGGCTTCAATTCTTAAGTAATTCTAGGTACACTTATTTTTTCTTTATACTAGTTATTTAACTTTGCTACATTTCTAACATAAAGAGGGGGGGGGTGAAATGTAATCACCTAAAAGTGTTATTTGAGTCCCAATTGAGGCAACTTATTCCTAGCTTAACCCTAGACCTAGCCTAGTACCTATCATCACACTTTTCCAGTCTTTATGTGGACCATAGGCATCCCTAGTCATCTAAAACATAGATTTAGACCAATATTTCTTGATCCTAGCCCTTCGTGCCTAACAACCTACCAAATGGACATTAGTGCCACATTAAATACATTAGAGCCACATGGTGCTAGTCTTCCCAAAATAGTGTTAATGTCCTTTACCCTATCTTTCCTAAACATATATATATATATATTTGAAATTAAAACCCTCTTAAGGTTAACCTAAGCATATTTTATTATGCACACAAGCTATAGAATAGTATAAATGAATTTTAGACCTCTATCCACTAGATAAAAATTAGATGCAAAATACAGATTCAAATCTACTAGACAGAAGTTAGATGCAAAATATATATTCAAACATGAAATGAGTTAAACAAAATTAATGTTATTAATCCCTATTCTACCCTTCTACATACTAACATCTATAAGTTCCCTAAGCTCAGATTTTCTAAATTTCCAATCTCAAGCACACTCAAGGCATTCAAGATCACTATCATTCTATCATCACTTGCATATGCACCAAAACTTAGGTGGGGATAATTACATCAAAATTTATCCCTACTCAGAGTATTGGTATGTAGGTAACTCTATTCATAGTAGGGTATTGAGGATCTCCAACTTATCCTACTAATGAACACACTTTTTAGCTCATGCCTTATGTGCAAAGAGGATTAGGGTTTGCATCATAAATTGGCTATTACAAGCACAATATAGAGTTTCAAAATTTATGCACATAGGAATAGAAACCAAAAACATAATCACAAGTGCACCCAAAATTTTAGAGCAGTCCTGTATAGAGGACACTAGCACCATGTTTCAGACACTAGAGTCACATGGTGCTATTGTCCAAGTTTGGTGTTGCTGTATAGGAGAGGATTTAACATAGGGATATAATTGATAACACTTAAACCTATTCATATCTTAGTTTTTAGCACTCAAATCTTTTATATCAGGGCTTTTCTAGACAAGAATTTATTTCTACATATTTATTACTATTTTTAGAAAGTCAAAGCTAGTCAAAATCTATAATAAATTAGTGAGTATTTATTGCATATTATTCCACTGATTTAGACTACTCATCCCTTTAATCAAACATAGACTTTACATTAGCTAAACCCTAAAAGGTTAAAATAGAAATATCTAAATAATCTTCCACTTTTGGATCTTTCCTTTCAAAATTTATAAATAAGCATGAAAACCATCACTTTAATCATCCCAACTTATGCTAACGAAGTGCTATCAAAATCACAAGTGAATCAAAGCCATCAAAGAGTAGTTTTTTACTAAACCACTATCTATTTTAACTTGCATTGGATGAGTAAGAAACCATAATTCAAATAGAACTAATCAAATTCACATCATAATGGAAGAATATTTTTGCAATTAAGGTATAAGTTTGTATTGTTTATTTTGTTTGTAGTTCTAGCTTAGTTTGAGATAGTTTAGATTAAGATTTATTAGTTTAATTTGCATTTTTATATTTTATTAAATACATTTTGGCACACACAGTGGATCCATTCCCTCATATTTTTCATCTCATATTCATCATAATTACATTTAAAAACATTTTTCAATTGGTTTTTACTATTTTTCTTCTACATATGCATATAATCTTAGTCTTGGAAGTGTTGTTTTAAGTTATAGATCATTTTTTTGTGTTTTTTGTTTGGTTGTGCATGGATACTATGTAATTGTGAATTCAAAGACATTAACTATGCAATTGTAACCCAAATCTATAAAATAATTATTTACCCTACGTTTACAATTTTTTTGTTAATTTTCTTCTTTCTAGCATCTTTTTGTTTGCTTTTTGATTGTCTGTGTTTTTGGTTTTAACTCTCTATTTTAGGTAAACTATGAATTCAATAAGTTTATTAGTGAAATAATTGAAATAAACTATGAAATCATTTATGGAATTGTCCTAAAACTATGAAATCATCACCTTAGTTTTTACATGTTATGTATATTCTCTATTACAAATTTGTGCAGGGCAATTATGAAATCGTATATTAACTACAAAATTTTAGCCATAAATTATGAAATCATAATTTTAATCTATTAAATAAGTTTGTGAATCTGGTAAGTTTACTTGTAAAATTGTTTTGAAACTACAAATTCATTTTTGTGTATTTTCTTATGTTCTATTTATTTTCTGTGTCTATCCAGTGACAATTTTATTTTCCCACTTTACTATGTAATTGTAAATTTATAATAGAGGCTCAGTTTTATATTTTTTTGTATTTTTTTCTTACTTTGTTATAGGTTGCCTTGACTCTAAGCCAAAACAAACACTCTAACAAATTATTTTCAGGATGATAGTCAAAGAAATCTTGCAAAAAGGCTAAAACAAAAACCAATTTTTTTTCATTTTTATTACTAAAATTTCATTTTAATTTTTTATTTTCAGTTTCTAGTAGTTAGCTCACACTTGGTTTATTGGAGTTAATTATTTTCTTTCATCATTTTGTTTATCTTGTGAAATTGTGTATGTTCTTTCCTTAGCATCACGTTGGTGAAAATACTTGGGAATCAAAAGCAATTTCATAACTTTTATGTTACCCAAATTATGTTTGTGTATGCTTTTTTCTTGGCATCACATTGGTGATGATACCTAGAAATCAGAAACAAACAGTAATTTTTTTTAAGGGATGTATTGACCATGGATTTTACCACTATCTAATAGTCCAAACCTTGTGTACCAATGGGGTATATAAATTGAGATCTAAATGTTTCAATTGTATAAATGGTTGTATGTTTTAAGCACACCATGATGTGATAGGATTTCATGCTCTAATAGATAAAGTTTCAATAGTTTCCTCAAAATATGATATTGTTGATTGTCGACATACTGAAACCCCTATGGTTGTATTGGGAACTTTGGGACAAGACCCAATAGTTTGTATCTTCTCTATGTATTTAATACATATAATTGGGCCTCAACATATTTAAATGTATATCAAATGACTCCCCTTAGATAATTTTGTTCAAACATTAAGCCTAAGATAAATTTTTATTGTTTAACTTTAGTGTATCAGGTAATGGTTAGTGTCAAGAAGTTACCTTCCACACACCCTCAAAATCAAACTTAGTGGGCCATGGAAATTATAGGATCCTCCATGGTTAGTACCTTGAAATATTAGGCCTCAACTAAGAGCATAGAAGAGTAAGTAACATTGGAAGGCCAAAATATTATTCACTGACCTTTATCCTCAATTTTTACCTTTTTATGAAATTGATTGATTGTTTAAAGTAAGAATTTATTTTTCGTTTCTTTGTGTTTTACATGTGCTACAATATCCTTATTTGTAAATAATTTTTTTTTGAGTTTTAAAGCTATCAAAACATCCTAAAATCAAACTTTTCCAAAAAATCAAAGTAATTAGTTTAAAATCAAAAGTTTTTAGTCACTTTGGTTATTATGCTTAGTATGAACTTATCATTTTATTTGAGTCAAATTTCCTTCTCCCTAGTAATGTCACCCATCACTAGGAAAATTTCAATTCTTAATAATCCAAATGTAAGGGCTGATCCATTTGGCAATGACCCTTTTCAATTCATTGGCCAAGAACATCATGTAGAAATACATGAAATCAATGAATAAAAATAAGAAGAAAGATAGGCTTACCAATATGAGGGTAGCCCTAAATATATCCAACCTCCACCCTCCTTTGATCAATATGTCATGTCAAATAGGAACTAAGTCATATTTCAAGCCTTGGGTTTTGGAGCAAAATTTTCTCCTGACTTTGATGTGCAAAACTTGTAATACTTGATCGCAAGTAAAGAACCTTAACCTTATAATATTAAACAATCTACTTCTCAAGGTTATTTAGAGGGTATAAATTCCCTTGTAACATCCTCACAACCTAATATCCAAGTATTTAAAGGAAAAGGGAAATCTATCCTACATGAGGAATCATCCCAAACAAGTCATGGATTTTCAATAGAAATCCATGTAACCCATGGTAACCAAGAGATTATACTTTTTTAATCACAAAAACGAAGAAATTATTTTGGTAATCATAATGTGAATGTAAATCCTGGTTTAGCTTCACATATATATCCAATTAATTTGTGTATACACTTAAATCTAGCCACTAATAACCTCCAACCAGGTTTTTGACTAATTTCCACCAAAATGCATAATTTATCTTAAAAACACTAAAACACATTAAATGAGTTAAAATTTATTTATTCAAGTGCCAATTTTAGCTAGGGTATCATTAAATGGGGCAATTCAATTTATAGGCCAACTAAATTTGATCAGATCATTTTGAGTCAAAATACCAATTTTGTACCTAATTTTTTACACAACATGTGTGCCTTATTATTTGGTGTTGGTAACATCTTAAATGGGATAACATATCCAATTCATCTTACATGGACTTCCAATTCTAATCCAATAAAAATTTGGACCAATAACAAGGCATTTTGATAAATTTGAGTAATTTGTGCACAAAGTGCTTAATCATACTTAAGAGCTAATTAAACCAAATTAGAGCCTAATTAAGAATTACATAAAAACTTGTTGAATACTTATTTTTGGAAATGAATATTGAATATTTGCATCATCAAGTGACCTCATTTATTGGAAAGACATCCCTAGGCCATAAATTCCACAAATATTAGGATTCATGCCTCCCATGCCTCATCAATGCCCTCTATGCCTCTTAATTGCTCCACTATCCTAAATATTGATGAGACTATTAATTTTAATTACATAATTGAATTAATCCTTAGCCACACATCTCAATCTTCAGATGGATGGTTTAGGTTGATTCTATCTATTTGTAAAAAATCTATAAATAGAGAGGCCATGAACATCATTTTTAAGCTATTTTTTGGTGCAAAGTTATTATGTTAAAATATCTTGAAAGGTCTTGATAATGAAAATTTATAATGCACAAATGATTCCAAAATCTATTGAAATTAGTTTTACCATGCCAAATTGATTCCAAGCCAAGCTAGAAGCCAAAGGTGCCAAGGAGAAGAGGAGATAGCCAAGCCTCATTTGATGAAGACTTCATGAGCACAAGCCAATCAAGCCACTACTATAAAAGCATTTGGAGCATCCAAGGAAGGTGAAGGATTCTTGTTTTTCCTTTCTTTTTAGTTGTGTTTGTCATTTGTTTTTTTAATTAAGCTTACTCTATTAACTAGGCATGAAAGTGTTAGTTTAGTGTGTTGTTTGTCAATTTGCTTTGTTCATTTTGTCACTAACACAATAGTAATCTCATCTTTATAGTCAAATTCCTAGTTCACAATTTGAGTTTTAACATGCCTTAAAACTCACCAATCATTAACCTAACCAACCAAAACTTGAATATTTATTCAATTTTATCAATCACACAACAAATCAATCTAAACTTGAATATGTATTCAAGTTAACCAATCAAAATTTGACTACATATAATTTGAATATACATACAAGTTTGCAAGGTCATGATCAAATCAATCTGAGTTTGAATCCTCATTCAAACTCATAAAACAACTATAATTAGAATCTCTAAGTCTCACCCATCATTATCAATCAAAATAAAATCAGAGCTTGAATCCTTATTTTAGCTCACCAATCCAACCATTTAATCCTAGTTTGAACATTACTTCATATATGTTCAATAGTACTAATTTAAATAGTGGTTTACCAAATCAATTTTTCCATTCCAATACTTTTGGATTAGTTCTACCAAATCCAAATCCAACTCCAATGAATGTTAACTCCAATCTAAACCATTCATTTAAATCTAACCCAAATCTTAGCTCATATTCAAACCAAAACCAAAAACCCAACTAATTCAAACAATCCTTACTTTAATGCAAACCTTAACATCAATAATATAAACACAAATCCTAACTATAGCCTTAACCAAAATCAATATATCCCAAACCAAAATCCACTTCAACCAAACCAAACTAATTTTAATTTAAACCTAAGCTCTAGCCCATCCAGCCTAAACTATAAAATACATCCAAAAAAATTCAATCCCAAATTATTTAACCAATCTCACTTTGGTTACAACACCAATCCAAATCCTCTGCCAATAAACTCAAACTTGAACACCACTCCAATTTAACCAAATCAAAACATCCACTTTGTAAATAATCCAAACCTTGGTTTCAACCCTAATTCAAATCAAACAAAGTTTGGTTCTAATACTAAATCAAATGCAACCAACCTTAGTTTCAATTATAATCCAAACCCAACTAACCTTGGCTATAACACTAATCCCAACCCTTTTTCAAATCCACAAAACATTAACTTTAGCAACCAACCTCCAAATAATTTCAACCAAAAACCTAACCAATTTACACACAACTAATCTAGCACAAACCAATTCATTGGTCAACTCTCCAAATTCAATAATCCAATAAGTCAAATGAACTAGTTAGCTCCATATCTTATACAAGAGTTCCAAAACATAAAATATAGGTTTAAAGGCTTATAAGATGGTGTTTGCTCTAATAAAAAATAATTCAAATTTGAGGAAATTTGTTTATATTTTTCTAATTTAAGTACAATGACCACACCTTTTCCAAAATCCTTCAAACTCCCAAAATTTGTTAAAATAAAGGTAAAGGAGATCCCAAATAAAAATTAACCAACTTCTATCATGCATGTGCAAACATTGCTTATAACAATGAATACATGTGATTATTCCCATTAAGTCTCAAGGGTCAAACTATTGAATTGTTTTCACGCCTTCCAAGAGGATCTATATTTACTTTTGAGGACTTATCTGAGAAATTTATTTGCCTCTTTTCCTATAACATCAAAAAAGATTTGACCATTTTGGATTTACACAACACCAAATAATGGAATGGTGAAACCTTTGCTTCCTTCCTACAATAAGTAGTTTCACATGGTTATTTCTAAAAATTGAATTTGTGGACATATTCATGAACAATTTAACCTCAGACTTGGGACATCATTTATTACTCCTTTTCCCAAGATATTTTGATGCAATCATTGAAAAGAGAGTTGAAACTAAGAGAATGTTAATTCATAGAGTTGTGATCAAAATATTTAAATCTAATAATAGTTATTCTAAACCAAAGAAAGAACCAAATTATTTTTAAAGAACAATAAATTTGTTGGATATGGTGTGACTGATGTAAAAAAAATTCAAAACCCTCCAAATCAAACAAAAAACTACACTCAACTTTTAATAACATAACTATTCCTGGTAGACAACCTAGATAAGGAAGACCTAAGCATAAATTCATTCAATTGGGTGAAACTTATGAAAATGTTTTTTGGAAGTTGGTTCATACAAACATGAACACTTGGCCTAACACCAAACCATTTGATGAGAATGTTCCTAAACCTAATTAGTATAAATAATAAGAGTATTGTGAATACTATGTGATCAAAAGCCATTCTACTAATAGGTGCATGCACCTCAAATACTATGTTCAAGACCTCATTGAGAAAGGAGACATAGTGATTGAAAATTAAACATCTAAAACATACACAAATTAACATTTGGGGATATACCAAGATCCATTCCCAAATCATGAGCAAGTAAAAGGAAATCAAAAACAAGAACAACCAAAAACTAGTAATGTCAATCAATCAAGTCTTCTTTTTGACTCTATAGTCAATAATGTCAATTTTATTAATAACCATGCCAATGTCATTACTTTTCCATCTTAAGAATGTACCATTACTAAAAGCCATGAAAATATTACTATTCCAAGTGCATCATGCTATAATGTTGAATGCAAGTACAACATTATTGACCATCTTGAGAAGATACCAACATATATTTCTATATTAGACCTTCTCAAGATATTTATTATATATAAAGATATCTTGTACAAAGCCCTTCAAGAGTCTAGCATCCCTAAAAGCAACAACCCTACAAACTTCCGAGCATCAATAGGCTCTATTTCAACTACTAATCAAGTAACATTTGCTCATTATGATGTGTCTCCTTTAGGGTCAGATCACAATCTTCCATTATACATAGAGGTTATCATCTCTAGGCACAATGTGAAAAGGGTGTTTATAGACAATGGTTCAACATTATACTATGTACAATAAGCTTATAAAATATGTAGGATATCTAATAACAATATTGGAAACAAATATTATTACTAGAAAGGCATATAAAAACAATGAGTGGCAATATATAGGCACTATCTATCTTCCCTTGATGGTGGGGTCCATTATTAAAAAAACTCTCATTCATCTACTTGATATTGATCTACCATATAACATACTTCTTGGATGTCCAAGGATACATTCCATGAATTCCACTCCATCCACCATACACAAATGTTTGAAAATTTCCCATGAAGGTAGGAAGTTACTATACAAGGTGATCCTCAACCCTTCTGATATTTTAAGCTATTGAAAGGCAAATACCAAAAATCTAATTATTTACTAGCTACAGATGACAACTTTACTCCCATTGAGGATTAGCCTTTACTTGAAAACTATGTCCATCTATAATTTTTTTCAAACACCTCCTCTTGATGGTTGGATTAACACACCAACCACTTTTGTTTCCATTGAAAAATATTCCACCAATGAAGCATCCAACCAACCATCCGAACAAGCTTCCAATCAACCATCTATAGAGCAAGATTCCAATCAGCCATCTAAAGAGTAAGCTTACAATCATTGATTTGTTGAGCAAGCTTGAAACCAACCACCCACTTCTATAACATCCTTGTCTACCTCATCCCATTTTAGGAACATTGATAAAGGAATGAATGAGTACATCATCCAAGATTTAAATTATACAAGTATAATCCATATAAATCCACATAATTAGGGTAGATATTACCATAAAAAGGATAATAGAGTGGTTTAGAAATTCATCAAGATAATATCTATAGAAGGTGGTTTCCTTTCATACGAGCATATCTAAGATTCCAATCCTTCTTGGCTTTATTTTGATAAACTGGCTAATTACTTTACCAATAAAAAATATCCCATTGTTAAGTCTATCATGTGTAACATAATGAATTATAAGTGAAAAGTCCCTGATTTCCATGAACAGGGTTCTATTTAGCCCATAACAATAAAATAAAATGAAGCTAAACATGGCATATGATTTAATCTGATCAATCTGCATCTCACATTTTTACATAATGACTCTTCTAGTGATTCAAAGGATGATTCTTCAAACAAAAAAATGGATTCCATACTTATCCACTTCTAAGACCTTGCCCTCACCAACCTTTTTCATGAGAATGACATTCTTACACTAGATCTCACATATCCATCCCTCATAAAGTGGGACCAACACGTAACACCTCTGCTTGATCATTTTCATAATGATGAGGCTATTTATAAATTTTTGAGAATAAAGGACCATATTCCAGTAGGTTATCACAAGAAAGGGTTTTCAATTTAGTTAGATGATTCAACATACTTTGGGGAATAAAAAATACATCATAATGTCAATTCAACATCTATATAAACTCAAGTAGACATAGAGGAGGATTTCAATCTTCCTTCACCACCCCCAAATTATAAAAATGAATCAACCTTCCTAGTTGAGGAAACTATTCCTATGAACATTGGCATAGAAGAGGATCTAAAAATTATCAACCTTAAAATATCTCTTATTCAAGAAGAAAGGGAAATACTTACACTTTCACTTCATGAATTCTTTGATGTATTTGTATGATCTTATGTGGATATGCCAAGGCTTGATCTAGAACTAGTAGTGCATGAACTTGTTGTATACCTAGATGTTAAACTAATCAAATAAAAAATCCATAAGATACATCCTAATATTAAACTACTAGTAAAAGAGTAACTAAAGAAGCAATTGGTAGTTGGTTTCATATGCCCTATTGACTATTTGGATTGGATATCCAACATAGTACTAGTATCAAATAAACCAAAAGGGATCACAGTTTTCACATATTTTCATGACATCAATAAGGCATGTCTAAAAGATGATTTTGTATTTCCCAATATAGACATGACCATAGATTCCTTTACAAGTCATGAAATGTTGCCTTTGATGGATAGGTTTTCAGGTTGTAATCAAATCAAAATCTCTACTGAAGACCAACACAAAATAACATCTACAACACCATGGGAACATTTTTATACCATGTAATGACTTTTTATTTGAAAAATGCCATATTTACATATCAATGGAAAATTACTATCATCTTCCATGATATGATTCATGATATTATGGAAGACTATGTTGACATTATTCTTGTAAAGTCCAAATCTAGAGAGGAACATTCTCAAGTTATTCATCGTATCTTTAAACTCATGAGAGAGTATAAAATGAGATTGAATCCTAAGAAGTTTGTGTTTGGCATGACATTAGGAAAGTTATTAGGTTTCATTATTTCACAATGTAGTATAGAAGTTGATCCTTCTAAAGTTTTAGCTATCATAGATATACCCCCACTAAATAATATGAAATATCTTAGAAGTCTTCAAGGAAAAATACAAGTAATGAGAAATTTTATCTCAGAACTTGCAAACATTTGTCACCCATTAACATTTTTTCTCAAGAAAGACACTCCTTTCACTTGGAATGGGAATTGTGAAAAATCATTTGATAATATTAAACAATATCTTTCCAATTCATCAATATTAATGCCACCTATTGCTAGTAAACATTTTATATTATATATATATATATATATATATATGTATGTATGTATGTATGTATGTATGTATGTAGGTATGTATGTATGTATGTATATAAGCTACTCAGTTTACATTGGAGGCATTGTTAGCACAACATGATGATAGTGGGAAAGAAAGAGTAGTGTATTATATAAGCAGGACTTTGATATCTTATGAATTCAATTACTCTCAAATAGAAAAGGCATGTCTAGCAGTTGTATTTGCCTTTAAAAAATTATGACATTACATGTTTAATGATCAAACTAAGATCATTACCAAAAATGACCCTCTCAAGTATCTTGTATCTAGAATAAATATAACATGCATAATGGCTAAGTGGGTTATGCTTCTAAGTGAGTTTGATCAAGATTATATCAATCAAAAAGAAATTAAAAGACAATTTTTAAAAAATGCATTAGTAGAAGCACCTCTCAATGATAAATCACCTCTTATTGTAGAATTTCTAGATGAATCATTAATGCCAATAGATGAGTCTGTAGTTTTCCAACTATTTTTGATGGTTCCCTTACTAATCACAGATCGAGGGTAGGTATCTTGTTGGTCACACTAGATAGGGATTGCATTCCCAAGGCTTTTATAATTAATTTTCCTTGCACAAATAACATAAAAAAATATGAAGGTCTTATAGTAGGTCTCAAAATGGAAATCCAATGGGGAATCCAACATCTTATTTTTAGCAATTTTAAGCTTATCATTAATTGAGTAACCAATGCATTCCAAGCTCACAATGTTAAGTTGATCCCTTAAAATTAGATGGTGGATAGTTTAAAGTTGTCTTTTAAATTCATCCAATTTGAGAAAGTACCAAGAATCAACAATAGGGTAGCATATACCATGACTACTATTGGTTTGCTACTTGATTTAAGCATAAAACATAATAAGTTCCTGGTTGAATACCTAATGATATCAACTTATGATACACCTAATTCAGATATGCTTTATGAGGTGGTTGGTTCCACTTCGCCCTAGTACTCTAACATATATACCTATCTTCATAATAACATTTTACCATCAAACCTACCCCATAATTAGTATAAGTCCTTTATCCAATGTAACTCTCACTACACAATCTTTGGTAACACCTTATATTATAGAGGCTATAATGGAACTCTTTTATGCTATTTAAACTATGAGGAATCTACTTTGGTAATTATGGAAGTCCATTAGGGATTATGTGGGGCACATTCGAGTGGCATGGTCCTAGCAAAGAAGATTTTATGCATAGGTTATTATTGGCCTACCATGGAATCCAATTCATGTGCCTATGTTAGGAAATGCATACCTTGTTATAAACATGGGGAAATTATACATATCCCATCGTAATCTCTACAACCTATCACCACACCTTGAAATTGTTTCACATGGGGGTTATACCTCATTGGAAATATAAATCCAAGTTATTATGATGGTCACAAGCATATTATTACGGTACCATAGTACTTTAACAAGTGGGTTGAGGCAATGCTCCTTACTTATGTAAATGGAAATCAAATTTCTAAATTTATCTTAAACCACATTGTCTGCTACTTTGGTATCCCTTCCACTATCATTTATGATAATGTAAAATTAATCAAGAATAAAGACATTAAGGCTCTTTGTCAAACTTACCATATCAAGCATAAGTGGTCCACCTACTACCCACAAGGTAATGACTAAGATCAATAAACTAATAAAAACATTTTTTACATCCTTAAAATAATTATTAATGAAGTTGATCATGACTGACATACACAACTATATCTCACCCTCTTGAAATACTATACAAGCATCCATGCACCCATGGGGCCAACCCCTTATTCCCTTTTATATGGTAGTGAGTCTTGTTGATATATTTGTCTCAAAAATATCAAAATGTCAATTAACCTAAGGGAGACCCATTAATTTTTTGGAAAAATGCCTTAAATTAATTTACCTAAGTTTGTGGAAACTAAAGATTAGATTACATTTGCAGTTTGAAAAAATTAAAAATTACTTCCTAGACTCTAGATCCTGCAATACATTAGCTGATAGAAACCAAATATCTAGGTGAAATTTTTAATTTGAAAATTTTTAAATTGTATCCAAAACTTTGCTTCCCACTAAATACTAGCTGATGAAAACTAAAACCCTACTCTCAATTTACAATTTACAAAATTGCAAATTGTAAGTAGAGTTTTACTTCCCACAAACCAAATACCCCACAAAAACTAGAGATTGGACTACAATTTACAATTTTCAAACTTAAAAATTACTTCCCAACCTCTATTTCCCACACAACACTCCAATCAAAAACCAAAACTTTGGAGGTAATTTTCAACTTGTAAAGTTACAAATTACAATCCAAGTTTCACTTCCCATCGACCACCTTTCCTGTGGAATTTGGAACTCCAAGTGCAAATTTCTCATTGAGTTTCACCTTCCCATTTTTGAAGGGTCAAATAATCCAAGCCTATGGAATCTAGAGGTCAAAGTGCAATTAGAAAAACTTGAAAAATTATTAAGTTATTTGTAGACTTTGGATCTTTGTCAACCACCACCATTGGGACATTTATTGTAGGGGGTTTTAATGTATATAAATGAAATTAGGGTTAATAAATCATTGCTTAAGTTTTTAATAAAATTTAGATCTTCCACCTCAAACTAAAAATTTGTTAAGCAATGCCACCATGCCTTCAACCCTACAGGCCATGCAATCGAGCAACGAACCATTCCATAACACCAATGACCCCTCCATGCATGGTATTCATTTGGACCTTCTATGTTTTAAAGCCATATTTTTTTTTTCAAATCAAACTTGCTTCCATTTTTACATTCCATTAAGAATATAATTGTAGATAGGGGTTTTTATTGCTTTCTTAGGCCTTTTAGGGTTTAGGTTGGTTTTGTAGTATCAAAAAATCTCATGAATTCATTTTCCAAGTACTTCTCTACATATTGAAAACCTAAGGTTTCCCCAAGTTTTCATACAAACTAAGAAAATTTTCTCAAGATATTCCCAAAAAACAACAAATATTCCTTTGTATATTCTCCCACAGTCCTCACAAACTTTCCATTCACAATAACAATTCTAATTTCTCTTGGGCTTTCAACCTATATTTACAACCCCACAATCCCATGGACTTCTTCATTGCTTAAAACAATCTTGACCTCTGCCAAAAGTTTCACCAAGAAATGCAAGTGTGTTTTATAGCTACCATCTCCACCAGATATTTCTACCTATATTTGAAACTTCAGATCCCCATGGATTTTTCCATTGCACATAGTAACTCCAATTTTTGCCAGAGTTTCCACCTGTGTTTTACACCTATAAATCTTGCCAACTCTGTAGTTAGTTTCCCCCCAACAATTTCTCTAGAATCCATGTCTGGGAAAGAGATGAAGTTTAAATATAAATGACCTAATTTCACTCTCAATCTGGAATCCAACATAACTAAGATTATAGACATAGACTTAGGTGATTTCTAGAATAGAATAAATGCTGAATTTAAGAATGACTAGATCCATAGCATCTATGACTCTGGACTACCCCATACAATAACTTTCCCCCTGATTGTGTAAAGCCTTGAGTTGGTACCTATACTAAAACAACATTATGATGTTGATAAGATAGAGGTGCTAAATGATAAAGGGGAAAAGATTCTAAATTTGGACCTGGACTTCATTGACTCCTTGTTCTTGAAACTAGAATTTGAGAGTTACTTAGATATAACTATAGAGTCCTCAAAGAAATTCTATCAAGATAATAACATGAGATGTTAGAGAGTAATGAACAAACAATGGATAAGGATCCCTAAGGTCACATCCACCAAATTGACTAAAACATTGGTAAGGATTGATTTCAAGGATGATGTAGGTGATATAATGATATTACTATATAGGATCACTGGTTGCCCTGATGGAAAGAACTTACAAGGCTAGATGTATCAATATATATGGGTTATCCATGAGAACAAACAATACATCCATTGGGCATAACTCATCAGTGACTCCATCCATAAGCAATTGATGGAGGTTTAAACTATAGGGAAATTTTATATGACTTATTATATAGTATATATATTGGCCAAAGGAAGAGCTTTCCTAGGAATCAACATAGTAGCTGATCAAGAAATAAAGTGTTCAAATATTAACCTAACCTCACTCTTAAGTCAAACCTGCAACACTTTAGGAGAGTTAATGATGTGTTCATCTATTTCATCATAGTTATGTTCGAAAAGGAACTAGAGAAAAAGAGATTATTTGATGTTGCCACTTCAGAAATCACTAATTAGGGTTCTTATTTCATCAAGTTCCCCCATACTCTTATATTAAAGTATGCAGATTTAGTGGTTGTCCTTAAACCCTTCTGAGGTATATGAATGAAAAATGGGATTTGATGGAGCCAGTGAGGTAACTAGTTGAAAATCATGATGTAGGAGCATCTAGCAAGGACTAGTTGAATAAGCCTTCGATAGGCATTAGCCTAAGCAATTATATAAGTTTCCCTCCAAGTTATATTTTCAAATATTCATACTTGTCATGAGGAGGAGAAATAAGCCTAAATATGTTTTATATGGATTTATTAGTTGTTAAAGGATTTCAATAATCCTATTATTGTTGTGATCATCTAAGGATGGCGTGGATTCAAGCATAGTTCAAGAATTCCCTTATTAGATGAGTAGTTGAGCCTTTATAGGATAATGCAAGATTCAAGGAGATAAGGTCAACACTATTTTAAGATTGATGTTTCTATTCAAATTTCGCTTTCTATATTCAAGAAAAGAATTAAGAAACTAAGAGATGGTCAAGGCTTGATGTGTACCTGGATATAGTCTGCGCACCGTAATCCAGACGCTGTGAGGACTCCTCTTTGGCTGTGGAGGAATGACACCTGCAAAGAAAGAGACTTGGACAAAAGAAGATGTTAGATAAGGAGATGGTGGGTTGCCAAGCGAAAGCTTGATCCCAGAAGTATGAAAACTTCCTTAAGGGAGGTCAACCCACTAGTCTATAAAAGAAAAGTCTGATAAAAGATAGAATGTTAAAGTAATGATAAAAGATTAAAAAGTAAAAGGGAAGCAAAGGCTTACCTGAAAGGTGCTGTCGGCCTGGTCACAATCGCCGACGTCGGTGGTCCTATCGGCGTCGGTTGATCAAGGTGCCGGCGTCAGTTGTCCTGCCGACGTCGGTGGGGGAAGCGACTGGCGTCGGTCGGGGCAGTAGGCTTGAATGAGGTCTGGTCGAATTTGTGGTCCATGGACAGGGTCTGGTTGTGCAGAATGATCTGTGGACGGGTCTGAGATAGAGTTTGGACTTGGTTAAATGGTTTGAAAGAGTCTTGTTTTAGGGTTGGTTGAATGGTCTAAGATTTGGGTTTGAGAGTCTGGTTGAATAGACAGAATATATGGTCCGACAGAGGATAGAGGAAATAGGGAGATGAGATTCAGGCCTGGTCTGGTCTAGGGAGATAGAAGTGTTAAAGGGGGGAGATATTACCTGAAAGCTATAACTCAAAAGACAATGAAAACATAGACAGTATACATACCTGTGCCTGCCAGAAGGGTGCTGTTGATGTCGTACCTATTGTAGAACCCTGATGCTGAGTCCCTGTTGTGCTTGATGTTGCAGAAGCCTGATGCAGAATACCTATTGTTACACTTGAAGGAGAGAGTGAGAGGCTTGGCTGAGAGATTAGCAGATTGGCGGATGGTCGAAGACTGAATATTCAAGGATTCGTGATTAGACGCGTGATTTTTGATTCCTGTGATTGTGGGGTTCGTGATTACCCAGAAATTGTGATTAGCCAAGAAAGGGGTTAGACGCCAGTTTAAGTAAACTGACGTCGGCGATCCCGCCAGCGTCAACCGATAGTTGACCGATGTCGGGGGGTGCAGAACGCATAAAAGGGCCAAGAAGCCCGTTCTACATCCGCCAAGTGCATAATCGGTTGGAGATTTGGTCGAAGGTTAGGCTAAAGACGCACGAGAGTTTGTTAGGTGGTTAGAGAGAAGTAAGAATAGGTCTTGGGTGAGTCATAGGATGGGAATTAGTCCAAGGCGAGGTGTCCTAGGCGAGGTGTCCTGGGTGATGTGTCCAAGGAGGGGGGGTTAATTCAAAATAAGTTAATTATTTTAAATTAGTATTTTCATGTTTTAGGAATGGGTTAGGAATGGACCAAGGAGGAAGGTGACCAAGCAGAGAAAAAAGACTAAGGGGTAGACACGATTTTGGTGTCTACATTTTCCCCTTTTTGTCTTGTTGGTTGTTCTAGATGAACTGCAAGACAAAAATAGGACGTGGTTGCCCCAGGTGTGGAATGATGTGGATTGCCCCGAGGTGTGGATAAGGTAATCCCCCTCAAAGCGGGAGTCGAGGGAAAAGAACCTGATGTCGGGTGCCAATTTGACAAAAGGTGGATGAGAAGGAGAGTGAGGGTGAATGCTGCAAAAGTCGTGATTGCACGCATACCACTTCATGGGATAGGTAGGTCAAATGGTCACAGTCAAAAGGTCGAGGAGTGCCAAAATTGAAATAATTAGGTCCCAGCATTAGTCATAGCTGATCGGGTTATTCAATCTAAGCTGTAGCTCCAAATGGTCATCATGTTCCAGGTATCCTGGGCTCAGGAAGTGCTCCCAAAAACATGAAAAAAGTCACAAGTAGTGCAGATCAACCGGCTTGCGATCCTATACTTGTGAGAGTCCAAAAATAAGGTCTGCGAACAATTTTTCTATCTATTTGTGAGGTAGCATGCGTGCAAACAAAACCAAGATAGAGTTGTCTCAGAAGTGGTCAGGGTCTAAGGAGATATGCGTGATCTCCATGGTTGCTGGTCGGGTTGAGATATAAGTGATCTCAAATGGGCCCCACTAAGAGTCAGAAATGACTTTGACATTAGTAGGGCTGGTTGATTGGTCATAATGAAAGATGAAAGGTTGATGTTTTGAGAGAGACGAATGAGCAGATGGGTGGACAAAGGAATGGCCGAGCTAACCTCAAAAGACTGAGTGCTGCCTACATAGCCCTTATGTGAAGGGCCTCAGACCAATGTAGTTCAGACAGAGGGTCAAAGAGGTCGATAGGCTAGTTTTGGTCGAGGTCAAGGTGAGGAGAAGATGATGTTACAATGTTTTCCAAATGGTGTATTCTGTAACATTAGTCGAGGGATCTTTCATTCCTAGCAATTTTCCATATTCATGATGGACGTATGCTAAAAATGAATTGAGGTCTATTTATGCTTCAACAAGTATTGGTTTATGCTTAACATAAATTGGGTCTAGTCAATAGTTTCCATGTGTATTGTTGCCCATAGAAACTATGTGAAATGGACAAGGTCATGTCGATGGTCTGAAAATGTTTGATTGGTTTAGTTTGAGTTTGGTTAGATAGATAATGATTTTGTTGAATGTGTGACCAAAATGTGTCAAAAGCGAAAGGCAAATTGCTCTTTTATTGACAAGGGCCAGAATGACAGCATAGATAGGGGTTATTAGAAACAAAAGACCCATTCATGCATTGCATCGTTGACCAGTGGTTGTGTTAGAGTGGTAATCGAATCACTTGATGTTAAGTGAGCTCGAAATCCCTTGAGTGTGCAGGGGTGATAGGATTGATAATGAGATGGAAGGGGGAACCTTGTTTGGCAAGAACAAGTTTGCCCCTTTTATAGGTGACCCCGAGAACGACTATAGAGGAGTCCATGACTCTAAAGTTTTGTCCGTGAATAATTTTTTTTTAGGGGGCAGACTGATCGATGCGGGAAGCCTACGATGGGATATTGTCTTGCTTTGTGGTCATGTTGTGAAGCTGATCGATGCGGGAAGCCTCAGAGATAATGCTGTGTATGTAGCAAAATTTATGCATAACCATCCTTTGAGGGAGTGGTCTATATTCTGCTTTTGGGTTTTTGATATGACTTTGGCCTAGCTGTCCTTCGAGGGAGTAGTCTAGTAAATACAGCAATGATGATGCAGCTATCCTTCGAGGGAGCAGTCTACATTTATAGTTTTATGACCTTGGAATATGCATCCCATTTTTATATATATTTGATTGATTTGTTGACTGGACTTTTGGTCATGGACTTGACTATAGAGGTTTAGAGGGTTTCCCTTTTATTAGGACAAAGCATTCATGCTTGCCAAAAGGGTTAGGATTTGAGGGTTGAAGGAGATAGGAATGACAATGACAGGGATTGCTCAAGGGATCGAGCTTAAGTTAAACGTCAAATGAATAATTACTTGACTAACAGTGGATTGGTCGTAGATGCAAAGCATAAAAAGGCTCAAGTTATGATAAGTCCCTGGACCATGCTAGTGCGTTAAGGTTCGAGTCAATGAGCAGCAAAGGTGCCCCATTTGCCTCTTTCCAAATTGGTTAGGTGATTGATGGCAGCTTGAAGAAATGATAGGTGTTTGGTTGGTCGATGGTTGATAATTGAAGTTTGGTCGAGGTTTGGTTGATGCTGGTCGGGGTCATGATAAGAAAAGTTGGTTGATGATTGGACTATGTGTGGTCGAGGTTTAGTCGAGGTCATGGTCGATGTCATGGTCAAAGGCTTGGTTGAATGTTTGGTTGAGGTCAAGATAAGGTTGGATTCCCCTAGTTGCTTAGGGAAAATGTTGGATAAATTGGTCAAGGTCGGTTGAGGCTTGGTGGCTAAATGGATTGTGTTGATGTCGAATAATGGGGTCATAGGCGGCAAAGGGATCATAGTCTGGCATGGAGATCCTGATTTAGGTGATGAGGTTTGAGAGGCATGAGTTGGTGTTGATAATTTATAGGAGTGGTCAAGAGGATCCTTGATGAGAAGGGAATCCTTTCTCCGTTGTTGACGAATGACAGCTTTAAGAGCACAACAACGCTTAGTGTCATGTCCTGGAGTGTGATGATAATGACAAAATTTAGAGTTGTCAAACCAAGATGGCCTTGATCTGAGAGTTGATGAGTGGGGTGGTGTTGAAGGTTTGCTGATAACGTGGTCGAGAAGAAGGGTGTCATTTCCCAGACATTGGCGAACGATAACCTTGAGGGCACAACAATGCTCAGTGTCGTGTCCAAACGTGCGATGATACGCACAAATGCAAGTGTCATCGAACCAAGGCGGTTTTAGTCTGAGAGATTGATATGGTTTAAGAGGTGGGAGATAGATGCGAGAGGACTACAACAATTGCCGTAACAACAAAGCATAAGAACTGGCTAAAGGGTCTGAATGTTTTGTCGCAGTGGGGATTGATGACTTTGGTTTGGGATGCGTAAGAGGCATAGGTCGATGGTTTGGAGAAGATATATGTTTGAGGGGTTGAGGGAGTAATGGAGGCGACTTGCCTCTGTGAAGTATGGGAGTAGGGAGCACTCCTATTAAAGTGGAGGGATGTGGGCCCAAGATTGAAGGTAATGAAGAAGGTGGGGGAGGAGTCCTCCGGTGTGGTCTAGTGGCCTTCTTTGATATGGTTTGAGGGCCATTATTGCGAGAGGCGAGGTTAGATGTGGGGTGAACACCAAGAGGTTCAATCTCTTTTGGTAAGGTGGGCGCTTGTGCGGGTTTGGGCTTAGAGGTGGACGGAGGTGAGTGAGATGTAGCAATCTCAGGAAAAAGGCAAGAGGAAACCGTGACTAGGTCTTCTTTAGTCAAAATGGGTGGAGAGACTGGGTCTTCTCTTGGTGGAGAAGAAATAGGAGAGTGCGGCTCCTCAAGAGAGAAGAAGGCAGGGATGATCATGCCTTCTGCTTGTGCTTGAGGAGTAGGCAAGGTAAGGTCTTCAGATGAAGGTAAGGCTAGTGGCGTAGGCATGGTCAAGGTGTCCTCTAGTATGAGAGAGGTAGATGGAGGACTAATAGGAGAAGAAAGTTCTTTATCCTGTGAGGGAGGAGGTTGGTCAAGGATAAGAGGCAAAATAGTGTTGATTGTGTGAATATTATGGTCATGAGAGTCATTAGTCATGATTTGGATGTTGTTTTGAGTAGGTGGATGGTTTGGAAATGGTTGTTTGAAGATGTCAATGTTTTGATTTGGCGGGGCATTCGAGTTATCTAAAATAAGATCCCCCTTGTCGATCATGTCTTGGATGATGTTCTTGAAGGTTTGGCAATTGTCGATGTCATGGCCGTGGACGCGATGAAAGTGAATGAAGTCAGCCTCCCTATACCATGTAGGGAGGGCTTTTGAAGGGTCGAATTGAGGTGGTCAGATTGGAGGGAGATTGAGGACCCCCTGCTTGAGTAGTTTTTCCAAAACGGAAGCGTATGATTCTCCAAGTGGAGTGTATGAACGCTGGATGTACCGTTGTTGGAATTGTTTGGTGATGCTTGGAGATGTAGAAGGTTGAGGGTAATTAGTTGTCGTCAAAGATGGTGATCTAATGACCATAGTGTTGGCCACTCCTTTGGGTTTGGAGTTGGCAGAAGAAGAAGGTCTGGAAGAAGAATGGTCATTGGTTTTTGCATTGGTATTACGCAATTTGACCTTATCCTCCTCAATGGCACAGAGTTCAAGCTTTCGAGCCATGGTGAAAGCTTCATCGAAAGTGCAAAATGTCTGAATCTGCAAGGTAGAAGAGATGTGTCTGGCACATGCTCGAGAAAAGAGCTCGATGAGCTCAGGTTGAGGTAAGGAGAAAGAGAGCTGGTTAATCAAGCCTCTCCAACGGGCGACAAAATCGACTATTGATTCATCATTGAATTGCCTGATGGAGTAAAGGTCTGTGATTGAGATTTGTTTGGTGATGTTGATAGAAAAATGGTCGAGAAATAATTGGGCAAGTTGAATGAATGAAAAGATAGAATGTCTGGGAAGAGAGCTATACCAGGCAAGGGCAGAGCCAGAAAGGGACATACAGAACGTGCGTAAAAGTAACGCATTGTCGTGGGTAATAAGATAGCAGGCATGTCTGAATGCCCGTAGATGTTGTTGTGGGTCCTCCTTACTCTAGAAGTGAGTGAATTTATGAAGCTCCCATTGGTTGGGGTATGGTCGGATAGGGATAGAAGGATGAATGGGCTCGTTGCAAATTTGCTCATACGAGAGAGCATTGCGTGAACCAGAGATAGAGGTCTCGAGACTGGACATTTTATCTATCAGCATTTTAATGACGTCTACTGACAGATTGGCAGATGGAGCACCCCCTAGGTTGTGGGGCACTTGAAAGAGGCTAGAGGAGGCATACGATGTAGTTAGTTGTACTAGTAAGGGGGTAACATACGGATGACTAGTTGCAGGGACATAAGTGGAGGCCAAAATTGGTTGAGTTATGAAAGTCGAGGGTATAAGTTGACTAGATACCGCCAAGGGTGGTTGCGTGATGGCACTGGTAGAAGGATAGGTTGGCACTCCTGCATTCATGGGTGCAAGAGTGTGAGGGGTTGAGATAATCAAGTTCTGGTATAATGTAGAACTTGGTTGAATTGCTTGTGGTTGAGGGGGTAATGGAACCCCGATAGAGGTTGGTCTAAAAATGGATCGGGAGGCCAAACTTTGCGTATTGGCTATGGTTAGGTAAATGGTTGAGGCAAAAGGCTGAGTAGTAGACGGTGTTAATGTCATCACCGCTTCACCTGAAAGGTCTCGCGTTGGGTCTCTTGCGAGATAGTTTTGGAGGGCTATGCCGTTAAGGTCCAAGAATCTTTTAAAATCTTGGTCCCCTTCAGGGATGATGGGAGTCTGAGTCGGGGTCGATCCTGTAGGAGTTCTTTCAGTCTCCGAGTGGAACTCCATGATAGGATTGGTTAGAGATGAGAAAGCGTGGTCAAGAAGAGGGTCAGGTTCCAGAAACTATGTGTTTTCAGTTTTAGAAACTCAGAATGAGGTTTTAGCAGAAAAAGGGGTCGGGTTTTAAGTTGCTATTTTGGAAAAAGGATTGTGATAGTGATCGACGTCGGTTTAAAAACCGATGTCGGTAAGGGAAAATGGCTGACGTCGGTCAGATAACCGATGCCGATGGAGGAAGGTGGCCGACGTCGATGGAAAAGCTGATGCCGGTGACTGTGGTTTCCAGAAACTCAAAAAAATTTGAAGATTCTTGGAAGAAAAAGTCCTCACTAGCTCAAAAAACTAGATAAGAATAGAAAAATAGAGAGAGAGACAGACAGGCCCTAAGCATTAAATCCTAAGAATCAACTTTTAGAATCTTGTGGCTTATGCCTTAAAATGATGTTTGGGGAGGTTGGCTGTTAGAAGGGTCCTAGAAAAGGTAGTCTATGGATGGTTTCAGGTATGTTTAGGCACTCAAGAAGTCTGTATTAGGTTCGGTACGTGGCCTGGTGCTAAGGAGCAAGCTCCCCTCACTTCACGAGTCCAGTGGTAAGCTGGTCTCGCTTAGCCAAAATATACCTTGCCTAGAGATTATCCTCTGCCAGAGAACGGAGTGGGCTTTCCCCTTGGTGATGAAATCCAAGTGAGATTTCCAGGTAGGGGTAAGGTATCCGCTGGGGGATGAAATCCCAGTCGAGCCTTGTCTCAGGTATTGTTCGATGTTTGACTTGTGCACGTGGTTTAGTTGTGTAACATCAAGTGATCTACAATTAATTCAATATGCGGACTAATTACTAAGTGTGGACTAAGAAAATGCAAGCAATCATAAATGAAAGTGCAATGCGTTTTAATGCCCAAGTCAAAATGTGAAGTTGGAATGAAAACAAGTTGAGAAAGGGTTTGAAGGATATGATTTTAGACTAGTGTAGAAATGCAAGAAAGGAAAGAAAATTCTTTTTATACCTGCTTATAGTGTCATTTAGAAAAGAAGGAAGAGGTGAAAAGGGAGAATCCTAATGCACCCTATATGAAAAAAGAAGGAAAGGAACCCAAGGAAGGCCCTTAAGGGTCCCACCAGGCGTGCCAGAATGTTTCTATTCAAATTTCACTTTCTATATTCAAGAAAAGAATTAAGAAACTAAGAGATGGTCAAGGCTTGATATGTACCTGGATATAGTCTGCGCACCGTAATCCAGACGCTGTGAGGACTCCTCTTTGGTTGTGGAGGAATGACACCTGCAAAGAAAGAGACTTGGACAAAAGAAGATGTTAGATAAGGAGATGGTGGGTTGCCAAGCAAAAGCTTGATCCCAGAAGTATGAAAACTTCCTTAAGGGAGGTCAACCCACTAGTCTATAAAAGAAAAGTCTGATAAAAGACAGAATGTCAAAGTAATGATAAAAGACTGAAAAGCAAAAGGGAAGCAAAGGCTTACCTGAAAGGTGCTGTCAGCCTAGTCACAGTCGCCGACGTCGGTGGTCCTACCGGCGTCGGTTGATCAAGGTGCCGACGTTGGTTGTCCTACCGACGTCGGTGGGGGAAGTGACCGGCGTTAGTTGGGGCAGTAGGCTTGAATGGGGTCTGGTCGAATCTGTGGTCCATGGACAGGGTCTGGTTGTGCAGAATGATCTGTGGACGGGTTTGAGATAGAGTTTGGACTTGGTTAAATGGTCTAAAAGAGTCTTGTTTTAGGGTTGGTTGAATGGTCTAAGATCTGGGTCTGAGAGTCTAGTTGAATAGACAGAATATATGGTCTGACAGAGGACAGAGGCAATAGGGAGATGAGATTCGGGCCTGGTCTGGTCTAGGGAGATAGAAGTGTTAAAGGGGAAGATATTACCTGAAAGCTATAACTCAAAAGACAATGAAAACACAGACAGTATACATACATGTGCCTGCCAGAAGGGTGCTGTTGATGTCGTACCTGTTGTAGAACCCTGATGCTGAGTCCCTGTTGTGTTTGATGTTGCAGAAGCCTGATGCAAAATACCTATTGCTGCACTTGAAGGAGAGAGTGAGAGGCTTGGCTAAGAGATTAGCAGATTGGCGGATGGTCGAAGACTGAAGATTTAAGGATTCGTGATTAGACGCGTGATTTTTGATTCCTGTGATTATGGGGTTCGTGATTACCCAAAAATTGTGATTAGCCAAGAAAGGGGTTAGACGCCGGTTTAAGTAAACTGACGTCGACGATCCCGCCGGCGTCAGCCGATAGTTGACCGACGTCGGTGGGTGAAGAATGCGTAAAAGGGCCAAGAAGCCCGTTCTACATCTGCCAAGTGCATAATCAGTTGGAGACTTGGTCGAAGGTTAGGCTAAAGACACGAGAGTTTGTTAGGCGGTTAGAGAGAAGTAAGAATAGGTCTTGGGTGAGTCATAGGATGGGAATTAGTCCAAGGCGAGGTGTCCTAGGCGAGGTGTCCTGGGTGATGTGTCCAAGGAGGGGGGGTTAATTCAAAATAAGTTAATTATTTTAAATTAGTAATTTCATGTTTTAGGAATGGGTTAGGAATGGACCAAGGAGGAAGGTGACCAAGCGGAGAAAAAGGACTAAGGGGTAGACACGATTTCAGTGTCTATTATTGAAGACCTTGATTTAAGCATAAAGGAAAAAAAAAAGAATTCATTCAAGAGGATAGAGGGATGTAGAGAAGAGAGAGAGGGAGCACCTCATTTAGAGAGAAAATAAAGAGACAACCAGGAGATCAAGAATGTAAGAGAAAAGGACACATAGAATATTTGGATGTGAGGACAAGAAGAAGGAATGAAGTGTCTAAATAAGGCTTTGGAAGCCATTAATATAGATCATGTATTTAATTTTAAGTATCCTTGTTGTTTAAGAAATATGGATGTTGATTTCCACGATAATGATTATGCAATAATGATTTCATTGGTAGAATTCTGGTTATACAGTATAAAGCCCTGTGTGTGTGTTCTTTAGAGCTTAAGGAGGCAATGAGAATTTTATGATACAAGATTAACACATTAAAACCTTTATACATTTTTATAAGAGCAATTTTAAACTTAATGGAATTGTGATAATTAAATTGAGAATGTGTGGAATGTTGTAAAAGTTCAATGAACAGGGTGCAGGCCTGTGTGGAAAGAAAACTAGGCACAGTTGGAAGAATGAGTATATATAGAGATTTACATAATAAAAACTTTTGAAATTTTGTGTGTAGATGCGCCTTGGAGTTATGAATCTAATTAAAGTGTTTTCAGATCAAATGGAGCAATGTGGAAGAAGATATGGTCAAAATACAGACCTGCAGTTCTGAGACAACTCAGAAAAACGTGTTCTCAGGTACTAAAGAGCACATAACTTTAAAAATAATGCTCAGAATGATATGAAATTTAATAGGTAGTTGTTTAATAAGGTTATTTACGTGAAAAAAATGTTTTAGGTCTTAAAATTCTGTCCATGAAAATATATAGAGGACTGTATTTTGTGAAAGAGACTGTAAGTAAAAACCTGTTTACTCATTTTGTGAAGGAGAAAGGACTGCATACATTAGGAGATGTTATAAAATGGTTGTAATAGGTCATATATATGTTTATAAAACCTATAATTATTATTTGAACACATTTCAAGAAGCAAATGTAAGAACTATAGTGAAACAGGGTAGTATTCAGATCTATTAGGCCCAGTCAAAAACAGGGAAAGTTGCAATTTTGAGAAGATGTTCCAAAGGAACCTTGTCTAGCTTTAATATCTGTGGTATAAATTGATAATGGGTACTATGATATAATATTGGCTTGATGAAAGAATTTATAATTTGAGAAATAAAGGCTAAAACTCTCTTGATAGGGCTGCAAGGACCAAAAGGGCTTAATAAATGAAACTGGGTTGTGATGTAGGATAAAAGACTGTAAGTTCTAATATAACTTGGGATGGATATAAGAACATGTTATGATGATTTTAAAGGTTTCATTCAGTGAAAGATTAATCTCAAGAGTCATAGGTAAACCATGATAGCCAAATGAGATAAGAGAAAAAGTTCATCAAAAGAAAAGAACATAGTCTAATGAAGAAGTGACATGTTGGTAAGGTAACCTGAGGTGTAAACAAGGTGAGGGTTACACCATTTTTGGTATCAAAGCTTGAAAATCTTGGGATTTGGTAATTGATCATGTTTTCTAATAAGTTTCTGTAGGATTGAGAAAAGGATCAAAAGATCAAGATGTAAAAGGCCTAGGTGAGATCAAGGAGATTGTAAAAAGACCAGTCAAGGAGAAAGGCTTGGGTGAGACAAGTGGACCAAAAGACTAAGGTGTAGAAGACCTAGGTGAGGACCTAAAGGGATCAAGAGACCAAGGTGGAAAAGACTTGGGTGAAGATCTCAAAAATGGAAGTATTGTTGAAGGCACTACAGAGCAGTAGAATACATGAGGGTACTAAGAAGGAAGCAAGCATCCAGAAGAAGAGAGGTATGACTAGTAATGGAATTGATAAAGAGATTGATAGTTTGAGAAGATATTTAGCTAAGTTTGTAGATATATATGAGTCTTGGATGCAAATGGACAAGCAAGTATGGGTATGGCCAATGAGGAAGAGGATGAAGTGGCCAATTGATCTCCTAATGAAGAGGAGAAGGAAAAAGGATATTGCCAAGAGTAAAGAAGTCCATAGAGGCTTGAAGAAGATAATAAGGTTGACAAGTGAGCAACAAAAAAATGAAGAGACTGTGAAAAATGTTCTCATTGTGGAGAACAAGAGAAGAGAAGAAAGAAAAGATAAAGTGTCAGGAAGAATACTTAAGAAGATGAGAGTATTGATGAAGAGAGCACTCATAGGGACATTGTGGTCTCTTATTTTTACATCTAATGTTGTCTTTGAATGGGTAATTGTAGGTATGAGCAGCTTTTTGTAGACGGTCCAGAGAAAGGCCTTGAAGACTGAAGAGATTGGTGCAAGAGAAGACACCAAGTGCACAAGTGAATGTGTAAGAGAAAGGAAAATTTTGCTGTTGTTGATAAGGAAGAAGGAGTACATTGTTTAATACATGAGGAAGGTGTTGTGGACCCCATACAAGCAAGATAAGAGATAGAAGATGAAGATGAATTCCATGATGCCATGGAATATCAAGAAGAGGCAAGAGAACAACAAAGCACAAAGGAAGAGAAAGATTGCTCCATGGATCAAGCTATCAAAGAGGTAAATGAAGTGTTAAGACTTGATTTTGATTGTTATTATGAGCATGAAGATGTTAATACACAGGTTAGAAGAGGGAAGAGGAAGATGAAGTCCTAACACAAAGCAGTCAATCATGGATACATAGTGCCTAAGTGGATGGTGAAGCACACAAGCAAGCAACAAGTAAGCAAGCAGACAATTTTACCTTATAAGATTGGATTTTCTCATATTCCTAATATTAATGTAGATGTGTAAGAAAATAAAAGGACAAACAAAGTTGGTTTTTCAGTATTGTCACAAGAGCATGGTTACAGGATGCCTAAATGGCTTGTGAAGTCAATTGATAAGAGAAAGAATCAAATGTGGGTTCCTAAGAAGGCAAAAAGTGAAGAAGATGTGAGTGTTGAGGCAACAACACCAAGAAGTCAATGGAAGAGGATTGAAGGTGATTCAAGCAACCGAGAGAATGAAGGTGAGATGGTGAGTATGGAAGAGGTATTCCATGAAGACAGGATGCTTGAGAGGTTTACCAAAGAGGTAAAAGGTAAACAAATTGTTTATGATGATGTGTTTGAATCATTTAATGATCTTTTCATGAGAAATGAGGTATGGAAATTGTCTATGAGGACTAATATTCAGCAAGGAGAGAGTTCCAAATGGATGGATGATGAGGAAAGGGGAGAGTATGCAGCAAAGCAATGCCTCATTGAAAAGAAAGAACAAACAAGATGGATTCAAGCAGAGATTGAAAAGAGCAAGGAGACATAAGGTAATATTGCTCCAATTATTTTTGATGAGTATATTAATGAAGGATTTTATTTGTATGAAAACAAGCCAAGAAAGAACGAAATGAGGTACACGACAAGTAAAGGACAAGCAATCCTTCAGGTTGATAAGCCCAAGTTTGATGAAGTGAATAGGGAGATAGATGAGAACTCACTAAAGGAAGAAATGAGAATGTTGGAAGAGATCTTTAGTTCTTCAAGAGAGCTACATACAGGCACAAACCATGATGAGAACACCATTGGTGAGAGTGAAGCAAGAAAAGAGCACACTAAAGAGGTAAAGACAGTTTTGGCCAAAGAGCAGAAGAGTGGAGGCAGCCAAGAGACTTTATGGTCTCAAGTTTTTACTTCTAACATTGCCTTTGATGTTTTGAATGCAGGTGTTAAAGTTGTGGAGATGAATGAATTCCATGGTTCAATGGAAAAATTTTTGAACCAAGAAGATCAAGAAGATCTTGAAGACATGTATGAGAATGAAGCATGGAGATGGGACATAATAGCTAAAAAGGATATGAGGAGAAGAACATACTAGAAAAGGAAGAAAAACAAGAAGATGAAAGACAAAGACTATCAAAGAAAAACACCAGCATTGGCATTCACAACAAGACCTTGGGATCTAGGCATATAGTGAAGACTAATGCATGGAGGAAGCATTTAATTTGAACTAAGGTTCAAATCCTTTCTACAGGGAGAGTATGATGTAGGAGCATCTAGCAAGGGCTAGTTGAATAAGCCTTCGATAGGCATTAGCCTAAGCAATTATATAAGTTTCCCTCCAAGTTATATTTTCAAATATTCATACTTGTCATGAGGAGGAGAAATAAGCCTAAATATGTTTTGTATGGATTTATTAGTTGTCAAAGGATTTCAATAATCCTATTATTGTTGTGATCATCCAAGGATGGCATGGAGTCAAGCATAGTTGAAGAATTCCCTTATTAGATGAGTAGTTGAGCCTTTAGATTCAAGGAGATAAGGTCAACACTATTTTAAGATTGAAGACCTTGATTTAAGCATAAAGGGAAAAAAAAGAGAATTAATTCAAGAGGACAGAGGGATGTAGAGAAGAGAGAGAGGGAGCACCTCATTCAGAGAGAAAAGAAAGAGACAACTAGGAGATCAAGAATGTAAGAGAAAAGGATAGAGAGAATATTTGGATGTGAGGACAAGAAGAAGGAATGAAGTGTCTAAATAAGGATTTGGAAGCCATTGATATAGATCATGTATTTAATTATAATTATCCTTGTTTTTTAATAAATATTGATGTTGATTTCCATGGTAATGATTATGCAATAATGATTTCATTGGTAGAATTCTGGTTATACAGTATAGAGCCCTGTGTGTGTGTTCTTTACAGCTTAAGGAGGCAATGAACATTTTATGATACAAGATTAACACATTAAAAACTTTATAAATTTTTATAATATAAATTTTAAACTTAATGGAATTGTGATAAGGAAATTGAGAATGTGTGGAATGTTGCAAAAGTTCAATGAACAGGGTGCAGGCCTGTGTGGAAAGAAAACTAGGCATGGTTGGAAGAATGGGTATATCTCAAGATTTACATAATAAAAAATTTTGAAATTTTTTGTGTAGATGTGCCTTGGAGTTATGAATCCAATGAATTTTTTTTCAGATCTAATGGAGAAATGTGGAAAAAGATATGGTCAAAATACAAACCTGCAGTTCTGAGACAACTCAGAAAAACGTGTTCTCAGGTACTAAAGAGCACATAACTTTAAAAAAAATGCTCAGAATGACATGAAATTTAATATGTAGTTGGGTAATAAGGTTATATACGTGATGAAAATGTTTTAGATCTTAAAATTCTGTCCATAAAAATATATAGAGGACTGTATTTTGTGAAAGAGACTGTAAGTGAAAACATGTTTACTCATTTTGTGAAGGAGAAAGGACTGCATACATAGAAGATGTTATCCAATGGTTGTAATAGGTCATATATATGTTTAAAAAATATATAATTATTATTTTAACACTTCTCAAGAAGAAAATATAAGAATTATAGTGAAACAGGGTAGTATTCAGATCTATTAGGCCCAGTCAAAAACAGGGAAAGTTGCAATTTTGAGAAGATGTTCCAAAGGAACCTTTCTAGCTTTAATATCTATGGTATAAATTGATAATGGGTACTATGATATAATATTGGATTGATTAAAGAATTTATAATCTGAGAAATAAAGGCTAAAACTCTCTTGACACGGCTGCAAGGACCAAAAGGGCTTAATAAAGGAAACTGGGTTGTGATGTAGGATAAAAGACTGTAAGTTCTAATATAACTTGGGATGGATATAAGAACATTTTATGATGATTTTCAAGGTTTATTTCAGTGAAGGATTGATCTCAAGATTCATAGGTAAACCATGATAGCCGAATGAGATAAGAGAAAAAGTTCATCAAAAGAAAAGAACATAGTCTAATGAAGAAGTGACATGTTGGTAAGGTAACATGAGGTGTAAACAAGGTGAGGGTTACACAAAATCACAAACTATTATCCAATAAACACAAATTGATAATTCATTTCCCCATAAACATAGGTAAGTACACATGCCCCTCCTTAGCCAAATACAAATGTTCAAGTGAAAAAAATGACACAAATGACCATGATAGATTTAGAGGTAAGACCATTCTACAATGTTCATGGCAACATCACTAGTAAATAAGGAATTTCAACATATTCCCATGTCCCCTAATTTGAAGACTACTGGGAGAAAATAGATGATGAAGAGGAAGACTAAAGGACCCTTAAAGAATGACCTTGGATTAGGTCAAAGCTTTTAACTTGGCACCAGTCCCTGAGGACTTGGTGGATGGTGAGTCCCCAATAGATAAGGTCTACCATGATAATAATATCTACTTGCAATCCTTTCCAGTAGTAAGGTGGTCCATTCTTGAGTCTTTCTTATAATGGATAAAACCACCCAAGTAATAAATAGAACACCCAATTGGATGAAAATTAAAGGGGTCCAAGTGACCAAAGAGACAATAAGCATTAGTGGTAAACTACTAGATCTCAAGTAAAAAGAAGTAACACCATCAATATAAGGTTCTAGTGGTGAAGCACTCTTAAAGAAACCAGATAGGCCAATGATCTCCCATAAGATAAAGAAGAAATCAAAGGCCAAAAGGGGATAATCAAGTAGCTAGGGAGTAGGAGGAAATAAACCAATAATCATTTTATTTGAGGATACAATTAAAATTTAAGTAACCATAACTTTTAATCCCATATTATAATTACAAATCCCATCTCTGTGATACATCCCCAACCTATTTATGTCATTCCTACAACTCTAACACCTCCTCCTCTTGTCTCCACTCCTTCACCTCAAGTAACTTCATTTATTCCCAATAGTTTACCTATGTCAATAAGTCCATTGCCAATAATTCAATAAAGTCAATTGGATAGTCAAGTCTCTCCTCAATTAGACACTCAGGTTTACATTCCACCTTATTATTCTACAATCTCACTCCCCCCTTCCATAATTCTATCTATCTCATCTACAATTCCTTCCATTCCATTAATAATAAACACTACACAGTAGTATATAGTCATGAATTTAGTCATTCTCACTACAATCCTATTGGCCATCCCAACCCCTGGGATAACTACTACTTCATCTCCATCTCCTTTCATCTTTCCTACTTTACTAACCCTAAGTGTCCTTACCAATTTGATTGACTCATTTTAGGATTTGGACTCTACACTTCCATTGTTCCTTAATTATAACTCCCTGTGTCTACTCATCCATTGATATCACTTACATCTCCCACGCCCCCAATAAATACATTCATTTCCATTGCCCCTACCTCTTTCATTTCCATAGAAACCCCAAACCCTATAGAGGAGATAGATAGGGAGAAAGACATTGATACAAATTTGTACCATTAACCTATAGATGGGGAAGAGGTCAAAAAGATATCTACCAAATAATCAGTGATAATATCAATACATTATACAACACTTGCCACCATGCCCACCATTGTATCATCTTCAACTATAGATTCTCAAGTGATAGTGTCAACAGAACAAGATGCTACCCCTAGTTGGTTAACATAGATAGTGGGGAAAATATGCAAGTAGATGGTGTCCTTAAATACATTATATTTTGGTCTCTTAGATGCACATAAGAAATCCAAGACAACTCCCAAAACCATATCAATAATACTATATGATTTAACAGGGGAAAAATACATGGAGATTATAATCTCCCCACTAGACAAATAGAAAGAAGATCTCATGGTGGGGGATTACCAGGTCTCAAAAGTTCACCTTGGACATCATACAAGGGAGGGAATTAAATATGACATTGAATCCAACATTAACTCTCTCTTTGATAATATAGATTGTGACAAAGTCACTAAGGATGAGCTGAAGAACAATGTTGAACAATTAATGACTGCACTCAAGAAATTCATTGAGCCCACTATTTAACTAGCATAACCTGTCACTCAGATCACAAATTAGGTAACACTTGATGAAGTGATAAAAAATGCCAGCATGGGAAGGGCCTCTAAGGAATGGGAAGAAGAACTCATCTTAAAAGAGAATAGAGTTATGGACTTTGTAATAGACCATTATATAATTTTGAAAGAGAGAAGGGTCACCCTGAGAGAACAAATCAGTAAGTATGAGGAAGAGACAAAAATGTTAAAATTTTTCCCCCCAAAATTGATATAGCTATGGACTCAATTGATGTTGAAATCCTCCTTATGGAAAAAATACTCGAGATCAAGAGGAATTAGATAGAGCAACTCGATTTAGAATAAAGATACTTACAGATAGTGCCCAAAAAGCTAAAGTTTCACATGACAAAGCCACATATATGTTATATGATATTGAATATTTGTTGAATAAATTATCATGTCAAGTAATAAATTATCAATATCAAGTCCTTTTAGTGTAGGGAGTTTAGGATAACTTCGAACAAGTGGTTAAAGGAGAATCAACAAGAGATACAACTTTTAGCTTGAACTCTATCCACCATTTCATCAAGTACCATAATGAATTGGATCAAATGGGTAAAGAGACTCAAGCATACCAAGACTTGAGAAGGGAAATCTTTGATATAAAAACAAAATGTGAGATAAGCAACCTCTACTCCTTTGGTCCTAATGAAGACATAAACTTGGAGCTCTTCAAGGGTTTTGATGCATATGTTGAGAAGATATAGGCCAAGAAGGATAAATAGACAACAAATGTTTTGGTTATAGATTAATTCTTTCTATCAAAAGCATTCTTGTATATTGTATTTTCATTATTGTATAAATATTGTAAAGTTTCAAAACATAACTTGTAAATTGTAGGTATCATTTTGATGGCTCTTTTTGAGAAAAAGCCATGTGTAAATTACACTTTTTATTTTGATTAGTTGAATTTTTTAAAAATTAAACTTTTAATTTTGATAAGTTTAAGTTGCTTAAGTTGTAAAAACACATATTATAAAACACAATTATAGTTTTCAAAATATTGTGTGACTTGAAAGTTGTAAAAGTCCCAATTAAAAATTACAAGTTAGGATTTTGCATAAATGTAACTTAAGTTATCTTTTGTTCTAAAATTGAAGTTTCAACTTTGGCACCTCATTGCATGAAGATGAAGCTGTATCTTAATTAGAGAAGAATAAAGGCATTGCATGAAGTTTCCACCATGCCTCTATTAGTTTGGATCATTCCTAGTTCTTGCATGATCTTTTACAACACTTTTTCATTTCACGAAATATGCCACCAGTTGAAGATCATGCCTTTGTTTATGGAGTTTCCAAATTTTTGCATGTTCTTCTACTAGCATGGATTTATTTGTTAATTGCATCTCTTTTAAATATTTATTGTATAAATATGGGAAATATGGCATAGCCCATCAACTTTTTTATTGCTATAAATATTATTATGCATTTTGAATAACTTGTCTACATGTTGTAAACTGGAGAATGAGAATAAATTAAAGATTTGCCTTTCTTGTCTGTGTAATCTTTCTATATGCAAGGTTGTTTAAATATTTTTGGATTTTTAATTCTAATTTTCCTCACAAAATTTTACTTGTGGTATTATTTACCCTTTTGGAAGATTGTTTGATTAAAAATAAAGACTCTTGTCCTTTATATGAAAAATACCCAATATTGCCTTTGGTTTCACGTTTGCATGAGTTTTTGCTCCTACAAATTTCAATATATTTTTCATTTTATTGTGTTCATTAAAGTAAGCATTTAAATCCACTAAAAAATATTTGGTGCAATCACCATTTTCAATTTTTCAAATTTCATTCTCAAAACTCTTTTCCCCAGTTAAACCCTAGTTTAGAAGCAAGATCACTAAGAAGTGAAATTTATACATAGGTTGATAACTTATCAATTACACTAAATTTAGTGAAATTTTTTGTACTTATCCATAGGTTCACCTCAATTTTCAAGGTCCTACAACTTATATTTGATCCCATTGTATCATTATATTTTTGCACAGCAAGTTACGACATCAGGAACAAGTGCAAAATCTATGTAATAATAGTTTTTGGTATGCCTGGTGGGACCTAAAAATTAAAAAGAGATTGGTGCTATTATTAGTAAGTAATTTAAAATCCTTGTACACATTCTAAAAGAACTTAGTGACTCCAATAGCTTATGGATTTAGGAATTCAAGGTTTACGTATACCAAACAAATAAACTAGATCATCTACCAAAGGTAAAATAGCTAATTTTTTAGAATTATCATTTCCATATAAAAAGAGATTAAGATCTATTATAAATTACCTTAGAGTATATCCTAAAAATGTATTTGCATCTCCTTCATATATTCCCATTAGTTTCATACCTCCCATTATGGCCAAAAATTTAAATTTTATAGCTTTCAATGGAGGAAGCCCCCTTTAGTTGGCCTAGTATGATGATATACCTACCTAGGATTTAAAAATCATTCCATATTTTACTAGTGAAACTTCCACCAGTCCCATGGAAAATATATAAGACATTATTAATATTTGTTTAATCCACAATGTGGTATAAGATACTATTGTAATCATACTTCTAGTCTCCTCTTTCAAAGGTAAAGCCTTATAATGGTATAGGCCTAACTACCAATTTCATCTATGTTTGGGATGACTTAGGATCTATACTATGCACTAAATTTGAAGATAAGAGTGATCACCTGTCCTTGGTTGAACAATTGACTGTTATTCAATAGATTCCTCATGAGGACATGGCTGATTTCAATTTATATTTTCAAAAGACATGGAATAAAATTTTAATATTGGTCAAGCCAAATCCAAATAATGATTTCCTATATTTCTTAAGAGACTTGAATAGTGATGTAGCTATTATGATTTAGTCAATGTGTGACACCACATTTCCGAATGGATATAAAATTACAATAAGGGTAAAAAATTATTTAATTCAAGCAATAAAAATTGCCTTAAGGCCATTGATGCCTCTATTTCTAGAAATAACTCCTACACCACCTATAATTGCTATAATTCCCACCATGAGTAAAGCACCAACTTTAGATCTTGCTCCTATAGATGATTTATATAAGGTCAAGTCACTATTTAAGAGTTTTGGCAATGAGTTAGTAGCAATGAAGAAGCAATAATCCCATAACTACTGGCCTTATCAGTAAGCTAACCAAGCATACCAACCCAATAGGTAGCCATACCAAGGTAATTCATAGTTGTAAGATAAAAAAATGTAAGAAAAACCTCTAAACATTCATGCTCTACCTGCACCAAGTGTTTCCAAAGATATTATACCTATTCAAAACAACCTGGCTCAGTAGTACAAATGGTTTTATCCTTGTGCTCAACCATATAATTAGAATACTTTTCTAATGGTGTCATCAATCAAGCTTTGATTATACAAATCATATCAAACACACAAGGATATAAAGAAGAAGCCACTTCCCAACAAGTAGATACAGAAGAACATTTTCAAGGTGAGGCTAATCTTTTAAATTGGCAGAAGGAGGAATTTTGTGGTATAAATTAGGAGGAGGTATTATTCAATGGTGGAGGTCTAGTCATAACCAATACACATTCAAAGAAAAGAGCAATAAAAGTGATTAACCCTCCAGGGTGGAACAAGATACAACTTCCAAAGTTGTATAAGAACCTGTAAAGAGAAACACAATATAAATACCATCCTTTATGCCCATGATCTAGTCCAAAGCAAAAATGCCAACTTTGAATCTTATAAAAGAAGACATAGCTCCTATAAAGGCACTAACGAAGGTTGGTAACATTCCTTTCAGTATTTTTGAATAGATGAAGAAGAACAATTTGAATGTCACTATGTGGGAAGCACTATCCATTCCAGTGCAAAGGGATTTGCTACAAGAAGCTTTGAAAAAATTCCAGATAGCAGACAAAGTTCTAGCCAAGGGACCTAATGCTAAAATTAATTTGTGTCAACCACAAACTAACACTAAAATGATCAAAAATAGTAATCCTACCCCCTTCTATATTTTACTTATGGTAGGGAAGTATCTCATTCATAATTGCATGGTAACTTTTGGGGCTAGTAGTTCTATCATGCCCAAGAAAATATTTTATGCTCTTGGTATTAAGTATACACTTGTCTCAAAAGGTGTAGTATAATTGGATGAGACTGTTCTTCAAATAGTATGTATAATAAAAGGGATAAATCTCACTATCCACACATGTCCAAGCTTATCAATTTCTCAAGATATCTCAGTTATAGATCTCCCCCCTTATTTTTTCATTTATCATTCATGAGATTTAATTATGAAAATGGGAGGACATCTATCTACAGATTGGTCTCACATGTTGCTTAGGATGAGATATGGAACAAGATTAAAAATAAGAGCTAAGCCAATCACTAAAGACCATATTGATCCATACATTCCTATCCCTATAGACATGAATTATAAATTGTAGGATCAGGAAGAGGAGGTTGACCATGAAGTTGAAACACTTGTAGAGGAAATTCTAGAAACTCATCTAGATGAATGGGGATCAACTCTCCAATTCAATCCTTATGACTATGTATAGGAAACTAGGTTAGGTACATATTGCATTCATGTAAATGATACAATCATCCCAAATCTTATAAAACTAGTTGAATATCTTCAAGGAATGTGGAATTTATTATTCGATGGTTCAAGAAGAAGGAATGATGTGAGTATAGGTATTGTCTTGATATTTTCATAAAAGGAGTACTATTTATATTCTTTTAGACTTTAGTTTAACTGCACAAATAATGTAGTTGAATATGAAGTGTTGATTCAAGGTCTACAATTGGCCAAGGAAAGAGGGTTAAAATCCTTATAGATATTTGGTGATAGTGAGTTAATTGTTCTCCAAGTAAGATCTAAAAGCATAACTAAAAATAATCTATTGAGATATTACAAACATAGGGTTTGGGACTTGTTAGAAGACTTTACTACTTTAAACATTCAAGTGGTACCAAGAGCACAAAACAAAGATGTTAATTATATGGCCTCAGTAGGCTCCCAATATGACCTAACTAAGGAAATAAAGAAAAACAACTATCATGAAAAGTTGATAGAAAGTCCATATGTTCCTAATAACACAAACAACTGACAAGTCTTTGGTAGTGATCAACAAATTTTCAATTTTCTAAGAGAAGAAGTTGAAATCTTAGATAGAAACTAGTCTAGACTATAAGACTAATATGAATATTAAATCATTTAGTTTAAGATTAATAAATTACCCATGGGCCCTATCACTTTAAAGAGTATCTTCAATTTAGATCATCAACTGAAAGGTGAAAATAAGAAAGTCATAGTAAATAAAGAAGACCACAAGCCAATAGTCATCTCAGAAGGGAAATCCCTGAAGATAGGAAATGTATGCAATGATTCTAAAAATCAAGATTTTATTAAGTTGTGTTAAGAGTTTGATGATAACTTCACTTGGAGTTATCATGATGTATGGGGGTTTGACCCTATCTTATCCCAACATACAATAGAGCTTGATAAACATACCAATCCTATTAGATAGAAGCAAAGACTAATTAATCTAAAGATAAAACCCTTGATGAAGAGTGAGCTATCCAAACTGATTGAGGCTAACATCATTTTCCCTATCAATCACTCATCTTGGGTTGCTAATTTGGTCCCTGTAAGGAAAAATAATGGTGAAATTAGGCTTTGTATAAATTTTAAGGATCTAAATACAGCATCTCTAAAAGTCATTATCCACTTCCACCCATAGAGAAAATTTTGTAAACTATATCAGGATCTAAAAGGTTTTCCCTTTTAGATGGTTATTTTGGATATAACCAAATCCTAGTGTAAGAATCATACTAGTTCAAGACAACCTTGACCATAAAATGGGGTATATATGCATATAGAAAGATGCCCTATGGTTTGAATAATGCTAGTGAAACATCTCAAAGAGCCATGGATATGGATTTTAGAGGTTTGATAAACAAGATGATCCTAGTATACCTAGATGATATAACTATTTACTCAAAGCATGTTGATGAAAACCTAGATCAACTTAGGAAATTTTTTGAAAGGTGTAGAGAATTTGGAGTTTCCCTCAATCCAAAAAAATACATTTTCATAGTTCATGAAGGGAAACTAATAGGATACATTATTTCAAAAGAGGGTCTTGCAATGGAAATAGAGAGAATAAGTTTTATATTTGCATTATCACTTTCAAGCCATAAGAAGGGGTTACAGAGTTTCTTCAAAAAAATCAACTTTTTAAGAAGATTTGTTTAAAATTTTGCCTTTATGGCCAGACTCCTTACGGGCTTAAGAAGGGTATCATTTTAAATTGGACACAAGAAGGAAAAGATAGATTTAAAGCCGTCAAGCAAGCTATTTCTTAGGCTCCTACCCTAGTCAACCCCAACTATGAGAAAAATTTCATTTTGTATGCTTTTGGAGGGGAAGGCAACATCTCAGCTATTCTAACCTAATAGAATAAATAACAATTGGAACATATAATATCTTTCTTTAATCAATCCTTGAAGGATTATGAAGAAAATTATAGTTTAATGGAGAAGCAAGTATATGATGTGATTAAATCTCTCAAATTTTTTAGGTATACGCTCTCCAACAATAAAATTCATCTGATGGTTAGTCACCAAAGTGTTAAAGAGTTTCTATTGAGATGGGAAATAAATGAAAAAATAGTAGGATGGATCATAAAAGTCATGGAATATGATTTGGACATAAAAATTACAAATATTTTAAGAGGAAAGGGTTTATGTGAATAACTATCTTATGATATCAAGATTTATGAAACAATATTTGAAGTAGTATATGCTCAAAGTGAATCTCAACCAACCAAACCACCTCTTTTCAATAGTTGAATCCATGACATGACCATATTCATATAGACTAGTAAGTACTCGTATGACTTTTATCAGTATAAGAAAAGGTATTTTAGACTCCAATCCATTCCTTATATTTTTTTGATGGAATATTATTTAGAAAACATATGAATGGAGTCATGCTAATATATATCAAGAATAATCAAGTCCCCAAGGTGCTCAAATAATTTGACGATGGCCCATCGAGTTGACATTTATCTACAATAACCATGACCATTAAAATACTGAGAGGGGGATATTATTGGCCTAAATTATTCAAATATGCCCATAAATGGGTAAGGAACTATGAGAAGTGTGCTTACTTCATAGTTAAACAAAGATTATCAACTTTCCCTCTTAGACCAATTCAAGTAGACTAACCATTTTCGCAATGGGGATTAGATTTCATTGGTATGATCAATCCACCATCGAGTGTAGTCTAAAAATGGATCCTTATAGCAATAGACTATTTCATAAGATAGACTGAAGTAGTTACACGAAAAGATACCATAGATGAATCTATCCTATAATTCATGGATGGCATCATCTCAAGGTTTGGTGTTTCTCACACCATTATCTTAGACAATGCCAAAGCTTTTTTGGGCACTCAAATCAGTGAATGGGATGTAAATCATAATGTATACCTGAGTACTTATTCTGATTATTAATTATAGGGTAATGGCTTGGTCAAGTCTTCCAACAAAGGATAATGGAGGATAACCAAAGGTGATAGAGGTATAAACCATTGAGAGGGGGGGGTGAATTAGTGTTTAACAATAATGCAATCCAATTCCCAACTTTTCAAGCTATTTAACCAATCACATCAATATGCAAGATAGATGAATCAAAAAATAAACATGAATGTAACCATTACAAAAAAATTTATGTGGGAAAGCCTCATGGGGGAGAAAACACACTCTCAATTTTTAAAAATAATGGACTACATTCCTATAATATGATTACAAACATGAGGTTTTAGTGAAGCACCCTTCATAAGGAGCACCAACCCCTAAAGATGACAAGAAGAAAATTTCCTAAGATGTTGAGCACCAACACAAAAAATATCAAATTAAAAATTTTTAAACTCTAATTTATTATTAATCTAATAGAGAAACCTTGCAAGAACACACTTTTCCAAGTCTGCAACTCCACACAAGCCACTAACACCAAGCTATCTCTTCAACACAAAAAATAACCCCTTCACAAATATTTCATTCATATACATATATGTACTCATAAATATAGTAAAATTAATAAATAGAATCATAAAATTATGTTGAGTATAATTAAATTTTTCTCTTCTCAATCTCATATAAATATTGGTCACTAAGACTCCCAACAACCTTCGCACAAGGTCTCTAAATATCAACACACACACTTGCTTATCTTAGCTTGATTACACTCTCAAAGAGTATAAAAAAATATTGTATATATACAATTATCAATTATGGTTAGATATTTATCCTTAGTATATTTTAAAAATAATCACTTATGTCTTCCAAGGTCAACCATGAACCTCTGCAACAACCTTTTAGTTTATGTAGTGAGCCCATGTCTCATACTCCTTACAAACAAAACATAACTTCACTTTTTAAGAATATGTTTAACCAATAAGATATTGGTAAAACCTTATAAATCACTACATAATATCTTTAATGAGTCCTCAACTCTCTCCAACCATAAGGAACACTTGATCTAACCATCTGCCCTATAATCAATCACTCAAACTGAGTTCATTTTGCTATCAAAACCATCATAGTCAACTATGAGTCAACCATTCACTCAACTCCAAGTGATTAGGAATAATAAAAATTGTATTAACAGAGGGTATACATACCCTACATCACCTTTAAGAGCTTAGTCCTATCCCTACTTATTGATTAGGCCTTCTAATTCCACTCTCACTCTGACTAGTTTTTCTAATTCAAGGCACCCTTTTCTTCATATCGACTAGACAACTTTGAGGACCTAGAAATTTGACATAGAAAAATGAATATTCATAAAATTTTCCATTAATATTTGAATCAAGTTACAATCTTCATCACACACCAATTTTTTCCCTTAGTTATTTTCAAAATTCTCTGACAATATCAAAAACACTGTTAAGAAGCCCTTTTTTGTGTGACCCAAAAATAGTCAACATTGACCAAACATATCCTAAAAATCCTAGAGGATTCCTATGTAAAATTAAAACATCATTTTGTCCATCCACCACATTATTAATTATCAAAAAGAAAGATCTTCAACATCAGGTCTTAAGACTAGGAATTTTGCACATACAAACCTACTTACCTTCTTAACAATCATTCATAAATAATATGTTCTTAATCCATGAAATAATGCTTATAAAAATTTCTTAGTAACCTTAACCAATATATAAAAAAGGATAATCTCCCCATGCAAATTTTTCATAAGCTGAAGAACGTGAGAACTTCCTCTCAAGCTCAAAATGCACCATTCAAGCACCCTCTAAAGCACATGAAGTTATTTTTGATTTTCTCTCTCATCTAATGATATCTAACTTGGTAAATATGTTTGAACACACCTATCATCATATATCATGAAAATATAGGATAAAAAATTCTAAAATCCCTCTTTGACCCCTTATAAGGCCTTACAAGCCCATCTAGGCCAACTAGGCCAATGGCCAAACTACCTTGCAGACCACTAACCACCTCTTAAAAATCATCTATCTAACCTCTCAATAACCTATACATGTCCAACATGCATATTCAAATCATACTAATTTCCATACCATGGCATACAAGCCATAGGCCTCAAAACCCTATAAGCAATCATGCATGGTCAAACCTACCAAACCTGCATACTTCATCTCACTACACAAAGCACATTAGGCCACCATGATCCATATCACTATACCTGATATAATTTTTTTTCATTGCACATACCGTATAGAAATCAATGAAAACACCTACCATCAATATCACAATAATCTCCCCCTTTTTCATTGATGGCAACACTCCTTTTCTCTCTCCCCCTTTGCCAAAATGACAAAGTGGACACCCTTCAACACTATGGACCATAGAAATCAAATAATTAAGCTATAGGAAACACATGGAATCAAGATAAACTATAGGAATACATATAAAATAGTACCCTTCTAACCTTAAACAAGCACAACTCACCCTTGGAATGTGCTTACACTCAGAAACTGCTCCCAAGCTACCTAGATCCTTGGAATTGTCACCTATTACATGGTAACAAAACTCCCCCTAGGAATTTTATCCAATTTTAAGGCCCCCCATCATTATACACAACCCATGAAAACCTAAAATACCTCAAAGAACAAATACCATCACTTCAAACAACAACAAGAATACCAAAGCTCCATACAAGCTCACTTATCATTACTTTCAAGGCACCACATAAAACACAAAGGGCACTTAAATAATATAAAAAAAACTAAATCATGATAATAATAGACCAAAATTATCAACTAGAACTAAAAATTCTAGCCTTCTTTGGAAAATTTCTTCAATAATCTTCATTTTCTTTACTAGGCCTATTTAGACCCCTTTTAGCCCTATGTGACCAATGTAGACCTCATAACTCTCTACCCTAAGAAATTAAAACCATGAAAATTCATATATAAGATAAAATACTATGACCATTTAGACATACCAAAACTGAGCCTCTACCTCATCCTCCTTAACATACTTCCTTCCTTAGCCTACTAGCCAATTAAGCCTCCTAGTGAGCTAAAAATTGAATAAAATGAATTATAGTCACTTCAAAACCACTATAAAAGTTGATTCAGATACCCATTTATACCATTGAACATATTTTGAGGATTCCATCCTCTAACTCAAAAGCTTGATCACTTTTCCAAACATGCCCAAATTACTAGGCCTTCAAAGTAATAATTAATCAGAAGTCAACCTTCGGTCAACATAGACACTTGAGCTAGATACCACACCTAGATACCATAAAAAATCACTTCCATTCAAAATTTCAATCTTCCATACCTTTGGGAACATGGACTTCCTTTAATCCTCCAAACACATGCTCTTTAGAAGAAGAACTAGAGACCACTCAAAATGCTCCTCATGGCACAAAAACATTCATCAACCTATGAAACCACCTAGAAAATGTCTTAAACACATGTGCAAACCTTCTTGAGTGAAAAATTATTCATGACACATTTTCATTCTTCAAGTGACCCTTAAAACCAAGCAATTTGGGAATATAGGCTCATTATCTATAGCAAACACCTTGACCACAAGGACAAATTCATACCTAAGAACCTCATGGACACCATAAAACCTCATATCCTAATTTGAAATGTGAAACCCAACTTGAATAATCTATTTACAACCTTCTATCCATCATAAATCACCAAAATATCACCTTGGGCACCTTCTAGGTAGTCATCACTATGAAAATTGGTCAACTCTAACTTTTGACCACAAAACTCACATCTGAGATAATCAAGGACTCATACCACTTGGGAATGACTCATGAATATCTTCCTCATGACCTCATATAAATAGCTTCAGATCACCACTCAACTAATGCATCAAAAATTGATCAAAAATGTACTTTAGGACCAGGAGACTTGAACATAACTCTTGAACAAACATTCTTGCTTCTTCACCTACAAGAGTCGCTTATGAAGCGTAGAAAGAGACCTATAATCCCTCAAGACTACTTTAGAATTGTGTGAATCCTAGAGTGGCCCACATCTTCTCATATTCTTCTTCCTCCTTAGTCAACATAGTCTTATTCTTCCTTTTCTTCTTTTTAGACTTGACTGAGACCACTTTTTCTATCCTTAAAATTTTCTCCTCTTATTCTAAACTTGAATAGGAAATAAATGAAGATGCTACCATGTTTTGACTAACATTTTTAGCTAAAATAACTTCTCCAAGTTTTAGCAATGATTGATCTATGCAAGAAACATCATCTATAGTTATAGAATGATCAACACTTATCTTAAGGCTGTCTTTGTCTTCCTTCTTCAATTTATCATTTTTTTAAATCTCTTCATTGAAAATATGAATAGATAATGAGAATTCATCAATGAAAGAAACACTCTCTACCTTAGTAAACACATTACTCTGATCTACAGACATATCAACTATCACTTTCTTTTCTTCCTTTAGCTTGTATAAGACTTTGTTCTTTCTTTCTTGAAAACTTAAAGTCTAATTGGTATTGTCTTGATTAAGAGTCCCCTTTTGCTTACAAAATTTAGAAATATGACCAAATCCTTTGAAATTGAAGCATACAATCCTTCTTTGATATTAACATGATTTAGCCATGTGACTAGTTCTTTGACAATTGAATCATGTTACAATCTTAGGTGCATTCCCAGAGAGATTAGGTTTACTAGGACATTGATCAAACACGTCCTTCATTTTTGTAGTTGAAACACTTTACCTCATTCATAAGATTAGAAAGATTGACTTTCTTAGCCTTCATCTTGAAATTATTAGCCTTATGACCAAACTCATGACAAATATGATATAATCCATTAAATTTCAAATGCTTTATGGCATTATGCTATCTTACCTTATTGAAGTTAACACCCTCAGCTTAGGTATTGATCTCTATAGGTTTTCCCTTTTTCTCTTCAATGATTTTCTCCTTTGCTTGAGATACTGCAATGGCTTCTCAATAAAACCTAGACCTATTCTATCACTTGAATATTTTTGATTCATCAATAGAATGTCAGGATCATTCGAGCTTTTCTCAAACTTGTAAAATGACTTAGCTTTGCTCAAATATTTCTCCAATTCATCTCTTAAAAACTTGTTTTATGTAATCAAATTGAAACACTCTTCTTCCTTACCTTTTAGGCTTGAGGATGTAGACTCTAATTTGGAATTTTAGAACATGATTGATCCTTTATGCTCCCTATAATCTTCAATTATCTTAGCCTTAAAAACACTGAATTAAACTTCATAGTCTTTCAAATTGGCCTTCAAACCTTTACATACCTTTCTTTCAATCTTAAAATCTTCAAGAATAATTTTTAGTTCACTCTCATAGTTTGGAATGTCTTCCTCATCTTCTTCATCTGATCTAATCCAATTTCATTAAATTTGATATGAATAATCACCTTCGTCATTTGATTTGATTTCCATGAAAAGGAATTCATCATTATTTGCTTCACTTTCATTATGGCTATCATCAGATTGATTGTCATAGCTTACTTCTGAGTCACTATCATCCATCTTTGTGTATAGACTCATTTTGTCCTTATGAAACTTCCTTTTGTTATCAAACTTCCTAAATGATCTCTTATTTCTATCATACCTAAAACCTTTATTACCCTCTACTTGATCCTCATCCTTATCTTTCTTATGCTTGTGAGGAAATTTGCTTGCAAAATGACCTACTTCCCCACAGTTGAAGCACTTAAAAAGAAGCTTACCTTTGTACTTACCTGATCTAGTCTTCAAATTTCTTAAAAACAAAGAAATTAAATCATCATCAAATATATTATTTGACACATCTTTACCTTGAGATCCCTTACCTTGTGTCTTCTTTTCTTTAGACTTGTTCTCTACCTTGAAAGCAACATCCTTCTTAGGAGGCTTATCTTCATTTATCCTCATCTCATAAGCAATGAGAGATCCATAAAGATCATCCATCTTCATTAGTGTAAGATCATGACTTTCCTCAATTGTAGATACATTAGAGTCAAACCCGTAAGATAGAGATCTTAAGACCTTTTGAACAAAAATATTCTCTTTGAGATATTCTCCAATACCCTTGATCATATTGACCACATCATCCACTCTATTCAAGAAGGATGCCATAAATCCTCCTCCTTCATTTCAAGACTCTCAAACTATCTTCTAAAAGTTTGCAATTTTTCTATTTTGACCTTTGAGTCTCCTTCATAGATTGTTTTTAACTTAGTCCACATCTCCTTAGTTGTTTGATGGTGAATAACCTTTGAGAACTCAGTCTTTGATATACCACTATAAATAACATTCATAGGCTTTGAATTGCTTTCAAATAGTTTCTTATCAACAACACTAGTATGAGAAATAGTAGGAACAACATATCTATCAACAACAATCTACCAAACATCAAATCTTAGAGCCATGATAATAGTATGCATCCTTGAACTCCAAAATGCATAGTTAGAACCATTAAACAATGGAGCTTGTTTAGAAGAGAAACCACCTTGCATTCCTTGACTTGCCATTGTACCTGAGAATCACCTTTCAAGATGTTAAGCCTTAAAAAATACCTACTCTAATACCAATTGATAGAGGTAAAAACCACTGAGAGGGGGGGAGGGGTGAATCAATGTTTAACAATAATGCAATCCAATTCCCAACTCTTTAAGCTACTTAACTAATCACATTAATATGCAAGATAGATGAATCAAATAAAAAATGTGAATGTAACCATTACACAAATATTTATGTGGGAGACCCTCATGGGGGAGAAAACCCACTCTCTAGTCTAAAAAATAATAGACTAAAGTCCTATAATATGATTACAAACATGAGGCTTTAGTGAAGCACCCACTTCACAAGGAACACCAACCCTTGAAGATGAGAAGTACCAACTTGCCTAAGATGTTGAGCACCAACACAACACCTATCAAATGAACAATTATTTAACTTTGATTGCTTCTCAATATAATAGAGAAACCCTGTAAGAACACTCTTCTCCAAGTCTGTAACTCCACACAAGTCACCAACACCAAGATATCTCTTTAACACAAGCAATAACCCCTTCACAAATATTTTGTTCATATACAAATATGCAATCATAAATATAGTAAAAATAATCAATAGAATCATAAAATTATGATGATTCTAATGACATTTTTATTTGATCAATTTCATATAAACATTGGTCACCAAGACCCCCAACAAACTTTGCACAAGGTCTTTAAATATTAACACACACACTTTCTTGTCTTAGCTTGATTACACTCTCAAAGAGTATAAAAAAATATTGTATATATACCATTCTCAATTATGGTCAGATATTTATCCTTAGTATATTTTAAAAATAATCACTTCTGTCTTCTAAGGTTGGCCTTGAACCCCTGTAACAACCTTTTAATTCATGTAGTGAGCCCATGTCTCATACTCCTTACAAATGAAGCATAACTTCACTTTGTAAGACTATGTTTGGCCAATAGGATATTCATAAAACATTAAAAATAAATATATAATATATTAAATGGTCCTCAACACTCTCCAACCATCAAGAACACTTGATCTGACCATATGCCCTATAATCAAACTCAATCACTCAAACTAAGTTCTTTTTGCTAGCAAAACCATCATGGTCAACTATGAGTCAACCATTCACTCAACTTAAAGTGAATAATAACAATAAAAATTACATGAATAGAGGATATACATCCCATAATTCACCTCCAAGATCTTGGATCTATCCCTAGTTACTGATTAGGCCTTCCAATTCCACTTCTCACTCTGATTGGTTTTTCTCATTCATGGCACCCTTTTCTTCATATCGACTAGACAAATTTGAGGACAAAAAAATTTGACATAGAGAAATGAATATTCATAAAAATTTACATTAATGTTTGAATCAAGTTATAATGTTTATGACACACCCATTTTTTCCCCTAGTTATTTTTAGAAACTCTCACAATATCAAAAACACTTTTAAGAAGCACTTTTCTATGGGACCCATAAATAGTCAAGATTGACGAAACACATCCTTAGAATCCTAGAGGAGTAATATATAACCTTAAAACATAATTATAGACATATACCACTTTATTAAGTATCAAAAAAAAAATCTTCAACATCAGGTCTTAAGTCTAAGAATTTTGCACATAAAAACCTACTTACCTTCTTAGCAATCATTCATAAAGAATATGTTCTTAATCCATGAAATAATGCTTGGAAAAATTTCTTAGAAACATTTCCCAATATATAAAAAAGGATCAGCTCCCCATGAAAATTATACATGATCTAAATAATGTGAAAACTTTCCTCTCAAGCTCAAAATGCACCATGCGAGCACTCTCTAAAGCACATGAAGTTATTTCTAACTTTCTCTCTCATCTACAGATCTCTGACTTGGTAAATATTCTTGACCACACCTATATAATAATATCTCAAGAAAATATAGGATAAATCATTTTAAAATCCCTTTTTGACCCTTTACAAAGCCTCATAAGCCCATCTAGGCCAACTAGGCCAATGTCCAAACTACTGTGTAGACACTAGCCACCTCTTGAAAATAATATATCTTACCTCTGAGCAACATATACATGTCCAAAATGTATATGAAAATCATATTGAGATCTATACCATGGAATACAAGCCATAAGACTCAAAACCCTATAAGAAACCATGCATGGTCAAACTTACTAGACGTACATACTTCATCTCACTACACCAAGCACATTAGATCACCATGATCCATCTCATTGTACCTAATAGACCAATTTATCATTGCAAATTCCTTATAAACATTAATGACAACACATACCATTAATATCATAACAAAAGGACATGACACACAAAGTTGAAACCAACACTATGGGTTGATAGGATCACTCCTAACAGATCCATTGGCAACTCTCCATTCATGTTGGTATATGGAAAGGAATCCAGAGTGTTGCTATCAATTGAATTACCATCTCTAAAAATAAATCATAATTTATATTTGATTGATAATGATGAAATGATAGTAATATTCATAGAACTCAAAGAACTAAAAAAAGTTAAGAACAAATCAATGAATGTTTTGAAAGCAATTCAAGCTCAAACAAAGAGGAATTTCAACAAAAAATCATCTGATAGGAACTTTAATGAAGGAGACATGGTTCTCAAATGGGATGAAAACAAGGTTAAACTAGGTAAGCACACCAAGTTTCATGTAATATGGAGTGATCCATATATTATAACTCAGTGTAACATAGCTAATACATTCCATCTATCTAAGCTTGATGGATCAAAACTTCCTATTCCAATCAAGGCAATATACCTCAAAGCTTGCTTTTGAGGTTGGAATTCATTTCATTTTTTATTTAGTTATGTTTTTCAAATAAGTGATTTCACACAAACAAACTCATTATGATTTTTTTATTTCCTTAGTTTGTTCTATTTTGCCTTGTGTTGTTCTTGTTTAGGCAAATCCCAATTTTGTTCTTCACCAGTTAAAGTGTGTTAAGCTTAAAATGACTCCATGCCAAATGTACTAAAAGGCTACTGGAAATAATTTTATTAGCAGGGAATCATCCCATAGAGGTTGCCAAAAATGTTGATATTTTTGTCCTAAAAATATTAAAATGTCAAGTACCCTAAGGGAGACCCATTAATTTTTTGGAAAAATTCCTTAAATTGACCCAAAACACTCATTTCCCTAAGCCTACAAAAATCAAAGATTAGACTACAATTTGTAGTTTTTAAAAATTTAAAAATACTTTCTAGAATTCAAATCCCATAATACATTAGCCAATAGAAACCAGAGATTTGGGTGTAATTTTCAATTTGCAAAATTACAAATTGCATCCAAACCTTAGTTTCCCATTGAACACTAGTCAGTAGAAACTAGAACCCCACTCACAATTTTTAATTTGTAAAATTTCAAATTGTTAGTAGAGTTTTACTTCCCATAAAATAAATACCCCATAGAAACCAAAAATTTCATTATAAGTTATAATTTTCAAACTTAAAAATTGCTTCCCAACCTCTGTTTCCCATGCAACACTCCAACTAGAAACCAAAACTCTAGTTATAATTTGTAACTTACAAAGTTACAAATTGCAATCGAAGTTCCAATTCCTAGTGACCACATTTCATATGGAATCTATAACTCACAGTGAAAATTTCAACTTGAAAAATTACAAATTGTTCCCCAAGTTTTACCTTCCCATTTTCAAAGGGTAAAACAAGCCAAACCCACCGAATCCAGAGGTTAAAGTACAATTAACAAAAATTAAAAAATTGTGAAGTTGTTTGTAGACTCTAGATCTCCATTAAACACTACCATTAAGGCATTTATTATAGGGATTTAAAATGTATATAAAGTAAATTAGGTTTAAATAAAACATTTTTTAAGTTGTTAATCAAATTTGGAGCTCCTGCCTTGTACCACAAACCTACTAAGCAACATTCCCATGCCTTCAACCCTAAAAACCACACAATCGAGTAATCCACCATTACATGATGCCGTTAACCCCTCTCTACATGATATTTCTTTGGACCTTATATGTTTTAAAGCCATATTTTTTTGTAAATTAATCTTGCTTCCATTATTTTGTGTTTCATTAAGAATCTAGTTACAGATAGGGGTTTTTATTGCTTGCTTAAGAATTTTAGGGTTTAGGTTGGTTTCATAGTATAAAAAAACTCATGAATTCATTTTCCAAGTTCTTCTTTACATATTAAAAACCTAGGGTTCCCCAAGTTTCCATACAAACTAGGTGAATATTCTCGATATGTTCCCCAAAACTAGTGAATATTCCTTTGCATATTCCCTCACAATCCCTGTAGACTTTCCATTCACAATAACAACTCCAATTCCTATGGGATTTAAATGTGTATTTTTAACCCCATAATTCCACATACTTCTCCATTACTTAGAAAAATATTGATCTCTGCCAAAGTTTTCATCAAGAAACACCAGTACATTTTGCTCCTACCAACTCCATCAGATATTTATACCTGCATTTGCAACTTTAGATCCCCATAGACTTTTCCACTGCATAAAGCAACTACAATTTTTATTGAATTTTACACCTGCATTTTGCACTTGAAAATCTCACCAACTATATAATTAGTTTTTCTCTAGCATTTTTTCTTGAATCCATGTCTATGAAAGAGTTGAAGTTTAAATCTAAAGGACCCAGTATCACTCTCAGTCTAGTATCCAACACAATTGAGATTATAGACACAAACATAGGTCACATTGACCTAGGTGATTTTTGGACCAAAATAAATGCTAAATTCAAGAATGACTAAATCCAAAGCATTTATGACTTTGGACTACCCTAGGCAGTAGCTTTCCTCCTAACTGTGCAAAGCCCTGAATTAGTAGTTACACTAGCACAACATTATGATGCTGATAAGATAGAGGTGATGAATGAAAAATGGGAAATGATTCTAAATATGGACCTAAAGTTCATTGAATCCATGTTTTTGATACCAAAATTTGAGAGTTACTTAGATATAACTCAAGAATTCTCAAAAAAATCTATCAAGACAAAAAGATAGGATGTTAGAGAGTAATGAACAAATAATGGCTAAGGATCCCTGGGGCTACATCCACTAGATTGACTAAAATATTGGTAAGGATTGATTTCAAGAATGAGGTAGGTGATATAATCATATTACTAGATAGGATCACTAGTAGCTCTAATGCGAAGAACTTCGAAGACTGGATGTATCAATATATATGGGTTATTCATGAAAACAAGTAATACATCCACTGGGCATAGCTCATCATTGGATCCATCCACAAGTAGTTGATGGAGGTCCAAACCATAAGGAAATTTTATATGACTTATTATCTAGTATATATATTGGATAAAGGAAGATATGTCCTAGGACTCAACATAGTAACTAACTAAGCAAATAAAGTGTTCAACTATTACCTTGACCTCACTCTTGAGGCAAAAAGGTAGCAATTTAGGAGAGTCAATGATGCATTCATCTAATTCATCATAGTTATGTTTGACAAGGAATTATTGAAAAAGATATCCTTTGATTTTTCCATTTCAGAGATCACTAATTAGATTTATTATTTAATCTAGTTCCCTACTTACTCCTACATCATAGTATGCAGATTCAATGATTATCCTTACACCCTTATAAGTTACGTGAGTGAAAAATGGGATTTTATGGAGATAGTGAGGAAAATAGATCAAAATCACAAGATATTATCCAAAAAATACAAATCAAGAATTCATTTCCCCATTAGCATAGCTAAAGCTAAATGTATAGATGTAAAAATGACACAAATGACCCTGAGGGCTTTAGAGGCAAGACCATTCTATGATGTTTATGGAAACATCACTAGTACACTAGGAATTTCAACATATTCCTATGTCCCCTAATTTGAAGACTATTAGGAGGACTTGGATGATGAATATGAAATAAGACTAAAGTACTATTTAATAATGACCTTAGATTAGGTCAAAGATTTTAACTTGGCACCAATCCTCAAGGACTTGGTGGATGGTGAGTCTCAAGTAGACAAGGTCTACCATAAGAATAAGATCTACTTATAACCCCTTCCAATAGTGAGGTGGTCAATTCTTGAGTCTTTTTTTTTTAATGTATAGAACCACCTAAGTAATAAATAAAACACTCAATTGGATTAGAATTAAATGTGTCCAAGTGATCAAAGAGATAATAAACATTAGTGGTAAACTATTAGAGATCAAGGAAAAAAGAGTACCACCATCAACAAAAAGTTCTAGCAGTAGATCACTCTTAGAGTAACCAGATAGGTCAATGATCTCCCACAAGAGAAAGAATAAATCCAAGGCTATAAAGGGACAATCAAGTAGCTAAGGAGAATTAATATATCAACTAATAATCATTTTATCTGAGGATAAAACTGTAGTTAAAGAGACCACAACTTTGACCCCCATCTTAGTTATAGTTACAAATCCCATCTCTATGATACATCCCCCACCTATTTATATCATTATTATAGTTGCAACAACTCCTCTTCCTATCTCCACTCCTTCTTCACCTCAAGTGACTCCACCCTCTATTTCTACCAGTTTACCTATGTCAATAAGCCCATTGCTAATAATTCAATCAATTCAATTGGACACTCAGGTCTCCCCTCAATTGGACATTCAAGTTTGCATTCCACCTTCCTCTTTCACAATATCACTCCCCCCTTCCATAATTCCCTTCATATTATCTAAAATTATTTCCATTCCATTAATCACCAACACTACATAGTAGTATATAGCCATGGATTTAGTCATTCTAACTATAATCCTACTAGCCATCCCAATTTCCTAAGATAACTATTACTTCATCTCCATATCCCTTCATATTTCCTACTTTACCAACCCTGATTATCCCTACTAATTTAATTGACTCATTTAAGGCTTTAAACTTTAGACTTTCACTGGTTCCTCAATTCCAACTCCTTGTGTCTACTCCTCCATTGATATCACTTCCATCTTGCACACCCCTAGTAGAAACATCTATTTCCTTTGCCTCTACCTCTTCTACTTCCATAATAAACCGAACCCCTACCAAGGAGATAGAGAAAGAACAAGATACTAATACAAATGTGGATCCTCAACCCACAGATGGGGAAGAGGTATAAAATACATCTACTAAACAATCAATGGTAATATTAATATAGGATACAACACTTATCACCATGCCCACTAGTGCAACATATTCAGTTGCGGATTCTCAAGTGATAGTGTTAGCACAATAGGATGCTAACCATAGTTAGTTAGCATAAATAGTGGGTAAGACACTCAATAAGATGGTACCCCTAATACATTATATTTTGGTCTCTCAAATGCACATATTAAATCCAAAATAACTCCCCTGACTATTTCAAGAATATTGTATGATTCAGTAGGGGAAAAGTATGTGGAAATTTTAGTCCCCCCACTAGACAAACATAAAGAATATCTAGTGGTGGGGGATTACTAGGTCTCAAAAGTTAACCTTGGATGTCTTACAAAGGAGGTATTAACATATGATGTTCAATCTAGAATTAACTCTTTGTTTGAGAAAATGGATAGTGACAAGGTCATTAAGGATGAGCTAAACAACAAGGTTAAACAATTAATGACTGCACACAAGAAATTTATTGAGCTCACTTTTCAACCAACATAACCCATAACTTAGATCATAGATAAGGTAACACTTGATGCAGTGATAGAAATTGGTAGCATGGGAAGGATCAGCAAAGAATGCATAGAAGAACTCATCTCAAAAGGCAACAGAGTTATTAAATTGCTAATGGACCATTATACAACTCTGAAGGAGAGAAGGGTCACTGTAAGAGAGTAGATCAAAAAGTATGAGGTTCACCTCAATTCTCCAAGGTCCTACAGCTTGGAGGTGATCTTATTGTATCATTAGATTTTTCCACAACAAGTTATGACATCAGGAATGGGTGTAAAATCTATGTGATAACAAGTCTATTCTACCAATAGAAATTGAAGTTCCATAGTTATGCATATCACTACAACAAATCATTGATGAAGAATACTATCATAATTCATGCCTTAGTTAACTTGATCTTCTAGATGAGAAAAGAATTAATGTTTTAAACCATTTGCAAGTATACCACAATCGCATTGATCATAGCTATAATAAGCAGATAAAAGATAGGGAGTTTGAAATTATAGATCTTTTTATTGATGAAAAATAATGAAATAAAAAAATTTAAAGAGAAAAGAAAGGAAATTTTGAGCCTAATTGGTTGAGCCCATATGCCGTCATTGCTAAGTATGGATCAAGAGCTTACATATTAGCTATAAAAGCTGGAAAGGAGCTTGATGAACCTATGAACATCATATACCTTAAGATATTATATGATTAAATTTTTATATATGTTTTTTTTGATATCCTAGGGGTCAAAAATCACAAAAAATTAAAAAAAAAATAGAAAAGCAAAAAAAAAAAAAAAACATAGTTCGTCCAAAAGTGAAAACCAATTTACTAGCGCTTTGGGCAAATACCATGGTGAAAACTAGATTTCTAGTGCCATGTGTACTCCATTGTCTATATTCACCTTAGTTACTTGGTCACATCATTTTTTAGTAGTCCATTATATATTTTTTCATCATTCATTGTCACTTGTCCTATAACATGTTAGCTTCAGGTTTGATACTTTTACTTGTGTACCTACATCCTTGCTCAAGATAGAGAAACATATTCTATATTACCATATTTATCACCTATCTTAAACCAAAAAAATAAAAATAAAATAAAATAAATAAAAAAAACCATCCAAAACTAAGTGTAAACATTTACTGCAAACATATGTTATCCTTGTTCAACCTCCAAACCTCATTCACTCACATTTCTAGGGTGGGTCAATCATGCATATTTTCATTTGAAACTAGACACTTCATCAATTTCCAACTTTCTCATCTCTTCCCATATTAAAAAAACTACATCTGGCCTAATATTCCCACATAGATTTTGTCTAGGGTGGATTATGTAGGTAGCGCTTAGAGACATGTGGTCTCTAGGGTCAGCTCAGCCACTGCCTTCCCCATCATCCATTCCCCTGAGAAAGAATTTGTTTTTCATGCATTATATTTCATACCCTCCTTCCACTTCCTCATTGGTTATTTAGTTATTAAGTTATCTCTTGGCTACCAATTATCTTCACCCTTGCTTAGGATGTTAAGTCTTTTGTTTTGTATCTTTTTAGGTATTGATTACTTGTTTATGGTTTTCATTACTTTATTCCTTGTTTGTTTAGTGGTTATTTATATTTTATATCTTTATCTATTAATTTGGTTATTTATATTTTTTTATCTTTAGCCATTAAGTTGGTTATATATCCATCACACTCCTTAACCATTAATTTGGTTATTTATCCTTTTTCCTTCTTAGCCATTGACTTGGTTTTTTTTGTGTTTCTTCCTTTAGCCATCATTGGTTACTTGCTTTTTAATCATCTTATTTATCTCTCATTTTTTTAGTCAAATTTGATTGTTTTACATCATTGTGTAATTTTTTTTATCTTTATAACATTTCATCTTTGTTTTTTTATATGTCATTTGTATTTATTTTGCCAATGTTATTTTCATAGTCATTTTGTGTGTTTACTTAATCTAGAATAATCATGTTTTCATATATTTCTTTACATATTTTATATTTTATTTTGTGTGTATGTTAAGATTTATTTTTATAAATTGCATTATAGTATGGTTATGATTTTTCTATATCATGATGTACTTTGATTTACATAATTTATTCTATTTTTAGTCCATATGCCTAAAACATCAACATCCATCATGATTATTTGATATCATTGGTGGTAATGAGTTTTACACTATATTAAACATTAGGTTGTTCAATACTCATTAATAATGGAAATTAAATTTAAAGCTAAAAACAATGTGTCTATATAAAACAATTATCCATGCATCTATAATCAAATCATACATGTCATAATCCATAATAAAATGTTGAAATGAATTAATATATGCTAGTATGAATCAAAATGTAGGAATTATAATAGGTACTCTATTCATCCATCTATCCATCAACCATACATAAATGAAATAATAAACATACAAAATCTAGCACATAATCCATAAATAATCCATAATGTCCATCAAAATAGTATAAGTCTCATAAAAAATCATGTATATATATATCAAAATTGAGTGTATCCATACAAAAGATACATCTGAAAAATTGTATTCATCGATACAACCATCCTCAAAACTATGCCAAGTGTTATGATCGTCAAAACTATGCCAAGTGTTAGGAGCGTCTGATCTCATACTCATCTCATAGTGTTATGGTGTGCCCCATGGAAAACCCATCACACGTTGTGAAACATGTCCCAAAAATCTCTCTAACTCTATAGGCTGAATTTATATCTTTAACATAGATCAAATAAATAATTACATTGTGAAGGATGGTTCCCTTTGTGCCCATGGAATAGCATCCTCATATAAACTCATGTAATACTTCACCTGCTCCATGGATCTCATAACCCTATCTAGTGTGGCTACTTGCCCCTATTATGCTAATAAAACCTTTGCCTCTGCTAGCTTAGTCTTCATTGTATCCCTATCCTATTTATATCTTTAATTCAGTGCTATGTATTATGGAGTCTATGTCTCCACATCATGTTTAACAACTCCTAGTGCTATAACAATACCACCTCTCTCTAATCTCTCTACCATAGCCTATAACTTGTTCACCTTAGACTATAAATGTTTGATATCAACTAACTAACCTCCTCTACTATCCACCTCCCCTTGTAATCTATATATCTCCTTATGTAACCCTTCAATCTCACCATCATGAGCTTTGATTTCTCATGAAGTCTTTCAATAAGGGTTTGGTCCTCGCAAGATCTACCTGTATATGAAGGACCAACTATGTCCCCATTATCTGCATGTGTGACTTTTACTGATCTCATCATTGTATCTTCTTCATCACTATCTACCTAAATATTAATAAAAATTAATGTAGTATCCTCTCCATCTACCTTCTCTGTATCCACCCTTATCTCTATTTCTCCACCCATATCCACACTTGGCTCACATAAAATCTCCACATCCTCTACCTTAACAATCTCTACATTGTGTAATTGGATCTCCTCTAAATCATGTCCTCTACTTTATCCTCATGTACTCCCTCTATCTCTTGTCACTACTCTTATGATAAATTATATTAATCCTATGCCTCATGTCTTCCTACTCAAATTTTCCACCAATCTTTGCCTCTAAGTGTGTGGTGATGCATATTCCACCATCAATCTCATAGGTAATTGTTGGGACTACCAATATTCATACCCATATATTATTCATGCATTAAAAACATCTCTCCTATCACTCCATCTCACCATCTATAACTATGATAAAATATGGTCTATTATCACTTGATCAATATATACCCCCCCACTTTGCCCTCTCCCTAACCTCTCATGCAAAAGTGTGAAGACCTATAGGAATGTGTTTTCTGATACCAAACTACCTCATCACCCTATTTGGGTGATATATCTCTATAATATACTCACGTATCCCTATAACATAATATTGGCTCATCATGTAATCCATATACAAATCATCCTATGGCCACTAAAACACAATCTCTCTATATGGTCTCCAGGTGATCTGATCATCACCTATCTCATCTATAACCTTCATGTAGAGCTCTAGGTCACCTAGGTGTGGTTTGTAGGTACTAATGATCATATTTAATCCATATGATAATGGCTCATCCATATAATTATTTATAATTTGACCAACACACCTCTCCACTCTTATGTACTCCCAACACTAAACCTATAATAGTATGGAAAAACCAATCTCCTTCCCATCAAAATAAATCACATGGTGCAAATCATTTGTATAAATATGCAAAAATGCATGGATCTTATGTGAAACTCTCTCCCATATTATTCATGTCTCCAATGATGTCTATTTAACCAATAGGGAATAATCTCTTGCTCTTATAAGGTAACATACTACCATTGATAATATCTATAAGCACCATAGTCAAAAAAATCAATATCCAATCTCATGTAGTAGTTGATATCTACCCTTCCTCTCACAACTAGAATCAATCTATCTCCAAAAATCTTGTACATTTTTATCTCTTAAGGACCTTGAGCCAAGTATACTCCTCTCCCCTATATTTTAATACCCAAAATTTTATACACATTTTCTAATGTCACAATCATCTCACCTATAGGCAAGTGAAAAATCTTGGTCTCGTTATGCCATCTCTCAGTTAACACCATTAATAAATCCCTATTTACTTGAATCTCAAGCATTTGTCTGATGTATGATAAACCTATCACATTTAGTACCCCAAACTCATACTAAGTGAAACCTTCAATCCACTCTAGCTCACTAGGCCTCTACTCCCATGTTGTATGTACTAGCAATACCTCCTATAATCAAAACATATTAGCATATGGTTAATTATATTTATCAACATAAAAATCCATTTACCACTAATTGAAAACATTCAAAAATAAAAATAAAATAAAATAACATATTCATTCATATTATTTTCAGTGAACTCAACATTCTACTTATTTAATCATTTACTAATCTCCCTCTTTCCTCTAAATTTTTCCATTTTGCTACTTTATTTCATGTTTTTACAATCCATTCTAATGGATTTTAACTTCATCCCTTTGATTTCACATCCTTTCATGTTTTCCTAACCCTTTTTTCAATTTTTCTATCCATCTCTTCATTTTTTCTCTTATGTTATGCAATTATGCATTCACTTATTCTATTTTGATCCTAAAATGATTTTGTTACCTATATTGATGAATTATCTACCCATTTGCATATTTTTCAACTATGAAATCATGAATTCACTAATACCTAAACTAATTTCTCCCCCCCCAACAATTTCTCAACCCTGTTCAATAAATTTATTGTCTAAAATAATGATTTCATAGTTTGCTATAACGAATTCATAATTTTTGTTACTGAATTCGTAAATAGCCTATATGTAAATTCATTTCCATAATTTTCAAACCCTAATAAATTTACTTAAATGAAAAAACTAAGGCCTGATTTTTCACTTATTGGAGGTCCACTCCTCTCTAGTCTCTAGTGTCTTCTTACACACTCTCCACGGTGGTGGTGGTGTGGAATATGGTCTATTTTCCTCCAAGGTCTCAAATAAAAAAATCCTTAATCAACTTTTTCTAGCCAATAGATCTGAAAATAACATATGCATAAATGAATTTCTTACAACCCATTCTTCTATTTATATTGCCACCATTTCAAATATTTTCCCTTGTCCCTCTATTATATTCATTTTCCATCCATTTTAATTCAAATTTCAAAACAATCTCAATCAACCTATTCATAATCTATTTCAATAATGTAGACCTATCACTCTCATAAAATTTTCAATACAATTTGAAAATACTTTATTTTATCCATTTTCAAATCCACAACTTACTATTACTAGGATATATCATTCCAACATTTGCTCTATTAACCCTTGCATCATGAGCATTCACTAAGCATGCAAACTTCAAATGGTAAAAATATTATTTTTCTAATCAATACTCTAGTTTTCATAATTAGGGGCAACCTATTTACATGCCCTTAACCTTGTAAGTTTGATTTCAATTTTTTTTAATTTGATTTCTTGATAGTCCAAACCACTTAATCATTCTCCTCTTTTCATTCATTTCAAGCATTTATCCATTTTAACACACAACCATTTGAGGGGGCATCATCACATTAATTCTCATTTATTTGGGGTAACATTTTTCTTCTTAATCATCAACACTCTACTTATTTTACTATTCTTCAAAATAGTATTTATTCACAACACTATTTCAAAGAGGGATAAATATAGACACCTTAATTATATTTAGTGTCAAAATGGACCTAAAACCTATTAATTATTCTTACTAATATTCAAAATGTAATTCATGACATTTCTCTCTTATCAAATAATTGAATAAATTTAATTTAATTAATTGTGTGTACTTTTAATCCAAATTTAATTATTAAATCTATATTTTACACCTCACCCAACATCTTTCACCTTTATCTCCCTTACATGTTGACTCACCCCGACCAATCCCACAACTTCCTCAACTTCCTTTCAGTCATACCTTGAGTTTTCAAACAATTTGACCCGTTTTTGGTGACTCAGTTAACCATCTCTATGTTTCCCTCAACCATTTGAAATGGTCATCATCCTCATGGATGAGGACTCATTAGCCACCATAGATTATTTGGTTTTTTTTAAATATATAAATAATGCTCTGCCATTAGATCTTTGCTCCAAAAAATTATAAATAAGCATGAAATCCATCATTTTCATCATATTAACTTATGTTAACAAAGTGATACCAAAATCATAAGCAAATCTAAAGTGAATCATAGTCATCAAAGAACATTTTTGCATCAAAACATTGCCTATTTCACCTTGCATTGGAAGAGTGAGAAACCATAATTCAAAGAGAGCTAATCAAGTTCACATCACAATGGAATAATATTTTTGAAACTAAGGTATAAATTTGTGTCGTTTCTTTTGTTTGTAGCTAAAGCTTAGTTTGAGATAGTTTAGATTAATATTTCTCAATTTAATTTGCATTTCTATATTTTATTCAATACATGGAGAACCAAACCTTTTAGATTATGCCTTATTCATACTTATTTATCAACATAGTTTATCATTTCCTTCTACAATTAGGTATCTGTAGAGAAAAAATAAATTTATTTATACTTATAGTCCCATTTTTTATTACCACCATCCATTTGTTTCTATTGCATTTTTGTATTGTTCTCATTTATATTTTATGAATGTTCATCTATTTATTTTTCAAGTAGGTTTTTCACTTATCTCCATTTTTTATGTCTATAAAATTAATAGTGAATATGTTGGACTATAAACCATTATTTCCACTTACTACTTTGTATTTATTTCTTCCATATTTTTGTATTTTTGTTATTTTTATTTCCTATATCCGTGGAAGTAATTTTGACTATTATTATGCATACTTGTATCCATGTAATTTATGCCATATGTCCTTATTTCGAACAATTTTATATTATCCTTCCACACCTAGGTTATATTTTCTTATTACCTTTTATTCGTTTTAACTTTATTAATATTTCTAATTATGGTCTTCTCTATTTTTGTATGTATAATTTTTCACAAGTTCTTTTATCTTTTTCCCCATGTTTTTATTTTCAACATCGCATTTGTTTTTATTTCTATGTTACTTATATATTCACGATGATTATTTTGGTAGCATCAAACACGTAGATATTAGGGAAACTATTTTAGAGATACCACAATAACCTTATTTAACCTTCCTATTTGGGATGATAGTTCCAACCTACTGGGGAGGTGACATAATCTATGACCAAAAAATTCAGCGTCTAGTATAGTGAACCTTAATAAATTCTACCAAACTTCACCTAGATGGAAGGATAGTGTCAAGTCATTAATTTTATCATCTCTACTTTTACTGTCCTCCACTGTAGTTGTCTATAGTGTAGGGTTTTAGTCAAGCGCTATTGACAAATCCTTGTCATAATTTACTAGATAATGTTCTTATCTTAATTGATCTTGAATCTAAAATATTTTCCACTATATAGGGTCCAAATCATCTTATTTTGAGCTTTCCCAACTTTTTATACTAGCTATCATATAGCAACACCTTATCCCCAATCTAAAATTATTTCATTTTTATATGTCTATCATGCCAAGCATTTTGGCATATTTTCTCTTGCTTTAGGTTATACAATAATATAAAATTTTTCTCACTAATTTATCAAATTCTATCAATATTTCTTAAATAAACTCTATTTCATTCAGTCTGAATGTTACCACAAGTTTCAAGCTCGGTAATATATACTCCATTGACATTACTACTTGTAATCCATATACTAATTAGAAAGGACAATATTTTTTCAATTGCTTATAAATAGTGTGGTAAGCCCACAAGAGTGTTGGTATCTTGGTATCCTAATTCCATATATTTATATTAAATTTTTTGTTATTAGCTTTTCCAATACTTTATTAAATTCTTAAACAATTCCATTTTCTAACTGGTGGTAGGGAGTGCTTCTATGATGTTGGATTAGGGAGTATTTCAACAATTATAAAATCATGTTATTAACAAAGTATTCCCCTGATCACTCATTATACTTAATAGACATCCAGACCTTGTAATAATATTTTCATATAAAAACTTTATGGATGTCTTTGAGGTGTAATATTTATTTGGGATAACTACTACCCATCTTATTAGTTATTTTATGCTAGTGACAATGAACTACACATTATTTTTCTTGTCGTAGGTTTGATGGATCCTATAAAATAAATTTACCATTTTTAAAATGTGGCTATTGCCAAGACTAGATGGTGAGGCATCTCATCTCTATAATTTGTCTTGCCCACCCTATGATAAATGCCATAGCTTCTTGCATACTTATGGGCATCCTTAAAAAGTGACAACCACCAAAGTCCTACCAATAATATTTTATGACCCATAGATTCTCTATAGTTATGTCCTCACAATTCCATCATAGGTTTATTTTAGCTATTATGTTGCTCATGAAATAATTTCAATCTATACAATACCTTATCCCTTCCTTTCTTGTATAAGTCTCCTGCAATAAACGTAAAGAGAAATGCCTAAATCATTAATATTTTCTTTTGTAATGTATTGTATTCTTATGGAAACTCTCTGATAGAAAAAAATTATTCCATAACCTCCATGTTCTTGGGGAATACTTTTAAATGGAATAGGTGAGCTCTAGGAAACTCATCCTCAATTGGTCCCACACATTCTCTTATCATTATTATTGAGAGATTGTTAGGTCTATTTTTTGATTTTCTAGGTTTCACCATAATTTTGAAATCAAATTCTTAGAATAAAATAATCCAATGATAGATTCATCTTTGTATTATTGATCTATTTATTAGGTACTTAAGTGGCTCATGTCTATAAATAATATAAATGGATTTTCCAATAATTAATTCCTAAATTTTTGTATTGTTTAGACCATAGTGAGTGCCTCCCTCTCTATAATGGAATTATTTATTTTCATTATTACCAATTTTCTACTATCAAATGAAATTAGATTATTGATGTTTCCATAGGGTTATGATAGTACTACTCCTATTGCAATTATTGAGGCATCAACATGTACATGGAATGGAATTTTACAATTAGGGATTACTATAATTGGGGAATCTACAATCTTATTATTTAGTGTATCAAATGATTCCTGATATTATCTTGACCAATCCAATGGTTGGTTATCAGACTTCTTTAATAGTTATTTGATGGGTGTACTTATAGCTACAAAATTTCTTATGAATCTATGATGATATCCTACATATCCTAAAATAGTTATAACTTAATTTTATGTTTTGGGTGGTGGTATATTTATGATTATTGAAGTTTTAAGGGAATCTACCATTAATCCTTATTTACATATTATGTGTCCTAGTAAATTACCAAAAGGCATAGGAAAGATACATTTATTAAGATTTAGATAAATGTTCAATTACTTACGTCTATGAAACATCATATACAGTACTTGAACATGATCTTTGATCAACCCACATACCATCCAATCATCTAGGTACACTTCCAAAAATCAAAGTATGAAATCTTAAAATGCATTCACCATTATGCAACTGAATATAGTTGGTGCATTGTTTAATCTAAAGGTCATGATTTTATACATGAAGGATCCCTATTCTATAGAAAATATACTTTTTGGTCTATCTACTAGTGTTATCTTAAATTGATGGTATCCCAAGAAACCATCATTGAATGAGTAGATTTCCCTTCCCTCAATGCTCTCCAATATCTCTTCAGTGAATGGTGATGGGAATGGGTCATGCAGGCATGCCTTATTTAACTCTTTATAATCAATGTAGATGTGTATTTCACAAGTTTTATTATTTTATATTACCATGGGGCTTATACATTCAATATCTTATATAATATTTATAATGAAAATAGATAATATTTTATCTATTTCAATCTTAACTTTCACCTTAACATTAGGAATAAATATGTATGGTATTTTTGGCAGTGGCTTAATATCCTATTTCAATTGGATTCTCATTATACCCACCTCTTCCTTGATTCTTTTGAGCTTGTTGAATTTTTTTGGAAATAAATATTAAAATTCACTTAATAAGTCTAGTATCATATCCACCTATTCTTCTATCCAATAGTTATCAACTTTTGATATTTTGGGATTTCTTTCTATGTCAATATTCTCTTCTCTAATTTTAGGAGGTTGGTACAAGTAACATGTTTTATATTTTGTGGTATCAAAGAGTTGTCTCTCCCATTCCTTAATGTTTATTTTGATGTTTTTAAATTTTTATTCTTCATCCTCTTCATGTTTTATAATTTTTATGTAACATGCCATTTACTCGACCAATGTTATTTTTATATTTTGTCAATGCTTTTGGCAACTCCATCACAATTGTTCCAATATGTTCCCAATCATCCATATAACCCAAATTATTTCCTCTATTTATATTTTAGAGAATTTTTTATTTGTGTTTATCTTTCATAAATAAAAATGTCTTTATTTTATGCAATGCTTGACATACTAGTATTTGGGTCCTAGAAATTGAAAGTTCTACATAAATCTCTTTTTAAGTCAGTCCATGTACTAGTTCCCTTCTGCATCTCTTGATTTAGGGACCAAGTTTTTGGGATAACATAAATCTCTAGAAAATGAATTGTTCCCATAGGTGTTTATCAATTTATCCTCTTGTCATCCATGTTTTTTCACATCTGTTAGTATGCATCCTTAGGTTGGTTTTTCCTATATAACTTCTTATCTCTAGAAAATATTTTTCTTATCTTAAAAACCATATTATAAGTAATATGTAGAACATCTTCCAAGTGTGAATGGTTACTCTATGGGTGTGTCACCATTGTGTGGTAGTAATAATAAGTGTATCATAAATTACTTTCATCATTATTCATTATTGTGAAAATACTCTCAACATTTGTTGTAAATAATCATCAACTAGCCCAATGCTGGTAAACTTAGGTAGTTTAATATGTGTATCTAATTCTATGCAGTGAGCTATTCTTCTTTGTGGTACCATATTTTCTAGTTTACTAGTGATTTTCCCTTTATATGGTATTTTTATTATGTAACATACCTTATGCACTATAGTTTTTGGATCACAGTATATAAAGGCTTCAATTTCATCTCTTGAATATGTTTTTCCTTGTACTTCTTCCACTATTAGTTCCCATTCATCATTAGGTTCCAAGTTGTCATATATTCTTATAATTTTATTAAGGGTGTACACCTAAATGAGGTCATCAAATTCACTATCTTCATCTTCTATCCATAGTTCTTATGACCATGCTATTGCCATCCCTACTTCTAAAATAAAATAGACTACCAATCCTTTTCTTTCAAATGTGATTTCCTCCTCTTCAGAATATAAGGATCTATTACAATCAAAAAACCATATGAATTTCAATAATGTGGAATAACTGGTATCATACATATCAATTACTTAAAAATATACCTTCTTACCTATACCAATGAAGTCAACTTGCAATATTCTATAAAGTCCCAATTGGTGAGCATGGGGTACCATTAGCCATGACAATATCATATGTTGTTGCATGAAATTGTGGTTTTCCCATCAAATCCCATGTGCTCTATGGTAAGACATGTGTATCTATGCCAAGGTCTAAGAGTGTTTTATTTATTTCTTGACCATTTATTTTAATGTTTAGAATGATATTTTTTTCCATTGTTATTTTTTTCAATACAATTTTTTTGTTTTTCTTATGTTTTTTCTACTCTCTACACTAGATGTTCCCTTTCTTATTTGTTTTAATATTTTCAAAATTGAGTGAGCTTAGTTAGTAGGTCTTGTTTATTTATTAATCTCTTTATTATTTTAAGGTCCCTGACCTCATCTACATCAAAATAATTCAATTTATGTTGATCATTATCTTGTTTTTCTATTATTAATATCTTTCTTCTATCTACAATGTGATCATGTTTGTATATATCATGTTTCTCACTTCTACCTCAGTTTTTGACTCTATATTAGAGTCGATGGTTAATTATTTACACTTATATATATATATATATATTCCACTTATAGTAGTTATTACTACTCATGTTTGTATATCATTGTTCATAACAAGGAAATCCTTCTTCTGCAACCTCTTTTTTGTTTTCTTATTATTTCTTGACACTATTGAATTTATTGTAACATTGTGATTCTTTGGGATAAACTTCCCTCTTCTATTTTTTTCTCTTCCTCCTTTATGTGGTGAAATTAATTACATTGAATTTCATATCTTATGCTTTTGGAATTTTCCTAAGATGTTTATCCCCTTTATTGGGGGGAGATTATGCTAATTTTTCTATTTTTATTCCACCATTTTTTACAATTGTGTCACATTAGGGCATAAAAATGAATCATGTGTACCTATTTCATGGCAAAATTCACACTCTATTTGTGGCTCTTCATTATAATTTATATCAATATGCCCCACCTTGATGAGTTTGTAAGACATTTATGGGGGTCACTGTTGATTGTACCCCTAGTGATAATTTTGAATATATCTTCTTCCACCTGGTAATTTCTCCTTCCATGTTATCCTCCTCTATATCCACCCTAGCTACCTCTTTTATACCCTCCTTGATTATTATTATAGTAATTAAGTTAGGTATTTTGAATTGGTGGAGGGTATGGATATTATTGATCGGGGTAAAATATAATGGTATTGTGCATTACTTATTGTGATAATGATTTTTATTGTATTATTATCGCTATTCTCTGAACTGTATCATGGACACTGTAAGTGCATCAATAGTTGGGTGATTATTATTATAATAATAGTGATTTAATGACTCATAATTAATTTAGTACATTATTTTATTTTTAGTGGGTGTCACTTCCATTATAGGGCATAAGTGTTATGTATGTTGATCTTATAGTGCTTATTTCGTAATACATTATTTCACCATATATGGCTTTATTGAGCTGATGGAGTCATGCCAATTGGTGGTTATGTTGATCTTACCACCACTGCTATTTTTTCTATGTCACTATGGGGATATTTTATCCTAAAAATCCGTTCTACATAATAAATAATACACCAAATTATTTCTCATGATAGTAGTTTATTATAACATGGCACCACATAATCATCTCCCTTCATTTATATCTCCTATTTTAGTCTTAATTTTTCCAACTCCAATTGTAACCTTTTAACATTGTATTTTAATTATCTCTTCTCTAATACTATGATTCAATCCTTGATGACATTTATAATGTTTTTACAAATGTATTTAAGATCTTCCCATCCATATAGGATCAAAGATAAGGATTAATCTAGATATAAACTATTTTATCCTTTATTTTTCATTCAAAAGTTCCTCTAAGTTCTAAAATATGGATTTGAAGCACTGATTGTAATCCTTGATAATCTCTTTTTCCTTTGGAATTACTTCTCTCATCTTGATAACACTTTATGTCAGTATGTCTAGATAGTTAAAATCACCTTTAAATTCTTTCTATACATCTATCCATGTAGTGGCATGTCCATAGTAAGTTTTCATAAAGCATTTTAGTGCATCATCCCTTAGTGTAAAAAATAAAATAACTCTTTTATAATTAATGTTGTGGCTCCTCCACTATGAGTCTAATACAAAAAATGTTTTGTTGCATCTTTTGTGTCTTTGCCAAAAGGTGGAAATTTCATCTATTATGTGCCATCTTAGTGTTCATGGGTTGGTTTTGAATCTTGCTTCTAGGATTGTTAACTCTCTTCACCTAATTTCCTAATGTACTAGTGAAATCATGTTGTTATTTATATCTCTTCTATTTTTCTATATCCTTGTTACATCCTCTATCTCTTTTCAATACTATTTAGAAGTATCTTTTCCCTATTACTTTGACTTAATTACTTATAAAGTCCCTTTTTATCAATATCTTCCTTATGACTTTAATATCTATTTTATACTTTTTAACCAATAAATATATGTCTTTGTTTAAAATATGGATGTACACATCTATTGTGAAATGGCATGGGGGGTGGGGATTTTCATCTCAGATTCACTTGTGGTTGTGGTTTGGAGGGTTTGAATCACTTCAAATCTCTTCTTCCATAGCTTCTATCTATAATTAAACTTCTTAGTTAATGTTTTCATTAATTAATACTTTTTCTCTTAACTTATCTTTTTACTTATCTCTGTTTTGTATTTCTTCACTATGACTACTAACATTTATCTCAACTTAATCTTTTGCCTGAAGGTTTATATCTCTTTCTTCCTCTATTTATTCTTGTCTATTATTTGTAACACTTTCCTCCTGATTACTTACTATCAAACTTTGTTCTATTGATAAAATTTCCTCCTTTGGTTCTACTATGTAATTAACATCTCCTATTTTAATCATCATTTGCTCACTTCTTCTACTATCTAGGTCTTATCCACTATAGGATAAACTTCTTGTGACTAGTTAGCCTTCTAAGCCCATGGTTTGGAATAGTTTTGGTGTTTTGAATAATGTGGCTAAATATGTTAATCCTTGTTTCATGTCATTTATAACCTTATATGGTGTATGATATAATAGTTCCTCTATTCTACTTCTTTCACTTGCCTTGTTTGCACCTTCATATAGTGTGAATACTAAATTGTTTGTTTCTAGTGGAGGGATAATATCAAAAAAAATAGAATTAAGATATCCGCTGATATAGGCCATTCCATATTTCTCTACTATTTTACTGCTCATCGTTATTTCCTCTCTTTCATTTTTTGTATCTATTTTTTAATTTTCAATTGAATTTTCTCGTTCTAAATCTAATTTCTCATTTCCTCATTCCCCATTTTTCTCTTAACTATTTTTACTTTATCCCCATAAAATAACTTGATTCTTTCATAATTAACATGTTTTTACTTGATATTTATGTTCTTACCCACATAAATCTTATTTAACCTCCCCCAACCATTTTAGACTAGATATTTGGATTAGTCAGATGTTTTGAAGATCCCCTTTCTTTTTGCACTCCAACCCTTATGTGCCTAGCCCTAAAGGAATTGTTTACCTTCTTTTACTAACCCTCGCTCCACAAAAAAATTGTGGATGAGAAGAAATAATTTTTTTGAGAAAAATTACGTTGCCCATTTAACAAATTTGGATTTATTAGTGTTAAGCTTGTCCAACCCTATATAGCTTAGACTATGATAAATGAGTCGATTATTGTCTCAAACTAGTGATCGATAGATCGAGTTAATGATGTATCAATGATTTGGAGTGCATTTAACTTATATGTAATCCATTGAATAGGTATTTTGATGTGATTGTGACAAAATTCTATGTCTTTGACTTTTTGTAGTATTTAAGGCCACAAAAATTATTCAAAGGTGACCCAAACTTCTTCTTCCTCTGGTTTAAAAAATGTTTTTTTTCACTTTTGGTACTGTTTCACCTCTTCTCTTAGATTCTATGTGAATTTGTTTTAGTGTTTCTTCCAACCACTCTTTTATTTCTATTAATGCAGGATTTTAAATCTCCAAAGGATATGTTCCCCTAGATATTAGTCTACTAAAGATTGTGTGATGCCACCAAATATTGACATAAAATTTAAAGAGGTTGGCTACAAATAATTTTATGTTGAAAAGAGGTTAAATTTAGTTAGATTATTATATTTTAAGGATTAATATTGATTATAATTCTTAAGATTAATTAAAAAATAAGTAGTGCCTATATTCATATTAACCTATACATAATACATATAACACAATATTTCCTACTCTAACTTTGCTCTTTTATATGTATTTATTATCACCATTAAATACAATTGTTTATATACTCTTTAATCTATACTACATTAGGTAATTACATAGGTTAATTTTATTTTTAACCTCTTATAATTTTTTATTTATATCTTATCTCTTCTCTATGTTGTCTTTAATATATTTCAATGTTATGGTATAAATACCTAGCCAATACAACACAACTTAATGGTCATGTCTATGTGAAACATGCCTTTTCTCTAATCAAGGAATTATTTATCTCCATGAAGCCTTATTTATTATTGTAAGATGTAGTTGGTAGAGTCCTCTATTCTATTAGCCAAGAGAAGTGTTATGTTATTGTAGTAACAAAATCAACTCTACAATACCTATAATTTAGCCCTTAGCTGATTGAGAATCCTACCAAAAATCACATATGATTATATCCTAAAAAATGGGGAAGTGTATTTTATATATAATTAGTGTTTTACACATCAAAAAAATCAATGTAGAGCTATCCAACAACATTTTAAAGACTTTTTGAGGCCCTATCATCAAGGTTTCCAACAGTGCTCATCTAGGATGAAGGAGAAGCCTCCCATAAAAATAGAACCATCCTCTAGAATAGAATATGTGTGTTCTATGGAATCACATATTAAACATATTGATTATTCCAATCAAGAGTCCCAAAGACCTCCTCCTTCTAATATGCCTACTTTTCCCTTAGAGTTCTTACACCAAGCAGTCCTAACATGACTCTAAAAAAAAGTAATATAAACAATGATCCAATTCAGATATCAATTATAACAAAACTTAATAAATATTATTGATAATGTATCTTGAGATTATTTATAGAACTTGTGAGTATATAATTATTTCATATCATTTAATTCACATACATGCGTGAATTTTATATTATTATTTTTAGCAAATGCTTATTGTACATATCTTGTTTATATCATGATCTTTAACATTTCAACACTTTACTTTTTAATGTTTATGTGTACTTTGTAGAGATGATTAAAAAGCAAGTTAGTCAAGAATTAGTCTATAAATAATGAAAAATGCCTAGATAACTAACTAACGAAGCCTATCTATTCCTATGGGAATTACAAAGGATAACAAGAAACAAATGAAAAAAAGCAAACATCATATTACCTTCCCAAATGGATTCACCATACCCATGTGGCTCAAAAACATGTTCTCCCTTGATCAAGAATCCTTGTATTTGTCAAAAAAGGTGGCAAACTCCTCCAATGTATCAAGAACACTCCATAAAACCTAGGCTCATGATTCCAAATCACTAAACTAGCCTATCAATGAAGCTTGCAAATAAAATCAATGATCAAATGCAAATGATTGTGGAAACAATTTAAGACTATAAATTTGCAATATTCAAGCTTAAAATTCATTTCCATGGCCTCTCTATTTATATATTTTTGAGATTGGTCAGGATCAACCATGACCATCCATGATTGAGATGTGTGGCCATGGATAATCCTAATATTTGGAATTAAAATCATAAATATATTCAAGATAAATAAGCATTAAAGAGGCATGGAAGGCATTCAATAGGAATGGGTGACCCATAATCTTTATATTTTATGCACTTATGGCTTGATGGATGCCACCCCATAGATGATATCACTAGGTGATGCAGATTTTCAAAATCAATTTCCAATAATGAGATATTCAAAAAGATATATGGAATTCTTACTTAAGCTCTTCAATTGGATTAATTAGCTTAAGTTTAATCAAGTTTAGTGTAATTCTTTGGAAATTGGTGCATAATTAATCAAAATGGTTAGAAAGTCATATTACCAGGTCAAAATTTGATTAGAGAGGAACTAGAAGTTGATGGCAGATGTGTTGGAGCTATATTCTCATTTAGGATTTTGCCAACACCAAATAACAAAGGTACATTATGTGTACTAATGAATTAGAATAAAATATTGATCTAGAGCACTAAATGGCAAATTTGTCATTTTGACTTGAAATAATCTGATCAAAGTTAGTTGGCCCATAAAATGTGTTGCCATATTTAGGGATACATTGACCTAAACTGGCACTTATAAGTGAAAAGTTTAAACCATTTAAGGCATTTTATGGATTTGACCTAAAATGTGAATTTGAGTCCAATTTGAGTAAGATTGACAACTTCAACACAAATGGTGTTGGGAATTAGATGTCTACATTTTACCCCTATTTGAGAAGGTGTAGTGAGACATTCTGGTGAAGCAACATCTTTTCAAAGAAAAGAGTTGTCAGGAAGAAATTAGAATAGACCCATGATGCCCCCTTGAGAGGACATACTAGGATGGAAGAAAAGGATGGATTCTTGAAAAGGGAGAGAAAGTGAGAGATTAACCCATGGAATAGATCAACTATTAATTATTGCACACATGATCACCATCAATGATCAACATATAATGAGAGGTATAATACGCCCTAGAGATAGGGGGAATGGGAAAGATACAATCCATATATGTAAGGAACATACTTTAAATGTACCTAATTTGAGAGTATAAGCTACATGCTTACAACATTGATCAATATTGAGACAAGTTGCACACTAAAATATTTCCATTGTGGGATTTAATGTGGAGATCTTAGAATTAGAGGAAAAGAGAGAAAATTATACTTTAGGAAGGGAAGCACCACTAGAATAAGGTCTCTGAAAAGAAGATAATAAGTACTCCAGTAGAGAAAATTTGATCATGATAAAATAGTTTTGCCCTAGTAGGGCAAATTTAAATCATTGATAAAAAATAAATAATGAGTTTTCCCTGGTAGAGGTGATTTGATTTGGATGTGGTTCAGATGTTGTGCCCTAGCATGGGCAATTGGAAAGCAAAATATCTCAAGGATATACATAAAAAGATAGGTTAAAGTGAGTGGGTGAAATCATACATGCGAGGGTGTAATGGCTTAGAAATCCATATAAAACCAAACATATGAGAATGCACAAAGTGATGAGAGAGATTAAAAGAAGAATGGAGATAGCCAAGTTAACCTCAATATAAATTGAGTGTTGCCTACATAGTTCCATGGACTCATGTTCTAACATGAACTTCAGACCAATGTAGTTCACCAAAGTTTGGGAGAGAATGTAATGAGGAATGATGAAAAATGACCAAGAATTTATTAGACTCATAATGTATGCAAAGAGATGTACATATAAGCATAGACAAAGAAGCCTAAAATAAATGTTACCTAGAAGCCTAATTCCATATCATGAGCCTATGTTTTACAAAGTGTTCTTGAGAATTGTTCATCAGAGCTGATGTTGATGTTAAGATGTTGAGACCTGAGCAAAAAGTTCTTTCTATAAAAAAAGAAATTAGGTATCATAAGTATGAATAAATTATAATGACATAAGATTCTAATTATGCTGATCCAGTTTAAATGTGAATACCTATAACTAAGGATAATGGTAAAATAATGACTAAAACTAGAGTTACAATGATTGACATTTAAACAAAAAAGAAAAAACAAAGAAAAAATAAACATAAATTAACCTAAGTTGAAATCAAGATATGATCAATCAAGACTTAAGTAGGAACAAAAATGTTTAAAAACAAAAGTTAAGAACGTCTTAATGACATGAGACCAAGATATGAATAATCAAGATCCATGTGGACCATCAAGGAATTCTCAAACACAAAAGAGAAAAGTAAAATTAAACAAAAAAATAAGACACCAATAATAATCAAATAAACAAAATGTTCTAAGAACAACTTAATAACATAGGATCAAGATATAGATAATCAAGATCTATGCGAATCATCAAGATGTTCTGAAACACAAAAGAGATAAACAAAAATAAACAAAAAACCACAAAATCAAGATGAGACAAGAAGTAATAAAAATATAAAATGAGAATAAATAAAAGGAGAGGTGTGAAATCATAATAAAACACCAAGAAAACTCAAATAAACACACACAAACAAAAACCAAGTTAGTGTAGTTTAAAACAAACAAGGAAACACAAGACCAAGATGAGACAAGAAGTAATAAAAAGAGAAAAGGAGAAGAAATAAAAGGAGAGGTGTGAAAGAATAATAAAACACCAAGAAAACTCAAATAAACACACACAAAAAAATGTTCATGCATGTGTGGTAGAGGCGTTACTTTACACCACATCATAACAAAGAACAATGACATGATAAATTGTTCCCTAATTAAAGAGGGACAATGATAGAAGAAATGGTGGAAGAGAAGAAAAGGAATGGGTTGGCTAAGTTGAATCCAGATGTATAAGACAAGTGGATTCTACCTACATATTTCCATGGATGCATATTCCAACATGAACTTTAGGCCAAATGTAGTTCTCCCAAGAAATGGGATAGAAGAAAAATAATGATCAGACCAACATGATTAATGGAAGAAATAGAATATATGACAAACAAAAAAGAATGGCATATAAAATAAGAGGTTGATGAGATGAGAAAGAATGATCTTGAAAAATGGCAAGTGTGTGAGACAAGATGAAATGAACTGGTGTGTCTATGCTTGCAAAATGACAATGGCATATCATGGTGGAACATGAATGTTTAAATGTATAAAAGTATGAGACAATGTTTTTTTTCTTTTATGGATCATTTTCTAATGCTTTTGGTATTTTCAAAATATTTCTAATGTTTTTGGTGTTTTTGGGATAAAATATGTACAAGGTGGGACTATCTAGTTGAGGGGATACATATCCTGAGAGTAGAGGTTCTAATAAGACAACTAAGCTAGCTGCAACAACCCATGCTCACAAATTAGCGAGAGTGAGGTTCTTGATCTGTAATAGTATAGCAATGGTCTAGAACTGAGAAGATGTTTTTGTTCACTTGTCTGAAGCTAAAAAATACTATCCTAGTGAACCGATTTATAGAACTATTGCTGAGGATATTCATAATGTTCATGAGACATAATCAAGATCATAATTGGTCAAGGGATAAAAAGTGTTCAAGATTTAACATGACTTTAGACATAATAAAGAATCTACTTATCAAAGAGAGAAATCTAGAATGGGATGAAAAATATGTTCAAAATGATAAGGATTCAAAGCATTTACTATCTAGAATCATGAAAAGTGGACTAGGGTAGTGTAAAATGTGTTCAGGGTAAGATAGAAGGGTGGGATAAAATTATGGTAGCATAAATTGCCCCTAAGTCAGAGGTTTTATAGACAATGGTTTAAATTTGTTCATGTGTATAACCTCTTAAGGTGTATGATGTTCATGGGATCTGAAAGTTCTTCACCATTAGGTTTATCCAATCAATATGCTCCTAATCCATAGTTTGTTATGAAAATATATGGTCCTAGCCAATTAGGCTGAAACTTGCCTTTACTTTTAGGTTCATCATTCATATTCTTCTAGTTATCTTTCAAATTTAAGTCACCAATATAAAATTATTGTGGAAGAATGCATTTTTTTTAGCTTCTCTACAATCTATTCTGATAGGCCTATAAATTTTCTAGGGCAGCCAAACACTTTCCATCTAGAAGCTCTAGTTCATGTAGTCATGAAGCTCTATAGTCTTCATTATCTTCAATGTGCTCTAGTGATATTATTAATGATGGGATCTCAATCTCAACCAAGATGATAGATTTAGTGCCAAAAATAAGGGAGTATGGAGTAGCTCTAGTAGGGGTGCGATGATTGGTTCTATAAGCCCAAAGGGCATGAAAGAGTTGCAAGTGCCAATTATGGCCAATATCATTGACAATCTTATTTAAGATGGCTAGAATGGTTTTATTTGATGCCTCAACTTATCTATTGCCTTGTGGGTTATATGGAGTGGATTTCTTGTGCTTGATCTTGAATTTTTAATAAAGATATTTCACATCTTAGTTCATAAAAGATATGCCATTATCAGATATAATATAGGCTGGGATGCCATATCGACAAATGATATGGTAATGAATGAATTTGGATATTTGTTTCACATAAGTGAGGGAAATGTCCTCAATCTACTTGGTAAAGTATTTGGTTTTAATCAAAATGTGCTTATGGCCATCTGAAGATGTTAGGTTAATTTTCCCAATGAGATTGATACCCCGTGTTGAGAATGGCCATGGTGTTGTAATCAGCTACAATGGTATGGAAGGTGTATGTATCAAGTTACTATGTTATTGACAAGGAACACACTTCTTTACATAATTACAAGCATCTGTCTCCATTTTGTGCCAATAATAGCCTATTATGAGGAGTTTCTTAGCTAGGACTACACTATTGGTATGGGCCCCACACATTCTTCCATGAATCTCCTTTAGTGCCAGCTTGGATTATCCTAAAGATAAACAACAAATAAGCATTCCATCATAGCCTTTATGATAAAGCATATTTCCAAAGAGGATATAATATGTTAAGTGATGAAGGAATAGTTTTTACTAGTTTTTGGAAAGGTTGGTGGGAAATACATGACTATGGAAATAGTTATAAAAATATTGGTATCATGGTAGCTCAAGTGTAAGATTAGGATCATCAATGATGTATATCCTCTCTAAATCTTATAGAATATGTGCTAGCTAAAGAATATTTTCAATCAAGAATTGATAGTCTTTAGCACTATCATGCATTTTAATCATGGAATTGATTATTGCCATGGCATTGGTAGATCTATTTTTGACTTGTAGAACTTGCTCAAATTGTAGAGATTTAAAATGCATTTTGAGGTTATCGACAATTTGCTTGTAAGGAAAAATCTTATCATCCCTTATTTGATACTGGTTAGTTGTCTAATTTATGATTAACTATGAATCTCCATAGAATTTTAAGCTTTGAATATCCCACTGTATGGCAAGATGGAGCCCTATAACCAATGCCTCATATTCGGCCATATTATTTGTACACTTAAATTATATATAGAAGGTTTTTGGGATCAAATCCCCCTATGGCATGATCAACAATATTCCAGCTCTAGACCCTCAAGATTTGAAGGATCCATCAAAATAGAGCATCCACTATTTAGGTTCTTGTGATTCTTGTTCTATCATTATGATAGAATCATCTGAAAGGTCAAAGTTGAGAGGTTGAGTGGCTGTAATAGGAGCTTTTTCAAGTTGGTCAGTAAGAACTTATCCTTTGATTGCCTTTTGATTCTGGTACTCAATATCAAACTCACTAAGGAGCATAATACATTTAGCCATGCATCTTTGAAGATCTAATTTAGATAAGAGGAACTTGATAGGATCTACCTTGGTGATAATAATAGTTTTGTTATTTAGCATATAATGTCACAATTTCTAAGTAGCAAACACCATAGATAAACATGCCTTCTCAATATGCATATAATTATGTTCATAGGTACTAATGTGTAGCTTAAATAATAAATATCATGTTCCTTATCATGATCATTATGCTAAGCCAAAAGTTCCCCTAGTGCATGTTCTATGGCTGATATATAAAGAAGTAGTGGCTTTCTTTGTGTTAGAGGTCATAAGACTGGTGGATTGGCCAAGTATGTTTTAAGCTGAAATGCTATCTGACAATCTTCATCCCATTGAAATGTTACCCATTTATTTAAGAGATGGGTAAATAGGTGGCACTTATCTACCAATTGAGAAATAAACTGGCGTATAGACTGGATCTTTCCTTATAGATCTCATAACTATTTTAGATTGTTTGGTGGAGGCATTTCCATAATAGTGTTGACCTTTATAGGGTTGAATTCAATCCCTAATTGTGATACAATAAACCTTAGCAATATTATTGATGTGAATCCAAAGACACATTTTTTAGGATTCAAGTAGACTTTATATGCATGAAGCCTCTCAAATATTATTCGTAGGATGTCAGGGTATCTAGCTCTTGTTCTTGATTTTGCTAGTATAACATCAACATAGTCCTTAATAATGTCATGCATCATGTCATGGAAAGAGATGGTCATTGCACACTGATATGTGGTTCTATTATTCTTCAAACCAAAGGGCATGAATTGGTAGTAGAATGTCCCTCATGAAGTGGTGAATGCAGTCTTATGCTGATCTTCATGGGCTATATTGATTTTGATTGTAACCAAAAGATCCATCCATTAAGGATAACATCTCGTACCCAACAGTAGAGTTGTTGATTATGTCAATGTTGGTTAGAGTAATGTCATCTTTAGGGCATGTTTTGTTGATATCACAAAAATTAGTACAAACACGTATGCCTAAGGTCTGTAATATCCCCTTCTGATAGGGAATATAGAAAGCTCTAAAAACTCTGATACTAGAACAAAGCTCTGATACCACTATAATATCCCCTTCTGATAGGGACTATAGAAAGCTCTAAATCTGCCTCTGCCTTAGGCTCTGAAGCCTCTGCCTCCTCAAAACCATCCTACTGATCGGAATCCTCTGAATCTAAATCCTCATAATATGCCCACATCACATGATTTGCCTTGCCCTTAGGCCTCAAAGGACAATCGTGATTGGCATCATAGGGACCTTTGCAATAGAAGCAAAGCTTCTTCCTGCGTAGATCGTTAAGAGCCTCTCGATCCAAAGGTGGTGCTACAGGGTTTGCCTTAGAATCATTCTTAACACCTAATTTATCTATGTTAAAATCCAGTCTCTCTTTATTATCGTTGAAGCACTTATGGTCCCTAGATGAAGAAGTACTTCCTGAGTTAGATTTACTAGATGGGGCTGCCATCTCCATACTATGCACCTTCTTCATAGCTATTTGTAATGTAGGAGGATCAAAGGCTTTGATCCAACCTCTCAATGGTTCTGTCAATCCCTCCATGAAGAGAAATACCAATCTATGCTCTGAAATATTTGGCACCATGACTGCCAATTGCTAAAACTCACCAATGAAGGACTCCAAATTACCTATTTATTTCAAATGTGCCAGATCTTGAAAGTAAACCTCGAGATCTTTCCTGTCAAACCTCTCAACAAACCTATCCACGAAGTCCTAGTACTCTGTCACCTGGTTATGCTGAAGTGTTACCATACCATGGTACCACCAATCATGTGCTACTCCATCCAAGTGCAAAGTGGCGTATTTGATGGCCTCTATCTCTGTCATTGGCCTCAATGCCAAGAATGTGTCAAGCTTATGAACCCAAGCTTGAGCTGTCATCTTGCCACTGTCGTCAAAGGTAGTCAAAGAAAGCTTACCAGTAGCCTTCTTCAGTTCACTGAGTTGACCTCTAGGCCTCCTGTCCTGTCTAGCTAATATGTAGTGCTCTCTCCTCAAATTAACAAAACAATCAAAGGATATCTTCTCTTGAACCTGAGGAGCTAATAAGTCCCACTCATCAATTTCAACCATTAGGGTATTTGCAAATAAGGAATCACCTGCTGCCTCCTCTGTTGGTGCTTCTTCTGGTTCATCCTATACAAACATCGACTGTGTAGGTCTATCAGCGGTCCTGGAATGGGTCAGCTATGGTCTCTAATTAACAGTAGCACTCTTGTTATCTCCTTATTCCCCATTCTATCTATCAGGTGTGTTCATCCTCCTTATCATAGTAGTAAGTGCCTGTAGTGCCTGTGTCAACTCATGATAGGCTTATCTGGTACCCAGATCATCATTATGTCAGTGGCCCCTGGGTGGGCTACCCTCACGTCTGTCACTCATGATGATCAGTGGTAGATCTAACACTTGGTACCTTCAAGAAAGGATCTACTGTGTGTGTTATACCTCTGTGGTCCTAACTCTTGTGGCTGCATAAGATCTATAAACCCTCAAGATGGCAAGATTTAGCTCTGATACCACTGTAATATCCCCTTCAAATAGGGAATATAGAATGACAAAACTCTGATACCAGAATAAAGCTTTGATACCACTATAATATCCCCTTCTGATAAGGAATATAGAAAGCTCTAAAAAATCTAATACCAAAACAAAGCTTTGATACCACTGTAATATCCCCTTCTGATAGGGAATATAGAAAGCTCTAAATCTGCCTTTGCCGTAGGCTCTGAAGCCTCTACCTCCTCAAAACCATCCTATTGTTCAGAATCCTCTAAATTTGAATCCTCATAATACGCCCACATCACACGATTTGCCTTGCCCTTAGGCCTCAAAGGACAATCGTGATTGGCATCATAGGGACCTTTGAAATAGAAGCAAAGCTTCTTCCTACGTATATTGTTAAGAGCCTCTCAATCCAAAGGTGGTGCTATAGGATTTGCCTTAGAATCATTCTTAACACCTGATTTATCTATGTTAAAATCCGGTCTCTCTCTATTACCGTTGAAGCACTTATGGTCCCTGGATGAAGTACTTCTTGAGTTAGATTTACTGGATGGGGTTGCCATCTCCATACTATGCACCTTCTTCATAGCTATCTGTAATGCAGGAGGATTAAAGGCTTTGATCCAACCTCTCAATGGTTCTGTCAATCCCTCCATGAAGAGAACTACCAATCTACGCTCTGAAATATTTGGTACCATGACTGCCAATCACTGAAACTCACCAATGAAGGACTCCAAATTACCTGTTTGTTTCAACTATGCCATATCTTGAAAGTAAACCTTGGGATATTTCCTGTCAAACCTCTCAACCAACCTATCCACAAAGTCCTGGTACTCTGTCACCTGGTTATGCTAAAGTGTTACCATACCATGGTACCACCAATCATGTGCTACTCCATCCAAGTGCAAAGTGGCATATTTGATGGCCTCTATCTTTGTCATTGGCCTCAATGCCAAGAATGTGTCAAGCTTATGAACCCAAGCTTGAGCTGTCATCTTGCCGTTGCCATCAAAGGTAGTCAAAGAAAGTTTGCCAGTAGCCTTCTTCAGTTCACTGAGTTGACCTCTAGGCCTCTTGTCTTGTCTAGATAATTTGTAGTGCTCTCTCCTCATATTAACAAAATGATCAAAGGACATCTTCTCCTGAACCTGAGGAGCTAATAAGTCCCACTCATTAGTTGTAACCATGAGGGTATCTGTAAATAGGGAATCACCTGCCACCTCCTCTGCTGGTGCTTCTTCTGGTTCATCCTATACAAACATCAACCGTGTAGATCTATCAGTGGTCCTGAAATGGGTTAGCTATGGTCTCTAATTAACAATAGCAGTCTTATTATCTCCTTGGTCCCCATTCTATCTATCAGGTGCGTTCATCCTCCTTATCATAGTAGTAAGTGCCTATAGTGCCTATGTCATCTCATGGTAGGTTTCTTTGGTACCCAGATCATCATTATGTCAGTGGCCCCTAGGTGGGATACCCTCACGTCTATCACTCATGATGATCAGTGGCTGATCTAACACCTGGGTACCTTCAAGCAAGGCTCTACTGCATGTGTTATACCTGTGTGGTCCCAACTCTTGTGGCTGCATAAGATCTAGTTCAATAAATTATACAGATAGAAATATTCTATATTAGAGCCATATATCTTGAGATCAAGGGTCCAACAAATAGGGTGTACTTTATTGGTGGTCATATGAAGTCCATACAGATCCGTATAGATTTGCACAGAGACCGACATTGGCAGGCAGAGATCCACAACGACCGACATTGGCCTACCTATCACCGACGTCAGCAGGTTAACGACCCCAGTCGACCGATGATGGCAATATAATTGATGTCGGTGACTGTGTTTTTGACACAACAGGCTGAGATGTACTAGATTCATGTTTTATTCCCATTTTGTGAAATACTTAGGTTTTTAAGACCGTATTTGAATATTCTTTAATATGCATGATAGAGGATATCTATTGTAATAGTCTAAGCGAATAAATAAGATATTATATCATGATTTATTTATTTATTTGGAAATTATTTTGGCAAAAATCATATCTTTGTTTAGAGTTTTGTCATTCTATATTCCCTATTTGAAGGGGATATTACAGTGGTATTAGAGCTTTGTTCTAGTATCAGAGTTTTGTCATTCTATATTCCCTATTTAAAGGGGATATTATAGGGTCTTTTTAATCAGTAGTACTATGTTAGAAACCCATTCAAAGTAGTCTAGTGGTCTGATAAAATTAGATCCTAAAAAATTTTACAACTTAACCTTAACCAAATGGGTGATGCACAGATACATCTTTCTCAACTTTTACTTGACTGGTTTAGCACTAGGGCAAACAAAAAGATGATGCACAACTAAATATGGGTCCAGGCCTAACATGTTAGAGTATGCCCATGCAAAGATGTCTATATAATCCTTAAAAATGGATATAATATGTTCACATTCTGCTTTAGTAAGGGAAGCTCCAAGATAAACCATTTTGGGATCCTCATGGGTTCCCAAATTCACTTCTGTTATGCTCTCCATAAGGAGTGTGTATCCATCTTCTAGAATTTTAAGCAATGTATGGTCATGATCATTTTACTCTGATAAATATTCTTTTTGTTCCTCCTAAATATCTAGATAATATGAATAATCAGAATCTACCTTCTCAGGTAAAGTCTAATTGGCAAAAACCTCTAAAAACTCAAGAGTAAGATGATCAAATATTTGATGTTATTCTGAAGAGATGCTTGTACTGGTTATGGAACTTGGGTTGGATAGGCTTTATACATCCTAAGGGGATGAGTAAACTTTCCCACCTAGGAGTGCTTGAAATAGGTTTTCACTCAAAGGCTTATCTTTTTCTTTACTTTTTCCCTAATCGATAAGTGCCTCAAAGAGGTTTTCACCTGAAGATTTTGATGTTTGTTCTTTATAATGACCAAGAAAGTTTGCCTACTCTCCAAAATAGGCCGAAGGATCCAATGAAAAATCAAAACCCTACTTATGATCACTAATGAGGAATGCATCTCATAATCCCATGTATTCTACAATTGATTCTTCATTTTGAAACTCATCGAGGCAAATGACCAAATTTTGTTGATACCAATCTATGAGTTTAGAATGGAAAAGGTATAGGTTACAGTGAAGGCTTGCTTCAGGGTGGGAAACACCAATGGTAAAGATATAATGTCTTGCTTTAGGAAGGGAATCACCACTAGGATGGGTTTTTTCTTCAAGACAGGAAGCTCCAATAGGTGTTATGGTTAATATGGCATTTGAATCAAACAAATCTGAGTCAACAAGCTCATCAAAAAGGCTATAATGGGATGTTGTGTCATTGCTAGGAGTCTCATTACGAGTCACTTCAAAAGAGTCACTATCAAATGTCATGAGGTCATCCTTTGGTGGTTTAAATTTGAGACCATGATTCCAATTGGCAACTCCAGCTGATAAGGGTTCTAAAATTCCTAACACCTATGGGCCAAGGCCTTTCCCTATATAGTCAAGATGATCCATTATCCGGTTAGGGATAGGATACTTTGGATTCTAAAAATAATCAGTAAGGCCTTCATAACATAACCAATCTCCCTCAATAAAAGCCTCTTGATATTTATTTGGTGCAATTGTAGGTACAAAAACCATAGGAGGTTTTGGTTGTTGCTTCTTTGGCTACCAAATCTAATTGGGTCTAGTAGGAGTCTAGGAAGTTTTAGGCTTACAAAATGTTTTAGGGGATTTTCGTAATTTTACTATATGGAGGATGTCTTTTAGATGGTACATGGAAATGCCTACGTCTTTAATAATAACCTTCTTGGCTAGAGCTATGGGAAATGGATTGACCAAAGTGGAGGCTGGATCACCAAGGTCTATATAATTAGATGGAGATGGATGAAAAATGATGGATTTATTCTTCTTTATAATGAATTTTGAACCTAGGTGATAGTTATAATTATGAAACTCTACTTCAAGATATTTATAGTATTGATATGGCTGTTGATTAATAGGAATAGTAACCTCGATCCCATCATGGGGAAACTTAAGGCATTGATGAAGAGTAGATGGAACTACCTATACTTTATGGATCCAAGGATGACAAAGAATTATGTTATAAGGAAGCTCAATATCCATAATATGGAATAAAGTGTGATGAGAAATATACCCAACCATGACTAGCAACCAAAATATACCAAATGACTCCCTCTCAGCGTTGTCGTAAGCTTTGATTGTAATAGTTTCTAGTTGAATGTATTTATCCATATAGCCCAATCATCATACCAATTTAAGAGATATGATGTTCAACCCTGAACTATTATCTATAATAACCGACTTGATCTTGTGATCTGTAATAATTATCTCAATGTATAGTGTGTTATTATGGTTTGGGCTGAGGGTCGACATGTCTTTTTGATCAAATGTGATTTGTTGAAATGAAGATAAGTGTCCAACTAGGTTATAGAATTGATCAAGGTTTATATCATTAGGAAAAATAGACTCTTGTAAAAGTTTATTGAAGATGGATCTATGGACATCAAATGTCTGTAAGAGTTCTAATATGGAAATTTGTGTAGGGGTTTTATCTAATTGATCCATTAGACTATAAGGCCTTTGAATTGTGGATTGAACTAGTTTAGTCTTTGTTGGGATAGTATTCAGCTTGGAAATCATTGGCACAATGTTCTCATTGGGTTTTATGGAAGAAGTGGGTAAAGGGCCTTAGATGGTAACTCACATGCATCTAGTTATGACTGCATAACCTAGAGGTGGCAAGGAGTTATTATAATTAGAAGAGGAAGGAAAAGGGCCTTAGATGGTGACTCATGGGTGACTAAATGTATTGCTACAATTTTTGGTCAGTGAGGAGCCTTTATAATTAGAAGAAAGGTGATATTGTTTAGGATTAGTAACCCATGCAAATAGAATAACGACATGATGATGTAAACTTGACATGGTATTATTAGGGGAGAGGGTGTTGACCCTATAATGATGGGTCTCATGTTACAAGGAACATGAGATTGGCCACATGGTCTTATAGTAACAGTGGTAATGTGGGTTGCAGAAATGTGCCCCATAGTGTTATTATAGTCGTAAGGTATGTTTATATAAGCCACATTATTATTATGGGAATTATTATCTCAATTATGCTCATTACAATTTTGACTTTGTTGTTGGTTCTGATTCTACTTATGTCCTTGATTGTGACCATTTTGATTATTTCTTGGTGGTGGTGGATCATGTTGAGGAAAGGGTTATTTATAGATTCCCATATCCTGATTTGTGTCCTGATTAGGGGCCAAATTAATTTCTAGTTTACCACTTTCAATAAAGTCCTCAATAATATGGTGCAATTGAATGAAATGATATGCACTGTGACCAATAACACGATGAAAGTTACATCATTCATTCTATTTGTACCAATCTGGTTTTGGTTGATCTTGAAGAAATGGCCTTGATACTGGCCATAAAATTAAATTAACTACAATGAGATTTTGTAACATTATTTCAACTGATTCTCCTAACTTGTTAAAGAATCTAAAATTGTTATGAAATGTCCTTCATGGAGGTTGTCTCTACAAAGTAGGTAGTGGATTTGGGGGATTTAATTATATATTTGGAGGAGGGATAACTGTACCATTTGTACATGTCTTGTTTTGGTCACCCCATTTCCACCATGTTCTTATTTTTGATAAAGCCTTTAGGCTTATCCTGCATAGTTGTTTGAATAAGTGATTTAGTCTGATTAGATGCTTAACCTTGTGCAAAAATCTTAACATGGCCCTTAATAATAAGAGCCTTCTCAATCTGCACTCATTTGTCAATAATTTCTTCAAATGAGTTAGCAAAAGCTAATTGTATATTATGCACAACTTTAGGATGGAAATTATGTGCAAAGATATCAGCCAACTATTTGTCTAGAAAATTATGTTGAAAGTAGCCTGCCAATGCTCTCCACCTTTGTAGATATGTAGTGAAAATTTCACCATTGTGCTGCTTGGCTTTGCATAAGTCAAAAATAGTTAATTCATGTTCTATGTTATATGAGAAATAGTTAACAATTTTTTTGATAAGTCATTCCAATCTGCAACTGATCCCTTGGGTAGTTTAAGTAGCCAATCAAGAGCTTGTCCTACTAAACTTCACATAAATAGTCATAGTAAGTACTCGCTACTATAAGCAACCTCTTGACATAAGATGAAGAATGCATGTTTGTGCTCATATGGATCTCCTTTTCCTTTGTACCTGTCAAATTTGGGTGCCTCAAAATGAGGTGGAAAGGGGTTTTGGGGAATAGATAAATCAAATGGATATGGGCATATCTTATCAAATTTATACTTTTTGACTCTATTATTTATCTCTAATATTTGAATAATTTCTTTCATAGAATTCCATTATTGAATGTTTGGTGCATTTATAGATTGAATAAGATGTGTTGGGGTGGAATGTAACCTTGGTTTTATTGTTGTTGGGGTGGAATATGCCCCTAGTTTTGTTGCTATTGGGGTGGAATGTGCCCTTGGTTTTGTTGTTGTTGGGGTAGAATGTGCCCCTAGTTTTGTTTTTGTTGGGGTGGAATGTGCCCATGGTTTTGTTGCTGTTGGGCTGGAATGTGCCCTTGGTTTTATTATTGTTATGGTGGAATGTGCCCCTGATTTTGTGTGGCTCTATAGGGAGTGTATACCTTTCAATCTATGACTTGGTTTTGATTTGCTCCTTGAGTTGAGAACATAGGCTGTTGATTCTTGGATTGTAAAACATTCCCTAAATTTGGTTGTTTTTTACTTTATTGATTTTGGAAATTTCTTTGTTTATTTACCAATTTTTGGGTTGGTTGAAAAGAACTAACCAAATTTACTTGAGGGATTTCCTCAATTCAAACTAAATGTTTAGTTTTTGAGTCTTTAAAGTAACAAGAGGTTCTTGATGATTGAAGAATGTATGTTTTGTGTCAAATGAAACACTTTATAAGGTCTCTTGTGCCTTTAACTATTCATTTATATTACCTTGATCCACTATGGTAATGTCTTCATCCATTATTTATTGTGTACTTTTAACCACATTTCCTTGTTCTTTTGAAGCATTATTGTGAATCAAAGTGGCAACTAGGGAGTTAATTAAGTCTGCGATAAGTTGATCTGCATATCATTGACTTATTATCTTGATCTTAGCTAGAAGATCCAAATTTGTGGGTTTTGAATCTATTTGTATTTCCTTTCCTTTGTTAGAGGAAGAAGGTATGTCTATTTATGCAAAAGCTTGCTCTTTCCATCATTTTTCTCCTTCTCTAACTAAGGTATGCAATTATTCTATAGGAAAGTTAGAAGGTAGTTTAGCACTTGATTCTATCAATCTAAGAAGGGCTTCATCTTGATATTCTTGGGGTTGATATTCATTTTAATCATCTTTGGTTCCTACTATTGTGGGGATACCATCAAAAACAATGGGGTTATCTTGACCATCATAAAATTTCTCATCTTCATAACTAAGGCCATAAGAGGACCCACTACAAGTGAACCTTTGAGTCATGTCTAAAAGAGATATTATGTGTGTTTGACTAACTTTGGACCAATGTTTAGCAACCAAATAAAGTATGCTTTAGCTCTCTTATAAACAAATAACCAAGTTGCCAATGAGACTATAAGGGAGGGTGGTTTGAAACCACCCACAATTTAGAAGATTTGGTTTATGAGTTTACTCAACCTCTGGTAAGGTTGAAATTGTATAGATCAAAAGAGTGTAAGGTAACTAAAAGACCCAAGGTGAAAACTAGTACACCAAAGCCTAGATCTTTGTGATACACCCACACTGTAAAAGCTAGTTTCAACTTTGAAAAGTTAACCCTACAAGTTTAGAGGAAATATCTCTAGATTATGAAGAAGACAAAATGGACTAATCAACTCAATATGTAAAAACATACACGAATCACTAAGTATAAATCTAGGACCAAATAGGTAGCACAACGTCACTACATGATTTTAGTAGGATAAAATATGTTTTAGGACTCAAAGCATGAGTTATATGTAAGATGACTTGAGTTCACCAAGGTGATAATGTGACTTTGAGTCTTAATAAATGACCTTCAATCCAAATGGAAAATTAAACCCAAGTTAGAACAAGCTTAGTGTGAAAATGGCGAACCCACTTTAACACACCAACTCTTAGAACTCAGAAAGGTTCAATTTTGAATGTGGATTATAAATAAAGGATTTAAATAATTTGTATGAAAGATCTAGACTCAATTGGGTAGCATGACTACACCAAAGTGGATGATATGACACAAAGCTTTTGATAATAATTTGAATAAGGAAAAAGGTGAATTTTCCAATTAGACAATGTAATGCCTCCCTTGCTAAAGAAAATTGAGGATAATGTGTTTTGGTTAAGGTCATTAGGTTAACAAGTATTTTTAGACACAAACCAAGACCAAGTAAGCTAAAGATAAAAAAATGTCTTAAGTCTAAACTGACAAGGTATGGCAAAGTTGGGTCTACTAAACTAGCAAGGTTTCAATCGTTCTAGGGGAATAAATTGCACAATGACTTTCATGTCAAATGATGCAAAAGACAAGCATAAAAATTAGGTGATTATGGCATTGGCTAGTTATAAAAATGTCTAGTCCTTTTTACAACCACTACATCCTATTGTTCACTCAGTGTAGTATGATATCCAAATGTAGATACATCCCATGTGCAACTCTAATTAAGATCCAAATGAAGTCAATGTTGGGAAATGAAACCCTAGGTCAAAGCTTCACTAAAGAACTTGTGGGAGGTAATGGCGTCCCCCTCGTAAGCCAAGTTTGCATAAAAATAAAGAATGCATGAAATAAAAATAATTTAGGGTCATTTTCAAGGTCACCCAAACTTTGATGAGTTTTTGGGAAGTGATTTAGATGATATTCTTTCTAAGCCTTGTACTAGGCTATTTGTAATAGGAATGGTGTTTTTGATTCCAAGGGTTTGCTAAAGGGGACAAATGGAAGAACATACACATGACATTCCTCTTTTTGCTAAACAAAATATAATTAAACAATTATAGCAAATAAGAATTGATAAGTGTGTTCAATTTTAAGCCCAAATGAAAGATTTGATGGTGTTCATTTGACCCCTTGGTCTTAATATTGTGAACTTTGAAAACATTCATTTAAGCATCTAAATTTTTCATTAAACACCAAAACAAAGTTCCTAATTTATTTTTAAACATGTAAAAGGTGATATAAACATGTTTTTAGAAAATGTCAAGCTTGGTCCTATATTAAAAATGTCATCATGTCGTTTAGCTTTGAATCTTTTTTTGTTTGAAACATTAAACTTTAGAAAAAGAGCTCTAGGGTCTATGATTTAAGAAAAATGCAGTGGCTGACGTTGGCTTATATAACTAATAATGGTTATATTTTCTAACCAATGTCAGTTATCTAATTGACATCAATTATACCAATGTGACCAATGATAGGTATACAATCGATGTCAATTTTGCTAACTGACATCAGCTAAGCTATACAACTGATGTTGGTCTTACTAGTTGACGTCAGTTACTATGTAAAATTATGGCATACAAAAATGGAAAAATAAAGTTAGAAAATCAATTTGCAAGAGTTTTAAGAGTCCAAATGAATATTTTAAAGTTGTAAAATGCTCTTCTTTAGGTGTGATATGTGTCTAGTCCCATCGGGTATGCCAAGATTTAGAGAGGATTACAAAGAAAGTTAGTCAAGCATTAGTCCATAAATAATGAAAAATGCATAGAGAACTAACTAAGCCTATCTATTCCTATGGGAATTACAAAGGATAGAAAGAAATAAATGAAAGAAAGAAAACATCATATTACCTTCCCAAATTGATTCACCATACCCATGTGGCTCATAAGCATTTTATCCCTTAATCAATCATCCTTGTCTTTGTCATAAAAGGTAGAAAACTCCTCCAATGTTTCAAGAACACTCCATAAAACCTAGGCTCATGATTCCAAATCACTAAACTATCCTATCAATGAAGCTTGAAAACAAAATCAATGATCAAATGCAAAGGATTTTTGAAATAATTTAACATTATAACTTTGCAATATTCAAGATTAAAATTCATGTCCATGGCCTCTCTATTTATAGATTTTTAAGATTGGTCAAGATCAACCATGACCGTCCATCTGAGGATTGAGATGTGTGGCCATGGATAATCCTAATATTTGGAATTAAACTCATAAATATCCTCAAGATAAATAAGCATTAAAGAGGCATGGGAGGCATTAACTAGGCATGGGTGACCCATAATCTTGATATTTTATGCACTTATGGCTTGATAGATGCCACCCTTTAGATGATGTCACTAGGTGATGAAGATTTTCAAAATCAATTTCCAATAATGAGATATTCAAAAAGATCTATGGAATTCTTACTTAAGCTCTTAAATTGGATGCATTAGCTTAAGTAAGTTAATCAAGTTTAGTGCAATTCTTTGGAAATTGGTGCACAATTAATCAAAATGGTTAGAAATTCATATTACTAGGTCATAATTTGATTAGAGAATAATTGGAAGGTGATGTTAGATGTGTTGGAGTTATATTACCATTTAGGATGTTTTCAACACAAAATACTAAAGGTATGTGATGTGTACCAATGAATTAGAAGAAAAGATTGATCTAGAGCACTAAATGGTAAATCTGTTATTTTGACTCAAAATGATATGATCAAAGTTAGTTGACCCATAAAATGCATTGCTATATTTATGGATAATTGACCTAAATTGGCACTTATAAGTGACAAGTTTGAACCATTTTGGGTATTTTATGGATTTTGACCTAAAATGTGCATTTGTGTGCAATTTGAGTAAGATTAACAATTTCAACAAAAATAGTGTTAGGAATTGGATGTTTACATACTTTATATCATTTACAATCACTTTACAATAGAACATTTTCCCTTGTGGATCCTAGGTATCACCTTCAGTTTTCACTTTTAATCATTTTATAGTCAATTTATGTTGGGGTTTTGTTTCCCTTATGGATCTTAGGTATCACGTTATGGATCTTATTTTTTAGTATATTAGCTTCCATATCTTTTGGAATGATTTTTAGTCAGCCTTAGCCTCCCTTTTAGATATTATGTATCACATTTGGGTTTCTTTTGATCACTTTTTAGTTTTCCTTAGTTTATTTGTTATCTTTTAGTGTTTCTTTGCATTCCCCTTCTTTTGAGATGATTTTTCCTATTAGTGATTATGTTAGATATTATGTAGGTTAGTATGGCTTTTCTAGTGATATGATTACCATCAATTCTATAGCTTTTACCTTATTGGGGTCATTTTTTATGATTTTACCTACACTTCCATGCATTTTCAAATCCCTTTCTAGCTGAGTCACTTTTAAAGTAAATATTTCCCTTCTTGTGGTAAAACTATTAGCATATGTTAGTGTAGGCTTTTTTCCACTATGTGGTTTTACCTACATGGTCTAATCAGCTTGCTTGTTTTAGTGCTTTTTATTGATTTCAATTTTCAAGGGTTTAGTGGAATTTCTATAAAATCCATGTAGATTAGATCACTAGAGTTTCCATATGTCTATTATAGTCTATAGACAATTCTATTGGATTAAAAGGGTGTCAAAACCTTAGGTCTAGCTGTAAACCTAACCCAGATTTGTGCCAACAATTTTTGTACATTTTTAGAGAATTTTAGGTATTTTTCTTGGTTTCCATGCATATCTATACTAACAAAGTCTTCAATCAAAAATTACTTTATGGGTTTTCTAAAATAGGAAGTGGGTCTTTGTTGATATTTGAGTAAACCATATATAATTTTCAATATATGAGGTTTTTATTGCTAGTTTTTTTTGCCATTTTTAGCTAGTTCAGTGACTTCAAAAAAAAATTGGACTTAAAAAATTTTCTAGCTTCCTTCACACCTATGCATCTTCCATGGCCTTGTTTACACTACTATGTTCTCCACTCTTATGCAAATACAAATGCACTTAGCTATCAAAATCACATCAGCTAAATCCACATTCATGTTGATGCACCAACACCCCTACATCCTCTTGGCTTGTGTAAATGCAAATGCATTCCTTCCATGTATTCATGCCCTTTATGTCTACATCAACATTTTAGTTCTCATAAATACTCTAGTCCCATGTAAACATTAATGTGTGCCCTCCATGTCACACATACTCCTTATTCATGTTGATGCATTAATGCCCTAATAGTGTCCAGGCCCACACAGATGCAAATAGACACCCTCTGTACCTGCACCCACTAAGACCATGTTGTCATGCCTACCTAAACCTATCTAATATGCTCACCTATGTCTAATAATTATTTTTAACCATGCTTATAAATTGTGCCCACCCATGCTCACGTGCCTCACCCAACTGTAACCATCTGTTCAACCTCTAAATCCATGGATATGTGCACTCTTCCTCAACATCCATATTGCCATTAAATTTAAGTTCATGAAGGGTGACACTATTCATTTGAAAAAGAGGGTTATTTTTTGGATGATGTCACTCCCCCATCAATCACATAAATTAAAGTGAGGGGGGTAAGAACTCCAATTTTAGGTCTTATCCCCTAGTCATATAGGAGTTAATTCCTTGGTTGCTTCTACCCAAAATTTTTTAAATTTTGCTCCAAGAAGGCATAAATATTTTGTGGAAAATTTAACTCTGAAATATTTTCACACCTGAAAAAATTTAAAGATATTTAAGTGGAGATCATTATTTTTTGCAAGCAAAAAACATTCAAACTTCCATAAATTTCAGCTGACAACTCTGTTTCAAGCACTATTTTTTTGAAAGTGTAAGTTTTTCTAGCTATATGAATTGGTGATATTCTCACAACTTGTAAAATTGAAATTATATAGTTTTATGGGGTTGATTTTATTATTCTCTTTTTTATACATGTGTTACTTCTATATTGTGTTGACTATATATGCACTTAAATATGATGATTGTATATGCACTTAACTATAAAGTGCCAACCTATGTAATATTGGGAGAATTTGGTGACTATTTCACTGATTGCTCACTTATATTCATTTTTGGATGAGTTTGACATTTATCACATTGAGTGTGCATGCTTACTTGTGGTCATGTTGACTCACTTATCTCCAATTAGGACATTCCAGATGAAGATAGTTAATTCTACTCTAGTGGTTCTTCTTGGAAATAATAATTATACTTCATGATAGATGTAAATGGAATGCTTACTCATAAAGTAGGAACTTTTTCATATGGATAGATTCCTTCCCCCACTAACCCTTTTCAATACAATGACTGGGCTAACTCTTATGATTATGTCTATGGTCACTTATTTATACATGTTTCATGGGACCTACACCACCATATAGAGCACACATAGAGTGTATCCACTATTTGGATCACTCTTCAGACTCTTTTCAAAGATCATATTGAGATTTATATCACTCCTCATATTTATATTATATTTTTAGATGATATTGTACTTTCTCCTCCTACTTCTATTTCTTGTGATGACACATTATTGATGAATAATGCTCTTCCTTCTATTGAGCCACCACTAGTGGATGAGATTTTGTCAGACCTTAATTTCCCTCTTATAGAATCTACATTAGTTCCTATTTAGGATTTTGCTCTTTTAGATCCATCATATATTTGTTCTTCAAAGGATCATCTCATCTTCATTAACATTTTGAGTGCATTTATTGAGAACATTGATGACTCACCTCTTCTTGTGGATACTCATTTTATAGATTCATATCCTTCATCTACAGTCTCTTCTTCATTTTTGAGAGTTATTGAGTCATGCTCTACTCTTCTCATGGATATTATTTCCATGAATGTTACATGTCATTATTTTAATATGTCTACGTCAATGTCATTTCATTGAGTTCTTATGCACGATCTTGCTAAACCTATGCCACATTTCAGATTTGGATTATATTCAAATATATTTATACTTTTTCCTTCATATTCTATTGTGGAATGGGCCAAATTTATATACACACATCGTGTTATTCATTTGGTAAAGGGAAGAAACATTATTTGATGTAGATGGAGATTCTTCAATCTTTAGGCAGAGGATGTCATCATAGACCTTGGTAATTTTATGATCTCTACTATAGAAAACTTCATCATCTTATATGGGGACTTCTTAGTTATCTATTTTTATATGTAATTGGGTACCTCATTAGGCCTTTTTGTTTGGATCCAATTCTTCTACCCACCTAACCTATGCTTAAGGAGGGATGTTAACATATGCTTTTTCCCACTATGTGGTTTTACCTACATAGTATAATCATCTTTTTTAAGTTTAATAAAGGTGATTGGGGAAGATAATCCTACATGCATGAGGATGTTGCAAAATTTTTATATTCCACCTATATAATGAACCTTTTTGTGTAATTTTTAGCTAATGATTATTAATGAAAATTTTATTTGTGAAGACAGACTTCTTCTCTTTGAGTTATTTCTTTTGAATTTCACTACTCTATATAGATTTTATTTGTGCATTAAATCATATCCAGTTGATCCTTAATTATGGTTCAATCTAACAATATATTTTAATTATATCACTCGATTCACATGAATAGATCTTCCATGACCCCTATATTTCAATTTCTTTTCATTTGAACCATATTTGGGTTAGTTTTGATATTACACTCTTTTACATGGTGCAATTTTAGGAGTCTTTTATGTAGAGAAAATTTTAGTGGTGAATCTTCATTAGTTCATGAATATTCTAGTTTTATAAATCTAAAATTGGTGATTTTTTGGGATATTGAAGATCTTGGAATTGCCTAAATTTTTTGGATGTAAGTTCATTTTTAGGGTCAAATCACATAATATTTAAAATAATTTCATTCACATAAATATTTTTCATTCGTACCTTGAAAGGAAATCTAGGTACATTTGTCTCACATCAAATATGTAGATGATCATCTACATATGTTGACATTAATCTACACATACTGATGTCTATCTTCATATGTACATATGTTGATAGCCATTCACATATGCCAATGGCTACTTGCATATGTTGATAGCCACCCATATATGTTGATGGCCACCTGCATATGCTGATGGCCACCTGTATATTTTGATAGTTGCTCGCATATGCTAACAACTATATTCAACATAAAATGAAATTAAAAAACTAAAAACATAAATATTATTATATATTTGGATTCTTTTTGAAAAATTATGTAATTTTAAAAAAACTCATTGATATATAAGTCTATATGCAAAAGTTATAGACTTGGGAAGTTAGATAGGTTATAGTGTACTTGATAACATATGTTTTCATGATGCCAACGACCATCCACATAATGTAAATGGATGTTTGTACCTTCTAATGGCCATCAACATGATATGTATGGGCATCATCATCCTATGAACAACTATTAGTATCATGTAGACATCCATCGGTAAGTAAAATATAACCTAGCCAACTTCTCAAGGTCATAAGTTTTGCATAGGAATCTAATTACAATGATTTTAGTTTTGAAATTGCATAATTTTAGAGGAATCAAAATATGTAGTAATATTTCTATTTAGATAAGTTTTGTATTGATAAAATTTTGATTCACCTACTCTATCACTTGATTTCCCTATATAATTAATCACCTTCCAAACTGATTCACCACCATTATGAATCCAATTCACTTGAGAACCTCCAAGGATTTTTTAATACATCCCACCAAAATTAACCCTGCTTTTAATTACCATGGTCTTTGCATTCTCCTCTCTAATGGATAGGTGTAAGCTAATTATGCTAGATATTTATATCACCCATGTTTGGTTCTTCTAAATCTATATGGCAGAGGAAAATAGAAAATAACAAAAGGGATAAAATGAAAATTTTAAGGTAATGTTAAAACAAAATTCAAATCTTAAAAGTTAAATCACATTATAAGACATGATTTTTTTGTAACAACACCTATTCTAGTCAAATATCAAAATACACAATAGGACTCATGATAGAGGTGAGGTACATTAGGGTGTGGTAGAATTGTAGAATAGGGTAAGAGATCTTATTTAATAATTATATCTTTTCATATTGTAATGCCACCTATTTTCTCACACAAGTACCCAACCTTCACACTAGACTGATGACTCTATAAGGGGTCTTAAAGAGTGGGGAACTTATGGTAAGGTAGGAACCTTTTTATTTTTCATGCACCTAGTGTTCATGGGATGATATATATAGTTCAATTTGTATTATTGGATTACAAAGTTGGTTAGTCAAACATTAGTCAAGAAATTCATGAAAAATGCATAAAAAACTTAACAAACTAATCCAACTTATTCCAATAGGGTTTAAAAATGATAATGAAGGAAAAATGAAAGAAATCAATACCAATTACCTTCCCAAGTGATTCCACCATCCAAGAGTGGCTCCAAGCATATTTTTCCCTTTGATCTAGTGTTCTTGTCTTTGTCAACAATGGATGCCAAGCTCCTCCATTATCTCAAGATCACTATGTATAACCTAGGCTCAAGATAATAAATCTAATCTATGTATATAAAATGAATCTCACAAATAAGACATAATGATCAACACAAAGAAATATTATGGAGATAATTTTGCGTTATAATTTTATAATAATTTAGCTAAAAAATGATGTTTTATGCCCTTCTATTTGTAGATTTTCCAAATGGGCTAAGATCAACCACGACCATCCATCTCAATATTTAGATGTGTTGTGATTAATTAATATAATATTTTAAATTAAATCCATAAATATTCTCATAATGATTTGAGAGGAAGGGGAATTGATGAGGCAAGGGTACCCATAAACCTGATATTTGTTGCATTTATGGCTTAAGGATGCCACCCCATAGATCATGTCACTAGGTGATGCAAATTTTGATAATTAATTTTTAATAATGAAATAATCAATAACCTCCATGGAAAAACCACTTAAGATCTTTATTTGAATTAATTATATTTAAACAAGATTAATCAATTTAGTGTAATTATTTTGAAATTGTTGCTCAATTAATCAAAATGGTCAAAAACTCATATTACTGGGTCATAATTTGACTTGGAAAGAATTAGAAGGTGATTTTAGATGCGTATAGACCATATTCCCATTTAGGATATTACTAACACAAAATAAAAATGGTACATGATATGTACTAATGAATTAGAAGAAAAGAGTGATCCAGAACACAAAAAGGCAAAATCATCATTTTGAATCAAAATGATTTAAAAAAAGTTAAGAATCACACAAAATGTATTACCCCATTTAGGGATACATTAGCCTAAATTGGCACTTGTATATGACAAGCTCAAACCATGTAGCACATTTTTAGTGATTTTAGTCTAAATTGTGCATTCAAGTGAAATTCGAGTAAGATTGACAATTTCAACACAAATAGTGCTAGGAATTAGATGTCTACATTTTGCCCCTATTTGAGAAGGCATAATGAGACATTCAAGTGAAGCAACATATTTTCAAAGAAAATATTTGTCAAGAAGAAAATGGAAATGACCCATGATGCCCCCTTGAGAGGACATACTAAAATGAATGGGAAGGATGGAATCTCAAAAAGAGAGGGAAAGTGAGAGATTAACCCATGGAATTGATCACATCTAGATGAGTTAATGCTTGAACGCATGATTACCATCAATGATCACAATCTAATTAGAGATATAATGGGCCCCAAATATGGGGGAATGATAAGGATTCAATCCAAACATATAAGTGACACACTTTGAATGCACCCAATTTAAGAGAGCAAGATACATGCTTATAACATTGATAAATCTTGAGATAAGTTGCACACTAAAACAATGTCATTGTGGGTAGTAGTGTGGAGAGATTAGAATTAAAAGAAAAGGAGAATGTGGTCTCCAAATATATGATAACAATAAGTTCTTTAGTAGGGAATATTTGATTGTGATAAGATAATTATGCCCCAAAAATGATAATTTTGATCATTGATAAAGAATAAATAATGGTTTTGCCACTATAGAGATGATTTAGATTTGTGACTTGTTTCAAATGTTGTGCCCCAACATGGGCAAATTGGCAAACAATTAGCTCAAGGATATAACCTAAAACATAGGTTAGAGACAAGCGGGCATAAACATAGATGTGATGGTATAATGGCTTAGAAATCCATAAAGAACCAAAAATATGAGGATGCAAAAAGGGATGAAACTAATGAAAAGAGAAGTGAAGGTGGCCGAGCTGACCTCAATAGAAATTGAGCGCTACCTACATAGTCTAAATGGACATCAATCTAATGTAGCTCACACAAAAATGGGATATAATGGAATGAGGGATGATGAAAAATTACCAAATATTTATTAGACTCATGATGTATGCAAATAGATGCATGTCCAAGCTTAGAGTTAGGTGCAAAACCTATTGAGTCTAGTTTATGCATAGTGATCTTGAGATTTGTTCATTAGGGTTGTGTTTATATTAAGACTTGAATATAGAGCACAAAGTTTTTGCTATAGCAAAATAAATTAGGCATCATAAGTATTAAAAACTCATAATGATATTTCATTTCAATTACATGGAGCCGATTCAAATGTGAATACCTAAACTAAGGATAATGGTAAAATAATAACCAAAACTAGAGTTATAACTATTTACATTTTAAAAAAAAGGTAAAAACAAAGAAAAATATAAACACAAATGAACCTAACTTAAATCAAGATATGAATAATCAAGATTCAAGTAGGAATAATAATGTTTAAAAATAAAACAAGAGCAACTTAATAACATAAAATCAAGATATAAAGAGTCAAGATTTATGTGGACCATCAAGATGTTCTTGAAAACAAAATAAAAGAGAAAAATCAAATAGGGAAACACAAAACCAAGGCAAGACAAGAAGTAATAAAAGGAGAACAAATAAATGAAGAGGCAAGAAAGCACAACAAAACACCAATAAAACTTAAATAAGCACACATAAACAAAAACCAAGTTAGTATGGTTTATACATAGTTATTCATGCATGAGTAGTAGAGGCATTACCTTCTATAATAATGTAACAAGAACAACGACAAAAAGTTGTTCTCTAATTAGAGAGGAATAATGATAGAAGAAATGGGGTAAGAGAAGAAAAGGAAGGGGTTGGTCAAGCTAACTCTAGATATACAAGACAAGTGGATGTTGCCTACATAGTTCCATGGATGCATGTTGCAACATAAAATTTAGGCCAAATGTATTTCTCCCAAAAATTAAGATAGAAGAAAAATGTGATGATAAAAAAATATGATTAATGTTGTAGAATAAAAGGGAAGACTTGATAAATGTGATCTTGAAAAAAGGCAAGTTGGTGGGACAAGATGACTTACAAAATAACAAGGCAATGGGAATTAATTTGCTTGAAAAATAGCAAGAGAATGGCATGGTGGAATGAGGGAGAATGGTCTTGCAAAATGGAAAACACATGGGATAAATTACTTGAAAAATATCAAGAGTGTGAGGATCAAAATGTACAAAAATGTATGACAATGTTTTTGTTTTTTGATCATTTTTTAATGTTTTTTTTGTTTTTAGAATAAAATATGTACAAATGGGAACCAAATAGTTGAGATTCTTGTTTGAGAGTAAAAGTTCAAATAAATAGATAAATTGGATACAACAACCCATGTGACTATAAACAATGGTCCAAGGAACTACCCAAGAGCTCTAATAATAGCTAAAGATAGTTGCAACGACATGTGCTCATAAATTGGTGAAAGTGATTATCCTAAAAAGATAAAAATATATACCAATGAGTAATATATAATAATAGAACCACATGTAACATGAAATAAAACTTAAGAACCATCTGTAGGCAAGGATCTTGAACTAAAAAGGTGTCTGTGTTCCCTTGTTTGTAGAAGAAGATGCAAAATAGTATCTTGGTTAAAATAATTTATAAAACTATCATTTAAGGTGTTCATAATGTTGATTAAAAATAATTAGGATCATTATTGGTTGAGGGACAAAAATGTTTAGGTTATAACAAGCCCAAGATATAGCAAATAATATGGTTCTCAAAGAGAATAGTTCAAAGAATAGAGTCTAATAGATGGACGGTCCAGGGTGGGATAAAGGATAAGGTTCTTAAAGAGAAAAACATATGGTAGGATAAAATGTGTTTATAATACCAAAAATTTAAAGGATTTCATTGTCCAGAGTCATGAAATTAATAGGGTTAATGTGAGAGCAGTCTAGGGTAGAATAAAATGGTACGATAAAATTACTTCAACACAAGTTACCCCCAAGTAAGGGGTCTTGTAGACAATGGTTTAAAGTTATTCATGCATAGAACCTCTTAGGATACATGATGTTCATGGGCTCTGTAATTTCTTCACCATTTAGAATAGCTAGTTGATATGTCCCTAACCCATAGTTCACCATGATAACATATGGTCCCAAACAATTAGGCTAAAACTTACCTTTTTTTTACATTCAAAATTTTAGTTCTTTTAGTTCTCTTTCAAGACCAAATCATCAATCTCAAACTCCTGAGGGAGGATGTGCTTGTTGTAGCTTCTCCAAAATCTATTCTAATAGGCTTGCAAGTTTTTTAGGGAAGCCAAATACTTACCATCAAGAAGTTATAGCTCTTACAACCTTAAGACTCTATAGTCCTTATCATATTCAATATGCTCCAACAATACTCATAATGATGGAAGCTTGATCTTGATCAGGATAATAGCTTTTGTGTCATAGACAAGGGAGTATGGAGTGGTTCTTATTGGGGTTTGATGATTGGTTCTATAAGCCCAGAGGGTAGGAAAGATTTGCAAGTGAAAATTATGGCCAACATCATTGATATTTTTCTTTAAAATGGATGCAATGGTCTTGTTTGATGCCCTGGCTTATCCATTGCCTTGCATGTTATATAGAATTAATTTATTATTCTTGATCTTAAATTTTACACAAAGGTCTTTGACATCTCTATTTATAAAGGATCCACCATTATTAGATATAAGGTGAGCTAGGATTCCATATCAACAAATGATATGGTAATGAATGAATTTGGCTATTTGCTTCTTGGTGACATAAGTGAGAGGAATGGCCTTAATCCACTTAGTAAAATACTTGGTAGTAGTCAAGATATGCTTATGGCCATCTGAAGATGTTGGGTTTATTTTCCTAATGAGATTAATGACACATGTTGAAAATGGCCATGGTGTTGTGATTATTTGTAGTGGTAAATAATGTAGGTGTATCAAGTTTCCATAATGATGACAAGAAATGCACTCCCTTACATAATTACAATTATTTGTCTCCATTTTTTGGCTAATAATAGCCTATTCTAAGAATGTTCTTTGCTAAGACTACACCATTGGTGTGGGTCCCACAAATTCCTTCATGAACCTCCCTCAATAATAGCTTGGATTCTCTTGAAGATAAATAATTAAGAAGCATTAAATGATAGCCTTGCAGTAAAGCATGTTTCCAACGAGGGTATAACATGATAAATGGTGAAGGAAGAGTTTTTTTTATCTATTATTAGATAGGTCAGCTAGGAAAACATGATCATGGAAGTAGTTATAAAAATATTGGAACCAAGGTAATTTAGATGGAGGATTGTGACTAGTAATAGTGCATACCCTTTCTGAATCTGGTATAATATATACAAGTTGAAGAATATTCTCAATAAAAAATTGATACTCTTTAGCTCTGCCATCAATTTTTATCATTGACCTAATTATTCCATTGCATTGGTTGATCTATTATTAGCCCTCAAAACTTGTTCAAACTGTAGAGATTTAAAATGACCTTTGAGATTATCAACAATTTACTTGTAAGGAATAAGCTTGTCATCTCTAGTTTGATATCAATAAATTGTTTGATTGATTATCAATTAGGAATCACCATAAAATTTTAAACTCTAAATATCCCATTTTATGGTAAGGTGAATCCCTATGATCAATTCCTCATACTCAGCCATACTGTTCATACAATGAAATGCTTTGGAAATCAAATCTCCTGGGTTGTAATCAACAATATGTTAGCTCCAACTTCACAAGATGTAATGGATCCATAAAAATATATCTTAAATTATTAAATTCCTATGATAATTGTTATATTACCATAATATAATCATCTTGAAATTAAAATTTGAGTGGTTGAGTGTCTTTAATAGGAGCATCTATAAGTTGATCAATAATAACCTACCCCTTAATTGCTTTCTAATTATGATACTTAATGTCAAATTCACTCAAGATCATGACCCACTTAGCCATGCATCCTTGAAAAGCTACTTTGGATAATAATAATTCGAGAGGATACACCTTGGTGATGACAATAGTTTTGTTGTTTAGCATATAATGTCATAATTTCTGAGTAGCAAACATCATAGCTAAACATGCCTTCTTAATAGGCATATAATGCTATTCCCTTAACTGTTGGTTTATCTAAGGATATGTGTAGTCAACTTGTACTTGCATAACCCTTTTTTATATTATTTTACATTTATTTATGCATTCATATACTTAGTAGGTCAGCCCATGTGTGGCACATGGCCCTGTTAGACTATATATAGGAGGTAGGGTTAGTTATTCATCATCATATTTGATAACTCATTATTATTGAAAGCATTTAGGAGGTTGCCCCCTCGAAGTGTCTTATATATTATTCATATTTTCTACTATATTTCCATATCATTATGATATAATATTATATATCTTATTATTTGGTGAATTAATATCATTCCAAGTGGTATCAAAGTGTCGATTTGGGCTATAATTAGGGTAAAAACCTTAGATCTTAAAATTTGAATATATCTTGTAAATGGGTGCAAATGTCTCTATAATGTTTTTACTAGAGTTGTGAAATCATTCAAGTAAGTTTCCATTAAAATTTCAGCTCATTTGGATCTATTTTTCAAAATTTATAGCCATTTTAGTGTTTTTCATACATTTGCTCCATATCTCATAATTTATAGAATTTTTCAAATTTTTTTTTATATTTTTGAAAACCTTGGAAAAAATTAGTTTGGTTATATTCTTTAATATTTGTGATTTGATTCCAAAATACTAAAAAAACTTAGTGGTCAAATTTGGGTTAATGGGGGAAAATAAGGTTCACCATCAATCCTTTAATAAGACTCCTAAAATCCCAAGACACTAGTCAAGACACCCCTAAAACTCCTTTAGGGGATGACATGGAGCCTAAATCATTTGATATGATTTCTCAAATCTAGTCAAATCTACATGGCCTAATGTAGAAAGATGTGCAAGTTGAAACTAAAATATCAGCAATACAAAGGGAGCTTAATGACATAAACAATAATTTACATCAATCACAACACAATTGGATACCATTTCATCTCATTTACCACTCAACATCCCTCCACTTTTTCCTTCTAGTCCTCCTCATATTAATACTAACACTACCAATAGGGGGTAAAATCAATGTTTCCAAAAGTAGACTTGCACAAGTTTTATTGTAAGGATCTAATCACTTGGATCAATCAAATTGAAAATCTATTTGATTTACACCAAACTCCTAGCTCTCAAAAGTTGGTTGTAGTAACTTTGTATCTAGACCTGATCCATTCATTAGGTATCATTGGGTTTTTTCTCAAAAAAAGAAGATTGGTGCTCTTGTTACATGGTCAATATTCTCTGATGAACTAATGTCTCATTATCAGGATAATGTTTCTAAAAATTACTTTAACCAATTAGTCAAACTATGATAAATAAGAATAATGAAGGATTATATTCATCAATTTCAAAATCTATCTTTACGTGTAGTGGACATCATTGAGGTAAATATGATTGGCCTTTTTATGGGTGGACTAAAATATAGTATTCAATTGGAGCTTTGTATGTTTAACCCCAAAATTGTATCTAAAGTTATACCAAGGGCATACTTGGAAAAAGAAAAAGAGATGATCATATGGCATCCTTTCACCAATAGTTGAGAATGCAACTTCCCAACTCCATCATGACATCAACCTACCAGATTAACACCATAAAAAATTGAGTAAAAACGTGCCAAAGGGTTGTGTTATGGTTGTGATAGTTAATGGAGCAAATGTCATTAATGTGTTGAAAAGAAATTATTTTACATTGAAGGGGCTGATGACGATGAAGAAGATGAATAGGCATTTATTGAGGGTTTTGAAGGACCCAAGGATGAAGCTATAGATTCTCAACTTACTATCTCCTACCATACCATTTCATGTATTTCTACTCCTTAGACTCTTAAGGTGGTGGATTTCATTAAGAAATAAAAGGTCATAGTGTTGATTGACTCAGATAGTACACACAATTTCATCAAGAGTAAGTTGGTTGCTCATTTGAATTGTTTCGTCTACGCAACCCCAAAATTTGAATTCATGATTATAGATGGTGGTATAATTAATTGTTCTAGACAATGCCATAGTTTTAAGTTAGCAATGAGGGACCATTTACTAGATTCTCCTATGTTTACTATTCCTATGGGTGGGGTTAAGATTAATTTGGGAGTATAATGGCTCGCCACATTAGGTACTATTGAGATGAATTTTCATGAACTATTCATGTGTTTTTATTCTAAAGGCAAGCTAGTAGAACTATGGGGATTAAGATATAAATCTATATAAATTGTTAGTTCACATCAGATGACCAAGATGCTGAAAAAAGGTGTTGAGAGATTTTTGGCACACTTGTTTTATATTGATGTTCAAAAAACTAAGGAGTCTACTCATCTTGAGTTACAACAAATATAGGATGAGAATTCAATTTTTTTTGGACCCACACCAAAAGGTCTTCCTCTTAGTCATACTCATGATCATGTCATTACACTCATTCCTAGAAGTACGCCACCCAACATCAGACCGTACAGATATCCTTATGCCCAAAAGAGTGAAATTGAAAAAATATTACAAGAGTTATTGGAGGTAGGTACCATTTGCCATAACCAAAGTGAATATTCTTCTCTAGTAGTCATGGTATTAAATAAGGATGAAACTTGGAGAATGGGCCCATATTATAGAGAGATCAATAAGCTCACTATCAAAGATACATTTCCTATTCCTATAATTGATGATTTATTAGATGAATTACAAGGTGTTGTTTATTTTACCAAATTAGATCTTTTCTTTGTGTATCATCAAATCTAAATCTATGAGGAAGACATTCCTAAAATAGCCTTCTATACTCACAAAGGCCATTATGAATTTTTGGTCATGCTTTTTGGTCTCACCAATGCACCATCCACCTTCTAAAGTTTGATGAATATGATTTTTAGGCAATTTTTGAGAAAGTTTGTTCTTGTGTTTTTTGATAACATTTTTTTTATATAAAAAATTGGGAATACCACTTATATCATGTGAAACAGGTACTCTCAGTTCTTGAGTAACATTAGTTATATGTTAAACCATCCAAATATGCTTTTGGAGATTGAAAAATGGAATATTTGGGTCATATTGTATCACATGAGGGAGTAAAATTTGATCCTAAAAAAATCCAAGCCATCATAGAGTGGTAGATTCCCAAGAGACTTAAGAAACTAAGGGGATTTTTGGGGCTAATTGGTTATTATCATAGGTTTTTCACACACTATGGTAGTATATTATGACCACTCACTTCCTTGTTGAAGAAAGACTCCTTCCAGTTGACTGATATAGCTACCAAGGGATTTGAAAAACTAAAAATGGCTCTACACACCATCCCAGTATTGGCTAATCTACATTTTTCTAAAACTTTTGTGGTTGAATGTGATGCATCTAGATATGGTATGGGTGTAGTACTCATGAAAGAGGTTAGGCCCATTTCCTTTTAAATTCATTAACAAAAGGGTAAAAATCAGCTCAAACCCATCTATGAGAAAGCGATGATGGCTATTCTACATGCATTCAAACAATGGAGACCTTATCTATTGTGTTGTCACTTTTAGGAAAAGACTGATCATGATAGACTTAAATATTTTTTAGAACAATGGTTATCCTTTGAAGAACAACAAAAATGGGTGATGAAAATGTTAGGTTTTGATTTTTAAATAGTCTACAAGAAAGTAAAAAATAAATGTGGTGGTCGATGCACTATCTAGGTGAGATGAACCAATTAAGGCATTATTATGTCCTATGACTATTTGGCAGGCATACTAGCTTAAGGAAGTAAGGGTAAAATGGGAGAATGATAGTATTACCCATGCATTGATTCAAAATATATATCAATATTTTTATGGTATTGAATATTTTACATGGAAGGGGAATGTATTATGGTACAAAGATTCTATCTATGTCAGAATTTTCTTCTCAAACAGAAAACCCTTCAATAACTTCATGCATCTCCACTTGGTAGTCACTTGGGGTTTTTGAAAACCTATCATAGAGTCAAGAAGGATTTTTTTGGAAAGGAATCAAGGGGAATGTACAAAAATATGTGGCCAAATGTATGGTCTATCAAAAAAATAAAGGCAAAACCATTAAAACCCTAGGTCTTTTACAACCCTTATCCATCTCTAGTCAATGATGGGAAGAGGTATTTATGGATTTCATTATTGGGTTACCATGATCTCAAGGTAAAAATGTTATCATGGTTTTTATGGATAGACTCACAAATTATGTTTATTTTTATTCTTTATCTCAACCATTGGTGGCTAGAACAGTAGCTTCTACCTTCCTCAATACCATTCAAAAATTGCATGGTACTCCCAAGATTATTGTTAGTGATTAAGATCCCATATTCACTAGTAATTTTTAGATATAATTATTTTCATGTTTGGGAACCCAATTGGCTCATATCTCATCCTATAATCCTCAATATAATAGACAAATTGAGGTATTCAACAAATTTTTGGAAGGGTACCTTCATTATTTTATGTCAGATAAATAAGATATATGGGCTCAATGGCTACCCTTAGCTGAATGGTGGTATAATACTTTAGTGCATAGTTCCTCCAAAGTATCTCCTTTTATGGCATTGTATATATACCATCTTCCATCCCTCACTTCACCCTTGAAGACCCACCCAAAGGTACATGCAATGGATGAACACCTTGAACATCAACAGGAAGTCCTTACTAGTTTATGTGAAAATTTAGCTTTGGCCTAGAATTACATGACGTAATGGTAGATCAAAATATGAGTGAGAGGTATTTTTAAATTGGTGATTGGGTGTTTGTTCTCTTATAGCCATATAAGATGTACTTGAAGTAATAGAAAAAGGATAATAATCTATCTCCCAAGTATTATGGCCCTTATCAGATCTTGTATAAAATTGGTAGTGTGGCCTACAAGATGGAATTTCCTCCATCCACTCATATTCATCCATTATTTCATTTATCTTTCCTTAATAAGGTCATTGTATAGATATTTACCACTCAAAGAGATTTAATAGAATTAGATGAATAAGTAAGGGTTATTCTTGATCCTGAAGTGGTCTTTTAAACACACACTAAGCGACTATGGTCTAGATTGGTTATTGAGTATCTGATCAAATGGAAGAATATACCTTCTAAATATGCTACTTGGGAGGATGAATAATTCATGAAACAACATCCAATATTACTTCAATGTTGTTGAAAACATTTTTTTAAGGGGAGGGGCATGTTATGCCCTTAGCTATTGGCATGTCTAGGGATATGTGTAGTCAACTTGTGGCTTGCATAACCCTTTTACATATTATTTTACATTTATTTATGAATTTATATACTTATTAGGTTGGACTATGGGTGTCATATTGACTTGTTAGACTATATATACTAGGTAAGGTTAGTTATTCATCATCATATTTGAGTACTCATTCTTATTAAAAGCATTTGAGAGGTTTCCCTCTCAAAGTGGCTTATCTATAATTCATATTTTCTACTATATTTCCATATCATTGTGATATGCTATTGTATATTTGCTTATTTGGTGAATTAATGTCATTCCATTTAATTATGTTCATAACCAATCAGAGTGTGGCTTAAATAATATACTACATGCTCTTTACCTTGATCATCATTTTGGGCTAAATTTGTCCCCAGTGCATACTTTGTTTATGATATATAAAAAAGTAGTGGTCGTCTAGGTGTTGGTGGTCTCAATACTGGTGGATTGGCCAAATATATTTGGAGATTTAAAAATTCTATTTGATAATCTTCATCCCATTGAACTACGATCCCTTTATTCAAGAGATGGGTAAATGGGTGGCACTTATCTACAATTGAGAAATGAACCTACGTATAGATTAGTTCTATCCTTGTAGGCTTTGTAGTTTTTAAAATTATTTGGTGGAGGCATTTATAGTTTGTCATTGAACTTGGCTACATGAAATTCGATCTACCTTTATGATACAATGAAACCTAACAATTTCCATAAAATAACTCCAAAGACACACTTCTTAGGATTGGATAGACTTTATATTCACAAAGTCTCTCAAGGATTCTTCATAGAATGTTAGGATTTCTAGCTCTTGTTCTTGATTTTTATAGTATGTCATCAATATAGTCCTCAACAATATCATGCATCATGTCATAAAAGATGATGGTCATGGCATGTTGGCTCTAGTATTCTTTAAGCTAAATGGCATGACTTAGTAATAGAAAGTTCCCTATAGAGTGGTGAATGTTGTCTTGTGTTGATCTTATTAGACTATCTTGATCTAATTATATCCATAAAATCCATCCATTAAGGATAAAATCTCATAACCAGTAGTCGAGTTGATGATTTCATCGATGTTGGGTAGAGGAAAATCATCTTTGGGGAATTCTTTGTTGATATCTCTAAAATCAATATAAATACGTATACCTGGGGTATTTTTACTTATTAGGACTATGCTTTAAATCCATTAAAAATAATCCAATGGTCTAATTAAACTTTCTCCTAACAACTTTTCTAGTTCTACTTTAACCAATAGGGTGATGCATAGATGCATCTTCCTCAATTTTTGCTTGATTGGTTTGACATCAGGATGGACAATAAGGTGATGCATAACCAAATTTAGGTTTAAGTCTGGCATGTTAGAGTATGCCCATGAAAATATGTCAATATAATCCCTTCAAAAGTATATAATATGTTGATGTTCCACTTTAGTAAAGGAAGCTCTAAGATAAATAATTTTGGGATCCTCATAAATTCCTAAGTTCATTTCTATTATGTTCTCCATGAGGAGTGTGGGTCCATATTCTAGAATTATAAGCAAGGTATGATCATGATATTCTTTTACTACATCCTATTTTTGTTCTTCCCAAAGCTCTGAATAGTGTGATGAATCATAATCTACCATCTCAAGTAAAGGCCAAGTAGCAAAAACCCTTGGAAACTCAAGAATGAGACACTCAAACATTTATTGTTGTTCTAAAGAAATGCTTGTACTAGATATAGAACTCAGGCTAGATGGACCTTCTACATCCTGAGTGTATGAGCAAACTTTCCTGCTTGAGAGTGCTTAAAATAGGTTTTCACTCAAAGGCTTGTATTTTTCTTTACTTTTTCCCTGATTGACGAATGCCTCAAAGAGGTTTTCACTTGAAGATCTTGATGTTTTATCATTATTGTGACTAATAAAATTTTCCTATTCCCTAAATTATGTAGAGTGATCTAATGAAAAATCAAATCCTTATTTTTGATCACCAATGGGAAATCCAACTCATAGGCTCATGTATTTTTTAATGTATTCTTCAATTTAAAACTCATCAAGCTATATGACTAAATTTGGTTGGTCCCAATCAATGAGTTTGGGATAGAAAATGCATAGGGAACAATGAGGGTTTGCTTCAGGATGGGAATCTCCAATAATTAAGGTTAAAATGGCATTAGAATCAAATAGGTCCATGTTATCAAGCTCATCAAAAAGGCTATAATGGGATGCTGTGTCACTGGCAAGAGACTCATCTCTAGTCAATTTTGAATAATTACTATTGAAAGTTATGATCTCACCCCTAGGTGATATAAATCTAAGGCCATGATTCCAATTAGGTACTCTAGTTGATAAGGGTTATAGGATTCATTGTGCTCATGGGCCAAGGCCTTTTCTTGTATAATCAAGATGATTCATGATATTATTAGGGATAAGATACTTTGGATTCTAAAAGAAATTAGCTAGACCTTCAAGATATAACCCAGTCTCCCTTGGTTAAAACCTCATGATCTTTCTTTGGCACAATAGTATGTACAAAAACCATAAGTGGTTTTGGATGTTTCTTCTTCTATTGCCAAATCATTATGGGTCTATTAGGATTCTTTAAAGGTTTAGGCTTACCAGATGTTTTTAGAGTTTTAGGAAACTTGACAACATGGAAGGTGCCCTTAAGGCTGTACGTGGAATTCCCATGTATTTAATAACAACTTGCTTTGCAATAGTTTTAGGAATGGATCAACCAAAGTGGAAGTGAGATCACCAAAGGTTGATATAACCCAGTCTCCCTCGGTAAAAACCTCTTGATCTTTCTTTGGCACAATAGTATGTACAAAAACCATAAGTGGTTTTGGATGTTTCTTCTTCTATTGCCAAATCATTATGGGTCCATTAGGATTCTTTAAAGGTTTAGGCTTACCAGATGTTTTTAGAGTTTTAGGAAACTTGACAACATGGAAGGTGTCCTTAAGACTGTACATGGAATTCCCATGTATTTAATAACAACTTGCTTTGCAATAGTTTTAGGAAATGGATCAACCAAAGTGGAAGTGAGATCACCAAGGTTGATATAACTGGATGAAGGTAGATGTGAAACTATAACATTATTCTTATTTTTAATGAATTTAAAATTTGGACAATAGTTATAATTATGGAACTCAGCCTCAAGATATTTGCAGTAGTGATAAGGTTATTGATTAGCAGGGATAGTAAACTTGATCCAATCATGGGGAAACTTAAGGCATTACTACAAGGTGGGAGGAAAAACCTATACTTCATGGATCCAAAAACAATTAAGAAGTATGTTATAAGGTAGGTCAATTTACACAATATGAAGCAATGTATGATGTGAAATAGACCCAACAATGATTGGAAACCAAATAGTGCTAGCAAAATTCCTTTCAACATTTTCGTAAGCCTTAAAGGTGATTCTCTTTGACTGAATGTCTTTTATAGTATAACCCAATCATTATATCAAGTTTAGAGATATGATGTTTAGCCCTGCACCATTGTCTATAAGAACCCACTTGATCTTATGGTTTTCAATGATTACTTTAATGTAAAGTGGGTTATTATGACTCAGTCCAAGTGTAGACATGTATTTTTGATCAAATGTTACTTGACAAAATGAAGACAAATGTCCCACAAGTTTTTAGAACTGTTTAGGATTTTTATCATTAAGAATAGTGGATTGTTTCAAAAGATTATTCTGGATATTTCTATAGACTGTAGATGTTTACAAGAGATCTAAAATGGAAATCTATGTAGGTGTTTTACTTAATTGGTTTGATAGACTATACATTTTTTCAACATTAGGATGAGATGGCTTGGCTTTGGTTGGCACAATAGTCAACTTTAGATCTGTTGGCATAATGTTCACATTGGGTTCTATGGAAGAAGTAGGCCAAGGACCCTAGGGAGTAACTTGTGAGTGTCTAGTTGTGACTGTGTAACCTAGCAACAGTGAGGAGCTAATATATTTAGAATATGAAGGCAAAGGACCTTCGAAGGTGACTCATGGGTGTCTAGTTTTATTTTTTCAATTTTGAGTAGATAAGGAGCCATTATAATTAGAGGAAGGGTGTTGTTTAAAAATAGTAACCCATGAAAATGGATTTGTAACAAAATTGTGTGAACTCAAGTGATATTACTAAATGGAGAGGGTATTGACCCACTAATAATGGGTCTTATACTATAAGGAGTACAAGATTGTTCATATGTTCTGATAATAAAAATTGAAATGTGGTTTGCATAAATGTATCTCATAGTGTTTTTATAGTTGTAAGGCATGTTTTTATAACCCAAATTGTTAGTACAGGTATTATGATGGTGATTATGCTCATGTTGATTAAAATTTCAACCCTAATTCTATTTTTGATTTTTCCTCTATACTTGGTTTTGGTTTTTTTTGGTGGTAATTGATTATGTTGAGGAAAGGGGTCCTTATAGAATCCCATATCCTGATTTGTGTCCTGATTAGGGGCCAATTTAATCACAACTTCACCACCCGCAATGAGATATTAAATAATATGTCATAATTGGACATAATGATAGGCACCATGACCAAAAAAATGATGAAAGTTTCACCATTCATTCTCTTTGTACCAATCAGGTTTTGGTTGATCTTGAGGAAATCGCCTTGGTACTAGCCATACAATCAAGTTAGCTATGATGATATTTTAGAATACTATTTCAATTAGTTATCCTAATTTTATAAAGACCCTAAACCTTTCATGGTTTGTCCTCCATGAAAGTTGTCTCTATAAATTAGGTGATGGATTAGGAAGAGCTAATTGTACATTTGAAGCTGGCAGAGCCTGCACTATTTGTATGTGTCTTGTTTTAGTCACCTAATTCCCAACTATGTTCTTATTATTGTTAAGCCATTAGGCTTATCTTACTCAACCATTAGACTAGAATATTGGGTCAAATTTAAAGTTTGACCCTACATAGAAATCTTGACAAGGCCTTTGGTAATAAGAGCCTTCTTAATCTAAAACCCTTTTTTAATGATTTCCTCAAATGAGTTAACACAAGCTAGAAGAAGATTATGCATGATTTTAGGATGTAAGTTTTGTGCAAGTAGGTCTACCAACTATTTGTCTAACAAGTTATGTTAAAAGTGCCCTGATAGTGCTCTCCACCTTTGTAGATATGTAATTAATCTTTCTCCATCATGTTATTTGGTTTTGCATAAATTAATAATGGGTAATTCATGCTCAATATTGTATGAGAAATGGTTAACAAATATTTTTGATAAGTCATTCAAATCCATAACTGATCCCTTGGGTAACTTAAGTAGTTAATCTAAAGCTTACCCCATTAAACCTCACAAGAACAATCAAAGCAAGTACACACTACTGTAAGCAACCTCTTATCATAAAATAAAAAGTGCCTGAATGTGTTCACATGGTTCCCCTTTCCCTTTCTATTTATCAAACTTTGGTGCCTCAAAATGAGGTGAAAAGGGGACTTAGAGAATAGATAGATCAAATTTATATAGACACATCTCATCAAAATTGTATTTATTAACTCTATTATTCATCTCCAATCGTGTAATAATCTCTTTCATGGAATTCTATTCTTGCATGTTTGGTGCATTCATGGGTGAAACATAATGTTATTGGGATGATATATGCCCTTATTGCTATTGTTAGGGTCGAATGTGCCCCTGTTATTGATGTTAGGTTAGAATATTTCCCTATTATAATTGTTGGGGTGAAATGTGCCTTTGTTGTAGCTATTAGGGTGGAATGTGCCCTTGTTATTTCTATTAGGATAGAATATGCCCTTGTTATTGTTATTGGGGTGGAATGTGCTCTTGTTGTTACTTTTGGGGTGGAATGTGCCCCTGTTGTTGCTATTAGGGTGGAATGTACCCATGTTGTTACTATTAGGGTAGAATATGCCCTTGTTATTGTTATTAGGGTGGGATGTACCCCTATTTTTACATGGATTTGTGAGGGATGTACACCCTATGTTCTATAAATCAATTTTTATCTGCTCTTAGAGTTGAGTAAATAGGTCATTGATTCCTCAGAATTTGTTGCCTCAATCTATATGTGCTTTATTTATTTTGCGGAGTTCTTGGTATATTTACCACTTTACATGTTGGTTGAGATGAACTAGCCAATTTTTCATGAGGGATTTCCTCAATTCAAACCAAATGTTTTGGTCTTTGATTTTTCAAAGTGATAAGGGGCTCTTGATAGTTAAATAATGTGTGTTCCATGTCTAGCAAAACATTTTTCACAACCTATTGTGTCTTGTTTTGTTCATTTGAGACACCTTGATAAATAGTTATTGTATTCTCAACCAATGTTTGTTTCATAAGTTCAACCACATTTCATTGTTATTTGGAAGACTCATTGTGGATTGAGGTAAAAACTAAAGAGTTTGTTAAGTCTGTGATAAGCTGATCATCATACCATTGAATTATTTTATTAATCTTTGTGATAAGATATTGATTAGTTAGTTTTGACTCTAAGTATTTCATTACCCTTGTTAGAAGAATATGGTGTGTTTATTTGCTTAGTGTTTATGAAAGCTTGATCTCACTATTGTTCTCCTTCTCTAGCTAAGGTGTGCAATTGTTCCATAGGAAAATCTGAGGGTAGTTTAGCACTAGATTCTATCAACCTAAGGAATTCTTTGTCTTGGTTCTCTTGGTATTTAATATACTTTTTCTCAAATCCTATAGTTATAGGAATGTCCTCAAAGATGATGGAATTATCTTGACCATCATAGAAATGCTCAATTTCATATCTAGGGCTATAAGGTACCCCAAAAAAATCAAACCTTTAAGTCATATATAAAAAGGGTTGATCTATATTTTTGACTAGATTTAGAACAATGTTCATAAATGTTTAAGCAAGGTATGAATTTTGATCTTTCTTCCAAATGAATGACTAAGGTACCAAAGAGAATATAATAGAAGGGTGGCTTGGAACCAAACATAATTCAAAGAATGTGATCACAATTTTAATCAACCTTGGGTAAGGTTGAAATCATATGAATTAGAAGAGGGTATGATAACTAAAAAATCCAAGGTGAAAACTAGTACACCAAAGCCTAGATTTTTTTGATACATCAATATCATAAAAGTGAGTCCAACTTTGACAAGTTACCACTAGAAAACTAGAAGAAATACCTTCATATTAGGAAAGATACAATGTGAACCAAGAAATTCAAGATGCAGAAACATGCAAGAATTCATAAGTATAAAACTAGAACCAAATGAGTAGTACAATGCCACCACATGGTAATAGGAATGGTGGTATGAAATATGTTTTAGGATTAAAAGCATGAGTGATACACAAGATGACTTGAGTCCACTAATGATGACAATGATAATGAGTCTATGAATGGACTTCAATCCAAATTGGAAATTGAACCCAAGTTCCCTCAAGTCAAGTGCAAATGGTGAACCCAATTTAACACATCAACCTTATAAACTTAGAAAAGTGTAATTTCTAATTTCAAATATCAATGGACTTTAAAGAAAATTTGGAAAGTGGTTTAGACTCAAATGGGAAGCATAAATACACCAATCAAATGATATGACACAATATTTAAAATGATAAATTTGATCGAAGAAAATATTTATTTTCACTTGGATAGTGTAACACCTCCTTTATCTAAAAAAATGTGGATAATGTGTTTGGTTATTGACATATTTACAAGCAAGTTTTGACTCAAATCAAGGACCAAAAAATCTAAGACCGAAATAGACAAATACAACTAAGTAATTGTTCTAAGCCCTAAAATGACAATGTTGCATGATATTGTTGAAGTCCATCTTTGTATGTGCACTTGAGAGGAAATCAAGTGTTCATCTAAAATAGAAGCACATTATATGGTAGGCTATTTTACACCCCCCTTCTCTCAAGTGACAATACAGTGACATGGACCTTGGGGCACACTTTACATCAAAAGTATTTATGTAACAAGTGGGGTTTATCTAAAACTCTACAAGTTACGACTGTCTAGATTGATCCTATGTATACCAACTTTCACGTTAGCACACATGAGAAGTATCATGTCAATTAGATCCACTCCAAATGGCTTGTTATGAAAAGGTATTGTAATTTTCACAACCACTACATCTATTTCTTGCTCAATGTAGTGTGATGTCCAAAATGATCATACATTCTAAGCTTAGCTTGCCACTAATGGATATGGTTCAACCTTTTAAACCATTATTCCAACAGGCATGCCAAGATGTAGGATTGGATTAAAAAGTTGGTTAGTCAAACATTAATTAATAAATCCATGAAAAATTCATACAAAAATTAACAAACTAATCCAATGTATTCCAATGGGTTTTTCAAATGATAATGAAGGACAAATGAAATAAAACAATACCATTTACCTTCCCAAGTGATTCCACCATCCAAGAGCAACTCCAAGCATATATTTCCCCTTGATCTAGTGTTCTTGTCTTTGTAGACAATGGATGCCAAGTTCCTCCATTATATCAATATCAGTATGCATAACCTAGACTCAAGATAATAAATCTAATCTATTCCTATCAAATAAATCTTGCAAATAAGACACAATGATCAACACAAAGAAAGATTGTGGAGATAATTCTGCATTATAAGTTTACAATAATTTATCTTAAACATGATGTTATATTCCCTTTTATTTATAGATTTTCCAAATGGGATAAGATCAACCATGACCATCCATCACAATATTGAGATGTGTGGTCATGAATTAATCTAATATTTGTAATGAAATTCATAAATATCCTCATAATGATTTGGGAGGAAGGGGCATTAATGAGGCATGAGTACCCATAAACTTGATATTTGTTACATTTATGGCTTAAGGATGCCACCCTATAGATCATGTCACTAGGTGGTACAAATATTGAGAATTAATTTCCAATAATGAAATTATCAATAACCTCCATGTAAAATCCACTTAAGCTCTTGATTTGAATCAATAAAATTTAAACAAGATTAATCAATTTAGTGTAATTCTTTGAAAATTGATGCTTAATTAATCAAAATGGTCAGAAAGTCATATTATTGGGTCGTAATTTGACTCAGGAAGAATTAGAAGGCGATGTTAGATGCATACAGACTGTATTCCCATTTAAGATGTTACCAACACAAAATAACAAAGGTATGTGATGTGTACTAATCAATTAGAAGAAAAGAGTGATCCAAAGCACTCATTTTGACTTGAAATGATTTAATAAAAGTTAGGAATCACATAAAATGCATTCCCCATTTAGGGATACATTAGCCTAAATTGGCACTTGTATAAGACAAGCTCAAACCATTTAGCGTGTTTTTAGTGATTTTGGCCTAAATTATGCATTTGAGTGAAATTAGAGTAAGATTGAAAATATAAACACAAATAGTGTTAGGAATTGGATGTCTACACACTTGTTATCCCAAACTCATGCTTTTTAGGTGGGGTTCTCTAGGTCCTTGATTTTGAAATCTCTTAACCTTGCTAATTTGTTTAGAGTGTCTTACCTTTGCTAAGAATTTATACCACCTTTATGATGCCATGCATCTTTATATTTTCATCTATTTTCCCCAATATCAACTTGATGGATACCATTTTTTCCACATCCCTCTTCCTTACATCCCATTTTCTATCATTTTCCTTAAATTTTGGCCTTTTAACTACCATTTATAATGCCACTTAGAATTTTCATTTTTGAGTTGCATTATAAGATCTAGGGGAATATAGGTGAGCTTCCTTCTAAGTGCATGTCTCTATTCATATCCACATTGTCTTAGTCATCATAATCATATCTCTATATGGTTGTGATTTCTTACATCATATTTTATAATACAAGCATTAATTTTGAGTTTTCACTTATTGAGATATCTTGCTTATTTTTGTGCATGTCCTTGTTTGATTTAAGTTGACTTTAACTTATCTCACATTGGATGTATTTTAAAATATTTTTATCTTTCCTTATGTTTTATTTAAGTTCAATTTACTTATCTTACATTTGGATGACATATTTTAGACATTGTTTCAAATTTCCTTGTTTGATTATCTTTCACATTTTCTTACATTAGATATTTTCCTTTTATAATTATCTTTTGCATATTATGCTTTGTTTTGTCTTAAATATTGATGTGAGTTTATCTTTTTATTTATAATGTTTTACATATCTAGATAATTACACTGGGTATGCTCTACATTTTTTTCTTACATCTTTTGTTCATTGATTGTTCCATCTACTTAAGATATATTTGTCTATGACTTAGTTTTTATTCTTTTTTACCATACATTTTCTCACATTTACTAGAAAATAATAAAATATACACCACATTTTCCCATAGTATGATATTTAAACATAAATACATGCTAAAAAAAATAACTCATAACAAAATTTATATCTAAGTAGATAACACAATGAGTCCCAAAAGATATCTCTCTATAAATGTCTCAATTTTCTACATAATACATTTTGATATATCATAGATACATTAAAAATACATAGTTTTTTACAAAATGTAGGCCCTAGACCTTTGGATCAACTTCAACTCCATATGGATGATGTGCCATTCTTGCGATGGAAAATCTATATTGAGCAACTTATAATATCACTCATAATATCCAAGTCTATGATTGCATACCCTAGACCTATCCCTCAAGATGAGCCACATGTGGTTGTAATCCTATTACTCATTATATTATATCTTTGTGTGTGGACCTCTCCATGGTCAATGCCTACCATGTTTCTACCATATCTCCTCCTCCCCCTACGAGTGTTATTTCTTGAGTTGTAGCATGATCACAGTAATCAAGATTCCTAACAACCTCTTTGATCAATCTAAACCAACTATCATGTGATCTAGTCAAAAGTGTTATCAGATTAGGCATCCCTATGGTATCATGTTGAGACAAAATGGTATCCTAAACCTTGTGGTGTAATGCCTCCAATATTCCTCCATCACACCTCAACCACCATCACATCTATAAAAATTTAACCAAAATCAACATCATATCTCTCAGATGTATATCAAAATATGTAGTATATGTATCACTATTACCTAGCATGTATATCTCTACCTATATAAAAAAAAGTGATAATATGAATTTAAAATTTACTTACCTATAGTATTAACACACCTATATCATCCAAGAAATTGTTATTGTCATGGATTCAAGTTGGGGTGAATCCTCACCATCTCCCCCACTAGACCACTACAACATATCGATCCAATCTATGTGTTTGCATATATATGGTCCAATTCGATACTAGGGCCACTTCAAGATATATTTGTTATTATGTCATGTAAACTATATGCGAGCCTCTACCCTCTCCTTGATATACTTGGAGTCAATTCATTCATATTCTATCCATAACTAGATGATGAGGTCTCACAACTAGCATAACCATTATCACTCCTCATTCCTCCACTCCTCATGGTTCCCTCACATGTCTAGCCCAATAGGTGAGGATAAAAAAATGTGCCAAAATGTATGCTGATACAAATTTCCCATGGATGTGGTTCAAGCCACCATGTATAGTGACCTATAATTCATATCTGGCCCATCACCTACACCATTGTTGGCTAAGATGTCCAAGCATCGATTATGCCTTTGTATGGTGTCCACACTATTTGATCCCATATGAGAGTCTATATTTTAGGCATCGAGGGATCACATGCACAATGTGGTTATAATCCCATATCCTCACTTATGGGAAATGATCATTAACCATATGAGGTAATACTTCATGTATATTCATCAAGAACCTCACGTATATCCATATAGTGAAAAACATAACAAGGTTCATTATCTATTGTCCCCAACTCAAAATTTCATATAAATCATGAATAGACTACACCCATATAGAATCTCCCATATCCTATAAGTTTAAATTCTCCAACATAGATCCATATATAGCTATAATATACATGGATATAACTCCATTAGGATTATGAGATAACATAGGCTTGGTCATAAGTCTGATGAGGGCCTTCTGTATATCTAGATCACTTGAGATGTACACCTAGAAGAGTTGCATAATGAGTTTACACTCATCATATTGATGTGACCTAGTATCCCACCAAGATATCTTCCTCCTCTCATCCACAATTTGTGGTGTGTCTAATACCATAAGAGTGATTGTAATAAGTAACCCCAATATGGCATGGACACCCTCTAATGTGATGGACACCTCAATAGTGTCCCCCTCTGCTACCAATATAAAGGTGTTAGTGGTCCTCGCTCATCACCTTAAGAACATGGTGATGATTTATGCACTAGAAGGCACATGGTACATCTACATATTCCCTCTAAAGCCTAATGTCACAAGTTAAGCCTTATTTTCTACCAATAATCTCTCTAGAAAACATGGTATCCAAATAACATCCATGCTTTGTCAAAATCTTCATTATCTCTGTAAAATATCAAATAACAAAGCATAATCACATTTTGATCTAGAAATATGAAATAAAAGGTAAACATTAAATAAAAATAAAAAAATAAAAAATTATTACATCAACCAAACATCTAACTACATTGGCCATACCTTGTAGTACTAACCAAGAAAAAATTTCTACTACACCGATCATATCTTATGATGTTAGCCAAGGAAAAATTTCTACTCCAACAGCCATACCCTATGGTATTAGCTAGCACATTAGTCAACTATATAGACCATACCAAATAATATCAACCATTTAATCATCCTACTATGTTGGCCATACCCTATGATAATGGTCGTGCTTATCCTTCTTGCTTCAGCCATGTTTATCTACCTAACACTACCAACCATAACATATGGTATCAATTAATTAGCCAATGTTATAGTTTTAACCATACCCTATGATATCATCTAGTACTTCACCTAATTATATAAACCATACCCTATGGCATTATCTATGAGTTAATTAATCCCCTTACAAATTATATCAACCTAGCCAATAGAGTTCTTCGGGGGTAGTGATTTATTTTCTTAGCCTTAATAAATTCCCAAAGCCTTAGTTGTGACTTTTCATCAACTAAAATTACTCAAGCTAAATCTAACTTTATTTTGACACTTGGTGGGGTGAATTTTGTTACACAAATTTGCCCTAACACTTAGATTCCCTAATCTAGTTCATTTTTACCAAAAATGATAAAAATGGATGATAAATGCACCACCTACCTATAAGGCTCTAGTCATAGTTAAAATACATCACCCAACACATTCGTCTCCTCAACCACATACCATAGTCTCTAAAAGTGCTAAATTTATATAAACAGAGTTTTGTTTGTCCAAAAATAGAAAATGTGCAAATGAATAATTTTCACCTATTTCTAATAAAAATTTCAAAATTTGAAACTTTTAGTTATTTACCACGAGATTCCTTTTTCCCCCATATATTTATTTTTTTAGGCCATTTTTAAGACCTAAAAGAAGCCTTAGAATCTTGGTGACATAGATAAGTTTTAGGTGTTAATATAAAATTTTACAAAAAAAAAACATTTTTATCTTATTTTTTAAGTTTGCCTTTCATTCTTCTCGATGGGAACCTTCTATCACCTATGACACTCACAACATTATGTATAATAAAAAAGATAAGTGAAGGTATGTATTTTCATTTTATTTTATTTTATTTCTTTTAGTATTTCCTTTCATTTACATTTTTCAATTTTACTATGTTTCTACCCCAAAGCACCATCTCATGTTACACTATTTTCATACGTGATGAGTTTTGGGTGGGGAATATGTACACATATAATATTTTCACTTTATCATGTTAATTAAATTTTATATTTTAGTTGTTTGTTGATGCATCAATCTCCTTGAGTGAACCCTTCAAGGGTGTAATGATAATTGGGTGGGATCAGCTCATGGTACTTTGCAAGAGATGTTTGTATACTATCCTATCACACCATCATTACTATCACTTTGACATTCTCCAAGTCTCTATCCTACTTTCCCTTCCATATAATTCATATCCATATTTTATCGCTTCCCTATATCCCACAATATCAGTTTGCCCAATATCATTTGTTTCATGATTTGTCCTTCTTGTATTGCATCATCCAAACCAATATAGTTATAAGTCTATATTTTTACATTTGTACTATATCAATTTGGTCGATATCATACCGATCTAATTAAAATTTTCCAATTGTATCACCATGGCCAATACTATCAGTTTAGATTTTAGGTATTGGAACCATATATGTTTCGTTACTAATAATAAATATCACATTCATACACTCTTCTTATACTTGCATTTGTATGCTAAGGAAGTATTTTTGAAAATTAGAGGATTTGAAACCTTATCTTGGAGGTCTTGTCTTGTGATGTCATTGAATCTCAATATAAGAGGTCATTAGGAGTTATTAATTAAGGATATATAGGTCTTGATCCAACCATTTTAGGTATTCAACCTATAACATCTCTTGTAAAGCTCTACTTGAGCCAAGGGGTAGAATTAAGCCTTAATAAGTTCACCTCAAAGTAAGTATTTTTATCACTAAACTATTTTATTTACTTAGTAGATTATATTTTGTTTATTACTTTGTCAATGTCCACGTGTATCCTTTCTTAGGCTCTTATTTATACCTAATAATATGGTATAGATACATGGTTACCCATGCTTTCCATTTATCACCTTAGGTTACATAGATCCCCATTCAATTGACAACTAAATTTTACCTTGATTACAATTAATTACCAATAATTTACCCTACATATACCCTCTTTAGAACAATTTACTTTACCTTCATCTTTGCATTCATATTTACAATCATTTTCATTTGTTGAGTTCAAGTGAAAACTATATCCTTATCTCATAGGCTAAGGATTTACAACCCTTTCCTCTTGATATTTGAGTTTTAGGTTACCATATAATAGATTTATGGATATCATATGTCCTTATCCACTTATCAAAGTATACATAGGATCTATTTAATTGACCTTATTTGAGTCCTAGTCTATTGAGAGAAAGATGATAGTTGTAGGTCATCTAACCCCTGCATATATATATTATGGTCATAATATGAATATTTTTTCATGTTGTGTAAGTACATGGGAAAATATAATAAATTTTGGAATAAAATATAGGGTTGAGATGGCAACTTTTATGTTCAAGTTCTTAAAACCATCTTTCTCTCACCAAACATGGTGATTTTATATAGGATTTAATAAAATTAATTGCTTTCTTGTTTTCTTGAGAGGTTGAAAGAAGACATTTTCTTAGGAGGTCTAAGGGGGAATTTTTTTTTGAGGTATAAGGAGGATTATTTCTTTGGAGGTCTAAGGAAGAATTTTATTGGGAGGTCTAATGAGAAAATTGCCATCAACTATTTGACTTAAAACATTTGAGATACTAGTAAACTCTTACTTCTTAGGGATGGTCCAATTATTTGATAATGTAAATGATGTTCAATATTGAATATTTAATAAATTAAATTAAAAAATTACTTGATTTATGAATTTTATATATATATATATATATATATATATATATATATATATATATATATATATATATATTTCATATAAAAATTTTGTTGGAAAAAAATTGAGAAAAATAAGCTCTTTTGGAAAGACTTAAGCTATTTAAAAAAATAATTGATGCTACAAGCACACATTTGACCCTAAAATACAATAAATTTTTTTGTTGTCACAAATTCACTTGATTTGAGTTTTATTTAAGTATTATATATTTAACTTTGTTTATCTCTTGGAGGTGAATTTACCTCTCGACACCTAGTTATTTATTTATGCATCACCTATGATGATTTTATAAGAAGAGGAGAATGTCATACCCTTATGATGAACAACTATTATCTTGTTGGAATCAGCTTATTTATCATATTCTATGAGTTTAATGACCCCTTAGTGTTTATGGGAATTCAAATTTATTTCCCTCTATTTGTTAATAATTAAAACTTCCCCATGTGATATTAGGGTTTTTTAAATCAAATTTATAAACCAAGATTATTTTAAATTAATAAATGATAAAATAATTCAAATTATAAAATTATAAAAGTTTAAATAAATATAAAATAGGTACATAGTTTTTCTAAGAAAGCTATGGGTCCAAGCTAGTATGGGTTAGCCTAGGGTTGGTAGAATGTGCAAGTGGGTAGAGTGTGTGAGTGAGATTTCAAGTTCATTAAATGAAATTTTAATAAACCGCTATGGGCATATAAGGAATTGATTGAATGTGTAAGAAAGTGGGTTTAGTTGTGCAAGTAAACCCACATGGCACATTCAAGAAAAATAAATGAAAGTGTAAGGATAAGTATGGGGTCTGTAAGAAGATTGAATGCAATTGTAATAGAGGTGCCTTACATGTAAGGAAGTAAATTGCACATTAATTAGTTTTGATGAATATTTTATGTGTAAGTTTCCTCTTTTTCCTCTTGGTTTGTTTTGGGGTGGAACATCCCTTGTTGGAGATTGGTTTGAGAATTTTGAGGGAGGATATTGGAGAAGAGATTTTGAAAAGTTCTCAAGAAGACTTGGAGACAAGGTAAGCTTCTTGTTGTCATAATTTCTTGGTTACTCCCTTTATTTTCTAGATTAATTGGAAAAGTGGTTATCTTTGTTGGAAGTAAAATCACTGAGAGGGGGTGAATCAGTGTATCAAAAAATTGATTTCAATTATATCCAATCATTCATGAACTATAAAAGCAACATTGAGATCTAGCAATGAATAAATACTATTCACATGAGCATAACATAATAAAACACACATATGAGTGGGAAAACCTCAAAGGGAAGAAAACCCACTGTGATACCTAAAAATGGAATATAGTCCTATAAAAAAAAATCAAATTATGTTGACCACCATCTCAACTTGGAGCACTAACCCCAATGAAGTCAGGCACCCACTTGATTAGGCTTTAACAAGCACCTACTTGCAAGGAAGCACCAATTCCATAAGTGACTCAACACCAACTCAGCCACCTCATTAATTTTGATCACCACACCTATAGTTTTTTGTTATATCTCATTTCAATGCCTCCTTCTCTACCAATAAAAAATTTATTCACTTCAATATATACTTGCATATAGGCCTAAAATGTCTTATATATATACAAGTCTCATGATTACACACCACTTTGTCGGCCACACACATTAAAAATATTAGGAAATCCATGTAATAGGTCTTAGAACATATTATTAACATGATTCAAATGAAATTTAGACCCATTTTGGTATGCACCAACTCAATTAGGCCTCATTTCTCTTTTAGGTCTCATGAAGGCCTAATTGCACTAGGTCTATCCTCTTAGCATCAAAGCTTGATCCTCTCGGGGCCAAATGGAATTATAAAATAATTAAATAAAATTAAATAAATATTCCAATGACATATAATAAACTTATCCGTTATTGATTATACCTATATCTTTTGTTCATACCATGAAAACTCTTTTAGGATATACTGCCTTATTAGGCCTATGTACCTCCAAATTTTATCTTAGAAAAATGAAGCTTAAACACCGTTAAGCTACTAAAATATGAAAAATTAAAAATATAAATAGGTTCTTTATGACTTCAGGTTCATCAAAAAATTATTGGAACACCTTCACTAGGAGATAAAGGCTCAAGAACATATCTATAACTTACTTACTTAGAACCGTCAATTCACCTTAAAAACTAGTCATGGTGAATTAGACCTCCAACACATATGTAGAAACTTTTCATGAATCATGATGAATTTAAATGGTCCTATAATATCTCCAAACCATCCTTAGATATCAAATTCCTATGGTCTAATGCCAAATATTAGTCTTTTAGACCAATTTATTGACCTTATATCACACAGTCTTAATTGAACTAGACATGCCGTGAGCAACTTTTTCACTACATATACTAAGCTCCAAAGCTTCCCAAAGTATGATCATGAATTAAAATTCATAAATAAATCCTTCATGCACAAACCCTCATATCTATTTCTTCATCTCTACCTAAGTTTTACACTATTTACATCATTAGGTCTGTTTATGACTGGATAACTTGGATGACCAAATTAGAAAACTTAAAGGATAAAAGCTATCCATAAATTGTCATAGAAATATAAAATGAATCTCTATCTTCTTCTACCATCAATTTTTTTTCTTGACCAATACAAATTTTGAGAGATATAGTAACTTTTTGATAAATAAGCCTATATCTATGTATTTTCTCTCTTATTTGACTAACCACGACCACTTGGAGGTATCTAGGAGAGTTGAATACATCATACAATAGTTTTTCTAGGTATTTTAATCCATTTTGAGCTGATTTGAATAAGATATTTCACATCGGGTCCTTGTTAGGGTTTTAGGGAGGTTTAGCATAGATTTGGTGTTAACGATTGTTCAATAAGGATTGTTCTTTAAATCTAAAACTAATGCCTATATATATTAGTTAAGACCCTTCCCCATCTCTACTTAATATCTCAGATTCCCATGTAGAGGTTACATGTGCTAAAAAATATTTAAAAGTGATTCTTGGTCTTGAGACCTCATTTTATGAAATTGAGAAAGACTATAACATTGATTCATGTAATTTCCTTCAAACTATGACCTCAAACTTTATGAACATGCCTAAAACAAATCATCTCACTGGTGTCTATTTTCACATATGCATACTTGCCCTAAAATATGATCTAATTGTTCAATAAGGATTGTCCTTTAAATCTAAAACTAATGCCTAAATATATAAGTTAAGACCCTTCCCCATCTCTACTTAATATCTCAGATTCCCATGCAGAGGTTACATGTGCTAACAAATATTTAAAAGTGATTCTTGGGTCTTGAGACCTCATTTTATGAACTCGAGAAGGCCTATAACATTGATTCATGTAATTTCCTTCAAACTATGACCTCAAACTTTATGAACATGCCTAAAACAAATAATCTCACTGCTGTCTATTTTCACATATGCATACTTGCTCTAAAATCTGATCTTCATACCTCAATAGGCCAGGTAGGGTCTAAGAGAGGTCTAATTGTAGGTTTAGTCTAAATGTCCTACCCCTATAGGTTCACCTTGAAACTCTCATGAATGCTTCAATCCCTCACATATATGATCAAACAGTGCCATACAACCTTTTCATGCCTATTTTCATTCATTTTCATGCATATACCTTTTCATTTCATGATTAGGCTCATGACTAATCTTCTTATGCACTTTGACATCAATGACCTAAACCTTCATGAAAACATAAGACATCAATTTCCTTGAAATTGTCTCTTTATCTTTCTCTCAAGACATCACTCTCTCATGAAAATACTCTCTTAATGCACCTTGTCACATCAAACACTACCAACTGGGCTTAGTTACCTTTGACATCAATGGCAATACTCAATAATCTCCCCCTTTGGCATTGATTCCAATAACTCTTAGAAACTTCTCCAATAGGTAACATCTCCCTCATTCTAAACTTTCTCCCCCTTTGACATTAATGACAAAGAGATACCTACAACTTCTTGGATCAAACCTCTTGCAACCAGAGAAATCAACACATAGGGTTATGAGTTAATGAAGCATCATAAAAACATGTTCCCCCTATCTCCATGCATACCTTCTCATTACTATTCACCTAATATTGGAGCTAATAAACCACCTAATTAGATCCCCCTAAGCACTTGAATTCCTTAATGACTGATAGGGGTAGGAATTACACCCAATTTCTATTTTGGAGGTTCAAATGTTGCCTTTAGAAGTGGTTTAGTCAAAATGTCTACAATCTGATCCTTTGTAGAAACATATTCAAGTTTATCACTTTATTAACTTACCTTTTCTATTAGGAAATGATATATGATGCGAATGTGCTTAGTATTTGAGTGCATGATAGGATTCTTTGCAATGCTTATTGCACTTGTATTGTCACAATTGATAGGGCTAGGACTATCATACTCTACCTTGTATTATTTTAAGGTCTATCTCATCCATATGACTTGAGTTCAACATGAATTTTATAAAATGTATTCATCTTCACAAGTAGATAATTCCACGGATGGTTTCTTCTTGATTATCCATGATGCTAGGCACTCTCCTAAGAAGAAAGCTCCTCCACTAGTGTTCTTCCTATCATCTTGACTCTATGCCTAGTTTGTATCTGTATAGGCTATCAAGTTAAATTCCCCTCTCCTTGGGTACAAGAACTAAAACTCCATAGTCCCCTTGAGATACCTAAGTCTCCTTTTAACTTCTTGTAGATGATTTTCATTTAGGTCTACTTGAAATATTCCCACCAGACATACTACTTACATGATGTTAGCTCTAGAGGTAGTAGTGTATAGAAAACTTCCAATCATTGACCTATATGATGTTTGATTGACCTTTGGAGACTCATCTTACTTAACTTACACCCTATGATCATAGGTGTGCTAACAACCTTATAGTCTTCCATCTAAAATTTATTCAACATCTCTCTTATGTACTTATCTTATATACCTTTTTTGATTGATTGATTTATAACCCAAGAAATAATGATAGTTCTCCCAGTATGGATATCTCAAACTCTTTTTTCATCACATCTACAAAGGCCTTAGTCATATTCTCACAATTTCCACCAAATGTGATGTCATCCATATCGACAACTACTATCAATTAATGGTCATATTTTATCTTTATATAAAGATTACTATCTATAACTCTTCTTTTGAATCCTTGATCCAATAGATGCCTATCCAATCTAGTGCACCAAGATCTAAGAGCTTTCTTTAGACCATAAAGAGCCTTTTTCAATCTAAAAACATAGTCTTTATTTCCTGATAGTGAGAAACCCTTAGGTTAATCTATGTATACCTCCTCTTCCAAGTTCTCATTTATAAAAGCATATTTGAAATCCATCTGGTAAACCTTGAATCCTTTAAATCTTGCATATGATAGAAACAATCTAATGGCCTCTAATATTTTTAATAGAGCAAATGTCTCCTCAAAATATACCCCTTAAAATTATCCATACCCCTTGCATACCAATCTAGCTTTATTCATAGTGACTTTTCCATATTCATTCAACTTATTCCTAAACACCCATTTTGTACCAATGACATTCTTATATTTAGGCCTGGGAACTAGTTCCCAAGTCTCATTATTTTCTATTTGGTATAACTCCTCATTTATAGTGCCTATCCAAAACTTGTATTTGCTTGTTTCTACTAGGTTTTTAGGTTCAATATTAGATAATAGATCAACATTCTCTTGATTTAGATTACTTACCAGGCTTATCCTTGTTTGCATACCTACATCCTTATTTCCAATGATTTATGATTTAGGCTGGTATCTCTATTTCTATCTTGAATGACCTTTTGAATCTTGTCTTTCTTCAACTTATTCTTCTTCCTCATCAATCTCTATTGTTTCCTCTTTAGTCTTGAAGTCTAAATTCTTTTGTGTATCCTTTGACTATGAGTGTGACTTCTTAGAACTTGTCTCATCAACCTTCACATTGATGTTTTCCACTATCTTCTGAATCCTCTTATTATAGAATCTATAGGCTGAGTTCATTGATGAGTATCCCAAGAATATACCTTCATCAGACCTAGAATAAAAATTACCTAAGTATTACTCATCTCTCTTGATGAAACATTTTCTTCCAAACACTCTAAATCATTCCACATTAGTATGTTTACCTTTCCATAGTTCATAAAAAGTCTTATTACCGTTAATCCTTATCTATCCTCTATTCAAAATGTAGACTAAAATTCTCACTACCTTTATCTAGTATCCATAAACCAACCTTGACTCATTTAGCATAGTTCTTTCCATTTCTTAAACTATCATATTTTTTCTTTCCACTACCCCATTCCACTGAGGTGTCCTAACTACTAAGAACCATCTCCTTATCCCATGGTCCTCATATAAGTCATCAAACTCATTGGAACAAAACTCTCCTCCTTTATTAGATCTCAATAATTTTATCTTTTTATCCTTCTCATTCTCAACAAGGGCCTTGAATGCCTTAAACTTATGAAGAGCTTCTGACTTTTCTTTCAAGAATGCTACCCAAGTCATTCTTGTGTAGTCATCTATAATTAAAATGAAGTAACTATCTCCTTGAATACTTTAGATCCTTTTAGGCCCATAGAAATAAATGTGTATTAACTCCAAAGTTATTGTAGTAGATTACTCCTTGGATTTGAACCTACTTCTAGTCTGCTTACCATGTTGGCATGCCTTACAAAGTAAGTGTGTTTGTAGATTTGGTGATTTTAGGCATGTTCTTCACATACTTATTAGAGATTATCTTGATTATATTGTAAAATACCAACCTTATATGCCATAGACAACATTACTTCATCTTATTCACAAATCATCTCTCCTTCTTGATCTCATTTTGTGAACTAGGAATTTGACTAAGAAGAGGAGATTAATATTGTGTTAGTGAATGAAACCAAATAAAAAACACACTAAACTAACATCTTCATGCCTAGTCAATAAGGTGAGATTAGTGAAGAGAAAAAAATGAACAAAGAACAACTAAAATTCAAGGAAAACACATTCTTTACCTTCCTTGATGCTCCAAGAGTGTTATTCGATTGGCTTGCTTGGTTTGTGCTCATGAAGTCCTTGTCAATGGAAGCTTTGCTCCCTCCATCTCTCCTTGGCACCTTTGGATTATGGCTTGGCTTGGATTGGAATAAATTTGGCATGATAACACTAGTTGAATGAATATTTTTAATCAATTTTGCATTATAACTTCGCATAAATTAAGCTTAAAAATGATGTTCATGGCCTCTTTATTCATAGATTTTTGTAAATGGCTAAAATCAAATTGAACCATCCATCTCAGGATTAATATGTGTGGCTAAGGATTAATACAATTATGTAATTAAAATTTATAAATAGGCTCATAAACATTTGGGGTAGAGGAGAAATTAAGAGGCATGGAGGGCTTTGATGAGGCATGGGAGGCATGAATCCTAATATTTGTGGCATTTATGGCCTAGGAATGTCTTCCCAAGAAATGAGGTTACCTAATGATGCAAATATTCAATATTCATTTCCAAAACAAAGTATTCAACAAGTTTCCATGGGATTATTAATTAGGCCTTGATTTGGATTAATTAGCTCTTAAGCATGTTTAAGCACTTTGTGTACAAATTACTCAAATTGATTAGAATGTTTTGTTATTGGTCTAAAATTTAACTGTATTTGAATTGAAAGGTGATGTCAAATGTGTTGGATATATTATCCCATTTAGTATGTTATCAACAAAAAATAAAAAAGTCATGTGTCTTGTGTAAGAGATTTGATAGGAAAGAGCATTCTAGAGCACCCAAGTGCAAAATTGGCATTTTGACTCAAAATAATCTAATCAAATTTAAATGGCCTATAAATTGCATTACCCCGTTTAATGATATCTTAGCCAAAATCAGCACTTAAATATGTTAGTTTCACATCATTTAGTGTGTTTTAGTGTTTCTAGGCTAACTTGTGCATTTTGGGTGGAAATTGTCCAAAAGCTTGGTTGGAGGTCATTGGTGGTTAGATTTAGGTGTCTACACATTTAAGACATACACATTGTTCTCAATCCTATTAGCATTACCAATTAGTCTTCCTAATTTAGCTCTCTTTATATCACACCCTCTATCATGAAAGGTTAGTGTGTGTCCTATTATAACATTAATGTGCACCCTTGGAGAGGGTTCTTCTTTATCTCTCCCATTAATTCATAATATTAAGACAACCCCAGACTATGGGTAACCTATGTTGTGGTTGAACCTCCAGAATATGCTGACTTCCTCTTTGATGCTCACCTAAACTAATTCTAATCTAATGCTTCATGAGGAAAAGGGTTATAAATGGGATAAGGGATTTTAAGAAATGTATTTAGGTGATGCACCAAACTTAAAAGGGAAACTCTCATAAGCTTGTTCCCACACTAGATCAATAAAATACAATACTATCTCACACAACCTCAAGATCAATCAACTTGCATAAGTATTTCATAGAAGAGGTTCATAGTAGAAAACTAATCTAGACCTACAAGCAACATTAAAAACTCCATAATAAGGTCAAAAAAAAGGACAATGGATGAGGAAGAATCTCCTTCACACAATTCCATCATACACAAATCAAAAAACATAGACTCAAAGTAAGAGATAGGTAAAGAAAGTCCTTATTACATCAAGAAGTATTTCTTACAAATGCTTGACAGGGTCGAGCCTAGTCAAGAAGATCATAATTTATAGTATTTCAAAGAGTATCCTTATCTCCTAGAAAGATAAAAAGTCTAAAATCTAAAAAACTTTTCAAAGGAGAAGAGAAAGGGATAATATAGGATAAGGGGAGAAGATAGAATATGGAACATGTTTTGAGAACAATTAATGAGTTATGAGCTTTCAAGGTAATGACCCACCATGCTTTGGTCCAATCAGGATGCAATCTATTATAAACAAGATAGTCTTTATTTTTCCCAATATCCTCTAAGTAATATACTAGAAGACAAGCATTTTTCCAAAGATGGTGAATCATGATCCTACTTATGAAAGGGACCCTTAGGTACTCTAAAAATATATTAAATGCTCAGGCTGCTTCTCCAACCATTAGACCTCTATCTTTGATCTTTTATGCATATTTCCACATGGATTCTACATAAGGACAAAATGCTCACATCTATAAACATGGGTGAGCTTTGGTTATTTTGCTTTGGGAAAACCACTATTAGGAGCATGGCTTAGGATGTTCCTTCATTTATTACACATATCTACCCTTGCTTTGAGAACTAGACCTGGGTCTACTATAGAGGAAAACTAATCTAAGATTATTGGTTTTCCTATAATCTATATAGATGGCACTCTATTTGATGCCTAGTCCCTTTTATGATAAGTTTCCACCCTTTTGGCCTATATTAAGTCTTAAACCTATTTTACCTTGATGGAGCTCTACTGGTAATGTTTAGTCCTTATTATTTATCTTGGGTCAACTCAGGTCAAGTTCAAGCTTGATTCCATGTATTTTTTTCTAGCTCAAGTCCATTTATTTACTTTGCCTGAGTCAAACTGATCCACCGATCTTAGTCAAAAATGTCTCAACTTGGTCTTTTCTCATTTGTTATTAGAAAAATGACCTAGGATTCATTGAACTTGACCTTTGCTCACATCATCAAATCTCCTCTTACAGGTTAAACATGTGCCATTAGATCTTTTACCTAAGCTAATGATCTATTGACACTTGGCACCCACACATTTTATCTTTGGATCTTCTCATCAATCTGTCTATTCATATCCTTATGCCACATGGTGGCCTTTAAGCCCCTTGACCTTTTGACCTACTCGTGTACCATTTATTGTGGATGCTCGATCAAATGCCAAATGTTTATCTACTAGGAACCATTATTTAAAATCCAATGACTAGTTTATAAGCTTAAAATTGACATCCATGCTCTCATCAAATGATTTTTGCATGATCATCATTGAAATTTTCATGATAGTCAAATTTAATCTCAATAGGAATTATTTTACTTGATCTTAAAATTTACATCTATGCAACCATCAAATATGTTCATGAAACTATCAAATGGTGGGCATGTGGACATCCATTTTAAGCTCCAATGGTCTTTTTAAGTTAAATAGTTATTTGTTGGGGCCTAAATTTGATGTAGCATGAATGTTTCACTCTAAAATTCAATATTTTCATGCTTATAACTTGATCTATAAAGCTTGTGTGGGCATGAAAATTTTGGAGAATGATCCTAGAATGTATAAATTTTATTACACTTGATCCATTAGGCACATGAGTTTTCTGAGTGAAGATATTAAATACACAAGTTGGCTAGTCTATTTACTCTTGTGTGATGTCCTATCCTACTTCCCATGCATTTTACCTATAACAGATAATTTTCTCAAGCTATTTCCTTTAGACTTTTGTTTGGGACACTTTTTTATGAGAGTGACCCTTTAAGACTTTGTCTAAGACACTTTACCAAAGAAATGACCCTTCGAGAAAAGTGTTTTGGCCATATGACTAAAAAGTGATCCTTTAGGTTTTTTTCCTTTAGACAACCTTGTCAAAGAAATACCCTTAAATATTTTTATTCAATCCATTTTCTTGAAGAAACTCCCTTCAAAACTTTTGCATTGGACCAATTTCTGAGAGAATGACCCCACGAGATTTTTGCATGTGGGCTTTTTTCCATCAGGTTATTTGTTATGGATAAAATGTCTAAAAGATACATGTGATTTGATTTTTTCCTTGACCAAAATGTCCAAAAGAAAATAAGGTCTTTAGGAAAATTGTCCCAGACAATTTTCCCAACACAAATATACTTGGCCTTTTGATGCAAACAAAATGTTCGAAATAATTTGCACTTTGGGAATTTTGTTTCAGATAAAATGTCCAAAATAATTCCAAATGCTTAGAAAAATAAAATGAATCAAATCTCCCAAAATAATTCCAATAATTATCTAAAAAAGTGGAATAATTTCCTTGGGAGAACTCTAAATTCTTTAACACTTAGCCAAAATTGAAATATTTTGGTAAGCATAAACTTAGGCTTTTCTAGACCTATTCCTGTAACTGTTTAGCACCATGAAAACCTATCACTTAAAATGTTGATCCTACTTCTAAGAAATCTAATCCACTCAAAAATTGGAACCCTGATCATCTACTTAAACCAATCATATGTTTGGTATGTGGGTCAAAATTAGCCAACAACTTTAGTTAGTCATAAGGGTTACATGCTTGTCTATGAAAGAGAACCCAGAACAATTTACCTATCTAGTCTATTGGGCATGGAGTCTCCTCTCTACAACTGACCTGATCTAAAATTAGATACAAGGCTGACCCTTTCCAAAACTTCCTCTTGAAGTAAAAGGATAACAATAAGAATAAAAAATAAGGGCAAGTACATGTAGACATTTGGGGAAAAGAAAAATAAATAATCTACTAAACAAATGTGAATAAGGACACTTAGATAAAAACATAAAAAATAATCTAATATATAGAAGACCTTTTCAAAATTTGTCCCCTTGGATCAAAATGGAAACTTCTAGTATCACCCACTTGCAAAAAATTAGGATGGAAAATACCTAGATTTGGAGGTACTAGAATTGGTGAACCAAGCAGCTTGATGACCAATCCTTTTGATGTGTTCCCCAATGGATAGAATGGGATGAACATGTATCTAATGTAGACATACAGGTCCAAGTCTTCCAAATTTGGTTCACGTTGGACTATGGGATCACTTACTTATTGTTAATCATCACTCTTGAGAAAGTCTTACATGTAGACTACATGTAGGCTCTTGGGAACAACTACACTTGGTTCAATTGGTGGTTCAAAAAGACCATGTTCTTCTACCTTATCCTTATTTAAAATAGGATTGATCATGATTAAAACAATATGTTCATGGTTTTTTTTTAAAGGACATGTACCCCAACCTCTTCAAATTATTTGGTTATGGCATTGAGCCACACCATAATTCTTCAGGATCTTCACTAGTATGCTCATCAAATTAAATCACTTGAACACTTGGGATATATCCTTCATCAACCTCACTCAATATTTCATCTTATTCTTTAGCTATAAATGAGAGTTAATTTGACCACCCAAGGTTTGATGTATCATATTTTTCTTGCTTAAGGTCTGATCTACTTTCCTTTAGCTCTAATATATCAGGGCTATCCTCAACTGACACCTCATCTAAAAGTGGACTAAATTTTGGTTCCTAGTTCTAATCCTCTTCATAATTTATGTAGAGTGGACCTTTATTAGTCCATATAGAGTCTTCCCCATATTCATCTTACATATTATCCTCTTTAGACAAGTTTGTAACATTAAGCTGCTCCATTTCACTCAAGAAATGTGAGCACAAATGCTACCATCGACCTTCTAAACTATTTGAGCATATCTTAACTTCCACAGTAGGTTCATGAAGGTTGTCCTCTTACTTCTCATCAGGATTCTAAAACTCAAAAGCTAAAACATGCTCCTCCCTATGAATTGGGTTACCTATCATGATCTCCTCATGATAGACACTTGCATTTTCCTCTTCAAGTTCACCTATGACTACAAGCTCCTCCTTTGTAAGGGAGATGGTGATAGGATGAATAAATTTACCTTGCTTGTATCTTAGGAGGGTATCCTTCTAGTTAGCTACTTTGAATGATCTTTTAGGTGGCTCTTAAATTTGAGGAGAGAGAGTCTCAAAACTCTTATACACCAAGATCATTGAGCTAAGATATGGTTGCTTGATTCATTTATTACACAACTAACCCTTCCTCTACCAGGATTGGTTCTTAGACTACCTTAACCAACACCTCCCTTTTCATATTTGTATCCTCCTTGATTGATTTCCATAATGGGAATGTGTAAGACTTGGCCACCTCCTCTTTTTCCTGAATGGGTGGGGGAGAGGATGGTTTCACAAGAGAGGGTATGAAATAGTTAGGGTCATAAGAGAGGATCTAAGATGGGATATATTCATGTTCTTGAGTGAGAATGGGTATATGGTTAGGAGAGGTAAAAGTGATCGACTCAGGATTGACATACTCTTTTTCCATTTCTCAAACACTTCTTCAATGGATAATACCCACCCTTTCATTTCTTACTTCTCAACATGTGGGTAGTCAGCTTCTTCAAAGGATCCCCATACTTTCTAAAATTCTTTTAAGAAGATGTTTATCCATTCCATGGCATGGATAGGGAAGTCTTGTCCAAGCTTGACCCCCTCTTTGGTCTTCATGATTGTTCTTCCTTGGTCTAATATTGCCTCTCTAAGTTTTGACAAGGATGAACTTGGACAAGGTTGACTAGGGGGATGATCAGGGACTTTTGAAGGTTGAGTTTGAGGCTCTTGGAGGGAGAAGGTACATATTACTTGTCTAACTGAGCTTACTTCTATTCATAAGATATTAACATAATGTATTCATTTTGGACCATGTTTCTTATCATTTCTATGTCCTTACCCTTACAAGATGGCCATTGTTCACTTTCACATACTAACCATCTACTCTTTACTAACTGAAGAACACTCCTTGCTCTTTGTAGAGATTAGATAGGGATGACTAGAGAGAACTCCAAACCCTTACTAACCTCCCTTATCAACTCAATATAAATTACTAATACTTATTTGACCCCTGATAAGGATGTAATAGGGTAAGCCTAGTCTTGATAAGGGGAAGTAGAGGATTGATTTGAATTTAAAGGAAGCTAACCCTAGTCATATGCATGGGTAGGAGGAGGACAAAGGCCATGATAGGGTTGATAGGTTGTTTGAGGGACACTTGGGGGGAACACATAAACATTATTTGCCTAATAAGTGTGATGTTGAGGTAGAGAAAAAATATATTGATCAAAATATGACTGATTATACATACCAGATTATGATGATTAGGCACTTAGTTAGGTTGATTAACCAGCTGATAGATGCTCAAAGTCACCATTGATGTTTGTATAAAGTCTCTAAAGGCTGATATGTAGAAGAACAACACCATAAATTCTTCCACTACTTTGTACCTTAGTCCCATCGAGCATGTGAAAAACTATTATAACATTTATGTGCACCTTTTGAGAGGGTTATTTAGACTCTCTCCCATTAAGTCACAATATTGGGATAACCCTTGGCTGTGGGTAACCTATGTTAGAGCTGAACCTCTGGAGTAGGTCAGGTTCCTCTTTAATACTCACCTAAACTAATTCTCATGGGGAAAATGGTTAGAATGGGATAAGGGATCTTAATAAGGTTAACCAGGTAATGCACCAAACTTAAAAGGGAAACTCATATAAGCTTGAAACCACACTAGATCAGCAAAATATAATACTAGCTCACATAACCTCAAGATCAAGCTACTTTCACAAGTATTTCACAGAATAGGTTTAGATTAAAATACTAATCTAGACCTGTAAGCAACATAAAAAACTCCCTAAACAAGGTCAAAAGGGAGGAAAATGGATGAGGAAGATTCTCCTTCACACAATGCCATCATACACAACTCACTAAACACATACTCAAGGTAAGAGATAGGTAAATAAAGTCCTTATTGCATTAAGAGGTAGTTATTACAAATGTTTGATAGGGTCAAGCCTAACCAAGAGGAGCATACTTTACAATATCTCAAAAAGTATCCTTGTCTCCCAGAAAGATAAAAAGTCTAAAATCTGAGAACATTTACAAAGGAGAAAAGAAAGGGGTAATATAGGAGAAGAGGAGAAGAGAGAAGAGGGAGCATGTTTTAAGAACAATTAATGAGATTCCATCTTTCAAGGGAATGCTCCACCATGCTTTGGTCTAATTAGGATGTAATCTATTATGAACAAGATAGTCTTTGTTTTTCCCAATATCTTCTAAGTAATATTCTAGAAGATAAGATTTTTTCCAAAGATGGTGAGTCATGATCTTACTTATGAAAGGGACCCTTAGTTACTTTAAAATTAATTAAATGATCAGGCTGCTTATCCAACCATCAGACCTCTATTTTTGATCTTCTATGCATCTTTCCACTTAGCTTCTGCATAAAGACAAAACCCTCACATCTATAAACATGACTAAGATTTTGTTATGTCTGCTTTGGGTAGTTAGCTATTGGGATCATGGATCAAGACATTCCTTCATTTATTACACATAACTTCCCCTTGCTTTGAGAATTGGCCCTGGTCTCCTATAGAGGAAAACCAATCTAAGATTATTAGTTTTCTTATAGTCCATATATATGGCACTCTATTCAATGTTTGGTCCCTTTCATGATAATTTTCCATCCTTTTAGCCTATATTAGGTCTAAAAGACCTATTTTAACTCTATAGAGATCTACTAGCAATGCTTGGTCTTTATTATTTATCCTAGTTTAACTTAGCTCGAGCTCAAGCTCAGTTCCATGTATTTTCTACCAACTCAAGTCCATTCATTTACTTTACCTAAGTCAAATTTCTATATCAACCATAGTCAAAAATGTCCCAACTTTGTCCTTTGTTCATTGAATATTATCAAACCAACTTGGGCTTCATTGACCTTGACCCTTGCTCATACCATCAGATCTCCTCTAATAGGTTAAACACATGTTGTTAGAACTTCTACTTGAGCTAATGCACTATTGACACTTGGCACCTGCATATTTGGTCCTTGGATCTAGTCATCAATCTATCTACTCTTACACTTATGCTATGTGGTGGAATCTAACCCCCTTGACCTTTTGACCTACTTGTTTACCATTGATCTACTAGGACCCATTATTTGAAAGCCAACGACTAGTTTATGAGATTAAAATTGATGTTTGTGTTTCTATCAAATGATGTTTACATGATCATCATTGACATTTTTGTGATCATTAAATTTAATCTCAATAGGAATCATTTTTCTTGAGCTTAAAATTGATGTCTACAAGACCATCAAATACATTCCTGATCTCATCAAATGGCAAGCATGAAGATGTCAAGTTTAAACTCTAGTGGTATTTTAAAATTAAATGGTTATTTGTTGGGCCTAAATTTGATGTTAGCACGAATGTTTCACTTTGCAAGTCCATCTTTGCATGCTTATAACTTGAGCTAGAAAGCTCATGTGGGAATGAAAATTTTAGAGAACGATCCTAGTATGTAGAACTTTATTATGATTAATCTACTAGACACATAAGACTTCTAAGTGAATATACTAAATACACAAGTGGGCTGGTCCATTTGCTCTTGTGTGACATCTTATCTTGATTTCCATATATTTTCCTCACAATAAATAATTTCCTCAGGCTATTTCCTTTAGACTTTTGTTTAGGACACTTTTCCTGTGATAGTGACCCTTTGAGACTTTGTCTAAGACACTTTTCCAAAGAAATAACCCTTTGAGAAAGGTGTTTTGGCCACCTAATTAAGAAATTATCCTTTGGTTTTTTTGCCTTTGGACCACCTTCTCAAAGAAATACCCTTCAATATTTTTGTTTGGTCCATTTTCTCAAAGATATGCCCTTCATAACTTTTGCATTGGACCACTTTCTGAGAGAATGACCCCTTGGGACTTTTGCATGTGGGTTTTTTCCATCAGGTCATTTATTGTGGACAAAATGTCTTAAATAAACATATGCTTTGGTTTTTGCCTAAAAAAAATGTTTGAAAGAAAATAGGGTCTTCAATAAAATTATCTTGATCAATTTTCTCAACACAAATATACTTGGCCTTTTGATGTGGATAAAATGTCTGAAAGAATTTGCGCTTTAAGAATTTTATTTTGGATAAAATGTTTGAAACAATTCCCAATACTTATCCAAATAACCCAAAACAATTCTAACAATTAGCTAAAAAAGTGGAATGGTTTCCTTGAGAGATCTATGAATTCTCTAACATGTAGCCAAAAGTTAAAATGTTTAGCTAAGTGTAAACTTAAGAATTTTTAGACCTATTCCTACAACTATTCAACACCATGAAAACTTACCACATACAATGTTGATCTTGATTCTAAGCCACTTGATCCACTCAACAATTGGGAATTGGCTTATCTACTTAAACTAGGTAGAAGCTTGGTATGTGGGCCAAAATTGGCCAACATCTTTGGTGACTCATATGGGTTTCATGCCTATTTATACAAGAGAACCTAGACCAATTTGTTTTTCTATTCCATTAGGAATGGAGGCTCCTCTCCGTAACTGAGTTGATCTAAAACTAGATAGAAGGATAACCCTTTCCAAAAATTTCTCTTAAAGCAAAAGGACAAAAATAAAAACAACAAACAAGGGCAAGTGCACATAGACACTTAGGGAAAATAAAAACATCTAATCTACTAAACAAATGTGTACAAGGGCATTTAGAGAAAAGCATAAAAACTAATCTAGTATATACAAGACCATTTCAAAATTGTCCTCCTAGATCAAAAGGGAAACTTCTAGTATAATCCACTTGAAATAAATTAGGATGGAAAATACCTAGCTTTGAAGGTACCAGAATTGGTGAACTAGGTAGCTTGATGGCCAATCCTTTTGATATGTTCCCTAGTGGATAGAATGGGACAAACATGTCTCCAATGTATATATACTAGTCCAAGTGTTCCAAATTTGGTTCATGTTGGAATATAGGAGCACTTATTTGTTTTTGCTCATGATTATTGAAAAAATATTTCATGTAGACTATATTTAGGCTTTTGGGAGCAACTTCACTTGGTTTAATTAGTGGTTTAAAAAGATCATGTTCTTATACCTTATCCTTATGTAAATTAGGATTGATCATGCTTAAAACAACATGTTCATGGTTTTATAAAAGAAGGACACATCCCCTAGCCTCTTAAAATTATTTGGTTATGGCATCGAGCCTTTGCCATAACTCTTCAGGCTCTTCACTAGTATGCTCATCAAATTGAATCACTTGAGCACTTGGGATATCTCCTTCATTAACCTCATTCAATATTTCATCTTGTTATTTAACTATAAATGAGGGTTGATTTGACCACCCAAGTTCTAAAGTATCATATTTTTCTTGTTCAAGGTTTGATCTACTTTCCTCCAACTCCAACATATTAGGGCTATCCTCAATTGACACCTCATCTTGAAGTGGACCAAATTATGGTTCCTAGTTTTGATCATCTTCATCATTTGTGTAGAATGGACCTCTAGTAGTCCATTTAGGGTCTACCCAATGTTTAGCTTGTGTATTGTCCTCTTCAAGCAAGTTTACATAATTAAACTAATCTATTTCACTCAATAAATATGAGTGCAAATGTTTCCATTGACCTTTTAAACTATTTGAGCTAATCTTGACTTCCACACTAGGTTTATGAAGGTTGTCCTCTTGATTCTCATTAGGATTCTACTACTCAAAAGATGAAACATGTTCCTCCCTATGAATCAGGTTGCCTATCATGATCTCCTCATGATAGACACTTGCATTGTTCTCTTTAGGTTCACCTATGATTGCAAACTTCTCCTTTATAAGGGAGATAATGGGAGGGTGAATAATTTCACCTTGATTGTATCTTAAGAGGGTATCCTTCTAGCTAGGTACTTTGAATACTCTTTTATGTGGCTCTTGAACTAAGGAGAGAGTCTCATTATTCTTGTACACCAATATCATTGCACTTATATGTGGTTGTTCAATTCATTTCTTGCATAACTAACCCTTCCTCTACCAAGTCTGTTTCTTAGACTGCCTTAACTAAGACCTCCATTTTCATCTTTATGTCCTCCTTGATTGATTTCCATGAGGGGAATGTGTAAGACTTGGACACCTTCTCTTTTTCCTAAATGGGTGGGGGAGAGGGTGGTTTCACAAGAGAGGGTATGAAATAGTTAGGGTCATTAGAGAATATCCAAGATGGGATATCTTCATGTTCTTGAATAAGAATGGGAATAGGGGTAAGAGATGGAAAACTAATTGGCTCAAGATTGACATACTCTTTTTCCTATTTCTCAAACACTTCTTCAATGGATAATACCCATCCTTTCATTTCTTTCTTCTCAACATGTTGGTAGTTAGTTTCTTCAAAAGATCCCCATACATTCTAGAATTCTTAGAATAAGATCTTTATCTCTTCCATGACATGAATAGGGAATTCTTGTCCAATCTTGACCCCCTATTTTATCTTCATGATTTTTCTTCCTTGGTCTAATATTGCCTCTCTGAGTTTTGACACGGATAGACTTAGACAAGGTTGACTAGGTGGCTGATCAGGGACTTTTAAAGGTTGATCTTGAGGCTCTTAGATGGGAGAGGGTACATAAAACTGGTCTAAATGAGCATATTTCTCTTCATAAGATATTAAAATATTGTCTACATTTTGGACCATGTCTCTTATCATTGCTATGTCCTTACCCCTCAAGATGATCATTGTTCACTTTCACAAACTGACCATCTTCTCTTTACTAACTAAAGAACACTCCTTTATTTTTGTAGAGCATGGATATAGATGACTAGAGAGAACTCCAAACCCTTACCAACCTCCCTTATCAACTCAATATAAGATGCTAATTCTTGCTTGACCCCTGACAAGGATGTAACATGGTAAGCCTAGTCTTGATAAGGGGAAGTAGAGGACTAATTTGAATGCAAAGTAAGATGATCCTAATCATATGCATGGGTAAGAGGAGGTCAAAGGCCATGATAGGGTTGATAGGCTATTTGAGGGCCACTTGAGGGGAACACATAAACATTATTTTCTTGATAAGTGTGATGCTAAGGTAGATAAAAAACATATTGATAAAAAATATTACTGATTTGATATACAAGATTACAATGATTAGGTACTTAGTTAAGCTGCTTAACCAACTGATAGATTCTCAGAGTTGTCATTTATGTTTGTATAATGCCTCCAAAGGGTGATATGTAATAAAACAACACCAAAAATCCTTTCACTACTTTGGACCTTAGTCCCATCAGGCATGCCATAAACTATTATAACATTAATGTGTACCCTTAGAAAGGGTTCTCCAAGATTTCTCTCATTAAGTCACAATATTAGGACAAGCCTACACTATTGGTAACCTATGTTGGGGGTAAAACTCTAGACTACGCCAAATTCCTCTTTGATGCTCACCTAAACTAATGCTTCATGGGGAAAAAGGGTTAGAAATGGGATAAGTGCTCTTATTAAAGTTAACTAGGTGATGCACCAAGCTTAAAATGGAAACTCCCGTAAGATTGAACCCACACTAGATCAATAGAAGATAATACTAGCCTACACAACATCAAGATCAAGCTACTTGCATAAGTATTTCAAGGGAAGAGGTTAATAATAGAACACTAATCTAGACCTACAAGTAGCATTGTAAACTCCCTAAACAAGGTCAAAAATGAGGACAATGGATGAGGAAGATACTTCTTCACATAATAACATCATACACAACTCACCAAACACAAACTCAAGGCAAGAGATAGGTAATGAAAGTCCTTATTGCATTAAGAGGTAGTTCTTACAAATGCTTGACAAGGTTGAGACTAATCAAGAGGAGCTTACTTTATAGTATCTCAAAGAGTGTCCTTATCTCTCAAAAATATAAGAATTCTAAAATATGTAATTATTTAAAAAGGAAAAGAGAAAGGAATAATATAGGAGAAGGGGAGAAAAGAGAAGAGGGATCATGTTTTGAGAACAATTAATGAGCTCCTAACTTTCAAGGAAATGTTCCACCATGCTTTGGTCCAATCAAGACGTAATCTATCATGAACAAGGTAGTATTTATTTTTTCCAATATCCTCTGGGTAATATAATAGAAAACAAGAGTTTTGCCAAATATGGTGAGTCATGATCCTACTTATGAAAGGGACCCTTAGGTACTCTAAAAATATATTAAATGCTCAGGCTACATCTCCAACCATCAGACCTCTATATTGGATCTTCTATGCATCTTTCCACTTAGCTTCTACATAGGAAGAAAACCCTCACATCTATAAATTTGACTGATATTTGGTTATATCTACTTTTTGTGGCTATCTATCAGGAGCATGGCTCAAGACATTATTTCATTGATTACACATAGTTGTCCCTTACTTTGAGGACTGGACTTGGGTCTACTATAGAGGAAAACCAATATAAGATTATTAGTTTTCTTATAGTCCATATAGATGGTAATTTATTCAATGTTTGGTCCCTTTTATGATAAGTTACCACCCTTTTGTACTATATTAGGTCTAAAATACCTATTTTACCTCTATAGAGCTTTACTAGAAATCTTTGGTCCTTATTATTTATATTGGTTCAAATTGAGTCGAGCTCGAGCTCGGTTCCATGTATTTTGTACTAGCTCAAGTCCATTCATTTAATTTTCCTAAGTTGAACTATTCTATGGACCTTAGTCAAAAATGTCTTAGCTCGATCCTTTGTTCATTATTTATTGGCAAACCAACTTGGGCTTCATTAACCTTGACCCTTGCTCATACCATTATATCTCCTCTGATAGGTTAAACTCATGCTATTATATCTTCTACCCAAGCTAACACATTATTGACACTTGGTACCCACACTTGCATTTGGTCCTTGGATTTAATCATCAATCTATTTGCTCTTATGCTTACACCATGTGGTGGCCTCTAAGCCCCTTAAAATTTTGACTTGCTCATGTACTGTTGATATTGAATGCTTGATCAAATGCCAACTATTGATCTACTATGACCACTATTTTAAATCCAATGGCTAGTTTATGATCCTAAAATTGATGTCCATACTCTTGTTAAATGATGTTCATGAAATTGTCATTGACATTCATGAAACCATCAAATTTAATCTCAATATGAATTATTTTTCTCAAGCTTAAACCTAACATCTACATGACCGTCAGATATGTTCATGAGCCCATCAAATGATGGGCATGTGGATGTCAATTTTAAGCTCTATTCATATTTTTAAATTAAATGGTTATTTGATGGGGCTTAAATTTGATGTTAGCACAAACATTTCACTCTGCAAGTTCATATTTATATGCTTATAATTTGAGCTAAAAATCTCATGAAGGCATCTCTCCTTGATCTCATTCAAGACATACATGTTGTTCTCAGTCCTCTTAACATTAACAATTAGTCTTCCTAATTTAGCTCTCCTTATATCACACCCTCTATCATGAAAGGTTAGTGTGTGTCCTTTGTTGAGCATTTGACTTACACTAAGTAGTTTACATTTCAATAATTCCACATACAACACATTTTCTATCTTGGTCTTCCTATTGTCCAAACTCAAGATACCCTTACCAACTATATTGGTAGTTGTGTTATCTCCAAATCTCACTATTTATGTAGCATTATTATTTAATAAAATTAACTTCCTCTTGTCTCCTATCATGTGGCTTGAACAAACACTATCTATATACAATTTCATGCCTTCATCTTGAATGTGAAAGGCAACCTTAACTAGCATGGATTCTTCTCCTTTAGTCTTTTGCTCCTCCTTCAAATTTTCCACATGGTCTAACTTCTTGATCCAATTCTTAGTGGTATGAACATAGGGCCATTTGTCTTGATTGATCTTCTTCATATGTCTTATCTTTTAATCCCTTGCAATATTCCACTTTGATCACAATTATAGCATAGAATTCTGGTTCTACTATAGAGATGTGTGTTCATCCTATTCCTTCATGAGGAATTGATTCTAGCATGATGTCTATAATCCATAACCCTATGTCCATATTGATTTCATGATAAATAGTAACCATTGAAAGGATTCACATACCTTGTCTATTTGATGTTGAATGATGCACTTCTACCTTTGTTGTCTCTTGGAGTCAAGTTCTTCTTGACTTATTGATGATCAACTTGAGTCTTAGATTTGAGATTTTTTGCATAGGTCTTTACATTTTTAGTACCATAATTTATTGATGATCCATTATATTTTATATATGACTCACCATGTTTTCTTTTTTTATCTTCTTTGAGTCTAAGACCTATCTTGTCATGTGGAGACCTTTGATTATTCAAAATATCACCAAGAACTTTAGTACTCTTTTCAAATTTTTGACATGTCTTCAACTTGACTATTTCCTAATCCAATTCTACCTTCAAGGACTCCATTTCTATTCCAAACTTGATGCATTCTTACTCCTTAATCTTAAGACTTGTAGTGATAATTTCAATATGAGTTTACAACTATTTGATTATTTCCTCATGTTCATTGGTGTTTTTGCTTAATATCTCTTCAAAGAGATTGATTTTTTCCTCATAACTCTTAACCAATGATCTTAGTTTTTTATTATTATTTATCTGGAACTTCAACTCCTCTAGAGCCCTCACCAATTCTACCTCAAGGTTCACTTCATCTTCTTCTTCATCTAATTCTTCATTATCCATACGACTTTTCCCTTTTAAACATGTGCACCAAATCTAGGATCCAAACAAAATATTATCAAAAGAGATAGTGAAACCCAAAAATAATGACACCAATATGAAGGAATTAAAAAGGTAAATTAGAATGCAAATATTGTACTTACCATCAATTTTACCTTCTCATAGCTCCGATCCAAGACTGAGGTTTGTGTCCTTGAATTTGATTGTTGGATTGCTTGTAGATGCTTGAAAATAGTTTGGATAGGCTTGATAATGGCTTGTTTGATACACTTCCTCACTCACTTGTGCCCTCAATTCTTATTCAAAAGCTCATTCAAATGTTCATTATCTTGAGAAAGGGAAGGTATGTTGGTTTTATAGATTCATGAAGGGAGATCTTATGGTCCAAATTTGAATATGGGCCATCAAGATCTAGGGTGGAAGATTTTCCATGGAGTTTTTAATTCCATGGAATCCTCTAGAATAGAGGATTCTAGAGGAGATGCTCTATAATGGAGAGATATCTTGAATTTTGAAAATTCTAGAGATTTATCCATAGGGTTTTAGGTGCTTAGGGAAGGCTAGTATAGGGTGGTGGATGGGTAGTTAGGTTTTTTTTTTTTTTTTTTTTAAACTTTAAATTGGCAAGTGGGATTAAGGGTAGGTTTAATGGGTAATAATTCTTATTTAGGGATTAATTGGTTTTAGGCTAGAACAAAGGTTGAATGGGATATGGTAATGATTATAGGAATTGGACCAAGGGTTATTATGGCTAGGAAATGGGATAATTAGGCCAAATTAGTGAGAATTATGATAATTAATAGGGCAAACACATTTTATTGCATATATTTTTCCCCTCTTTGAAAGGGAATTATGAGTGGATAGAGTGGAAGGAGTAATGGTCTTTAAAATAAAAACCATGTCATGGATGAATGTTAGTAGATTCTATTAGGGGATATGATGTCCCCTAAAGGGGACATGCATAGAAGAATGAGATAGATGGCCACTCAAAAAAAGAAACTATAGGATGCTAAATGTGGCATAGAAGATAAAGAAGATGAGATCGAGATCAAGTAATGAGCTACAAATTGATAATGATGCCCCTAGAAAGGACACATGCTTAGGGAATAAATGTGATGGGTGTCACAGTTGTAAACACATCCCAAGCAAGGACACATACTTGGGAATCAATCGTAACATGATGATGATAGGATTAAAATGCCATAAGATTTAGACCTATCCCAAGAAAGGATACATGAAAGGGAGAGCTCTAGGCTAGGATAAGATGAATGATAGTATTAAGAGGAGGTAAGATTTATATGTATCCCAAGTAAGGATGCATACAAGGGAGAGATCTAGGCCAAGATAAAACTGATGATTAGATAAGATGATGGGTGTAGCTCAAAGCTAACTCGATTGGATGATAGAGAAGAACTGATGTGATCGAGTAACCAAAATAATTGGGAAGATGCCCCTAGCAAAGACATGTGCAAGGGAATGAGGAAGGATATAATGGCCTTAGGTATTAAAAATTGGCCAAGTGCTACCTTAATGAGAGCTTAGGCTGATATAGTGTAGGTCAGAATAGAAATGATGATTGGGGATGGGATAGGAACCTGGGTTGGATTAGGTGGATGGGAAAACTAGAAGGAGGTTAGTAGGGAGATAGTAGAAAGAAGAAGGAATAAAAACACTATCTTGAGGAAAAACATGGCTAGAGGGGGTTAATATAGGCTAGGGGGTAGGTGAGGAGGTCATTTTCATGGTTTTATTTACATAAATCTAGAGCTCCAACTGAGAACCATGAACTACATTCCTTAAGCTTCACACTATGGTGAATGAGTTTGTGTTTATCAGAGAGAGCCTGAGGTAGGACCTCTGATGAGTAGATCATCATGTTTTTTATGTTTCTAGTAATTTTGTGTATTTTTAGGCTAAAAAGGATTAAGGCACTATGGATCTACAATCTCATGATTGTGAGTTATTCCCTTAGTCACAATATTGTAGATGTGAATAGAGGAATTAGGGGTAGATATGGTGGGATTAAAATATTATGTGGTTAGAGTAGCAAGATTGTAATCCTGCTACTAGGGGAAATAACAAGATTGTAATCCTATTACTAGGGAGATGTGGGATTGTAATTTCATGAGTAGATAATATAATGACTGAGAAGTGGCAGTATTGTAATACCACCACTGGGATGAGGATAAGAATAATGGGATTGTGGTGGGGATGGGTGGACAAGGATTGAGGACTAGGTAAGAGGGAAAAAGAACTTTATGGCTAATTAGGGGGTAGTTAACTTAGGCAAATGGGTAGGCTAGATGGGTGGGGAAAATGAATAAGGGTAAATGGGCTAGGTAATGGAAAGATAAGATAGATAGGGAAAGTGAGGGAGATGAGTTGATTGATTATGTGGTCATGATGCAAGAGTGCTTAGGGATATTAACATCTCAATCGAGGCACATAGAGGATTTACATAAGATATGGTAAGTGATGGTTGAGGAGTATGGGGTCTTAGAGTTGATAGGCCTACATGATGTGGTGACTATGTCACTAATTTAGATTTATTGATAATTTATCATAACCCTGGTGGAGTGGTGGCACTCAGAGACTAACTCTTTCCACTTTATGACCAAAGAGATGACTGTGACATTAGAGGATGTGTACAAGATATTCTACTTGTTGATGATCAAGGTAAGGATTTACTAAAGATATTAAATGTTGGTGTTGATGTTTTAGTGGTTAGGTAGGATTTTTTAGATTGGATTATGTGATGGGTCCATTAATCTGGACTAATGTCAGTGGGAGGGGACCCTAGATAGGCTGACTTTAGTAGTCATGGCTCTTATATCTGGCATTTTATTATTGGATAAGAGTGGGAAATGGTTCCACCTCAACTTGGGGAGGTGGTGGTAGACATGATACATGATCAGTGAGTGTTTACTTGGGGACCTATCATCTTGGCCCATTTATATAGTGAGTTGCATCTTGGTGCTTATAAGGGTGTATAGAGTTTTGGGCCCTCAATGCTACTTTAGATATGGAGCTGGGAACACATTGTGATCTAGTTGATATTGAGAGCTCTTGCTAGATTAGAGCTAGGGCATATGATGGTGTTTCAATGGCATGTGATTGTAGGTGTGGCACTAGGGCATACAAGGGATATGATGTATTATAGATAGGAATTTGACACCCTACACCTAGATTAGATCATATGGATATTATACCGAGGCATTGTTTTTGGGTGGGGAGATGAGGCATATACTTATTTCATGTTGAACCCATATTACATTATTAGGAGGCATGATTATATTATTGAGAAATATAGACTAGATTGAGTATAGTGCCAGTTTGGTTGTGTTTAGGATGTGCCTGATCCTAAGCATATTTTTATATAGATCATGTGAGATAAACCACATTAGGAGAGTCCAGTGGTGAGGTTGGATACACTTTTTAATTATGATGATGTGGCATCTAAGCAATGGGATTTTGTGATATTGATACTAGAGCCAGGGCTTACAGTGGCATATCTAGCATGGTGGTAGCTTGAGTAATGAGGTGGTTGACATAACCTCAGCGGATGATGAAGTAGTGTGGTAGGTGTTAGTAATGCAAGCTCATATTCATGAGTGATCAAGGTAGCATAGATAGGTACCAACCTAGGATGAAATATATGGGGATGGAGTGGGGGATATGATGGATATTGATATGGGGAATGGTGTATAAGGACAAGGGCATATTGATATACAAGGCCCAGATTAGACTAAGGCATAGGGATAGAGAGGGATGGATTCATAGGTAACTATTTCATAAATTCCCACACTACTAATTAGAGGAATAAGACCATCCCATCTTGCATGGTTTGTAGATGATGAGGTGTTGATATCTAGATTGTAGATAGAGATTAAGCCTTAGGTCATGGATATTTGGGCTATTAGTTGAGAGTGGGACCAACTTCACACATAGATACATGCATTGAGGATGTAGGAGGATAAGAGATTAACACAGGCATAAGGATATATTGTAAGCTTATAAATACATATCACTCAGTAGGAGAGTAATTTATCCTAAATCTAAGTATAAGTAGTGGCTCTTTAGAGGTAGATACATGAGTGAGATGCATAGATTATTACCCTATAGGCTTAGGTTAGGGAGTGAGACACCTAGTTTGAGTAGGGACAATTGTAGATTGTGACTTTATAGGGACACGTGGATGGGTTTCCAAGATATATGGAACCATTATAGGTGTGTATTCAAGGATTATAGGGAGAGATATCCATTATAGAGAGGGCTTGAGATGCTATAAATGTGGGTCTCTAGGGATAGGGGATGATGGGGATGATGAGCTAAATTATGTTATTGACTAGGAGGTACAATTTTACTAGACTCTATATGGTTGTTGTACTGGTGGAGCATAGAGCAAGATCTTTTTTGGTGAGCCAATCATCAGTGAGGTAGCCTTTGAGGAGCTAAGGGTTGAGGCCATGCTTGTCACCACAACCATGATAGTTTGATGTATACTTCAAGACATTCTTTTATATATTATATAGGGGATTTTTTATGTATATATGATGATTCATTATTTACACACTCATGCATAATGATGATTATGTATGATGTTTGATGTGAAGAGATGTGGATGTATGATGGCTTATTATGATGATTTTATTTTATTAGTTATGTTGATTATGTGTGTATGATGATACTCTCATGTTTTTGATGATTTATGGTGATGTATGTTTATGATTTCATGATGTTTGAGAATTTTAAGTGTTTTATGTTAGATTATGGTAGTTTAGGTGATGATGATAACCTTATGATGGTGAGCTTATGTTATAGACATGTTTTTATGTGACGATGGCTATGATGAGGGTATATTTATGTGATGATGATGAGCATTTATTATTTATTTGTGATATATGTTAGATGGGACATGATAACTATGATTATGGTTATGTGTTTTATTGTTATGGTTAATGGATGTGATGATAAGGATGTTATTTATGATAAGTGAAATGTTTGACTAAGTATGTACTTGGTTTTATTTATAGCTTTTATTGTCATGCTTATGGATATGAATCATGTTATGGGTGATGTGCATATTTTTGTGATGTGATATCTTCAGGATGCTTGTGATGGGATTAATATATATATATGAGATCATGATAAATTATTATTTTCCTTATGATACTACTAAAGTGATGGTTGATGTGGGGACTTAGCAATGCATGTGAGATGGGATTGTTTTACTTATTTACAATAGATATCACCCCTATTTAATAGATGATTGTCCTTCAAGTTTTGGCAATCCTAAATCATGGAGGTAGAATATTATAGGATCAAGGGGGATAGGGAAGGTTTTGGCTTAGGGTTTTGGGATGGTTTGGAGGACGTTGTTTGGGATTGGTCATGGGGGTAAGATTTTTGTCTCAGGGAGATTTTAAAGTGATCATAAAATCCATGTTAATATAACATATTTATGAGATATACTAATGGTCTTTATAGGGCCACAACATTTATATCAAAGATGTATAGAGGGAACTCCATTGAAAGTGAGATGATCCATTTGAAAGTGTTTACTTCGATGGTTCAGCCTTGCCATCCTAGTTCCCCTATGTATATGCATATGAAAAAGAAAGGTAATAAAAAAACAAGACTTAATTTCATAAGCAAAAATATTCATACTCCTCTGAAATGATTACAAAGATTGAGGATGAAGGCCAGATATGGGGATGATGAGGGGATGAGAATGGTAGTGGTTGAGCTATCCTTGGGCACAAAAAGGTGACCAAGTGTTTCCTACATAGTCTAAAAGACCTCAAATCAATGTAGTTTTGGATAAAAGGAGGTTGATGATGATGATAATGGTGGTTAGGAAAATAGATGATAATGATGTATTGATAGATAACTGATTATAGGTGATATGAGAATGTAATACAAATGATGTATGGACAAGGTTCAAACCATGAAGCCCAAAATAAAGGAGGTTAGACTATTTCATGAGGAATTAGAATCATAGTAACCCCATTGTTATGTTTACCTTTGTTGGTGATAGTGGGAGTGGATGGTTGTATGGATGGCAAAGATTTAGCATGATGTGGCTAGGGCTAAGAGGAGACATAGCTATCATAGGGAATCCTATCTAAAAGAGTTGATAGAGGTAGGTTAGGATGATAAAAGATCTTAGGGATATGGATAATGTCTCCAAGGGTAAGAAGATGATTTGGGAAGGTCCCTCCAACAATGATCCCATAGGTAGCCCTTGCTACTTTTGTGATGAGGATGTTGATTCTTTGTTATAGATTCCCACTTATTGATACGAGGGCTAGGCTATCCTTACCATGGTGCTAGGAATTGGTTTTCACCATGGTACTTGCCTAAGGCACTAGCAAGCTAGTTTTCACCATTGGTCAATTTTTTTATATATAGAGATGGATGGGATGGATGAGTCCTATAGATGGAGGATATAGGGACTAGGCATAAAACTGCTTGAGATTCATGATGTTTATAGGATCATCTAATTATTATCCCTCATCATGGCCATTTTTTATGCTCCTGAGCCAAATTTGGTAATAATGATATATGGGCCCAACCAATTGGCTTCAAATTTTCCCTTCTTGTCTCTTTCTGTGTTAGTGTTCTTCTAGTTTTCCTTGACGACCAAGTAACCTATTTCAAACTCTTGGGCCTAAATATTCTTATGGTACTGATTATTGAGCTTATTTTGATATACCATCAGGTGATTCAAAGCTTTCTGTCATTTTTCATAGAGGAGTTCCAACTCTTTTAGGTGCTCTTATTGGTGATTGTGGTCAGTAATTATGCCTCATAATGAGAGATGAAGAGAAGGGAGCTTTAATTCCATGGGTAATATTTATTTAGCTCTGTATACCAAGGCATAGGGGGTGGCCCCTATGGTTGTGTGAACATTAGTATGATAGGCCCATAATGTTGGATATAATTGAATATGCCAATCATGCCTATCTTGATTGACTATCTTCTTCAAGATTTTGATTAGGGTCTTATTAGTTGCTTCTGTTTGTCCATTACCTTGGGGATAATATGGGGAATAGAAATGTTGCATGATGTGGTACTTTCAACAAAGGGCCTCAACATCCTAATTCTTGAAATACTTGCCATTGTCTGAGATAATATTAGTAGGGATGCCAAAGTGGTAGATGATTTGATTGAGGATGAATTTAGATATTTGGAGGCCATTTGTGTAAGTCAACAACATTACCTCTACCCATTTTGTGAAATATTTTGTAGCTATGATAATAAATCTATGCCCATATGAGGAAGTAGGATTAATCTTAATGATTAGATCAAGGCCCCATATAGAGAAAAGTCATAGGCTCATGATAAGATGTAGTTTTTGTGCTGGTGCATGGATAAGGTTTCATACCTTTTACATGATTCACATTTCCACACATATTGATAAGCATCATGTTCCATGATTGGCCAATAGTATCCAATTCAGAGGAGCTTCTTGGCTAAGGCCATCCAACTGATGTCCCCTCCACAAATGCCATCATGGACTTCTTTAATTGCTTGAGTTGCCTCATCCAAGGTCAAACACCTTAATAGGGTTTCATCATAACCACTTTGATAGAGTGCGTTGCCTAGGATGGTATAATGGGTGGCTTGATGGAGAAAGGATTTTCATTGATGGTGAGTAAGATTAGATGGTAGGGTATTGTCATGGAGGTATTGGTAGATGGCATGATACCCAGGGAGAATATGATTATTAATGACCAAAGAGTGATAAGCTTGAGTGATCAATTATTTAATCAAAAAAATTCCCTCTAAGACATATTTAAGAAGATTAATGATGGATCCCAAAGTATCCATAGAGTTATCTACCTTATTATTGGCTCATGGGACTTGCTCAAATGTGATATATTGAAAACTAGTTTTTAATTGGTCAACCAGTTGTTTATACAAGGGCAACTTCTCAAATTTTGTTTAGAACTCTTTATTTACTTATTTATGATTAGTTGAGAGTCCCTAAATACTTGTAAATGCTAGATGTTCCACTGTATGGAAAAATGAAGTCCTGCAATGAGGGCCTTGTATTTTGAGATATTGTTGGTATATGGGAACACGAGATGAAATACTTTGGGAATGAAATCACCTTATGGGGTGACTAGAAAGATTCTTACCCTTGACCATGAGTGGTAAAGGATCCATCAAAATATAACTTCTAGTTTCCCATCTATGAGGTGCTCATAATGGATTCATCTAGAAAGGGAGAGGTAAGTGGCTCAATCAATTCTAATGGAGTCTCTACCAATTGATCTACTATAAACTATCATTTGATTACTTTATGATGGACATATTCAATATCAAACTGAGTAAGCAACATGATCCACTTGGCTACATGACATTTTAATGTTGCTTTGGATAGGAGATACTTTAAAGGATCTATTTTTGTAATGAAGTGTACTTGATTATTGAGCATATAATGCTAGAGTTTTTGGGAGACAAAGACCATAGATAAACATGTCTGTTCAACTGGCATATAGTTTAATTCATATGCTATTAAGGTAAAACTAAGATAATAAATGGCTCACTCCTTTCCATAATCATTATGTTATGTGATTTAGGCTCCAATGGCATAGGGAGTGGTGGATATAAATAGCAATAATGGTTTGCCTAAAACTAGTGCAGACAAGATAGGTGGATTTTTTAAGTATAGCTTAAGATTCTTGAAAGCCTTCTGATAATTTTCATCCCACTAAAATTTTTCTCCTTTGTTAATCGAGTGAATGGATGACACATATCAATGAGCTATGAGATAAAATGCCTAATAGCCTAGATCTTACCTTGAAGACTATGAACATATTTAAGTGTTTGAGGAGGTGGCATATCAGTGATTGCTCAAACTTTTACTAGATCTATCTCAATACCTCTCCTAGATACAATGAACCCTAGCAACTTTCCTGATGTTATTTCAAAGACACACTTTATAGAGTTCAAGTTTACCTAATATTCTCATAGTCTTTCAAAGATCTTAGGGAGGATTGTAGGATGCTTGGATCAGGAGTGAGACTTTCCCAAGGTATCATTAACATAATATTCCAAAATATCATGCATCATGTCATGCAAGATAATAGTCATCATGCATTAGTATGTTACCCCTACATTATTTAGGCCAAAAGGTATGACCGAATAGAAAAATGTGCCCCATGGGGTGATAATGTTGTTTTGTGCTGGTATTCAAGAGTGATTTTGATCTAGTTGTATCCTAAAAATCCATCCATGAGAGATAGCATTTCATAACCTATAGTTGAATCTACAATCATATCAATATTAGGAAGTGTAAAATCATCATTGGGGCATGCCTTATTGATGTAAAAAAAATTGGTACATTTTTGAATCCTCCCATGTGGTTTTGATATAGGGACAATATTAGATATCCAATCAAAATAGTCAATAGGATGAATGAATCTTACGTCCAAGAATTTTTGTAGTTCTTCCTTAACTAGTAATGCCACCTTGGATGCATATTTTATAATTTTTTTTTGACTAGTTTAGCATTAGGATGAACATCAAGATGATGGACTACAAGTGAAAGATCCAACCCATGCATATCTTCATAGATCTAGGCAAAGACACCAATAAATTCTTTGAGCAAAGTAGTTATAATTTCATGTTATGATTGTAGTAATATCTTCATAGCTCTAGGCAAAGAGATTATTCTGATAGATAAAGGGGGTATTTGATTTTTGGCATGTCTGAGGTAGTAATTCTTGATAGCGCAGTGTCTACATCTAGATAATCTTTTGATTGAATGGGACTACTAGAATGTCATCAGGTTCCGTAGAAGTTTCCCAATCTACTTTATTTGTTTCATCATCACTTTAGGTACTTAGTCACTTTTGTTCTCCAAAATATGATGATTCACATAGATTGATTGAGAATCCTTTCTTGTGGTCTCTAGATGGCATGAAAGTCCATACCCCCAGGTACTCAAGAATAGCCTCATCATTTTGAAATGTGCTAAACCTAGGCTCTTATTTGGCATCCTAGTATATGAGGGAGGGATAATAGAGGGAGATGTCGATCATGAAGATGGATGTGTTAAAAAAGAGGTTGGTGGTAGCTAGCTCTTTAGATTGACTACAAATAGACCCTATTTTAGTATCCTCATTGGGGAGATTTTGCTCATTAGTCAAGATAGAATCCATAATGAAATCAAGAGGGTCATCACCATATGGTTTATACCCTATAACATAATAGGATGAGTTATCTTGAACATCAATAGGATTTATTCAACCCTGCTCCTGCTTGCCTAGTCCTTTTCCTTTATATTTCATGTATTCCATCATGCAGTGGACAGTAGGATATTTTTTCTAGGGTGAGATGAAGATATCATCATTGGGAAAGAGAAATGAATCATCATCACCTTTAATGTGTTAATTTGATAAAAATATTGCAATTTAAAAAACTATGGTCCCAAATTGATACTTGATGTTTTGAACTTCCTTCATCATGGGGGACCCATAGCTTTGGGGATACAATGAGAGATGGCCAATGCAAAGGGTTTTGTACTCATATTTGCCATAACCCATAGATGTGATTTGTAACTTGGTAAGGTTTGGTACTGGGGTAGATGTGGTGGATAATTGATCAAGAGAGACATATTTGTAAGGTATATAACTGAGGATAGAATTGTCAGTGCTTTGAAATAATGATGGAGTAGGGGTTTGATCCATTTGATAGTTGTGATGGTCTATAATCCCTAGGATGGTGACTTTCATCTTGGAATAGGGAAATTTAAGGCATTGATGAAGAGTGGATGGGATGGATTACATTTCATGAATCCAAGGTCTCTCAAGAAACATATTAAATGGCAAGTCCACATTGACCACATGCACCAATGTTTGATGGACTATAAGCCCCACAATAATGGGAAGATAAATAGACCCAATAGATGACCACTTATTATCATCATATGCTTTGATCATGATGAGATTAGGTCCTAATGATGATTTAGAGTACCCCAAATTATTTAAGAATTACACATTACATAGGTTAAGTACTGATCCTCTATCTATAAGTGCATAGGAGACATAGTGATGGCCAATGGAAACTTCAATGTATAATGGGTAGTTATGATGAGGGCTAGTTGGTGGTAGATCCTGAGTGCTGAAGGTGAGTTTTGGGGAGGGGGATAAATGATCCACTAGTGCTTAAAACTAATTGGTGTCCAAGTTACTAGGTACCTATAGGTCATTAAATAGTTAATTTAATATTTTCCTGTGCAAAGCAAATGTTTTTAGAAGCTCTATAAGGGAAATTTAGGTAGGGGTCTTTTCTAACTACTGAATAATGTCATAATATTTATCAAGCCTATTTATGGATTTATTATAGGAATTACCCCTTGGTATAGTAGAAGTAAATGGTTGTTGGGAAGGTCCTACTAGGATGGTGATTTTGTTATGCCTGGTATTAACAATATAATGAGATGTGGCCAAATTTATTTTTAAAACTAGAGAGGGAGGCTCTTTGGAGGTGGAGATGTGGTGAAGCTTGATGGTATTAATATAATGATATGGCACATTATGATAGTTAGTATAATTAGAAGAGGATGCATGTCCTTGGTTTCTTGGTGGTCTCTAATTTATTTGAAAATGCTTGGGAAGAGGATCTTTATAAGTTCCCAACTATCCATTTCCTAATTAGGTAGAAGTAGGCTCCCCTTACAACTTGATGTCACCTCTTTCAATCAAGTCTTACACATAGTGTTTTAATTGCATATAATTCTTAGTATCATGGCCCTTTACCCTATGGAACTTACAATATTCATTATCATGATACCAATCTGGTTTGGGCTAATGATCATTGATAGGTTGAATCTTAAGTAAATTAATCATGTTGGCTAGAACCAGCTACTAGAAGTAGGCCCTTTTCTATGGATATTTTATACATGTTTTATTTGTGGTTTGAAATTTGTCACTCCATCTCTAACAAAATTCTTATTTTAATTGAAGACCTTTGGCTTATTTGAAAAGGAATTTCCTGAATTCATAGTGTGCTCATTAAAAGAGAATATCTTGATGGTTCCTTTTTCTATGAGTGATTTTTCAATTTGCATCCCCTTTTATACAATCTCATCAAACATTTTCACACACTATAATTTTAACTGATATTTCAATTTTTCATTAAGATTGTCCAAAAATATTTTTACCATCTCCTTTTCAAGTATGGTGCATCTCAATCAACTTGCAAATCTGTGCCACTATTGCAAGAAATAAACAAGACTTTCATGAATTCTTTATTTTGTGTTATAAAGTTCAATAATAGACACATCATGCTCTATGTTTAAAGAGAAATGTTGGACAAATTGTTTTGATAATTCTCCAAAGCTAGAAATTGACCCCTTGGGAAGGTGCATGAACCATTATAATGCTGGTCCAATTAAGCTTTTAGGAATAATCCTTAATAGGTGGGAATCATCTTGAGATACTTCATGGAAAGCAATGAAAAATTCTTGCATGTGATCCCTTAGGTCTCCTTTTCCCATATATTTTTCAAACTTTGGGATTTTTAAATTAAATGGGAATGGAATCTATAGAATTTTATTGTCTAAAGTGATGAACAAAAATCCTCATATTTGTATTTAAGGGCATGTGAACTGGGGTCCACCTATTGGAGGGTTTCTTTCATCATCTCCCATTCTTGGGAAAAGGTAAGATCTCCAAGAGGATTGATAGTTTGGTTTTGAATTCCTTGTAGGATATGAGTATGGTGGCTATTATGAATGGTATGACTATTATTGTGGACATTATTAGTATTACCTTGGGGTGGGGATGATGTACATTGATTCTAGAGGAAGAGATTAAGTTGTTGTGTAAGCTGGTCTAAGCAATACTCAATGGTATCTTGTCTCTTGTTAGCCTTAGTATGTCAATTAATGAGGGGTGGTTAGTGGTCACCTTCATCTAGGAATCCATGGTCCACTTCTTGGTGATCATTATGTCATGGAGTTGATGGATGGTCAACGTTATTTAGGCAGGTATCCCCAATTTCTATATTATAGTTTGTTGTATATATTATTTTAGGAGTTACTAGACACCCTCATCATTAAGGAGGTTATTGAGAAGGTTATCATTATCATTTTCTCCCTTAAGCGTAGGGATGTCACTATGGAAATCCTCATATTCCTGATTTGGGTCCATGAGTTGTCCCCTAGTATGGTCTTATTGACTAGAACCTTGTCCTTGGTGTAATTGGGCTCGAGTTTAGATGACCATGATGAAAGAAGATAAGGTGGGATGAGGTTCTATTTTAAGGTCTTTTTACTATTAAGTTGTAGTCCAAAAGACGAGACTACTAGTGATCAAAAGAAGAGTTTGATGGATATGATAACTAGAAATTATCAAGAGAACAATAGTTCTTTAAAGAGATCAAAATAACAAGGAAAGGGGTTGATAAGATAAAATAATTTTATCAACTATCAAGTGGATAAGTTAATGGTTTATAGAGACAAAATCCACTTGATAAGGATTAAGGATAATGATGGGTGCTAGCTTGATGTCTTATAAGGCTATGTTCAATAATAATTTCAAGTTGGTATAGGATGATGATCGTATGTAGAAAGAAAATGACCACCAATAGTTTGATATTTTGTCCTTAACTAATATTCAAAAGAGGGATGAGGATAAAATGGGTGAGGGTTGGATGTGATTAAGAAGTCATATAGACAAGGACCACTAATCAATATAAGTGAACATGGATGATGCATGAGAAGGGGTTGGGGGAAGAATATGTGAACCCAAGTGACTCTTACAAATGGATGACTTAGGATGGATAAATGAGAGTTATTCTAATATATTAAAAGGATGACTCTTTATCCTATAATGGGCATAGATAAGGGATGATTAATGAAAAAGGGGTAATGCTAAGTGAAGGATAATATAGGGGATATGATTTTTAATATATAGACTATTGACTAGGTGTTAAGGTGATATATAAGAAATGAAAGAAAAATAAGAGTGAGTGATGAAATATACTATAGTAAAGATGGATAATATTCACAAGGAGGAGAATGGACCTATATAAGTGATATGCAAGTGATACTAAGATATGTAATATGTCAAGGTATTGATGATGGCTATATGGGGGATGTGAATGTCTAAGTGAAAGGGGTGGTTTATGTAGGTGAAATAATTATGGAAAATGATGATGGGCGATGATAAAGGACAAATTATGGTGACAAAAATTAAGGATGCAAAATATGGATTACGAAAGATATGTAATATGTCAAGGTATTGATGATGACTATATGGGGGATGTAAATGACTAAGTGCAAAGGGTGGTTTATGTAGGTGAAATAAGTATGGACAAATGATACTGGGGGATGATAAAGGAAAACTTATGGGGAAAAAAATTAAGGATGAAAAATATGGATTACCAAAGATGGAGGTACAAATACTATATATGAAGGATGATTATTTTGTCTACTCAAGAGAAAGCTATATGAGATGATATGTAGGGATATGTGGATACAATAAGGGATAAATAGTTTGGATGTGATATGATTGGATGAACAAGGAATATGGTGTAAATAATGTATGATTAGGATGAAATGGACAAGATGATGACAAGGTAGGATTAGGATGATGAAGGATAAGATGATGATAAGATTAGATTGAAATGATGAAGGATGTATGAATGATAATGGGATAATGAATGTTAGAAATGGGATGGGCCAAAGTATGTAAATGATCAAAATAAGATGATATTCTAATGGGATAGTTGTAGGGGAAGTAATGTAATGTGTTATTTTAAGGAAAATATGGATGATAGAGGGTGGACTATGGATGACTTAAGGGATACTAATATGTGGGGTCATATGGTAGGTGACTATGGATGACTAAAAAGGGATAGTGATGCAATAATATGGATATGATTAGGGATAACTATGTATGATGAATAAGGTGATGAAAATGGATAGGAATGTTCCTTGATGGTTATCTAAGATATTCACACAAAAATTTCAAGGGTGTGGCTGACTCGGCTAACAAAAAAAATAAGCCTTATTACAACACATAAATAAATCATGTATACATACAACCCTAACTAGTAAACCATATGGGATTGTAACTCAATGTCCACACCATATAATGGCTGCACAAGTGAGGCTGTAGGCCAGTGACCCATTATGGAATCAACCAAACCCTCTTGACCTTTCTTGCTCTTGATTATCACTTGGGTGTTGATACTGACACCGATAGTAAAACACATGTTATGGATATAAAATCTTATGATAAGGTTTAAATAAGGATCTAAGGGATTCCCCTATATATGTAAAGGTACAATGGGGCCCAAGTCTATATAGGAGGCTATCTGATTACCTTGGGTATATAGATTTAATCATCCTCACTCCACATAACCCTTTATGGGGAATTTTGCTTAGGTCATAATGAAAATGCTCTCCTAATTTTTATACTCCACTGGAATATGGATTTTTGTTAGCATGTAGTGGTGAAATCCATGATACTAATCCCTAAAGACTAAGCCACATGTGTGGTGATGAAATCCACATTACATGATATCCTAAGGGAAAGCTTATACAAACAAGAAAGATCATGATATAGTTAATTAACCCTCTAATTACCTATATTAGCTTCACATGATATGACAAATTATGTATACACAAACAAAGTATACACATACACACAAGGCTCAAGTAAAGTCAATAATTAACTATTAATAATTTAGCAATTATAAAAACACTTATTCAAAATTAATCAAAATGGGAAACCCTTGCTACAACACAAAGTTAGAAATCCACTAGGGGTGCTTCAAGAATCTACCAAGACTTGAAAGATAGTTATAAACCTTAAAACTATAATACCGCTATTACATAGAGCAATATTACTAGTCAGAGAGTCAATACCGCTACTAAGTGAGTCATGATATGGAAAATCCTAAGTTACTTGGTGTTATTTGCTATAAATTAAGTTAAATAGTCCTAGATCATGATAAAAAACTTCACAGACTAAAAAATAATTATAGAGCTTCATTTTTAATACAATTATTGATATTAAAATTGTCCAATAACCTAAGATTGACCTTAAAAGGACTAATTTGTAATATCTCTACTCTTGATGACAATCCAACTACTTATAGGACAATATCATGAATTGCAAAGTAATGATATTATGAAAAAAATGAACCAGTCCAATAGTCTCCCTAAATTTTATAGGCCCTACAAAACATAACCACCCTTATTCAGTTTAAATGCTTAAATATCTGATGACCAGAGATGTAAAATTTGCCAAGATGATCAAAAGACAAAAGGTGATCCTTTGATGATGTTTCAAAAATTTATAAACTTTGATATCCCATTTTGTCTATAAAAATAGAAGCTTCATAGGGTATAAATGTCATAAAAGACTGATAGGGAAGGGTCTTGACCTATGTGTGTTGAATACACAATATCGTTACTAATAATAATACCACTATTTACATTTTGATATCACTAATTTGAAAGTGGTAAGATTTTCAAAACTAGACCAAACTCCTTATCACCCTAATGATATTTCTCAGTAGTTTCCTTCCTTTATATATCTTAGATAACCAAACACAAGGAAACTATAGAAACAACAAGCAATCTAAAGTAATAATAATATAGGGGTTATCACTAAGGTTTGTAATACCATGACTGCGATTTACAATATCACTATTAGTAGGATGATATCATTAATTGGAGAGTATTAGGATTGTTTAGATGTGATTATATGATCCTCTGGTGATTCCTTAGAGAGTAATATCTTTTCTACACACCACAAACACCACACCTGATGAAAATATAGAGTTAGTCTGTCAACTATCTAAATATGAGAATTTTTGGTATGGGTTGTAATAATAATACTAGGAATGATGATATTTCTAGTTTTATGATAATAACATGATTGAAAAATTAGAATTATTATTGAAACCTAAACACCCTACTAAAACCCTTGATCACTAATGGCTTAACCTAAAATACCGTGATTATTGTTAACTATATCACTACTTCAATACCATAACTTGTAGAGCAGTACCATGACTCTCATAAAACACGTGAAAAATCAAATTCCATGCTTGGTTTCTCTTCCATTTGGCCCTATAATCACCTAAAATTATTCTAGCAAGAGTGTTAGACTAAACAAGTGAGGTTTGTCCCACTGTGGTCGCTAAAATGTGCACCAAATTTGGGATTCAAACAAAATATTATCAAAAGAGATAATGAAACCCAAAATAATGACACCAATAAGAAGGGATAGAAAAGGTAAATCAGAATACAAAGCTAATACTTACCATCACTTTTACCTTCTCATATATTTAATCCAAGATTGAGGTTTGTGTCCTTGAATTTAATTATTGGATTTCTTGTAGATACTTGATAATAGTTTGGATAGGCTTGATAATGGATTGCTTGATACACTTCCTCACTCACTTGCGAACTCAATTCTTATTCAAAATCTCATTCAAATGTTCATTATCTTGAGCACGGGAAGGTGTTTTAGTTTTATAAATTCATAAAGGGAGATCTTATGGTCCAATTTTGAATTTGGGCCATCTAGATCTAGGGTGAAAGATTTTACATGGAATTTTTCATTCCATGGAATCTTCAAGAATAGAGGATTCAACAGGAGAGGCTCTAAAATGGAGAGATCTCTAGAATTTTCCAAATTCTAGATATTTCTCCATAGGGTTTTAGGTGCTTAGGTAAGGCTACTGTAGGGTGGTGGGTGGGTAGTTAAGATTTTTTTTTAATTTTAAATTGGCAAGTGGGATAAAGGGTAGGTTTAATGGGTAATAAGTCTTATTTAGGGATTAATTGGTTTTAGGCTAGATCAAAGGTTAAATGGGATATGGGAATGATTATATGAATTAGGCCAAGGGTTGTTATGGCTAGGAAATGGGATAATTAGGCCAAATTAGTGGGAATTATGATAATTAGTAGGGTGAGCACATTTTAGTGCATACAAAACAACCCTCATTATATATTTATATATCCCTAAATAAGGTTTCATTGTTATCATAATCATTACTATCATCAGCACTATCAAATGTACTTGTGTCACTTATATCAAATGAGCTAATGTCTCCTTTGGTATAAAAACATCTCTTGTTCTTGAATGACCCTGTATTGACTTCATACTTCTTAAAACACTTTTTACTCTTGTTAAGCTTATAGACCTTCTTATCATCACCATGATGTTCATCATGTTCTCCATCATGCTCATTATTATCCTTGTTAGGAAATTTAGATGCAAAATACCCAATATTACCACATTTAAATAACCTTAATGGCAACTTGCCCTTATACTTACCTAATCTTTTCCTTAGTTTTTGGACAAACATGGATTCTATCTTTTCATCATAAATATCTATGTAAACATCTTTTTTGGAATTTTTACCTTGTGACTTTTTCTTAGCTTTGAATGCAACTTCCTTCTTGGAAGGTATTCCATCACTTGTTCTCATTTCACAGGTAATCAAGATGCCTTGAAGCTCATCCATCTATAGTATGTTAAGATATTTGATCTCCTCCATAGACACTTTTGAATCAAAATTAGATGTTAGGGATCTCAATACCTTTTTTACTACTATTGATTCTTCCAACTTCTCTCCTAGACCTTTGATGACATTTACTACTTCATTTACTCTTAATAGATAAGATGCAATATTTTCATCCTCTTTCATTCTTAGACTTTCAAACTACCTTTGATGGGTTTATAACTTTTCCAACTTGAATTTTGTGTCTCCTTCATAGATGGTCTAAAACTTTTCCAAAATATCTTTGGTTATATAAAAATGCATGACCTTTATAAATTATGCCTCTCAAAGACCACATAAGATTGAATTCATTGCCTTAGAGTTGTTCTCACTTGTCTTCTTACCTGCTATGTCATTTGGTGGTGTAGAAGGTGGAGTGAATCCATCAACAATATATTTACATATGCCATAACTTAAGTACATTAGATAGGTCTTTATTATAATGCTCCAAAATGCATAGTTATTTCCACTAAAGAGAGGAGACTTTTTTTTTGAGAAACCTCCTTATACCTTATGACTAGACATGTTTATGCTTATAGGATCTCCTTTAATCTACTAGGCCTACTTCAAAGAACCAGGATCTGATAAAAATTATTATAAGTACAATCACTAAGGGGGGGGGGGGGGGTTAATCAATGTATCAAAAAAATTCTTTCAATTATATCCAATCATTCATGAACTATGAAAGCAACATTGAGATCTAGTAATGCATAATGACTATTCACATGAGCATAACACAAGAAATCACACATATGCATGGGAAACCCTCAAAGGAAATAAAACCCATAGTGATCCCTAAAAATGGAATATATTCCTATAAAACAAAATATAAAATTATATTTAACACCAACACAACTTGGAGCACCAATCTGAATGAATTTAAGCACCCACTTGACTAGGCTTTAACAAGCACCTACTTGTAAGAAAGCACCAACTCCCTAAGTTAATTATCACCAACTCAGTCACCTCATGAATTTTTATCACCAAACCTGTTATATAATTTTATGGTCTCATTTTAATACCTCCTTTTTCTCTATAAATCAATATTTTATTCACTTCATTACATACTTGCATATAGGCCTAAAATGCCTTGTATATACAAGCCTCATGGTTACACGCCACTTGGTCAGCCACACACATTCAACCTCATAGGTTAGGAATATAATATGTCTTGTAACATCTTATGATCATGATTCAAATTAAATTTTTACCCCTTTTGGTCTCAAACAACTCAATTAGGCCTCATTTCTCTTTTAGGTCTCATGGAGACCTAATTGCATTAGGTTTATCCTCTTAACATCAAATATTGATCCTATTTGGCCCATATGGCCTTCTCCAATAATTAAAAAACCATTAAATAACTTATAAAATTAACTCTAGTAACATTATCCATGCTTTGTTAGACCTGTATCTTTCATTTATACCATGAAAGCTCTTTTAAGACAAACTGCCTTATTAAGCATGTATACCTCAAAAGTGTATCTTGAAAAAATGAAGCTCAAACACCCTTAAGATACTAAAATATTAAAAATTAAATATAAAAAAATGTTATCCATGAATTTAGGTTCATCACCAAATTCTTGGAACACCTTCACTTAGGAGATAAAGGCTCAAAAACATATATGCAACTTGCTTCCTCAAAACCATTAATTCAACTTAAAAACTAGTCATGGTTAATTATACCTCCAACACTTGTGTAAACACTTTTAATAACTAATGATGCATGTAAATGTTCCTATGATATGTATATATATATATATATATATATATATATATATATATATATACCATCCTCAAATATAAAATTCATATGGTCTAATTCCAAATATTGGTCTTGGAGACCAATTTCTTGACCTTATATCACACAGTCTTGTCTTAATCAGACAAGCCATTTAGTGAGCAAATTTTTCACTACATACACTGACCTCCAAAGATTAAAAAAGTATGATCATGAATTATAATTCATAAATAAATCTTTAATTCACTTTTTCATCAATCTATCATGCACATACCCTCATATCTATCTCTTCATCTCTACTTGGGTTTTACACTATTTACATCATTAGGTATGTCTATGACTGGCTAATTTGTATGACCAATTTAGAACACTTGAAGGATATAAAATATATATAAATCATAATGTACATGTAAAATTAGTCTCTATATTATTCTACCATCCATTTTATTTTCTTGACCAATACAACTTTTGAAAGCTAAATTAACTTCTTGATAAATAAGCCTATATCTGTGCATTTTCTCTCTCATCTAACTAACCACCACCACTTGGAGGTACTTGGGAGATTTGAATACATTATCCAATATTTTTTATGGTAATTTTAATCTATTTTTGTCTTATTTGATTAATATATTTAACATTGTATCCTTATTAGGGTTTTAGGGAGGTTTAACATAGGTTTCGGTGTTCACAATTGTTCATAAAGGACTACCCCTTGAATCCAAAAATAATGCATGGGGATCTTAGATATAACCATTACCCAGCTCTCCTTAACATATAATATTACCATTTAGATGTTACACATGCCAATGAACATTTGAAGGTGCTTCTTAGGGCTTGAGACCTCATTCTATGAACTTGAGAAGGCCTAAAACATTGATTCATGCAATTTCCTTCAAACCATGACATAAAACTTTATGAAAATGACTAAAAAAACTCATATAACCTAATTAAATTATCACATATGCATAATTTCCTTGAAATATGATCTTCATACCTCAATAGGCCATGAAAGGTCTAAGAGAGGTCTAGGTGTAGGCTTAGTCTGAAGGTCCTACTCCTATAGGCTCACCCTAAAAATCTAATGAATGATTAAATGCCTCACATAGATTATAAAATATTGAAATTAAACCTTCACATTCCTATTTTCATTAATTTTAATGTACATACCTCTTCATGTCATGACTAGGCTCATGCCTAGTCTTCCTATGCACCTTGACATCAATGACATATAACTTCATGCAAACATAAGACATTAGTTGCCTTTAAATTATCTTTCTCTCTCTATCAAGACATAACTCTCTCATGACAACACTCTTCCAATGTACCTTATCACATCACACACTACCAACTAGGCTTAGTCACCTTGGACATTAACCTTCATAAGATGCACCTTTGACATCAATGACAATACTCAACACTCTTTCCTTGTTATAAGGTTTGTGATTAGTATAATGGATAACATGTGTTTAGTGTAAGTTTAGTCTAAAGTTAATTTTTTTTAATTTTTAAAATAGATCTTAATATATCTTTCATTCAATTTATAGAATGTGAAAGGCTTGTTTTATATATATTTATTTGTCAGAAAACCTTTGGTTAAAATTTTTATTTTTAAAATGTTGTGATCAAACCTAAATATGAATTTAGAATTCTAGAACATGATACTCAACCTATGTGTTGAAATTAGTCTCAATTTATTTCTTAACAGTTCGTAAAGATTATTGGTTATTAATATAGAATCGATTATAGCATAATAATAAAGGGGCTTTGTGTTTCATTAAGAATAATTATAGCATGCAATAGGGGAGTTGTAACTTAAATATTATCTTAGAAATTACTTCTAGAGATTGGATTTAAGTTGGTCTTAACCTATTTATAATTTGAGAATAGTTCAACATAATTCTAAATGGATTTCAACTAACTTCAAATGAATCATCACATTCCACAAATATCAAGTTTAAATTCAGTTTTTGATTTATTTGATCACACTTAAAAGACATATATAATATAAGTTACATATATTTTTTATTGTATGAGCCAAATGTAATTGAAATTAAGGATATATTTTATTTTTTATAAAAATAAAATGTGATCATTTTTATAAACATATATATGATTACAAGTTAATTGAACCAAGTGTGAATCCCTGAAATAGGCATATGGCATGCCAATTAGGGCATATATATATATATATATATATATATATATATATATATATATATATATATATATATATATATATACCTTGTGTGTGTATATGTATGTATGTATATGTACATACATACATACAAATATATAAAATAATGAAGTTATATATAATGCATGAAAACATTGGTTGATGTGTTCAAACCACCCATCTTGACTTTACCCAACATACTATAAGTACTATAAGTATATATATATATATATACCTTGTGTGTGTATATGTATGTATGTATATGTACATACATACATACAAATATATAAAATAATGAAGTTATATATAATGCATGAAAACATTGGTTGATGTGTTCAAACCACCCATCTTGACTTTACCCAACTAAAGGCAAAATAACATTTTATTTTCCTTCCTTTAAAAAAGATATTCAAGATTGGAAAAATCATGGCTATGGCCATGGAGGGGGTGGAACATGAATCCCCACCCTTATGCCCACCTATGTTAACATAGGTCATGGTTTTTTATTCCCAAACTATGATTATATATATATATATATATATATATATATATATATATATATATATATATATATATATATATCCCTATTCTTTGTGTATTAAAAATGAATGGATGTAAGTAATTGTATATAAATTACTCCACATCTACCATTGGGAACATGGAAGCTCTATACATTAAACCCTAATCTACAAATAAAAAAGGTAAATAATAAAAATCAAAACAATGCCAAATAATAAATGAAGAATAGTTTACCATTGCATTAGGGTTTTAATCTAAGGGTGAAGGCTTAGAAAATATAATGGATGTGATCACTTATTTCACTTTTGGACTAGTTCACCTTTTAAAACTTGACTTTTACATTTGGTTTAATGTTATAGTAATCCTCCTAGCTCCCTTATAATATTTTTTTCCCTAATGATTTCATTAAAATTAATATTTAAGTTTCTTGAAATTTAATTACACAATTTTATATAAAGGAAATATTGTTACTTTGTGAATAATTATTAAATAGGTAATATTTTAATAACGTATTCATACTTGAAATTAAACCTTAGTTTGACCATATAAGTTATAATTACTTATGTTTAAAATAAGTTTGAATGTAAAACCTACAAGACAACTATTAGACTTGAACGAGACTCATGGTATTTTAAATGAAATTGAATTCTTTTTGTAAGGTTGTGTCTTCAAATTTAAATTAATAATTTTTAATATAAACACAAATCATTATCAAAGATGTATTTCATATCAACACTTTAAACTAAGTGAAAAATTAAAGCTCTAACCCTATCTACAAGTAAGCAACTATAGTTTTATATGTTCTACCACTCCTTCCTTAGTTTGGGAAATTAGATAGTTATTCAAAAAATATATAGTCACAAAGAAAATTAGTAAATGATTGATAATTTTGTATTAATCAGACCCACAAAAGTATTATGGAATTTGAATAAAATAAATACCTAATATTGATATTTACTAAATATAGAACTTTAGATACCTTTTAAATAAATTAGAAATACCAAATCGATGATTAAAGAATTTTATTTTTGATAATACAATAAAAAATATTTACATTTAAAAGTCATTTTCAGAAGTGGTTTATTAGGGTCTTTTCAAGCTCATAAAAGTCGATTTGGAACTGATGTAAAATAAATATCCAAAAATGAAATTGATTAAATCTAAGAATTGAAACACTTTGTATAGACTTAATTTTTTTTTCAATAATCAAAATAATTTATTATTGGATTTAAAATTAAAATTTAACAAATATAAAATTAGTTTCATAGGTAGTTTTTGAGTGCATTTTCTTCTTGTAAAAGTCACACAAGAATGCTCAGTGTTTTTATGGCATACTTCCAAAAATAAATATTTGATAATATTTTTGTAATTTACTAAGCTTAATTTTTATGATTAAACATTTAATATAAAATATTTATTGATCAATAAATATATTTAATAGTGATATTTGTATGCACTTTATTATCTTGGAGTTTGTGTGAAAATTGTTTGTTTCAAGATTGTTGTTTGCCTCCACATCTATCTAGTGTTCCCTTTATATATAGAATGTGTAGGTGACTTATATTTTTTACAGTATATAAAATGAAGTGAAATCATGTAATAGATTTATTTATTATTTATACTAATTATTTAGATGTCATTTCATTAGCATTTTACTATCGTAGAATTGATTTACAAAAGATTATTTATGATTATTGTTTACTATTAGAAAAAAATTAATGCATGATTCCACAAATAAAAATGGTTGATGAATTTTATACACTCTTGTTAGCCTAGGAAATGTATTTAAAACATTATTTTTATTTATTGAATTTAAACGTAATTTATTTAAGTAGTGTTTTAGTTATTTTATGTAATCCCAAGGAAAATAGTATTGGCCACAAAGGTAAGAGTGTGCTCTAAAAACAAAACCTATTTTACTTTACTCAATCTTGGGAAGTATAAATGAACCATATTTATATTTATGAGGGTGTTCCTTATTAAACATTAGTAAGATTGAAATACATATGCGCCAGTTAGCGGCTGCAATGTTAGCCACAAAGATAAAGTGTGATATTAAAATTTGTAAGGCTATGTGGTGAAGGCTAGTGAACTATAGAACTCTTAGGGTGATTTCCATTATGTGTTAAGTGTACTTTCCTACCTTGATATGCTTGTAGGATTTAAGATTAATCAGTTTGTGTGGCCCTAATAATATAACTAAGGGGTGCCTTGGGTTGCTTCAATAATTGAGTAGACCTTTGAACTTGGTGATAATTAATTGATCACCATAATTAATGAAAAAACTCTTGATAGATAGAGTTAATCCTAGTGATGTGGGATTAAATGTTGTTTGAACTTCACAAATAATCAATTACTAGGATAAGATAGACCTTCTTGTTTGTCCTAACAAAACTATATTATAATATCATGAGATGGTATTTTATGAGAGAATAATGCACTAGAAAGTTGGAATTACCTTGCATCTCTCTCATTATTTTAGCCTATTTTTGATAAAATTGAATAAAATATTATATTATTATAGTTTTAAAACTAGATTATATCATAACTATAAAATATGTATAATAATCAATAATTATAATTTTTAAAATTTACTAAATTTGGAGATTATTAATTTTATGAAACACTAATAAGGAATATAAATAGCTCAAACATAGATTTATGTTGACTATTCTAATTGTATTAAAGTGGTAATCAGTGAAAGAAATGATTGTGCAAGTTCATGATGGTAGGAACATAATCTAAAACTACTTATGGATATCTCCATTATAAAGGAACAAGATCATAGGTCATTCATGTCCATTGGCCATAGACTTATCTTAGTGATAAGTTAAATATGAAAAATGACTAACATGAAAATATAGAAAAAAATATAATTATGACAATGACAGATAAATAGTATAATTAGAAAATATTATGGACATGACCATTTTAGGAGGATAGGAGCATAGACCATTCGATTCTATTGACTATAGACGTATCCTAGTTGATTATGTTAAACATTATTGCACCTTCTATGCATATGTCTACTGAGTAGGCTAAGACATGTAATTTATATTATACTACATAGAATTCATTATTTCTTTCCTTTATCTTTGAAATACTAAGGTCACTTTGATAGATTGAAAACCTACTAAAAAAATAAGTGAGTGTAATGGGTTGAGTTGATCTAAATCACCCCCTTGATAATTGAATGCTACTTACGTATCCAATACTCCAAGGAGGTAAATTAATCCCACCTAGTTATCCCACCTAGAGTGATTTTGAAATTGTGCTCTTTGACTACGTGTATGAATATAGAAATTTGGTTTTAATACTTGACAATGATTATTCTTGACTTGATTTGAGATGCTCTAGACTTGACTTGTGGTTTCTCCTTGTGAGTGTTCTTAAATTTGGGAGGAATAGGGCATATTTTCTCATTGTGTAATAATGTAAAAGCTTGAAAGAAGTGAATACAAAGTGGGGGTAATGCATTACCTTTGATATGTATTTATATGTGAAACTTTTTATAATTTCCTTTAGCTGACCTTATGAAATGTGCAAGAGGACCCAAAAGAATGTTTTAAATTTTGAAAACTAGTCACTATTTAGCATGGGAAGTAGTTGACTTAGATGGATAGGAATGAAAAATTACTCCTATCTACCTAGGGAAAAATTGTCCTAAATTATAGGGGATAATTTTCCTTGGATGTAGATAGTCTAAGGGTGATGTTAAGTAATTCAATATTTTGTCATTGAAAGTTATTTTTATTAGTGATGAATAACAAATGCTCAATCCCACATATAGATAAATGGATTAGATGAATGATAAATAAGAATCATGTATTTGGGCACAAGTCATGTGGTTTAAGATGTATCAATAAATAACATTGTGATGAACCTATGACCAAATTTGTGTCTAAACTCACTAACACCTAAGGATGAAATTAAATTCTAAGGTTTTATGTCAGTGAATAATTAAGGTTCTAGTGTTCATGTATATATCATATATAAAATTCTTGCCTCATGATAGTTTTATCCCTTGTATTGGATTAGTTAGCCAACCCTTTTGAGGTGACATCTCATGAGGAGATGGTTAACTCATTCAAGTGGGAAACTACATTTGAGCCTAATTATAAGGAATACATATTTAGTTTGTCTTAGTGGAATGGATCAGGTCCTAAGTCTTAATTTATGTTAGGGTTGTCTTATCGATAATCCTTGAGTTAAATTGAGTTTTTGTAAGGGTGAATAATTTAATAATTAATTGAAGCATATATGGTTAATCTAATATCTAATTATTGTCAACCCTACTAATATGCATATAATGAAATCAAGTTACTTAACCTATGGGATGATTGTAGTAGAGAAACACCTTTCCTATTTAATTTTTCCCTTCAAGAGATGTTTGTATAATGATTTTAACTAAGATCTTATTTTATAATTTATATGTTGTGTAAACCCTCTCAAAAGTAACTTGTAACCTAGGTTCACTAAAGTTTGACTTGTGTGATTGATAAAAAATAGAGCATGTAGATGTGGATCAACCCTCAGTGGTGGATCAATGTGCTCTAGTGATACAACATACAAAGAGTATTTTAAATTCTGGACCTTGTGGTTAAAATATGGAAACAAGGAGATCTATGTATAAAATTTGTTGAAAAATACTTGGTTTGATTTTATGGGTACATGTGATGTCACAATAATGAAGATATTGAATTAATAACTAATTATGACTCCATATTGAAATCAATTTCATTAGGGTTATGTCGTGACCAACATGACACCACTTATTTATAAATTAGAGACCCCTTTTGTCCTGCATTGAGATATAAATTTCATTTTAAAAATCTTACTAGTGAGATAAACATTCCCCATTTATTTAGAATAAATAGGGACCTTATTTTATCTCAAATATGAAAATATTATTTTCATAGTGATTTATTAGCTCAATTAATATGTTGGCCCATTTAGGTTTTGATTTAATTCAATGGTGACATAAATAATTCTTCCAACTCAAGTTTACCATGACTATATTCACATAATATAAGTCAAAAGAGTTCACACTTTATACTTGAGGTCACACTTTTATATTTGCCTAAGTCTAAGGATCAATTTGTTTTATATTACTAGAGCATAGAACTAACCATAGTATTAACTGAATCAAATATTCTAATGAATCCGTATAGGTCTCCCTTTATGTAAATATTAAGCCTTTGTGTGACTTACATGCTCTATGACTACATTTGATCAATGTGTCTCTTTTACTTTGAATGTTACTTTCATTTTTTGATCATAAATTAATTATGCTTTATGTTTTTTAACTTGATCATTTGTTTTTTTATTTATGCATATGGAAAAGTGGTTCTAAGTAAAAATAAAGTTGATTTAACTATCCAACATGTATGTGGATTTTTTTAGATCATTGTGAAATAAGAAGGAGACACTTTTGAATATTAAGCAAATTAAAAATTATAATAGATCCACAAAGTTCATAAATACACAATGAAAATAAAAGGGATATTACGTTACTCTATAACCATGTTACCTTTGGATGGTCACCATGTTTTGGATTTTGAATTACAAACTTTATTAAAAATTATTTGTTTGTTTGATATGATGTTCATGAATTTAATAGTTACCACTTTATTCATTTTGCATGAAAATCATGTAGAATCATGGAAATGATCCATGACTAATTAAATTTAAAAGTGTAGACACATGGAATATATAAAGTGACTTTCATAACCCAATGGATTTATAAACTCACCTAAAGTTAGTTGAAAGTTACAACACTCTTTATGACTCTATGATTGAGAGGTAATTATAGTTGATAATGTGTATCAATATATGAAACCATAATAAGTGTGATGTGTTAGTAAAATACATATAAATGTGAAGTTTTCATGATGGATTAGTGTGATGTAATGGTGGAAGATAATAAAATGTGAAGCTATAGTGTTGTAGATTGTAAAAAAAAATTAATTCATAGTATACGACATCTACCATTAATTCACAATAGGAAAATATTGAAACATGAAGTATGTATGATTGATTTATGTGATGATGAAATATATTAAAATATGAAGTATTTATGTTGTTTAACGTGGATCATGATAAAAATCCCATGGTGGTACCCAAGGTGCATTTTAAATCCCTAATTCTAAACCTTAATATATTTGATTCCAAACCATATTTATAAACACTTTGCATTATGGAAAAAGGATGAATTGGAAAAATATTTTCTAGATTAAATTTCTTTGATTATGTATTAAACTATGAGAGGTTTCCCTAAAATAATGACTCCACTGCTTCTAAGTTAAGAAATATTATATTACACTAATTTTATAGATCAGCTATACTATGTGAGGTCACCCTTTAGACTAGATGTAATAAGACCTTTGAATGTATTACATTGAGTTTTTAGATTAGCTATAATAAGACCTTAGAATATGTTAAGATATATTTTTTTAATATATGTTTGAATGACCTTGCAGTCATAGAATATTGTGCTCTATTCTTGTAATATATTTTAAAAAAAAAATATTTGAGATATTCTCACGTGCATTTTTTGATAGTTTAAAAGACCTTCATATTATTTTCCCTTGGAATTCACAACATCATTACTTTATGTAGATCTACATTGGTTTATTTCTCTAAAAATAGTATTTTGAATGTATTGTTATACCATTGTTCTCTAAAAGTGGTATTTTGAATGGGTTTTTGGGTAAGATGTCATTTCATTCTTAGTATTCTCATAAACTATGCTTGAGAATTATGAATGATTCATAGAGAATATTCCATTTTTCTCTTTTTATCTATCTAATTATATAAATTTATTTATATCTCAATGTTTCTACAATTGACTACTTTAAAAAATAGCTATTGTTTATCAATGTTCTTCATGTATTTTTCATTTACCACACATCATCCTAGTTCTCAAACTAAATATTAATATTATTTTTATCTTTTGGCATCCACCAACAAGTTTTGGAATAGATAATGGGAATCCATAAATGAATAATTAAAATTGGATAATTTTCATATGTTATAATTGAAAATACCATGTCAAACATGTATGTAAAAGGTGGAGAATTTGTAGAATTCTAAAACAAAATCAGTGGCTACAAAAGAATTTTGATAGGATATTTTATTTTCACACTCATAGGGGTTTTAATAAAGTTTTATATGCTCTTAACAATTTGGTTCTTGAATAATCTAAGGTGAAAGGTTTTGACCCTCCTCCTCTATGGTAGTTGGATAAGCTAAGGAATGATCTCTTATGTATTTTAGCTTTAGACAGTGACAAAACTGATTGTTAAAGTACTTTTAGGCTTTCACTTCTTCCTTAGAAGGTTGATTTTGCATTTATATTTCTTCAATTAGTTAGTGGCTTCATCTTCATGTATCCTTATGGTAATGGAGTGTGCTTATAATCGTGGTCTTGATTGGAATCATGTTTGTTCTCTTTTGACCTTAGTTTTGCATGAGCCAAAAGGTTTTAGTATTTTTGGTTTTTATGGCTACTAAATGCATGGCCCATGGAATTCTCATCTTTTTATTAGGCATTCTCTTTGATCAAGCCTAAGGTGGACATCAAGGTGTGAGCCTTAGGCATTTTTAGTGGAACAGATACCCCTGCCTTGTTGGGTCTTACCTGAATGTGGCATCTCTCTAGAGATGTTTTCCATGAAAAAGAAAAGAAAAGGTGGAAGCATAAATAAGGGACTTGAATTATTTGTGTACATTTATAGTAATTTAAAAACTAAATATCTAAAAAATTGACTTTGATTTATTATTTATGAATTTGATAGTGAATAAAATGATATTAAACTCAATTTATTGAAGAATTTGTTGGGACATGGTTTATATTACACTCTATTGTAATATATTAGGCTTGATTAAATAGTTCATATAAACATATAGGTAATTAATGAGTGTAACATTGTGTAAATTTACTTTGTGATCTTTACTCAACAATGTTAAGGCACTTTTTATTAACTAGGTATAATTTAGCATGTTCATATTGTATAAACCCTAGATGGGCATAATGACTGATGCGTAGTGAAACTTGAGGATTTAATGTAATTTTTTTTATCATGGCATATGTGAATTATTAACAAAACTTAACACATTTGGTTATACTATATAATAGATGATTGGGTTGATTATTACTTACATTCTATAAATGATTTAGTTGACTATGTTAAACAGATTTTAGCATGTCTTGTTGTTACCTTTTTTAAGTGTTTCGATCTCATTGAGAGTTATGTACCATTTCATTTATAACATTAATGGAATTAAACATGGGAATTTTAATGTGGATACCTTGAACCTATTATGACCTATCCATGGAAATTATAATGCATGACTGAATTGAGACTATGTTTGAACACTTAGAGTAAGTTTGAATGTATTAAATGAAAGATTGTACTTTTTATAAAAAAAAATGTTTGTTATGTAATTAATAACATGGTATTAATAATTATATAAATTTTCATGGAAACTAAGGTTTATTATTTTTAAATATCTTCTTGACTGAACTAATTATGGGATAATGAGACTATTGAAATGCATACTTTCAATAGTTCTATTATATTCACTTGGATGAAATGTGCACTCTTAGTTTGCATTGATCATATCTAGTTACATATATTTATAAATTATTCAATTATTCATCTAAGTTTACAAATAATTTCATTTGGTTATTATGATTGTGCTTGTTTAGTATGAATTTAGTGGAATATGTTGATTAAACATGTTTTCCTTGTTAACATATATCAAATGAATAGTGAATTAGTGCACAAAGGTAATATATATGGATTGAGTCTATAATATTATTTTGAATTTGATGAAACTATGGAAACACTATATTGATTCCATACGTGACTTCTTATTTTATCTTTGAGGATTAGACAAACTTGACTATGCGTAGAAAGGTTAGTTGTACAATATTGTTAAATTTACTTGAACTTGTTTGTAGGGTTTGATGGATTGTAGTTAACTTGATTGTGATTATCAAATGTATTCAAATATTGTGATTAATTAGTGCATAATATGTTAATTAATGAGGTCTTAAATATCCATGGCATCAAGATACTAAATATAGTTTCCATTTAAAAAATAATTTTGGTAACTATAGTTTCCATTTAAAAAATATTTTAATAACTTGATGTCATGAATATATTTAAATAATTAATACTTGAATTTTCTCATGGAATTATAATAAAAATAATGGGTGACCACCCAATCTCAAACAGTTGGAAAAATATTAATTTGAGATTGAAACAAAGAATTGCATGTAGTCTTAACTCTCAATACACAAACCAGAGCATTATGGATACACAAGCATCTTAAAAGATGGATCAAGATGAATATTTAAAACATGGAGAGATAAAGGGTCACATATGTGAAAAAATAAATTTTTGTAAATATTATCTTGTTAAGTAATGATAAATACTAATAAATGATTTTCTCATTGTGAATAGTTCCTTTTAGGCTAAAATGGGCCCCTATTCAAAAATAATTTGAGAGTGGGGTTTGTTGAGTGCAACAAATGTAAAATTATAGGAGGAATACTACATAGTATTCAAGCATATATAATGTTTGGTTATCACTTAAAAACTAATCATGAATTCTTTCACAAGAAAATAATCAAATACTTGAAAAATATGTTGAGATGGATACCAAGATAGAGAGATTTATAAAAAAAATTTAATGAGATAATACATAACTTTGTAGAGTAATAAACGAGAAGAGTTGAAGTGACTGTAAAAGAGATAATTTAGGAACACATATACAGAGAGATTTATGAAATATTTTATTATGAATTAATTGGATTATTATTTGTGTGGCTATCAATACTAAAGTATTATTATTTCTAGTTGATAAGGATAGAGATTAGAGTTTGGATGAAATATAATGTGGATATACTATAAGCATAGATATTGATTGGACTCATGTTCTAGATTACTGACTTGGACCACAATTGATAGTTATATCATAGAGTTTGTTGTATAAAGTTATTTTTCCTTTGAATCTATTAAATACCTATTTTTATAGGAATTCATGGTAATTTCCTTAAACAAATTTATACATTGATCAAAATTCAAATGTGGTCATGGGATCACGGAAGTCATGGAGTGGCCTAGAGTTTCAATGTGTCTTTATAAGACTCCACATGTCCATTGAAAAATTAAATACATTCTATTTCATGGTTGAGTCCACTTATCACATATATATTAAGTGATATGTAATAAAATTAATGTTACAAAACATATATAACATATATTTTTAATAATGTTCATGATCACGATCAAACATAAAACACATATATAAAGTACAAGTTATGTGGAATTTCTATGTACATATCAAACACAAAATAAAAGGATGAGATATAAACAATAAATGATTAATTCATACACAAAAAATTAATAAATAAGATGAATAAATGTTTTATTTCATGAAATGGCTATCAAGACAAGCAAATATTTACATGCAACTATGTTCAATAAGTTTTATTACTCATCATCTCTTTTAATCTCCTTTAAGCCCAGGAAGAGAAGACAAGCCCTTAAACAATAATAACCTAATGATTTGGGAGGTAAAATGGTGAAAATATCCATATCATGATTCATTATCCATAGTTATAAGCCACTTTAGTTTCCATTGAAAATGTCTTAAGGATGCCCTTAACACCAAGTGGAAAGAGGGAAGCAAAAACTAGTGTGGGAGCATAGAAACCTTTATATTCTCATTCATAAAACCTTATAACGTATGAGACATAGTAGTAATAATTTTTTAGAATAATTGATTATTTTATCATGAGATGACATAATCAATCACATCTATTAATCATAAAGGTATGTGTATAAAACTAGGTGTGAACCTTAACTCAAGATGACATATAAATGTGGTTGTAAAGTGATTAATTAGTTAACAAGGGTACTTAAAGTACAAAATTTTAAAATTTATATCAATACATGTAATATCCATTTATATAAAGTGTGACCTTCTCAAAAAACATCCTCAAAGATATATTTCCATTTATTAGATTAGAATTTATTTATCTTATGTTTTTTAGAATGGTTGGCCTTAAGTTCTCAAGTGTGAATGTATTTTTATCCATATTTATGATAATGCATGGCTATTATTTATCAAGTATGATAAATAATCCATAAGTTCATTAATTTATATCATTTATCAAGTATGATAACTAATCCATAGGGTCATGAAGTTCTCAAAACATAACTTTATTCTTTGGAACAAAAATGGGCCTTTGTAGACATGTTAACTTATGAATCTCAATTATAAGTGTGGCCCATCCATTTGATAAATAGATCACACGTGGAATTAAAAATAAACCTGAAATTTGAATTTAGAATATGTGAAGGTAGTTTTTGATTTTATGTAAAGTTTTGTATGGGTGTATATTGGATGTCTTTTATTAAACAAAAGAGAGATGAAGAATTGGTAGTTGCCCATTCTCAAATAGTAGGTAAAATAATAATTTAAGATAAAAATCAATAACTAAATTAGCCTAATTCCTAATGCACTAAAAAATCATTTTGGATATGCAAGACACCCAATAGATGGGTTAAAGTGAATATAATGTGGAGAGATAATGATGGACCATGAGAATAGGTAGCCATGCATTTTCAAAAACAATGATTTTTCCAACTTATTTAGAATGGATGGTTGTCCATTTTTTTTGCTTCAAAAAATATCCTTAGAAATATATTTCAAATTATGAAATTATAATTTCCAATTATCCCATGTTTTTAATAATAGGCGGCTTCTTATTCTCAATTTTGTTCCTATCTTTTTGCATGTTTTTTAGAATGAGAAACACCAAGTTCTCAAATATGTTAATATTTGAATCACAATAACCAAATAATTTTTTAAGTTAATTGAGTTCATAGTGAAAACATAAGTTAATTTGTGAATTCATTGACCCCATGGGCCTTGAATGGTTTCTAAATATTTTATTTTGATCGCTAAATTTATTAAAGTTTTATGTTATGTATGGTTTTTAAGATTCACTTTATTCCATATCCCTCAATATCCCTGTTAGTTATCCAAATAACACCTATTATAAATTAGATTTCTCAAGTTTGACTCATACCTAGATTAACATGGGAATGATCTAAGGTCGTGGGATGCCTATATCTAGATCAGACCTCTAGTTGTGAGGCTAGCTCCTTTGAATATGTGAATTGATGACCAATTACTAAACCTAGTTTGAATTTTGGGGTGAAAAGGGGAGAATAAACTGAAAATGAAATCTAATTTACTATTGGTGATGCACCTAAATAATTATTTATCCTTTGAAATATTTGAAAGTAAGGCACACATATGTATCAAAAGGAAACTCAACGGACCAGTCCTAAACATTAGTGTTTCAAATGAAGGCTTGAAAGAAGATTTGTAGATTGAAGGTATATACATGAAGGTCTCTAAAGACACTGAGAGCATACAAAAAATATTCGGTAAATTTTATATTCTTAACTCTTTAATTGACTTATTGAGGATGAAATTATAGTAGTAGGTTAGGAAAGGACCTGCAAAAGATGACAACTATCACACTTATATGAAACTTCACAATCAACAATACACACTACCACCATAAACTAATATATAAACAAAACTATTTATTAATCTTATGGTGCAAGTTACAATTTAGTATCTCTCTATATACTAGCTTTAGGGATCCTAATAAATGGCTTTAAAAAGCCAACATATATAGCCAAAAAAGTAAAGATTCTAGCCAACTGGCATAAAGGAGATATGATTAGTCTTGATTTTGTTAACTCAAGACTAAAATCCTTTTACTATATTAAATCAATATTTAAACATCCTCAAAGTCTTCAAACTCATGCATGATCTTCAATTTTGGCATAGAAAGGAAGGTTGTGATCCCTTGTCAAGTTTGCAAACCCTTGCATGAAAAATTATGCCCATCCTTGATTGTTAACTCAAGATTGAAGCTGAGTTTGAAGTGCTTGAATATCTTTGTTTGCATGGATTCTATGAAATATTCATGAAAAATTAGTTACATAGTAAACTGAGAATGATTTAATGCTTGATGACTGGTTAACTTCACTTTAGCCTTCCCTTGTATGATCTGGTACTTAATGACTAAAATTACATGAAAATTTCCATGTGAAGAGTAGATAAATAGCATGGAAACTCTGCTTGAACTCCAAGATAAACACTTCAATGCCAATATTTTACTTGCCTCTATTGTAAAGACAAAGTCTTCATATTCATGGGCCTGATAGAGCTACAACTATCTACTTTAAGTAAATGCAATTCTATCTGCATGTCAAGGAAATGACCATGTTGACTATTAAGACATTTTGCCAGGATCACACATCTACCCCTACCTTGAAATCTAAGTGTAGGTCTTCCTGATAGATGGTATTTGATCAAGATTTAATGGTGATGAATAAACTTGTCGAGCTTGCTTCCTGTTTGACCCAAGTCACTTTTATTTTCCATTGGATTTAGAATTTTAATTATGACTATTCATCTTGATGTAGGCCCTCTCATATTATGCTAAGTGTTAGTTCTTTATTTGTTCCATAAGATCCTATTGTCAGTCCTTTGACTCCTTGACCTCATATGCATCATATATTTATTTTTGTATGAATGAACATGAGTCATTGATCTTCTACCAGTCTAACACGGTTGAGACACTTGGTAGCTTCTCATTTGGCTTTGATATTCATTGACCTATTGACTCATTGTTCATTATTAGATCTATGTGTATGATTTCACTTGCACCATTGATCTATTTGGGACTATTGACATCTATCATTCAATGATTGCCATTGGATCATCTTAAAGGTCCTTGAGATCTTACCACTTGGCATCAATGTGTTCATTCTAACTTTTTTACTTGATGTTCATCATTGATCTCTGAGGTATGAATAAAAGCATACCATTATATATTGGGACCCACTGACATCATCAATTTACCCACTCAACATTATATCCAATCTAAGCTCCCTAGATTTAGACACTTGTCATCTTCTCACTAGTTCCTAAGATTATTTGAATCTGAATAGTTAGTTCTCATGGCTTGAGTTTGACATCTGCACACCCATCCTAAATTGTTAGTTCAAATTTAAATGCTTGTAACTTGAGATAAAGGGATTGTCAAGGCACCAAATTTTTAGGGGGGTGATCTTGGGATAAAATACATCATTCTCATGTGATATTTTGGATTTGGTTGATTTTGTAGGTGTATTTATTAAATGACAACCAAGATGATCTATTCATCCCTACCTGATGTGTATTTGATGGTCTAGATTCTCAAGGCCTATATTAGTCATTTTTATTTAAACGAGGACACTATGGGGCATAGAAAATTAATCTAAAGTTGTGGTCATCAAAGCTTTGAATTATAGGGGTTAACATTTGGCATATGAGGCCAAAATGTTAACATTTATGGTGACTCATAGGGAATGACCAGCTTGCTAGTCAAAAGAAATCATTGGGTTTCATGTGTCAATGGTAGAATGAAGTATAACAACTTAGACTTGATGACTATCTAAACTGGTAAAGAGACTCTTTTGGGATTTTTAATACCTTTTTTGACTGTGACACAATAAGATTGAAGGAAAAAAACAACTAATCTAGAAAGCAAGAATAACTAATCTAAGGAAAATAGGAAAACAATGAAAGGGAAACACATTGTTGCTTGTGGTACTCACTTATTGACATAAATCAAACCTAGAACAACTAACCTGAAGTAATATTCTTTCTTCTAGGATCAAATACAAATCTATTTGATACACTATGTAACTTTGAAATATGATTGCCTCTTTTTGATGGCATCTTCTTGCAAATAGAAGTAATTGGATGTACATGTCTTCTTGATTATGCAATTGGGGCTCCTAATTCTCTTTTTAGGTACATGGATTTAAGATATGGATCTAAGATCCAATCATAATACTCCTAGATCCATGTACTTTTTAATAACATCTTCAATTCTTCTTCATTTATGAGTTTTCAATGATCTGAGATCTCTTCCATTGTACCTTGATTCTATTCCTCATAGATAAGTGACTTATTCAAATATTCATGATTGATCTTTTATACCTCTTTAGGCATGCTAAAGGGAAGAATTTCCTTATTTTATTGGTTATCAAGAGCAATGACTTGAGGTACTAAATCAGCCAACACTTATTCATTATTCTTATCTTCATGAATTTACTCTTCTTGTGAGCCAAAATGGATAGATTAAATAGTTGGTTGGTCTTTAATATCTTCCATTGGGAGTGTGAGACCTTAAAAATCTTGATATTCATTACAAATATCCATATATTTCTATCATAAATCATCATAGTTACCTTCAATCTTATCCTCTTTATCTGGCTTGCATTCATCAATGATCAATTCAGCAAGTTCTTGAAGAGCTTCTTGAGGTGGGACAACTAATATATGATCAAGAGACTTATGAGAAACAACATCTTATTGCATAATTGAAACTTTTTCTTCTTGCACTTGTTCTTCTACTTGTATCCCAACTTGTATCTCATCTTATTTGAGATTATGAAAGATGAAATCATGCTTTTCATTTCTAAGTGGTGTCTTAATAATGATTTCTTATTCTTGATCACTCAAGTCACCTTTATTTTCTATCTCTTTGGTTGTACCTTCTTCATTTTCCTTACAAAGAATAGGTTCTTGCTTCAAAAGTGGCATGTCAGATCCTTAAATGTATTTAATAAGATGAGAAAGGTTCACAATAGTAACCATAGATACCTTCTTTTGCTCATGAGGATACTCTTCTTAGATCGCCTTCACGTAATCTCTCTACTACACTTTTTCTTGAATGGCTTTCTAGGAGGATGAATGATCTCTGGTTTGCTCTTGAAGTTAGCATCTTAAATCATGTTTGAATGTTATTCTTTCTCTACGTACTGTTGTATAAGATTCCAAGTCATGAACTTGGGTTTATGAACCTCTACTTCTATACTTTTTGCAGCCATGGGTGTGAAAGAAGGAATTTACTATTGTGTTGCCTTTATAGCTTCCATTGAATACTAAAGATGCTAATTTGTAAGCTCAATTTCCTTGGCTAAATTAGCTTTCAAATCATGGATTAGATCACTGGGGATTTCTTCCTACAAATTTGAAGATGGACTTGAAGATGTAGGTTCTTGTATGATCTATGCAATCAGAAAATTAGTCTCTTCAAAGCATACTTCTTCAATATTCTGAGACCTCTCTTGGATAGACTTCCAGGTAGGAAAGCTAGGTAAGGCTTGGTTTGACTCACAAGGGATGTGATAAACATTAGTTTGCTCATCATAAAGGGAAAAGGGCAGCTCTATGGGAATATATTATTGATTATGATGACCCTAGGTTTTCTCATAAACCACTACCCTCTATTTAATGATTACTATTAAACCACCAATGTCTAAAATGTCAAATTTAAACTTTGAGTGACCTTGACTTATAAAATTTAAACATACATATTTATCCTTCTATGAATTTTCTCTCATTTTTTGAATTTTGTACTTAGAAACCTCCTATCCATAGCTCTTCTCAGTATCTTTACTTATCATATGTTTCTCATAGCCAAATAGAGTTTTCTTGAAGATTGAGATGGACTGATTTGGGACTTCAATGGGCTAGTCAAGAAGATAACAAGACTCATGAGGGTTATTATAGGACTGGTATGAGCTTTGATAATATTGATAAAGCTCTATGTACTCATCATATGGCTGATATGGCTCATGATAGGACTGTTATGGGTCATGAAAGTGATGATATGGGTCATGAGGATGATACTAAAACTACTAAAAGGGAGAAAAATGATGAAATTCTTCTTTGTAGGCTGCCATAGCCTAAAAAATCATGAATACAACTAAAATTATGAACAAGAATGTACCTTTTACCTTGAGATAAAGACCAGATGAGTACTATAAACTGGTTATCAAGATGAATGTGCTAAAAATTTATACTCTAATAGCTGAATTCATGTCCCACTAGGCATGCCAAAATTGTTAGCTATCCAGATAACACCCAATAGAAATTAGATTACTCAAGCCTGACTCATACTTAGACTAACATGGGAATGATCTTAACCTATGGGATGCCTATATCTAGATAAAACCTCTATTTATGAGTCTAGATCCTTTGAATATGTAAATTAATGACCAATTAATAAACCTATTTTGAATTTTTGGGTAAAAAGGGGAGAAGAAACTAAACATGAAATCTAGTTTACTATTGGTGATAAACCTAAATAATTTTTTATCCTCTGAAAGCTTTGAAAGTAAGGCACACATATGGATCAAAAGGAAACTCCACAGACCATTGCTAAACATTAGTGTTTCAAAGGAAGGCTTGAAATAAGATTTGTAGATTGAAGGTATGTACATGAAGGTCTCTAAAAATACTACATACAAACAATCTTCAGTGTAATTTTTGTTCTTAACTCTTCAATTGACCTATTGAGGATGAAATTATAGCAGTAGGTGAGGAAAGGACCTACAAAATATAACAACTATCACACTCATATGCAAATACACAATCAATAATACACAATACCACCATAAAATGATCTACAAATAAAACTTTTTATTGATCTTATGGTGCAAGTTACAATTTTTGTATCTCTCTGTATACCAGCTTCAAGGATCTTGCTAAATGGATTTAAAAAGACAACATATATATCTAAAAAAGGAAAGATTCTAGCTAACTAGCATAAAAGAGATAAGGATTAGTTTTATTTTTGTGAACTCAAGACTAAAATCATTTTACAATATTAAATCAAGCCTTCAAATATCCTCAAAGTCTTCAAACTCATGCATGATATTCAATTTTGGCATAAAAAGGAAGGTTGTGAGCCCTTGTCGAGTTGGTAAACCCTTGCATAAAAAACTATGCCCATCCCCGATTGTTAACTCAAGATTTAAGATGAGTTTGAAGTGCTTGAATACCTTTGTTTGCATGGAGTCTATGAAATATGCATGAAAAAGTAGTTAAATAGTTAACTAAGAATGATTTGGTGATTGATGATTGGTTAACTTCACTTTATCCTTCCCATGCATGATCGATTACTTAATGATCAAAATTGAATGAAAATATCCATGTGAATATCATTTGAATAGCATGAAAACTTTGTTTAAACTCTAATATAAAAACTTTAACATTATTTCTTTACTTGCCTCTACTATAAAGATAAAGTCTTCATATGCATGGAGCTAGTAGAGCTATGAATGTTTGCTTTAAGAGGATGTAAACCTATTTGTATGTTGAGGAAATGACCATGATGACTATTAAGATGTTTTTCCAAGATCACACATATGCCCCTACCTCAAAATCTAAGCATAGGTCTTCCTAAAGATGGTATTTGATCAAGATTAAATGGTGATGAGTAAACTTATAGAGCTTGCTTCTTATTCAACCCAAGTCACTTTTACTTTCCATTGGATTTTGAATTTTAATTCTGACCACCAATCTTGATCAAGTCATCTCATATTATGCCAAGTGTCAATTGTTTATTTGTTCGACAAGATCCTACTGTCAATCCTTTGAATCCTTGACCTCATACACATTGTATATTTATTTCTATATGAATGAATGTGAGTCATTGATCTTATACCAATCTAATGTGATTGAGACACTTGACAGCTTATCATTTAGCTTAGAGATTCATTAACTTGTTGACTCATTATTCATAATTACATATATGTGTATGATTGCACATGCACCATTGATCTATTTGGGCCCACTAACATCTATTAGTAGATGATCATCATTGGATCATCTAACAAGTACTTGATATCTTGCCACTTGGCCTCAATGCATTCATGATAACATTTTGACTTGATGCTCATCATTGATCTCTGAGGTACAAATGAATGCATACCATTAGATATTGGGACATAATAACATCATCTAGTTACCCACACACCATTATATCTTATCTAAGCTCCTAATATTTGGACGCTTGTCAGCTACTTGCTCATTCCCAGGATTGTTTGAATCTAAATAGTTAATTCTTATGGCTTAAGTTTGACATCCGCACACCTGTCCCAAACTATTGGTTCAAATTTAAATGCTTTTAACTTGAGATAAATGGCTCATCAAGGTAAAAAAAATTTAGGGGGTGATCTTGGGACAAAATACATCATGCTCATGTAATCTTTTGGCTTTGATTGATTCTATAGGTGTAATTATTAAATGCACAATCGAGCTGATCTATTCATCCCTACCTGATGTGTATATGATAGTTTGGCTTCTCAAGGCTTGTGTTAGTAATTATTTATTTAAAAAAGGACATTATGAGTCATAAAAAATAAATCAAAGGTAGTGTTCATCAAATCTTTGAATCATAGGGGTTAACATTTGGCCTGTGAGGCCAAAATGTAAGCATACATGGCCATAATATAGATTGAGTTTAATTTTTTAATAGATCCATAGATTATTCTTAAACAACATTGAGACTAAGCCACTCTATGACTTCCTTGGTCCCATGACCATGTCTAACTAACATGTGCCTTCATTTGGCTACAAATAACTAAGTTACATTTTTGCTACATATTTTGTGTGGTCACCATGAGAGTTTTACTTGTGATAGTGTTTAGTGACTTGATGGCCAAGTGGGTGATAAATTAAATTATTTTTAAATTAATAATTTGAATTTGAATTTAATCAATGGTTTTAGTGATCATATACTGAACATGTATTTTCTCATTCTTGTATGATCATTTCCCAATCACTAATAAATCACATAATATAATGTTTTAAATAAACTTGTGATACCAAAGTGAATACATGTGACAATAAAAATGGGATCATGGAGTCATAGATTCATGAATTATTTTAGATCACATCTTAATTTTAAATAAAAAGGGGCTTCCACTAAAGCATTAATTTATGGATTTCATCTTAGATTGCAATCAAGTTAGTTAGTTGTGAATATAAGTATGTCAAATGAATCTAAGTGTGAATGTTGGTTTAAGACTTAAAAAGGTGGGTTCCAAGACTTCATTAATGCCTACTTGGATATACTCATAAACTTATTATTTTAAAATAGAAATGAATTATTTTAAAATATAATGTTTTGACTTACAAATTATATCAAGAATTTTTATATATGCATGACTATATAAAAATGCATATTTCACAATTTTGTTTTGGAATTTGAAACTTATTGAAATATTTTTTTTTTACATATATAATATTAAATTTATAATGAAATACATGAGACAACATGTAAGAGAAGACAACAAAGGAAAAAAATAAAAAATAAATAAATAAAATCTTAATGATTTCCCAAAGGTGGAAAATTTTACTTTCAAAGTTGTAAAACATTACATTTCTAGTTACCAAGACATCCCAGGGATAAATTATACTCTTTATCAATGGATAGCTTATGGTTGAGAGTTCAAATGTGGTAATGTACCATATAATTATACAATTCATGGTCAAAATTCCTTCCAATCACCATTGAAAATGACTCAAATTGGGATAAAGGAGCTATTACAAATTATAGTGACTTTTTAATTTCTACTCTTCCTCCCTATTCACTGATGTTATTGAAGTGTTAAAACATTAATCCGTTGATATTATTGAAAGTTTTAGGATGAAGCAATTCAAGAATTAGCTTCAAATTTATATCAATAAACTAAGCCATAGTGAAATTTGAAGATTTAAAGGAAGTGGTGGCTCAATTTAAAAGTATACCTATCCCTAAAGGCATTAGAACAAGGGGAAATGGCATGATGACATTGGTCCAAAATCTAAAACTACATGAAATTAAATAAAAATAGAATATCCATGGTGAATTCCCACTTTTTGTAAAGGCTCACTATACAAGTTTATGAGATAAAGGAATTTACTTTAATAGCAAAGTTGAGGAATGAAAATTCCTTATTAGTATTTAATGAAGGTAATTACCAAATCCTTGCATAGTAATATTATGTGTGTGTGTGTGTGTGTGTTTATTGAAGTGATTCAAGTGGGATGTCAAAGCTTAAATTGAAAATCCATTAGAACATATAAACCTTTATAATCTCATTTATGAATCCTCGTAATAGACAATACATAATGGTAGTGAAACCTTCAAATATTTAGATTAGTCTAAAATTATATGATATAATCAATCACAATAATTAAATATAGTATCTGTAAAAATATGTATGGCATGAAACTAACTGTGAAACTTGATTTAAGATGTTATACGCATGTGGACATGAAGTAATTAATTATTTCATAAGGGTAATTATTGACTATTTTGACCACAAGTCAACCCCATATAGTACAAAACTTGTATAGGGGTTCATTAGAATGTCATAAGGTGTGTCATAGTCCTTTTGATGTGATTTTATGTGGTTTTAGCCTTGATCATGGTCACATTTAGTCTTTATGTCATTATATGTCATTTAAGGTGCATGTTAGAGTCATTTGTGAGATTTGTATGATTTTATTAGAAATACAAGTGTTATAATCTCCTTATAAACACCCCTCATATTATTCCCTATTAGATATGTCAGTCTCTAACTAAAAATCTTGTAGGTGTTAATTGAAATCAAGAAAATAAGTGAGAAAAGAGGAGTTTTCATAGTTGCATGACCCATGAGGAGAGTGGCACGTGGGAATATATTTTGGTATTTATATTCAACTTCCTTGGACTCATTTAAATTGTTGAACATATTTGGAATGCTCAAAAATGGCTACAAACCATTCTACTCTTCCATTGCTCCACTAGACATGTAGAACTAGTCAGTAGGTTTATTCTTGGTATGATCAGTAGGAAAATTTCTTGGTAAAATTACTTTAAGGGTGATATTACACTTAGTCCAATTCATTTTAATATCAAGAGTTCAATGATTGGTCACTTTTGATTTATGAACCATCCTTTAGAAGTTGACTGTTTATTTTTGCATGTCATTTCCCATACCTTGTAGCTTTTCCTCTTGTATAAGCTTGTCCGTATAACATAGATGATGAAATTACTTATATAGAGAGTAGACATACTTATCTCATGATTCCCACATTTTTTTTCATGTTTTAAAGTGTTTAATGGGAAAATCATCTCAAATTGTAGGTAAAGACACATTTCTATGTTATAGGTAGGTGTTCACCACTTTTAGAGATTTCATGTCTTCATAGTGGTTTCAGAGGGTGGTTATAAGTTTTTATTCATGAAAAAAATGTACTATTGGTCCCATATAATTTAAATATCACTCTCCAAATCAATCATCCATGTATTTGTAGTCATAAGTGACACAAAATCAATTCCTTGCAAGTTCCATCTATAGTCATGATGTATGAAGGCTTTGATCACATCCATGTAGGTGTAAGGAATTTTATAAGGAGCGTGATCACATTTTTATAGCATTAAAAATCAAACCAAGAATGAGGAGACAATTTCAAGTGATGTATGTAAACTATGATGACCAATACCTCTACACATAGTCATACTCCATTAATGAGCACCTACATGTGATATAGAGAAGACCAATCACATTGAAAAAGAGAAATTTCTTGGTTTCAATCACATCATGGTTAAAAGGTCTTGTTTAAAGTATTTTCAAAGGTCTAAGTGAACCATAAAACCATTCACTATTAATATACCCATATTTCCTTCTCATTGCCTTATAAACTATACATTCACCTTCAAATGCTTCATGGAGAGTTGAACATGTTGAGATGGAATTGTTGAAGACTGGTTTGAGGTCTCACCAAGTGGAGAAGTTTAACCTAGACTAATGGATATCTAGGATAGATCATGATAGCATTTTATCAGTCACATAGTAGTATATCATATCCTTAAAACCTTGACTGTCACCGTATGAGTACATGTTTTCCCACATAGATCTAAAAGTGTTTCATGAAGGTGTATAAATGTTTTTTGAGACCCTTCTTGAGGGATTATGAGTTGAAGGGAGTCATGAAAAAAAATTTAAGGCATTGGATTAGCAATAAGTATTGAGAGACACTCAAGACAATAATTTTGAGTTTTAGGGATAATTTCTCTAAAAATCTCCAAACAGAGCCCTCAACACTTTTGATGATGTCATGCGATGAACAAACAAAGAAACTAGGTGAGATTTAATGATTACATATTTTAGCCTCCATATAGGTTATTTGCCTTGAAAAATGATATGGATATTATACAAGTAAGGAATATTTTAGGAGATTTCAAAGTCAAGTTTTTATTCACTATAAACATTCAGTGTTTTTTACAGCATGTTAAACTTCAAGTGATCTCATTATTCAAAGATATCAAGGTAGAGACATCTCCCCATGGTAAGTAATATATTGAGTTAAAAGGCATATTATCAACTCAATGAACATAAATAGGGATTGGAGTACAAGTTTTTTACATGCATGATAACCTATATGACCCTCTTTTGGCCTGAAGTACACACATATAGGTTTTAAAGAGAAGTAACATGTTAAAACCTAATTGTTAAGTACTAATTTTAACCGTTAGGTAGTATATGAGTACATCTTACTCATTACATGAGACCATAATATTTTAGTATAACCTAAACATGATAATTAATATACATTTATATCTACAGGTGCCCCTTTTTATCTATAATTGTCACCTACAACCAACTGTAGGGTGACAAGTAGGCTAGTACCATAATTTAGTTTTATCATGATCTTTGAGCATGAAGTATATCCAATTTAATTTTAAGGAGTCATGAATGATTTAAAACGGAGAATATAATGAGACATAGTACCTAAACATGTAAAAATCACCTTCAATAAGGTACCTTTTTAAAGCAAATAACACAATGTATAGTTAAATGATGATTAGGCCTGTTAGGTCATGTTTGGATTATCCAAAAAAAATAATGACCACCTCATGATATTCAATACAATGGAAAACTTTTCCAAGGATGTTTCATGAAACCTACAGTAAGCATACAGTCATACATAGTCAACTATTGTGTTCAATCAAAGAACAAAGTGTATGTTGGATTGTTTAACAAGGTTTAGGTGGTAAGAAGATTTTTATAACCTTAATAACTAATACACTATCCTTTTTATACCATCATATAGTAGATACAAGGTATGGAAAGGCTCTAATAATGCAATACATAGTCTATACTAGAAAGTTTTGCATAGTCAGTCTTCCATAATTTGTCTTGAGGTTTTGATGATGTTTGGAGGATATGATGATATGATCTAGAATTAAAATTTTACATAGAGGGTACTCATAACTTGGATATTACCATCATACTTTATTTTTATCTAATATAACTTTAGGAGATGCTCTCTATTCTATCTCAATAAAGGGCACTCCAAAATGTGCAAACCCTGCCAACTTGGTGGATAGATGCTAGGAAAGTGAGTAGGAGTTGGTGAAACATTAAAATAGGGTGTGTTAAGTTGAATGAGACATGATAAATCATAAATAACCATTCAAAAATTATTATAATCAGCCAAGATGGTCCAAACCTATAAACATATAGGTAGACCTATTAGGTCTTTGATCAGGCCTAGTACCTAATAAGGTCTAAGTTTTGATTGTGGCACTAGGTGAGAATCCCAATGAGTTATAACATGTTCATATGGGATTTTTAGGTATTTTTAATTCTTAGAGTGAAAATAGAACCATAGTAAAACCATCTCTTGTCTCAAGACTACCATAGGGTGTATAGAATGGAGAACAAAGCATGAGAGGTCAAATTAAGATGCTCATACTTACTTGGAGGTTTTGCATGGGAGTCTAAGGAGTTGGGGAATGTTTAATAAGGTATTTTGAAATGTTTTATGAATTTTTTTGGATAAGTGGATTTCAGACTTGTATGAAATGTCCTTATGGGGCAAAACATCTAAAAACCCTCCAAAATCCTTGCTAGTGACCCAATTTGGAAAACAAAGAAGAGGCATCTAGAAGGAATAGAATTGAATAGGAAATTATTGGAGGTTATAGATGACTCTCTATGGCTTCTCCCCATCAACTTGAGTTGTACCCTACCTATACAGACAAGGTGGATATTAGATTTTCTTGACAATTTTTGGTGTTGTGTAGGTATGGAAGGATTTAAAGAGTTTAAATCCACTTTGGGAGAGATATTGATATTTAATATAAATAACCATATTTATTTATTACCTCAAATAAGTGCACAAGTTACTCTTTAAGTTCCTTCATCTTATCTAGTCAAAACTGGCATAATGGACAAGCTAGTGAGAGAGTTAAAACTTCAAGTGGGAGTAATTTTAATGTTTTCCTAAGGAATAAAAAGCCATGAGGTGTCCTCATAGGTGTCATACACTCCATTTTATAGATCAAGTTAGAAAACTAAAGATAAATTTGGTTCCAAGTGTGTAAGGTGAGTGAAAGAGGAGTTATTTAGATTATAGGTAGTGATAGCTCATGTCTAAAAGAGTATTGATGATTAGGGATGAAACCAATGCATGTTGGATAATTTTTACAACCTATCCCTATCAATTAAATCATCACATCTATCCCTAGTTATCTTAGATTTTACAAGAAGGCCAAATGATGAAGGCAATTTTCTAAACAAGCAATGAGGAATCATATGGCACATTTTAGGAGTTTCATGTTTTGAGGGACATTTGTCTACATATAACTTGCATAGTATGTTCCATATTCCTCTCTCATAAATTAATAAACCATTTTATCAGCATGACACATATATTAGTGACTCTTGTACTTCATTCTTTTCTCCTCTCTCTCAAATTCTATAAGTATTAGCCTTTTTAACTCTTGTAAACTAATACCACACCATGTATGGTGAAGCCCTGCTACAATGAAATTGTATTTTGACTTTGAATAATAAATTCAATTATATTTTTGAGTTCATGAACATTTTTTTAAGTGTTTAAATTGATGTATGGTGATGTTACTGATAATCTTCTATCCTTGCTTCCCTTATCCTCTCATGTTTATACAAGAGTTCTTATTCTAATAGGTCATATAGAGTGTAGTTAGTGTGTTAGACTAATTTTAAGTGTAAAATCATTCTTAGAGTGTGCAATCTTCCCTCTAGTTCATTTACCTTGAGTTGTCTCATGCATATCACCTCTATGTTGAAGCACTTATGTTAGAACCTTTTAGGACTTAGAAGCTAGTTTGTGTGCCTTGTTTCTTAGTGAAAGAAGTATGATGGTCATGTGAAAATCATCTTTGTGTATAATCCCCTTATATTATTTTCATTTCATGTAAATTTATAACTCTTTTCCCTACAATAAACTAGTTAGTTAGGTGATAATAATTTGAAGGTATATTCAAGGAGCTAGCCCTTAAACCTAAAGTTTTAATTCTACCTATAGGTAAACCCACGTACCTAGAAGTATTCCCATGTTGCCCAAATCTGGAAGAGGCTTGAATACCCTCTTCTAGGGTGTAATATTTGGTGACAATAGTAGTTAAATTGATTTTTTTTTCAAATTTAGATAAATATATTTGGCCACTATTTACATGTTTCAAAATTTTCAAAAAATAGCTTCAAATATTGATTTATTTTTACTAAATTATATTCTCCATTTATCCAATATTTTATAGAATAGGAAACCACCCATTCTCAAGTGTGATTTTATTTCTATCCATGTTTATAATAATGGTTGGCCACCAACTCTCAAGTATGATAACTAAACCATGAGGTCATGTAGTTATCAAATCATAGATTTATTCTATGGAACAAAAATAGGCATTTGTGGATGTGTTAACTTACTCAATTATAATGGCCAGTTTTGATTGACAGATAGATCATAAGTGACATAAATCATAAATGTTAACTTTGATTTTGGGATATGTGAATGAAAATGATGATTTAAAGTTTTGTAAGGGTGAAATTTTATGCATTCTCTTAAAAAATATATATCAATAATATGGTGCTTCCCATTCTCAAAAAATGGGAAAAATAATATTTTAATATTGAAATTGAGAACTACATGTATCCCTAATTTCTAATCCATAAATGAAAGTAGTATGGATATGCATAAAACCAAAAAATGGGCCCAAGTGAATAAAATGTGGATAGATAATGGTGGACCATGAAAATGTGAAGCTTCCCATTCTCAAAGAGTGGGTAAAATAATTTTTGGAGATTAAATTTGATAACTACATGTAACCTTGATTCCCAATACAAAAGCATTATGGATATGTAGGAAACCTAACAGATGGACTCAAGTGAATGAATGTGGAGATATAATGGTGGACCATGATAGTATGGAGTCACATGTATTAATTTTTTGTTTTTTTCTAATTTATATAGAATGGGTGGTTGCTTATTTTTTCCTCAAAAATAAATTTTAATTTATACCATGTTTTTTAAAATGGGCAGACACCCACTCTAAATTGTGATTCTATTTCTTTCCATTTATTTTAGAATGGATGAATACAATTTATCAAGTATTTTAATCTTTTATGTTTGTTAATAGCATGTGGAATAATATTATTTTACAAATATTATAAAAATTCTTATGATATTTTTGAAATTTGTATTATAGATATTAATAAATAGATAAAATCAAATAATCATAAAAATAAAACCAAAGAATTTTTAGATTAGTACAATTCCATAATTAGATTGGTATTTTATAAATTAGATCAATTTGTAATGATTATTGACCAATGATTACAAAACAGCATAGGAGTGGAGGTGAGTGGGAAAATGAGATTTCAAATTCTAATTTTAAACAGGGGAAAGGTGACGGTGATGGGGAGAGGCCCTTCATGTGGGGTATCAGTGATACTTATTTAGAAGGTATCAAAACATAGAAAACTAGAATCTTTAGATGTGGTCACAATAGATTTGACAATGAAAACTTTAGAGAGGTGTTGGATAAGTTGTCTTGGATCTCTAAACTTATAAGATCATTGGATAAGAAAGAAATTATGCCTTTAAAATAGCTTAAGACCATAAAATAAGGCAAAATTTTCCAAATCCAAGTCGCTCCTCTCATAAATTGAGATTCCTCTAGAATGGAACAGGCCTTGTTGGGCGAGTTTATGGGAGGTAGACCTAACATTGACGTTTTCAAATTTTGGGTCACGCAAAAATGAAATTCCAAAGGTCATATGGACATTTTGGCTATGGTAAATGATTTTTTCATGGTTAGACTCAACAATCATGAAGATTATGCTCATATTTTAGTAGGATGTCCTTGGTTTTTTGGAAAATCATACCTTTTTAAAAAAAATTACATCCGTGGTTTAATCTAAAAATAGAAAATATCATTCTAATGCCTATCTGGGTGCATCTCCCTAGTATTCTAGTTGAATTTTGGGACTAAGATATTTTTATTAGAATTGATAAGACTTTTGGTTATTTGATATCTTTTGGCTCAGCTACTAAATCTAGATCCAAACTAGTTTCTACTAGATTTTGTGTTAACCCCTTTATGAATCAAGAACTACCTTCTTTAATCTTAATGCATCCTAATTTTGGAGTAAAAAATCTAATAATTAAATTTTTAAAATTATCACTCCTTTGTGACAAGTGCCTTATGCTAGGACATTATTCAAAAATGTGTCCAACAATTCTTCACTACAAACCAACACAGGCCGAGCCCACTTGGAAAAAGAAAGGGGGTATCTCTTTTAATGATTCTAATAAACCAACAAAGTTAAAGCAAAATAACTAGAAAGACATAGTAATAGAGGTAAAATAATTTAATATCTCAAATAAGGTGGTGATGGAAGTTAATAGTAATGTTGATGATGGAATGTATATCTCTTCCAATGAATTAGAAACAAGAATCCCAAACCAGATACTCAACCAAAGTAATCAGATGCATATTTTTAAGGAGGAAAATTCAATCATTTTCTAGATCAACAATAAGGAGAAAGTTACCCAAAATTAGGATATCCCAAAGTCCCTAAATCAATTTGAAGTTCTATCTCATCTAGAAGAAGTTTAGGATCAGGATCTAAATAAGAACAACTCAAAGGAAATGAACAAATATGATTTTTTTTAAACATCTAATATATGCTTCTCCTAAAGCATCCCAAGAAGAAGATAAATATTCTAAGAGATCCCAGTAATGCCTAAGTAGGACATCAAATCAAAGTTCACTTCTTATATTACCACTAGGAGGGGAATCAAAGGACCTACGTTTAAGATGCCTCTTAAAGTTGGAAAAACTGTCTAAAAAGAAATCTTAAAAAAACTTACTTAGATGGAAAATGTAGATGGGATCTAATCAACCATTCCATTCAAGGGAGGTAATCCTTCACATTTAAATAAATCATATTGATCTTTTCTTGGAATATAAGAGGAAATCATAGTTCCTCAAAGAAAAAAGTTTTTAGATATTTTAGAAGGACCCACAAGCTCATCATTTTGGATATTCAAGAATTTAAAATAGAGTAATATTTTTTTATTAATCATAAGAATGTTTATTGAAAAAAAGCTAGAGCAAATTTCATCAGCTCTTCAGGAGCATCTGGAGGTCTCATCACTTTTTGTGATATTAAATATTTTGTTTTGGAACCTATCTTCAAATCTCAAAACTATTTGGCAATTCTCTTTATTGATGTGATTGATGGTAAGCAATGGATCTTCTCTAACATTTATGCACCTAACTCTTCAATGTCTCATATAAATTTATGGGAAGATATAAGAGTTTTTAGGAATATATACAAATATTTCCCTTGGATCATGGTTGGATATTTCAATTATCCTTTATACCCAGGGGATAAAAATGTGGGAATCAATTAATTTCAAATAGTATGGAATATTTCTCTTCTCTAATTTCTGACATAGGATTGATAGATGTGGAATTAAAAATATCTAAATTTACTTAGATCAATATGAGGTTGGGTGAAAACCTCATTCAATATAGACTAGATAGAATTTGTATTTCAATGGATTGGCTAGCTCATAATGATATGATGTTAACATCACTTCCTCGGGTTGGATCGAATCACAATCCTCTTGAGTTGAGTATAGTGGAAATTGCTCCAAATGAAAATAGATATCTATTTAGGATGGAACACATGTGGTTTTCTCACTTGGATAATTATGATATAATTTTAGAATGTTGGTATCCAAATATGAATGGTTTAGCAATGTTTAAGTTGGATGAAAAAATGAAAAATGTTAAAATTAAAATAAAATAGTGGAATAAAAAGGTCTGGGTAATGTTCATTTGCAAAAGAAATCATTAAAATTAGAAATCTCAAAGCTTAAAAAAGTGATAGAAATAAATGCCTATGATATTGAGACTCAAAATAAGGAAAAACAACTTCTTTGTATCATATTGTTGTCACAAGGGAAGAGACCCTTTGGAGACAAAAATCCAAGAATATTTGGTTCAAAGAAGGGGATAGGAACACACACTTATTTCATATGTCAACATTGAAACACAAATATCATAATTGCATAAAGTAAATTTCAAATAGTGAAGTCCATCTCATTTTAGATAGAGATCAAATATATAAGGAGTGTAAATTTTAAAAAATTGTTTAAAAATGAATTTAAAATAAACATAAGATTTGAACAAGAATTCCTTCATGTGAATTATGAATTGGTGAAGAAAGAGGATAATAAATTAATTACAACTGTCACTCCTAATGAGGATCTCAAATTTGTAATTTATAAAATGAACCCAGACAAAGCTCCTGGTCTAAATAGTTTCTTGATTGTTTTTTTGCAAAAGAAATGGGACATCATAAGAGATGATGTGGTATAAATAGTCAATCAATTTTTTACTTCAATCCAAATGTTAAAATAATTTAATCATAATTTCATTATTTTAATTCCTAAGAAGGAGGGAGTGGTGGACTTCTCAAATTTTCATCTTATCAGCTTATGCAATTTCATTTATAAAATCATCACTAAGTTGATCTCCATAGGAATGCATCCAATGATGGAAACAATTATCTAGGCCCAACAAGGGGGATTTATCCTAGGAAGAGAAATTCAAGATGGAATTATTATTGTACATGAATAAATTCACTCCATGGATAAGAGCAATAGTGTTGGAATGATTTTAAAACTTGATATGGCCAAGGCATATGATAGACTTGATTGGATCTTTTTAGATAGAGTTTTGAATCAATTCAGATTTTAAGATAAATTCTGGGAAATTATTAGATCTTGCATATCCTCTTGTATGTTCTTAGTGCTTGTGAATGTAATAGCTTGAGTTTTTTCTAGAATTGGTAAGAGTATAAAATAAGGGGATCCCCTATCCCCTTCCTTTTCATCATCATAGTAGAATATTTGAGTAGATTTATCTCAAAATCAATAGCTCCAGGAGATCTAAAAGGCTTCAAACAAGCCACACATGTTGATCCCATTTCCCATCAAAAATTATCAGATGATACAATTTTATTGGCCAAAGATTATATTCAATAATTAAGATTGTTAAATTTTTTTGATAATGTATATATAGTCTTCAAATCAAAAGGTAAATTTTGATAAGAGTTTTGTATATTTCTTTAACACTCATGTGGCTAGACGAAATAGAATTGAACATTTGTTAGGTTTCCAAATCAAACTTTTGCCTTCTTATCTTGGCATGCCTCTTTTTAGCAATCATATTTCTATTTTTGCTTGGAATTCATTAGTTGAAACATTTTAAATAAAGTTAGCCAGGTGGAAAGGTAAGCTCCTCTCTTAGGTGGGAAAACATTTTTTTATCAAGAGCATGTTTCAAAGTCTCCTTATTTACCTTTTTTCTCTTTTCAACCTTCCAAAAAGCATAAAGGATAAACTCATCAAAATTCAAAGTAACTATTGGCCAAATTGGGCCTATATACCAAACGTTCTAGGCTTGGGATTGAAGCTAAGTAGGGTCCCCTTAAAGATTGATCCCATGAAAAAAGGAATAGATAAACTTCAAATGAAGAGCACAAGTTGTTTGTAATCTTTTGAAACATTTTAAGCAAGCTTAAAGTATGAACTTGGTGATTTTAAGTAGTCAAACCATCATATCACATCATGCAAGGATGAACAGACTAGTTTTCTTGTGCATTTTATAAGTATGTTTGGGAGGCCTACAAATTTCATGACTTGATGAGTCTTCTATCTCAAGTTATAATAATTTAAATTTAGACTTGCTAAGTGAAATGTGCATGAAGATGTCAAGTTCAAGCCTTATAAAATAGTTGTTTGAATTCAAATTCTCCAAGATCAATAGTTGGCATTCAATCATACCATGAAGATCTAATGGTGCACAAGTGAGGAAAGTTTTAGTGGGTCCCAAAGCTATAACAGTATGCATTCGATCATGCACCTAATATCAATGGTGAGCATCAAGTCAAAATGTCAGTATAAATGCATGGTTGGCAAGTGACAAGATCTTAGTTACCTGAGTAGAGATCCAATGGTGTGCATCAATTGAGAAAGCTAGTGGGCTCAAGAAAATCTATGAAGCATGTTCAATCATACAAATTGAGATCAATGGCTAGTGAAAGGTCAAAGAGTTAATGGGTCTCAAAGATAAATTAAAGTTTCCAAGTGTCTTAAGTGCATTAAACTGGTAGAAGATAAAGATCAATGGACTGTGTTCAATCTATGAAAAAGTAGATCAATGGTGTGTATAAGGTCAAACAGTTAGCAAGATCCTAAAAATAAATGAAGAACTACCAGTTGGCACATTCTTAGAAACCTAGATCAAGATCAAGGGCCAATATCAAAATTTGAAGCTAAATCAGCTGAGGTCAAACCAAAGCTAATATTACAAATAGATGCCATGGAGGCAGACACATCAATTTTGATAGGTTCATCGCTAGAGCTAGTAGCATGATTATGACCCTTTTTCTCTATTTTTATACACTAAAATAAACTAGTAGGGAGTAATCCATGTCAGAACAAGATCATAATAGATTGATCCATCTATTGTAATTGCTTCAACACCTAAATTCTACTTTTAAATAACTTGGTTCTACCATTGTAACCATAAGGAGCATCAATGCAGACCAAAAATAAATAAAAAGGGACTAATATGGTTATTGTATCCATTTTATAGAAGTGGTCTTAGACATTATGAACTTTTGTAACTAAATCTGTAGACACCTAAAAATGGCCACCGATAACCTCCAACTAGGCTTTTAACCAATTTCTACCAAAATTCATAATATGGCCTAAAAATACTTAATCATGATAAATGATGTGAACCTATTATATTCAAGTGTTTATTTTGGACAGAGTGTCACTAAATAGGGCAATGCAATTATGAAATAGCTAACTTTGATAAGATCATTTCGAGTCAAAATAACATTTTCACACCTGAGTGCTCTAGATTACTCTTTTCTACCAAATTTATTGCATGAGACACATGCCTTTCTTTTTTTTTTTTTGGAAACATACTAAATGAGAATATGGTTTTAATGCATCTAACATGAACTTCCAATTTCAATCTAGTCAAATTTTGAGCCAATAACAAGACATTTTGACCAATTTGATTAATTTGTGCACCAAGGGCCAAAATTTGCATCAAAATTGCCTAATCACATTTAAAATATTATTATTTCAAATCATGAGCCTAATCAATAATGAAGATCTCTTGAAGAACAATCTGAGCAAGCCAAAGAAGGAGCCTTTTGGAGAAATCAAGGATTTGGTAAGAAATTGATGTTTTGTGTTCATATTTCTCATTTCTTTCCATTTCTAGTTGTTTTTTCAAATGGTTTTTCCTCACTAAGCTTCCCCTAATGTCTCATCCTAGAGATGTATTCTTGTTAGTGTGTTTCTTTCAATTTGATTTAATTTTGGAACTAACACAATACTAACCACCTCTTTTGAGTAAAATTCCTATTCTACATAATGGCACACCCAGTGGGACTCTAGCCTCACAAATTTGGTCATAAAGAACCTACAAGTAAACTAATAACCCTTATCATACATGATCTTGTAGTGTGGAAGTAAGGAAGGTAAAAATTTGGCCAAAAGTCCATTTTTTTGGAAGTAACAGTTTTGTCCCTATGAAGTTATGGATTTGTTCTCTGGACTGCAATCTCGCAACTCACATAGTCATGATATTGCAATCCCATAACTCCATAGTCACATTATTTCATTCTCACAACTCCATAATCATGGTATTGCAATCCCATAACTCCATAGTCATGGTATTGCAATCTTATAATTCTATAGTCATGGTATTGTAATCCTGTGACTAACTCAATCATGGTTTTGCACTATGATTTATGGTTTTATAGTGTATAAAATAGGCCATATTCTAGAGCTTCATTTGAGGTCATCGAGACTCTATTTTTGATGATTTTTTTTAAAACCATGTATTTTTTTCTAAATTTTTAGAATATGTAATTAGTTTAACTTTAAGTTGCATAAATATTTTTCAAAACATCTTTATACCCAAGTAGTGGGATTGTCAACCAAATTTGTAGGATTATCAACTTGAGTTGCAAGATTATCAACCTAAGTAGTGGGATTATCAACCTGAATATTGTTAACTTGAATAGTAGGATTGTTAGCCTGAGTAGCAATATTATGATTTATATTAAAACTAACCCAAGTAGAGATATCACATGTCTGAGTCACATTTTTACAAAGTGGTAGGGTTGTTCTGTGGATTCGTAGGATTGCATTGTGTGAAACTTGAGAGCTCATTTTTCAAAGTTGTTTATTTCATTTGGAAAAGTGCTTCAAGGCTAAATGAAACTTTGACTTTTTCCTTGTAGGGGAAACTTAAAAAGGGATATAAACAATCTTAATCTAGTCTTTCTAAACTCTTTTTAAAGTGCTTAAAATGAACTAGGAATTGTTATTTGGTGTTTAAGAAAACACTTAGATGTCTATTTAAATGCTTTTGTGAATTGGTTCTTTCAAAAGTTCACAACTTAAAGTTAAGGGGATAAAATAACACACCAAACATTTCATTTAGTGCTCTAAAATTGAACACACTTCTTTATGCAAGTCATTTTTTGGTTACCTATATTAAACTTGTTTGAATAAATAGGGAATATTGCATGTATGCTCTCCCATCCATCCCCTTTAGGTAACTTTTAGGATCAAAATCACCAATTTATTTTTAGGTTGTTTGCAATTATTTCTATTTATGCATCTTAAAGCCAAGGGGATAGTAATGAATCTAATCAAACACTTTCAATTTTGTGCAATGAAATTAACATCACTTCAATTGTTTACAAACTTGATTCTTGTGTGTTTTATCAAAAAGAGGCGTGCTTGTATGCTCTCCCATCCATCCCATTTATGAAAATTTTGAGATCAAAAGCATCATCTCATCACACTTTGAGCCTAGTTTAAGGCATAGAAAGAACATCATTTAAATCACTCCCCAAAAACCTACAATAGTATTGGGTGATCTTGAGGCAACCATAAAGTATTTCTATTGTGTAATTTATTTTATGCATCTTGGCTTGTGAGGGGGAATTCATTACCTCCCATGATTTTCTTAAGGAAGCTTTGACCTAAGGTTTCATCTCCCTGCATCAACTTCAACCCCTCTTCATGAGGAGGTATATAAATTAGCATCCCCTCACTAAAATGATGGTTTGAGTGGTTAAACCATATCTATTAGTAGAGGTTAAGCCCAAGACATTTAAGCATGTTGGATATCACACTATACTAAGCAAGTGATGGATGTAGTGGCTATAAAATGGGAAGGACATTTTTATAATAATCCATATGATGTAGACCCAAATGACATGCACTTATTTTTTATGTTGATGTGATAGTCATATACAATTTATCCATATAAAATATTCAAAAAATAATTAATTTAGTTAACCCCACTTTGCCATACCTTGTTAGTTTACGATTTAAGATGATTAGTTAGTTGGTTTGTCTTTGTCTTAGATTACTTAGTCTTTTTTTAGATTCAAAAAATTGGTGTTAAAAAAATGACATAACTAAACACATTATCCCCAAATTTCTTTGAACAAAGGAGGCGTTATGTTGCCCAAGTGAAAACATCTTTTTCCTTGTTCAAATTCATCATCATACACTTTATGTCATATTTTTCAATTTGACGTAGTTATGTTGCCCATTTGAGTCTAGACCTTTTGCCACATTTGTTTAAGTCCCTCATTAATAGTTTAAATTTGAAATTACACTCTTCCAATTTTTAAAGGTTGATGTGTTAAATTGGGTCTACCACTTTGTACTTGACTTATTTTAACTTGAGTTTAATTACCAATTTGAATTGAGATTCATTTTTAGACTCAACATCATTATCATCATTTACTAATACTCAAGTCATATCACATGTTTACTAACACTTTCAGTCTTATACTTTGACTACCCATCCTATTTTACCATTTGTCTATTTGATAACACACTCATTCCTTAAAGAAATTTCTCCAACTTTGTGTGTGGGTATCATAGTAGTTGAGGAGAGTGGTGTTACGCTACCAAAATCATGGTAAACCATTTTTTTCCTTAGAGTCTTGAAAAAAGTATTTATCACACTTTTTGATCATTTTAGCATTGTTATGCTACAAAAATTATTTTGAAAATTGTTTCATAGGCCTATTCACATAGAGTCTAAGTTGTTTCAAAATTTTAACCATATTGAGTTTTATTTAAGAGCCTTTGTATAGTACGGTTATGTCATTCAATTTTGTCTAGTTTGTTTGTTCATAGATCCTATCCTCATAATTATTTGTGCTTTTGTTTAGGAGAACACAACCTTTCTCCAAGAGCCTTTTGATTTATGGCTTATACCAACTAATCATGTTTATGTTTGATTATGTGTGTTAGGTCTATGTCAAATCCATTTTCAAACTTGTTAGATTAAATCAAATCACATCATGCCTTTATTTCAAGTCTAGATTTTGATGTCATTTGGCCAAAAGTCCTAGCACTAATGGAATTGTCCAAGATCCAACTAATAGAATCAAACACATGAAATACAAATACAAAGCAAATAAAATTAGAACTACATTATTGAGTTTGAAATCAAAATAGAGTAGAATTATACTAATATTGCATTCATAATTCATTTTTAAAATATCTTAGATGAGAGGCATATTTATAGGTATAATGGAGGCATAGAGATAAGAGATTTGGCAATGTGAACATAAGAGATTTTCCAGATGGTTTGTGTGCTCCATATGTCAATATTAGTGGGTAAGTGTATCCTTACCCACCAATTCAAATACAATTTTCACATGTGCATGTGCACTTCAATTACCTCATTTATGACACCTAAGTGACCTCAAAATAACACCTAAGCAAGGTAAAAACATGTGTAAGAATAATCCATAATAATAAATACAAGAAAAATAATATCCTACACTAATACCCCCCCTTAAGCATAACTTAGGTGGTTAAACAAAATTGGGTCCCAGAAACATGTCCTGATGAGGTACTCAAGTACAATGCAACTATCACAAAGTGGAAGAAAAGGATAAAACTCATAAGAAAAAACTCCCCCCCAAAAGAGAGAAAAGAATAAGAGGACTAGAAGGCCCCCTTGAAGATGATGTTGATGCAGCCCGTACCCCAAAAAGATCATGCAAGTGAAGATACTTTATCTCTATGTAGGTCTTGGTGAAGATATTAGCTATCTACTCTGTAGTCTATAAAAATCTAAGATCAATGACCTATCCATAATGAGCTCCTGAATGAAGTGCATATGAATCTCAATCTACTTGGTCTGTTGATGTTGGATTGGATTCTTGAAAATTTGGATGGTACTTTGTTTATCACAAAAGATGATTGTGGGTCACCTAAATTATATACAAAACTCAATAATAATCCCTTGAAGCCAAATATATTTAGTAGTAGCATTGAAAACCCCTCTATATTCAACCTCAGTGGATGATAAATCAATAGCATTTTACTTATTGCTAGACTAACTAATTGGTCCTAAACCAAGTGAGAAACTATATCTTGAATTAGAATTGTGATGCTAAATATCACCATCCCAGTCTAAATCTATGTACCAAATCAAGTAAACATCAATGCCTACTCTATAGTGAATCCCAAAACTGTGAGTACCTTGAATATAGTAAAGAATATGTTTGGCTACTTTCCAATGTAGCTCATGTGGTGTTTGCATAAACCTAGAGACCATACCCACTACATATGAAATATCAGGTATAGTATGAGTTAGATGAGGTTGTCAAATAGTTGTCGATACAAGGTAGCATCAACCAATGGAGAAGAACACTATCCTCAAGTTTGACTCCAAAAAGAAAGGGAGTTGAAGCTGGCTTATATGCATCCATATGGAACTGTGCAAGCAAATCAAGAGCATACTTAGATTGTGTAATGGTAATCCCTAAGTCAGATTATGAAATCTCAATAGGAATAAAGTAATGCAATAAACCTAAGTCAGTCATGGAGAATCTATCATGAAAATCAATTTTCACTACTATAATGGAGGATGAATAACTCTCTGTGATCAATACATCATCCACATATAGAACCATAATCAAGATTAAATTATCCTGCTGTAAGTGTAGACATTTAGATAAAAATTACATCAAATGAAACCAACTATAAGAAGAAATGAATCCATCTTGGCATACCAAGCCCAAGGGGCCTATTTGAGGCCATAGATAGATTTCCAAAGTTTACAAACTAAGGAATAATCTTCCACAAAACCTTTTGGTTAATCCATATATATCTCCTCCTCAAGGTCTCCATGAAGAAAGGCACTCTTCACATCCATCTGATGAAAATCCTAATGATAAGCTATGGTAATGAAAATATTGATTCAAATAGAATTCATTTTATAAATTAGAGTAATTTTTTTAGTATAGTCTATGCTAAGAACTTGCAAAAATCCTTTTGATACCAATCATGCTTTGAACTTATCCACCGACCCATATGCTATAAATTTTGTTTGATAGATCCACCTACATCAAACAAGTTTCCTTCGATTAGAAAGGGGTACTATATCCCAAGTGTGGTTCATAATTAAAGAACTATACTCTTCATGCATTGTTGTATCCCACTTAGGAAGGCTAGATGCCTCATGAAATGACTGTGGATTAAAATCACAAGCAATAAAAACATGTGGAACACCCTAAAATTATGAATGAGTCTATCTGACATCTGATGGATCCCCAATCCAATCACCTACACTCTATAGAGTTTATCGAGTCCAAAGAGGACCTAAAATCAGAAAATCAAGAGGTGATTATTCAAATTTAGAAATATGAATGTGAATGGAATGAGGTGAATCTATATCACTATCCTCATCATCTAAACTAGAAGAAGAATCTTCATCAATAGGTATATGATCTAGATGATCTAAATCATTTGAACTTTCATCATATCCTAGAGATTCCAAAGAGGAGGGAGAAGTGTCAACTGTGGATTCTAATGGACCCTCTTGAAAGCATACACTCCTCTCAATGAATAACTCATGTGTGGTAGGATGAATAAGCCTATATTCCTTAGCACCTTCTGCATACCCAACAAATATGCAAGTCCTACTCTAATGTTCCATGACCTTATATTTATTTTTAGGAATGTAGGCCATAGCTTGAGATCCAAATATCCTAAAGTTATTAACTTCATATTTTTTATTACTCCAAGCTTCAAAAGGAGTGATCTCCTTCAACACTTTTTGAGGAACATAATTTTGGATATAGAAAGCATAATTAATGGCTTCTACCGAATATTGTGGTGTAAGTGATTTAGAGTGTATCATATATTTTGCCATTTTTTTCAAAGATATATTATTACATTCTAAAACACCATTCTACTAAGGACTATATGGAACTATTCATTATATATCAATCCCTTCTGAAGTATAAAATTGCTCAAAGTGATGACTAACATACTCACCACCATTATCAGTGTGCAAAATCCTAATGGTTTTCCCTGACTGTTTCTCAATAAGAGCCTTGAAATCCTTAAAATGGTCAAATACCTTAGAATTTTTTTGAATAAAATGCACCTAAGTATACCTAGATAAGTCATCTATGAAGGTAAGCATGTACCTAGCCCTGTTGAATGAAGGATTTGGAAATGGCCTAGAAACATCACTATAAATGAGCTCCAAAATTTGAGTGACTCTCCATGATTTTACTTTGTCATATTTCTCTTCAATATGTTTATTAATCATGCAACCTTCACAAACACCATCCTAAAAATTAACATGAGGCAAACCTATTACCATATCTTGTCGATTGATTTGTTCCAAGTAGTAATAGTTTAGATGGCCAAATAGCTCATGCCATAGTTTAATCACCCCATCAAAATAAGTGAGTAATGTAGTAGAAGGTTAATCAATAGAAAAATTTGAAAAGGTGTACAACCTTGATTGGTGATTTTATTTCTCAACGGCCACTATAGTATTACTATGCAGCTCCTTAATGACAACAGAATATCGAGTAAACTCAACTTTCTTACCTGATCTAATATGGGTGATTTGATAAATAGATAGGAGATTAGTTAATAGTGATGGAACACATAAGACATTTTCAAATGTTCCATCATTAATTTCAACATATCCTCTCCCAAAAAATTCAATAGAATTGTCATCACCTATTAGAATAGATGGCATAAAACATGGCTCTCAAGATGAGAACAAGTCTCGTGAAGAAGCCATGTGATGTGAGGCACTAGAATAAATCACCCATATGGATGGTTGAGATGATACTACAACAAGGGCCTTGCCCTTGCCCTTACCCTTACCCTTACTACTATTTTTTTCCTTATAAGACTCCTGTGCTGATGAACTTGATTTGACTATATCAAGGACATTGATGTTATTTTTCTCAAGCATATTTGTTAGTTGATCAATCTATTTCTTCATACATTTTGTTTCATCGTGCCTATTTCTCTTAAAATAGGCACATGTGATCCTCTCTTTCTTGGGTTTCCTTCCTAGAGAGGAGGAATCATATAATATTTTTGGCTTAGTATCTAATTTTTGACCCCTTTGTTGCTCTTAGTCCTTTTTGTTTTGTTTCTTCTCTTTATTAATTGATGTCTTTGATTTGTCATGACTCAATAAATCATGTGATTTGGAAGACTTAAATGTACCCATTTGGATGATATTATCTTGCTCTCTATTTAATCATTTGTAAAAATCATCTAAGGATGGCATACTCCATGCAGTTTGTAGGGCATGTTTTGTAGCATAAAAATTAGAGACAAAAACTGAGTAGTCAAGACCTAACTTGAAAAGAATAGAGAGGATCAATTGTTCATCATTTTTATCTATGCCACATAATTTTAATTACAACATAAGTGATTTAATTTTGGTGAAAAAGTATTCTATAGTGTTAAAATTTCTTAGACTCAAACTAATGAGCTTATTCTCTAGTTCATGACCCTTCATTACATCCTGCTTCCCAAAGAGTTGTTCCAAGATGTTCCAAATCTCATGTGGTGATTTAACAGATTCAATGTGAAAGAGTAAGTCAGGAGAAATAAAAAAACACAAAATACCATATGATTCATCACACTTATTATACCACTTAATTTTATCTACACCAAGTTCCATTTTAGTTTCCATAATTATGGTTATCCTATGTAAACCTTTACTTCATAGAAAAATTTGCACTTTAGATTTCCAGTCATGATAATTGAATAGAGTGAGAAGTGGAATAAAATTGTGATCCATGATGTAGTGCAAGTAAAAACTAAATGAGCAAAATAGAGAAGGCAAGGCACAAAACAACCCACCCTAAAACTATTAGAAAGAACCCCCCCAATTACAGAGGTTTGGTACTTTATGTTTTAGTGTGTATACAATAAGCACTTTAGTGCACATAAAATTGGCACTTTATGTCTTAGTGTGTATACAATCATCAATTTAGTGAATTTTAGGTACATATCCACATAATAAACCATAAAGATATGGCTGATGTTGTCAAAATGCATGATTTGGTGTAATATTCAGTATTAGACAATACACAAAACAATAAGATGACTATCTAAGGTTGTTAAATGCATAGTTTAATTTAGTATTTAATATCATACAATACACATAACAAAAAAGTGGTTGGCATAGAAATGAGTGAAATATTTTCATTAAAGACACAAATAACAATGCACACTCATAAAAAATGGATGTCAAACTCCATTGAGAATGCATCCAAAAATGAGTAATATGTGCAATGATTACATAAGTGACAATGCAAGATCACAAAACTAGACATCAGGCTCAGTCTAAAATGCATCTATGAGGAGAAAAAAAGAGTGTGAAATTGTGAGTCAAGCAAAAGAGAGGATAAATTTTATTTTACTTGTGAGGGGGTTTGACTGCCTGCCAAAACTGGACCTCCCCTTCATCTTCATGAAATAGAATAAAATGTTAAAAAAATAATGATAAATAACTCCTTAAAATATTATTTCCTATAATAATATTTTTTTTTTAAATTAAAAAAAGCCCCTTGAATTTTCTCCTTCATCAAAAATGTAATTTTTTGCAATTTTCTGAATAGTACCACAGTCAGTAAAACTATGATAACTTTCAGAGTTCTTAATGAAATTATGAATTTCAAAATGATCCATAAAGAGGAAACTATGGAACACAAAACATAGAAATTTTTTTGAGCAATTGTTTACCATTTTTTCTTAGTTAGTAAAATAACAGTCATTTTTAATCAAAAATTGGATTTGCAAAACAACTTATAAATCTTACCTCCTTATCAAAAAAAGATTTAGTCTACTGTCCAACTAGATTGAATATTAATTTTAGATATAAAAAAGGATACTTATATGTCTAATACAATTAAAATAATTTCAAATATTTTTGAATTTCACCAATTACAGAAGAAAGGATTGTAGATGATACATATAGATCTACAGGTTTCTCTTTTACAATCTTAGTTAGAATAAAAACTCAAAAACTACTCAAGATTTCAATAAATTAACAAAAAAATAGTGTTAATTACCAAAAAATTGATACAATACCATGATGGAATTATCCAAGATCTAATTGATAGAATTGAACACATGAATTACAAATGTAAAGCAAATAGAAGCAGAACTCTATTGTTGAGACTAAAATCAAAATAAAGCAAAATTATAATAATATTGCATTCATAACTCATTTTTAAAATAACTTAGATGAGAGATGTATTTATCGGTAAAATAGAGTCATAGAACCAAAAAAATTGGCAATGTGAACACAAGACATTTGCCAAATGGTTTGTGTGCTCCATATGTCAATATTGGTGGGTAAGGGTATCCTTACCCACCAATTTGACTACAATTTTCACATGTGCATGTGCAACTTAATTACCTAATTTATGACACCTAAGTGACCTATAAATAACACCTAAGTAAGATAAAAATATGTGTAGGAATAATCCATAATAATAAATACAAGGAAAATATTATCCTACACTAACAAGCACACCTTGTTTGAGCCTACCTTTTGACTCTGTGTTTGGATAAAAGACCTATCGACTTTTTTCCCTTTCCTAGATTAGACCTTGTTTAGAACACTTTGACATATAATTTTGACATGTTTGTTTTTATTCAGATATTTAACCTTTTATTTGTATTACATTTGACATAAGATTTTTTTATGCCAAGTCTTAACACAAACCATTTTGGAGATACAGCTCCATGATAAAATCATTATTTGGAGATATAGTTCCACCCTTTTGACCAAGTTTGAACCATTTGTCCTTTGGACATAGTTTTTTAGAGTTTTTATAACTCTAAGCCTTTTGTTTTAGAGCTTTCATCATTTATACAGACATGTCTAGCTACTCTTATGGTGGCATCACATACAACCAAGTTATGATAGAATGGTCATACAAATTGACTACAACCAAATGCCTACTAATGATCCAAATAGAGACCTTAATTGTTATGAAGAGGCTTATGAGGAGGAATTTTTTGAAGACCCAACTACAGATAATGTTATTTGGGATATGAATATATACCCTCTTTATAATAATCATTACATAGAACACAGTCAAGAACCAACTCAAGAATGGGATGATATGGTTTATGAGGACTTAGATACTTTATCTTGTGTGAGATACCAAGATCCAAAATGCCCCAAACTTATCTTTCTAAGACCTCATCCTTTGTTTTGTGTGAGAAATCAGGCTCCATAATGCCATACCATTTCTATACCATGACCTAGTCCTTTGGCTTATATGAAAAACCAAGCTCCACAATTCCATATCATTAACCAACCACCAATCATTATTCATACATTTCCACTAGTTTATCACTTTAGAAAACCATATCCAATCCTCTAAAAACCTCAACCAATCCAATCATTCAAAGACAAAGCTATGTTCAAAACTTGTATTTTCCAACTCTTTGGAAATCAAGGCCAATAGAACCAACCAATCCAAGATGTTTTTGTTAAACAAATAATTTATGATAAGTCAACCTATGATGAATCACCTTTAAATCTTATAGATATTATAGATGAGTCTCACTCTGATGAGCCAGTCTTTGTTGATTCACTTTTTAATGATTATAACTACCTTTGAGTAAATCATTACCTTGACCATATGCCTATTTTTTTAGGGCCTCCTGTTGACAAGTCAGTATCTGAGGAGTTGTCTCTTGAACTTTTTCCCATCATAGAGGAATCCCACTCTAAAAAACTAGTTTTTATGGAGCCCATTATGCCATCATAGGTCATTGCTTGTCTAATACCAAACATTTAATAAGATATCATTATAACAGAGTACCCATCAAATGAAAAATTAAAGTTAGAGTCAAGTTATATTCTTGAATCAATATCAGATTTAGCATCAGATTTAGAATCAACATCAATCTTAACATTATATTTAAAATCCCTTGAGTCAAAATCAAATTTAGAAGTAGAATACATTTGTGACTGTTAAAAAATTGGTTATGCATGCTTAGTAGATCAATTTGAATACATTTGTGATCCTTATATAGTTTTTTAGAATGAATAATTTAGCATCAACAAAAGTTATATTAGTATCTTCTATGAGGATTGTGATACCAAACTCCATTTCATTACAGTTCCACAATCCATTACCACCAACCAATCTAGCTATTTCATTGGCATTCCATCTCCCATAAGTGTCGATTAGGACTGATAGAATCACACTTTAATAAAATGCATCTATGGTGACATAGAAGTTGAAGAAAATCAAGGAGGCCAAGACCACATTTAGTCAAAAGAAGAATAATCTCTTATTGAAACCTTTTCAGAGGTGCTAGGGGACATAAAAAGTTCAAACTCAACATCTTTTAGTGAAACTATTTCAAAAACACTAGAATAAAATCAAAGTCAAAATCCAACATTCATTAGGGACACCTTTTCAAAGGTGTTATGTGATAATCAAGACATTCATTTGTGAAAACCTCATCGAGGAACCAATAGTTGAGCACAAAATTCCTTCATTGTTGAATGAAGACATTATTCAAGATCAAATCAAAATAGCTTCTAATCTACAACCTAATCAGATGGTCACTACTCTCAAGCCCAAACAATAGAAAAATATGGTGGTCTTATCGAGAGAGTAAGTCTTCAACCTCACCACATCCAAGGTTATGTTGAATTTGACATCAAAAACATTACGTGTGATTGAAATTCCCAATCTTCATTTGTTTCCCCTCCATCATTCATTCCATTATCATCCACCATTCCATTTCACAAACAAACCTACCATCTATTATTTTTCATTGTTTACCATTTATAGCTTCACTTTCCTTTGTAGAGGCTATAAAGATACCCTATCTTGACATTTTAAGGAATCATAATCAATGACCAATGAAGATCATAAAAAAATTATCAACATCCACATTTGCAACCAATTCTTGATAGAGTAGTTATTTTGACAAGGTGTAGGCTAGCACAATTAACATGATTAATTATTTTGTTTGTATCATTTACTCGATTAGGATGTGCATCTCCACTTCAGGAGGAATAATAGAAATCATATGCCATTTATCATACCCAAGCCAAAAACATGCACCATATTATTTTCATTTGCCATTTCAAATTGCCATATCCATTTTTCATTGTCACATATCCAAACCAATCACCTTACCACTTATGGGAAACCCTCTTACCATTTTATCCAATTTATCAAACCATCATTATCCTAAAGCAATGCCATGTCATCCTATCATTCCATTTCTATCTAGACCAAAGCCCTTTTTTTTGTCATCCTACCCAATCTTGTTTTGATGTTGGTTCCTTTGGTTCTTCTTATACGTTTTGCTAGGGGATTCTAATCAAGTTTTAACTCTGATCAAATTCATGTTTCAATGACAGTCTATGAAAGTAGTTTGATATTTGATCTAGAAAGATATATTTCATTTTCCATCCTATATCAAGTTTGTTTATGTGACCCTAATTATAACCATCTATGGGTAAATTAGTGTTCATCAATACTTATACTAATTATAACCACCTATGGGCAAATTAGTATCATTGATCCAATCTATTATATCTTAGTTATAACTACCTATGGGAAAATTAGGGTCAACATTTGTTTATCATGCATTGTTACATCACTTTGCCATTATTATTTTCATTTGATTGGCCATTTGTCAGATTTGAGAACTTGTTGGGACCTAGTTGGTTTTTCCTCACCTTTTGTGTAGATGGAATTACTTTGAATTGAGTTAATTTTAGGAATATGTAGGTTGTGCTCAACTCATGTTGAGGTCACCTTAGTCCCCCTTAAGCCATACTCTAATAATTTTATGAAAAACCTAACCATGCTCTTGTCATTTTGTGAGCAACCTAGGCCACACTCTCACCATTTTGTGAGTAATCTAAGCCAATTTTCTCACCATTTTATCAATAGTTATATTTTCATTCTCTAATGAGTTAAAATACCTCAAATTTTCAAATGTTTCAAAATCTAAAAATATTTATCCTGTCTAAGCCTAGTTAGTTATCCTCGATCCACCATACTGGGGCAAAATCATTGTTAGACTGCTTTATTTTGCTTTTGTTTTTAGGATTTCTATTTGTTTATTTAATTTAGGTTGTTTATTTATTTGTGTGAATTTTATGGGTTTCTTTGTTTGTTTATGTGCTTTCTTGTTTGTTTGTTTTTAACATTATTGATTTTAATTAGTCTATGTGTGTTCATTGGGTGATTCCTTGTGTACATTATTCTTGAGTCTATCCATAATCATATGTCAACATTATCATCATGTTTTTTTATCATTGGTGCATTGTTTTCAAGTGTTCATTGGATTGAGAGTCAATCTTTATGCATATTTTGCCCAAGTCTTCATGATGTTCTATCATGATGCCTACTGTCAAGTGATATAACAAAAATCAACTTTAGGAAGTCTACTCAGCAAGGGTGGCATCAACATCTCCTCAACGCTAATATCCCAATCATATCCTAAATAAATTAATTAACCATGAAATTTTTTCAAACTTTGTTATTTTGGATGAGCATCTCCTTACTAACAGGTTGTTTTAATTCATCATTACCCTCTATGTTAAATTATCATCATCATAATAAACTAATTAATCATGTTTGCCATAATCAGGGTCCATTGATTATAACCACCTATGAGAAAATCATTGCACACCATCCCACTTGTATTTATCAATGATTATAATTGCCTTTAGGAAAATCATTGTGTTCTCACCAATTTACTTTATTTTGCTTAAATAGGGACATGTTGTTATCTTGTTTGTCTATCCTAACTGGGGCAGCTCCATCTTCTCAATGAGTATAACTTCCTTTGGGCTAATCATTATGTTATCATACTACATTACCACTATCAGGATACAATGCTCATAACTACTTTTGGGCAAACCATTATACACCATCCCACTTACATTCTTAATGATTTTGACTAATTTTTCAAACTTATTATGTTTTCACCCCATCATCTTCCTTTCTTGGGTCCCCTCATTTCATTTCTTTCTTTTCAAGAGATTGTTTTCCAACTACTCATGCCAACCATTCCCTCAAGGGGGCATCATACAATTAGTTCATCATAAATGTAGTTGTAGGCATACCTGACCTTTTCATTATTTGAGACGATGTTACTATGCCTATATCTTGTAACATATTCCTAAATAGGGTCAAATTATAGACACCTAAATATGGCCACCGATAACTTCCATTTGACCAATTTCTACCAAAATGTAGATTCAACCTAAAAACTCTAAAACATGCTAAATGATGTGAACCTATTATAATCAAGTGTTGATTTTGTCCATAGTGTCACTATATAGGGTAATGTAATTTATAAAGTAGTTAACTTTGATTAGATCATTTTAAGTCAAAATGACTTTTTAACACCTAAGTACTCTAGATTGCTCTTTTCTACCAAATTTATTACACAAGACACATGCCTTTATTATTTTGCATTGGTAACATCCTAAATGGGAATATGGTTCCAATGCATCTAATATCAATTTTCAATTCCAATTTAGTCAAATTTTGAGCCAATAACAAGACATTTTGATCAATTTGTACACCAAAGGCTAAAATTTGCATCAAAATTGCCTAATCACATTTAAAAGCTAATTAATTCAAATCATGATCCTAATTAATAATTCCATGGATATTTTTAAATATTTGTTTTAAGAAATGAATATTGAATGTATGCATCATAAAATGACATCATTTCTTGGGAAGGCATCCCTAGGCCATAAATGCATAAAATATCAAGGTTAAGCCCCCCCATGCCTCATTAAGACCCTCCATGCCTCTTAAATTCCCCTTTATCCAAAATATTTATGGGGGATATTTATAACTTTAATTACATAATTGGATTTATTCATGGCCACACATCTCAATCTTGAGATGGATGGTCATGGTTAATCCTAAACCATTTTGAAAATATATAAATAGAAGAGCCATGAACATGAATTTTAATCTTTTTTAAGCCAAAGTTACCATGCCCAAATAGTTTCAAACCACATCTTGATGTAGTATAATTATGCCCAAATATTGAGCCAAATACATCACAAGCCAAAGGTGTCAAGAGGAGATGAAGGTAGCCAAACTCCATTGATGAATATCTCTTGAAGCACAAGCCAAGCAACCTAAAGAAGGATACTTTTGGAGAAATCAAGGATTTGGTAAGAAATTGATGTTTTATGTTCATATTTATCATTTATTTCCACTTATAATTGTGTTTTCAAATAGTTTTTTATTACTAATCTCCCCCTAATTTCTAGGCCTAGAGATGTATTCTTGTTAGTGTGTTTCTTTTAATCTGATTTCATTTTGGAACTAACACAATACTAACCACCTCTCTTGAGTCAAATTCTTATTCTATAGAGTCAATGTTGGATGATGAGAAATCTAGGTCATTATGTTGCCTTATCCATCCTTCTAAACATGATCCCCATCTCTCTCATCCTTTTCTACTATAAATACATGTTTTTAAGCCTTAAAATGGATCCCTCTCTTTGGCATGCCTATACTCTACCAAGATGTGTACTAAAAAACCTATTTGATGTAATAATAGAATAAATTCCTCCATTTATAAGTTGGGTTGAAGTGTGTCTCATGAATTAATTGATGTGTCTAAGTGAATGTATGTCTCCCTTGCCTTTGTCTAAGTTTTCTCACCTTCATGTAGTGTTTTGGTAGTTCTCATAGGCCATTATAAGTGCATATATAGTCTGTCGATCAGTTTAGAAGTGGATAATTTCCCTCCCATGCTAGGTTGATATCTAGTCCATACCTTTGTGTGAAATACTTATGTGGAGTCTGGTCAAAGAGTGAGTAAAGTGATCTTTTCTAATCTTGATTATTTCTCATAGTATGTCTTGTACAAGTATAATGACCAATAAATTTGGTGCATCACTGCCTTTTACATGCTTTCATAGATTACTACTAATCTCTCTCCCCTTTCTCTAATAAGAAGTTAGTTTATATTTATCATAGGTGATAGACCAAAATGAAGTTGGCCTTCTTCAGAGGTCTGACCTAATTTTAGGTGACCCATATCCTAAGGTCAGTCCCATGTTGGACTAGGTTTAAGCAAGATAACCTGAATAATCCCTTTCTCAGCTAGGGTGTAACCTAAGATGCCAAAAGTTTTAGCATGCCTAGTGGGACCCATTCTCTTATAAGAACAAAAATTTGGAGATAAGGAAAAACATCTACAGTAGAAAAGGATATCCATCATCATCAAGAGCTAAAGATATTAATAGTTGCATAGCTTATAGCACTATCTAGACCACATTCTCATGACAAAGGTTACTACAAGGTCAAATAGTAAAGGTATTCCCCTTGAATTCATTGAGCTACCTTATATTCATATAAGAGAGAAAGATTTAATAAGACAATACCTTATCCCTGAAATAAGTATTCATCTCCTGGTCATCCTATTGTTTCAGGTAGTATAATCCCCCTACTTAAATGGCCATCATAAATCAAGTATTTATTCAATTAAATAGAGGTAGTCCATTGAACTTAACCCAGTATGATGATATCTATATGTCTACTCCAAAAAAAAGCCCATTCTTTTTTGGACAAGATCAAACAATTGTTATTGAGTATATCTAGGATGTTACCAACCTTTATTCAATTCATAATTTTGTCCAAGATAATGTAGCTATTAGACTGCTTGATGCTTCTTTTAAAGGAAAAACATTGTAATGGTATAAAAATCTCTAATTAAATTTCATAGCTACATGGGATGAGTTAGGTGCGGCTTTAGTCAAATAATTTAAGGACAAATCTGATCACCTATCTTTAGTTGAACAACTGACTAACATAAAGAGAGCTTCTCATGAGTTCATGTTTGATTTTTACCACAAATTCTAAAATAAATAGACTAGAATACCTGCATTGATTAGACCATCCCCATAATATGCCTTTTTGTATTATATAAGATCCCTTAATTCTGATATTAGTGTGATGATACAATCCATGGGTGGTTATACCTTACCAAATACTTATGAGGTTACAATAAGAGCATAAAATAGTTTGATACGATATGGTAAGCTTTCTCTAAAGCCTCCAATGCCTATATTCCTATATTTTTAATCTATTCCACCCCCTCAAGTTCCTCAGTTTCCATCATTGGCCCCTATCCCACCTTTTCAAGATCAAGTTACAGCCCCTTCTAGTCAAACCAATGGGCTTAGTGAGCTAAAAGGTTTGCTTTAATATTTTGGAAATGAAATAGTGTAAATCAAGAGGTAAAAATATCAAAATAATAAGCCCTATCAACAAAAAAATCATACTACTTATCAGCCCTTTAGAGATCAAAGGCCTCATTATCAAGGATTTAGAAAAATAGACCACCCTACCAAGCACAAGGAGCCATAATTCTAGCTAAGCCATATGCAACTCTTGATCCTAATATACCAATAAGTTCAAAAGATATTTTTCCCACACCACCTCAAAATAATTTGATGCATGACTCAAATTGGCAACCTTCCCACCTCAATGATGTTCAAAACCAAGCCTTGGTATCACAGAACATTACTATGCCATAAATGACACAAGAAGAGTTTTCTATTCAAGGAAGTAGTATCAGGAGAAAAATTTGGCACCCCAAAGAGAGGCTCAAAAATTTCAAGGGCAGCTTGATGCCATTAATGTAAATTGGCAAATGAATGATTATGTAGCTTTCAATCATGGTGGTGAGACTATCAGTTCAAGTGGTCAAGTTGTAGTTGTAACTAGAGCTAAAAGAAGAGCCATTGATGAGGCTTAAGATGTGACTAATGCTTCAAATAATCTTAATGTTTTTTCCAAGAGTACTAATGATCAACTTGATTCCCATACAACATAAAAAAATCATAATACAAAGGTGAAGAAGGTCCCTCAAATACCTTTGGTCCATGAACAACTAGTGGTTCAAAAGGTGCAGCTAAAATTAGTGGAGTTTCATTTAGTATAGCATATCAGAGGAAGAAATCTAAAGTCAACATTAGCATGTGGGATTCCCTTTCTATCCTATGATAAAAATATATGCTCATCGAAGAGCTTTCAACTCTACAGGAGTCTCCAAAACCAGTCGAGAAATAAAGAGTTGTCCTAACTAATTCATAATATCCAATGAAGCATTAATTAAAATAGGTACACAAAATGGAAAAATGGGATAAATATAAGGTAAAGTAAAAAAAAACCTCCCTTATCCCTTTTTTTTATGGTTGGTGACTATTTAATTCATAATTTTATGGTGGATAGTGGAGCTAGTCACATTATCATGCCTAAGCAAATTATAGATAAGCTTGGTCTTGTCTATGAACCAAACATTAAGGGTGTGTTTCATTTATATGGGTCACCAACAAAGATAGTGGACATCATTAAATATTTAAGGTTGACACTACATTCTTATCTAATTTTACCATTCAACAGGATGTAGTTGTGGTGGACTTGCCTCCCTATTTTGCCATGTGTCTGTCAAAGGACTTTACCTCAAAGATTAGAGGATACTTATCAACTTATTAGACATATTTGATGTTTAAAAATAGGTATGGAACTAAGGTAACCATACATTCTAAACCTATTACATGGTTCTATTTGGAACTATATATGCCAAGTATTGTGAGCACCAATTGCCTCATTTTAGATGAGGTGATAGAATATAGTAGAAGAATTTGAATCACCTTTAGATGGGATTCCAAATTTTCTCCTTGATAAGTGGGCCTCTAGCTCATATTAATATGATCCTTATAAGATAATTGAAGAAGAAAGAATTGGTTTTTATTTCCTCCATGAGAAAGATGCACCAATTCCAACCTTGGTGAAGGATGATAAGTTTTTTGATGGTATTTTGTAATTATACTTTGATGGATTAAGTAATAAGCATGGTATTGGGGATAGAATTGTAGACACCTAAAACTGGCCACCAATAACCCCTGATTAGGATTTTGGCCAATTTCTACCCAAAATGCACAATTTGGCCTAAAAATACTAAAACATGATAAATAATGTGAAATAATGTATTCAAGTGCCAATTTTGGCCAGGGTATACCTAAATGGGGAAATGCAATTTATGGGTCAACTAACTTTGATCAGATCATTCCAAATCAAAATGTCAATTTTGTACTTATGTACTCTATATTGCTCTTTTCTATCAAATCTCTTACTCAAGATGCATGCCTTGGTTATTTATTATTAGTATCATCCTCAATGGGATAATGGTTACAACACATCTAAGATGGACTTCTAATTCCAATCCAATCAAATTTTGGACCAATAACAAGGCATTCTGATCAATTTGAGTAATTTTTGCACAAAGTGCTTAATCATTCTTAAGAGATAATTAACCCAAATCAAGGCCTAATCAATAATTCCATGGAAACTTGTTGAAAACTTATTTTTGGAAATGAATATTGAATATCTACATCATCAGGTGACCTCATTTCTTGGAAAGACATCCTTAGGCCATAAATGTCATAAATATCAAGATGCATGCCCTTCATGCCTCATCAATGCCTTCCATGATGCCATTCATGGCTCATCAATGCCTTCCATAATGCCCTCCATGCCTCTTAATTTCCCCTTCTTCCAATGACATGATGAGGATAATTATAAACTTAATTCCAAAAATTAGATTTATCCTCAACCACACATCTCAATCTTGAGATGGATGGTTGAGGTTGATTCTCATTAAATCCAAAAATATATAAATAGAGAGGCCAAGAACATCATTTCTAAGCTATTTTGGTATAAAGTTATAATGCACAAATATCTTCAAGAATCCATTGTAATTAGTGTTATCATGCCAACTTGATTCCAAGCCAAGCCAAGCCAAAGCTAAAGGTGCCATGGAGAGATAGAGGTATCCAAGCTTCCATTACCAAGGACTTCATGAGCACAAGCTGAGCAAGCCACCACTACAAAGGCATTTGGAGCATCCAAGGAAGGTAAAAGAATTATTTTATTTTAATTCCTTGATTTGTAGTTGTGTTTGTCGTTTGCTTTTGTTAACTAAGCTCTCCCTAGTGTTTAGGCCTAGAGATGTTATGTTATTAGTGTGTTTATTTCATTTTGTTTTCATTTTAGAACTAACACCATACTAACCATCCTCTCTTGAGTCAAATTCCTAGATCACATAATGACACACTCTAATAACTCTTTTAATAAATAATTTGAAACTTGTCCCCACTTAGTGCGAGTGCACATGTATTTTATTAATTTTCAAAAAACAAGTACATAAGGGTGCCTTTACTCCGTTAACCATTTTACATTGCAAACATAGATTATATAGATTTTATCCATGACCGCTAAAACCAACTAATCCTATAACCAACTATTTATGGGAAATCAACTCGTAGGTAGTTCTAATTAATAAACACAAAACATAAAAACTACCTAAAACTAAAACTAAGTGACTTTATTTTATGGGGGTGTCTTTAATAAAAAGATGCATGCCCCATTAACAATTATTATTTATTAACCTACCAAAAAATCTAACCTAATGTTAAGAGTTTGGAACAAGTCTTAAAAAATCCCCCTATGATCCAATGTTAGGTCTTTGGACACATACCAAGCATTTTTCTAAATTTTTCAAATTTGATTCTGTCAAGGGGTTTTGTGAAGATGTTAGTTGTCTGATCGGCAGTTGGGAAATATATTGGATCAAGAGATTTATTTGCCACCAATATTCACAGATAATGGTATTTGACATCCATATGTTTTGTTTTGGCATGAAACACAAGATTCTTGGACATCTTGACTATACTTTGATTATCAATATATAACTGTGTAGGAGTAAACTAAGAAACCTAAAGATCTTCAAGAATACGGCGTAGGTAAACAATTTCTCTAGAAGCATCCCATGCTGCAATATACTCTAATTTTTTTTATGAATTTGCTAATGTATCCTACTTCTTACAACACCAAGCAATGGTAGTTGAACCCATATGCATAGTGTATCCTGTGGTTGACACTCTGTCATCCACACATATGCCAAAATTTACATCACAATATCCAACAAGTTTGAAGTTCTTATTGCGGTGGTATTCAAGGCCATATGTTTTCATTCCCTGAAGGTAATGAAGTACTCATTTTTCCACATGCCTATGAATTTCTCTAGGCTCATGCATAAACCTAGATAAAATTCCAACTAAAAATGAAATATCGATCCTGGTAGTCATCAAGTATATCAAACCTCCCACCAATTGTCTATATTTGGTGCCATCAAAAAGGCACTACTATCATCCTTAGACAATTAAAAATTACTTTCCATGGGAGTGAGGGCAGGTTTGCAATCACTCATGCCAAACCTATCTAATAACTCAAAAATTTACTTAGCTTGTGAAATGAAAAAACTCTACTCTTTCTAAGTTACCTCTATGCCTAGATAGTAGTGAAGAAGTCTAAGATCTATCATCTCAAACCCATATTTTAATTCCTTCATAGTTTTATTATGGTTTTCATCATTACTTGCGATAAACAAGTCATCGACATAGAGAAAAAGTATCACCATTTTCTTACCCTAAACTCAAAAATAGAGAGTATCATCAGATTCACTATGATGAAAACTAATGGATTTCAAGTATGAATCCATTTTTTCATACCAAGCCCTGGGTGCCTATTTGATCCCATTCAAAGTTTTTATCAATTTACACACGTTGTGTTCAGCACCCACCTGTTCAAAACCCTGAGGTTGTTTCATTTATACTTCTTCTTATAAATCACCATTTAAAAAAGCACTTTTAAAATCCAATTGATGTACTTTGTAACCATTTTGTGTTTCTAAGGCAAGTACCATACGAATAGTGTGCCATTTGGTAGTTGGTGAAAATGTTTCCTCATAGTCAATACCTTCTTGTTGCGCATATCCTTTGGCAACAAGTCATGCCTTATGTTTATCAATGGAGCCATCTAATTTATACTTAGTCCTATAAACCCATTTACATCTGATGGGTTTAACATGTGGATGAGGATCAACTAAAACTCATGTATTATTGCTAAGTATGGCATCATACTCACTTTTCATTGCCTATTGTCAAACATGTTCAGTAGATGCCTCCACAAAAGTGGATGGCTCAGAAGAAAAAGTAGTAAAAACCATAGCATAGTTTACCTATTTTTGAGAATTCTTAGGCCCTGTTATCCCAACTTCATCTACTTTCAAGTCAAAAAAATTACTTTGAGCCAATTTTGGATACTTAGTTAAATTATTCAAATTAGGGACTCTAGAATTCTCATTATGTGCATCATGCAAAGGGGGACTTAGAGAATTTTAAACAATTTCTAAGTCATCAACCTGTTAACTTGTAGATGAAAGAGAGGAAAGGGAAGGAATTTGAGTCTCATACCATAACTTAGAAGAGTTATCCCCATTATTCAAACTCTTATCTCTTTTTGTATTTCTCCTCTCTAATCTATCAAGTTGAGAATCAATCTCTATAGTGTTCATAGTCCCAAACTCATCAAATATTACATCTCAACTCACTATAAATTTTCCTGTATCTTATGCAAGAAAATGAAACCCCTTTTTATCTTTAGAATAACCAAGAAAGATGCATTTTTGACTTCATGGTTCCAACTTAGTTCTGTGTTTAATAGGCACCAAATCAAAACAAATACATCCAAACACTTTCAAGTGTTTAACTTTTGGTTTAAACCCATACCATGCCTCATATGGGTTTTGTCCCAAAATTGCAACTGTGGGGGACCTTTTTCTCAAATACACTACAGTACCAATGGCTTCTACCCAAAACTTATCATCAAGTTATTTATAGTGTAACATGGCACATGTTGTGCCCTCTAAAGTTCTATTCATCCATTTAGATACTCCATTTTGCTGTGGAGTATAAGCATTACTATATTGTCGATGAATTCCATGTTCTCGATAATAATCTAAAAATTCATTTGAGGTATGCTAACCTCCATTATCTAAATGAAGAGTGGCCAAATGTGAACCTATTTCTTTTTTGACTAAGTGTAACCAATCAACAAACTTAGCGAAAACTTTAGATTTGTTTTTCATAAAAAATACCCAAGTCATCCAAGAAAAGTCATCAATAAACAAGATAAAGTATCTACACCCACCAATGGATGGCTTTTTCATGTCACATACATCACTATGAACTAACTGCAAACACCTGTTAGCTCTCCAAGATGATTGTTTAGGAAATTTTTCCCAATTTTGTTTGCCCAAAACACATGACTCACAAAGAATACTATCTTTGTGAAAAGTGGGCAACCCATTCACCATACCATATCTCTACAAATCCACTAAAGAGTGGATATTCAAATGTCCATAGCGGAGATACCATAACTGCTGTGTAGACATAGTACTTGTAATGGTGTCAACAATTGTTGCAAGTTTTATAGTGGGAGGAAGCACTTTACAATGTAATCTAACCAAGTTTCTATCTTCATATCCTATATACATTATTTTATAATCATCTTTCACTGAATTGATGTAAATGAGCCCATTTTCAAGCATAATTTGATAACCTTTCTTTCGTATAGTTACCAAAGAAAGTAAGTGTTTCTTCAATGTGGGAACATACCAAACATCCTCCAAGTATTTTATAGACCCATTAAGAAAAAGAATCTAAACAGATCCAAGTCCTAGTGGTGTATGCATGGACTTATGTGCTAATAAAATTGAAGAGAGAGAATCTTCTTTGAAATACCAAAATAAATCTCTCCTAAATGTCATGTGTTTGGTTGTTCTTGTGTCTAAAACCCATACATTTATGAGCTCATCACTAGCCTCATATTCAATATAGTCAATGTGCCCCAAAGTAGTGAATGCAGATTCATGGGCAACATTATTGGACTCATCATAGTCATGATCGGCATACTGAGCAGAGTTAGACTTAGTCATTTTTTGTGGCCTCTAAATTTTATCAAAAGGAATCTTACATTGTGAGGCAATGTGACCAAATTTTCCACATCTATGACACTAAATGTCTGATCTAGCTCGACCTCTACCCCTATATGAGATGTGACCATGTCCTCAATCACTTGTTTCATGTGAATGTGATTGGTTAGATTGTTGATTATTTGAATGACCCCCACCTCTAATTTGATATCTGCCTCCTCTGTAACCTCGACCCCCTCTATAATTATTTCCTCTATTGTGTTGATGTCCAAATGAAGATGAACTAGGCTTTGACTCTAAAACATGGGCTTATTCAATTTTATTGGATTTATTGGGTAGAGAGAGGTCATGTTGGATGAGAAACTGATCCAACTTATCAAAGGTAATGCCTGTGATCTTTTCAGAGACATGCAACATTTCAACAAAATTCATATAGGACCCAGGTAGTCCTTTCAAAGTAGCAGTGACTATGAGGTCATCATCTAGTTTTCCAAACCCAGCCTTAGTGTACTCAGTAGTGATATTTTTCAACTTAGACATATATTCTCCCATGTCCCCATCTTCATCTAATGACAAAGTAAACAACTGCATATGAATATCTATCTTCTTATGCTTAGGTTTCTTATCATACAAATCTAACAATGTTTTCCATGCAATGTAACTATGAGGATAATTTTCAATATGAACATAAGTATCATGAGTAAAATAACATTTAATGAGAGATAAGGCCTTAGAAACATGCAAATTGAATACATCTAATTTAGCATGTTCTGTTGTCAATGTGGGATTTTCATTCTTGACAATATCTCATAACTCATTAAAAACTAGTGAAGCCTCCATCAATCATTTCCAATCAGAATAATTGGAAATTGTTAATCTATCACCATCTAAAAGCAAATTTTGAATCTTTAGCATCTTGAAAAAAAAGCAAGTGCAGTAGATAAAAGTGTGATAAAATGCAAAAGAGATGAAATAAATATCACACTCACTGCACAAGACAATGCTTCTACGAGGTTTTTCACTTAACCTTCACGTAGAGCCAAAAAAGAAAAAATAAGAATATTTTATGGGTTTTACACTTAACCTCACAAAAAATTAATTGATTACACCCTTATTTTTCCAAATTACATCCTTATTCCACTAATTACACCCTTATTTCACCACAACAATGTAAAAGAAATATAATTTAATTCCCCTTTTTTTATTTTTAGAAATAACACTTATACAATAAGTATGCTTTTCACAACTTTCAGGGCATAAAAAAACAAATTAAAAGGGAATATTTATTTTACAAAAATTATAGTCTAAAAAAAACTCCTTCCAAAAAGAAGGGATTTGAACCCTTGACCTCCTCCTTTGCAAGCTTCTTACAAAATAACTTTAACCAATTGCTCTAAGAGCACTTTTAAAATATAATACTCAAAAACTTGTACTTATGCTGGCTTTTGTCTATGAGGGAAAAAAAATTACATACATGTAAATAAATCCAAAAAATTTCCCTTTTTTATCTTCTCTTCCAAGCTTTCTCATGTGGGACCCATCTAATGCAACTTTTTTAATATCAAACTTTAGAAACATGAAAAAAAAAATTTACTAAGTTTAAACATGTGCCATGTTTGCCTGGGATGCCATGGCTGCTCCTGGAAATGTTTACTACACCTTCTCTCACTCCTAGAGGCCGTACAAATTTGTACAGGCAGTGTAAAATGGATTTTGGCTGAGTTTTAGAAAAAATTTAAGGTATTTATTACTGGAAATGGATTCAAATTACAACCAGGGCATTGGAAGGCCATACCATAGGCCATACAAATCAAAAAGATTCTAGATTTTCCTTTGAGGATTAAAAATAGGGGTTTTAACCAGTTTAACAGGTGTTTATGGATTCAAAAGGGCTGAGAATGAATTGAATCAACAATGGCAGCCATGGATGAAAAATAAAGAGTTTTTTTTACAATGCAAACATGCCATACAAGTTCATTTTTACAAAAAAATAATGAATTTAACAACATTTAAATGCTAAAAATTTCATTTTTAATACCAGATGAGGAGTTTGAACATAATAAAATGGAGTATGAATGGCCAAAATGACCAGATGGTGGTATATGGGAAATACACAGGTTTAAATGTAAAAAATAATTGAAAAATTAAAATAATTTAATAATTTTTCAAATTTTTGACATTAAATTTAAACCAATAAAATATTTTCATTATATGGCATACCTTATTTCATGCCATTTGATTTCACGTGAATTCAACTTTTCACCTTGCCTTCCTTTCAAATTCACCAATGCTCCCAAAGTTCACCATGCTGGATAAAACCATGCTCTGATACCACTGATAACTCCTTTAACAAATAATTTGAACCTTGTCCCCGATTAGTGCGAGTGCACATGTTTTTTTTATTAATTTTCAAAAAATAAGTACATAAGGATGTCTTTACTCCGTTAACCCTTTTACATTGCAAACATAGATTATATAGATTTTACCCATGACCGCTAAAACCAACTAATCCTATAACCAACTATTTATGGGAAATCAACCTGTAGGTAGTTCTAATTAATAAACACAAAACATAAAAACTACCTAAAACTAAAACTAACTTTATTTTATGGGGGTGTCTTTAATAAAAATATGCATGCCCCATTAACAATTAATATTTATTAACCTACCAAAAAATCTAACCTAATGTTAAGACTTTGGAACAAGTCCTAACACACTCAGTGGGACTAGATGCATCTCACACTTGAATAAGATCATTTTGCAACTCTAAAATATTTATTTGGACCTTTAAAACTCTTGCAAATTGATTTTTTAACTTTATTTTGCTATTTTTAGTTGCCATGGTTTTACATAATAACCAACATAGACAAGTAAGACCGACATTGGTTACATGTCTTAACTAACGTTGATTAGCAAAACCAACATCGATTAGATTTTGGTTAGCCAAGGTAACCATTGTTGATTGTAATAACTAACATCAGTCACTATGTTTTTCCAAAAAGAGCTTTAAAGATAAAATACATGCTAACATTTTTGCTATAAGACCAAGCTTGATATTTGTTCAAAACATGTTTAAATAACTTTTTCATGCTTAAAAATCAATTAGAAACCTATTTTAGTATTAAAAACAGGACTTAGATGTTTTGGTGAATGTTTTCAAAGTTTGCAACTAAAACCAAGGGGTCAAATGAACACCACCAAATCTTTCATTTTCGGTTTAAAACTAAACACACTTGTCAATTCTTGTTTGCAATAGTTATTTAATCAAATTTTTATTTGGCAAAAAGAGGAATGTTGTGTGTATGCTCTTCCATTTGTCCCCTATAGGGAACTCTTGGAATCAAAATCACCATTCTTATTACAAATAGCCTATTCCAAGGCTTAGAAAGAAAGTCATTTAAAGCACTCTCCAAAAACTTATCAAAATTTGGGTGACCTTGAAAATGACCCTAAAGTCTTTCTACTTTCATGCTTTATTTATTTTTGTGCATCTTAGCTTACGAGGGGGACTTCATCACCTCCCACAAGTTTTTTAAGGAAGTTTTACCCTGAGGTTTCATCTCCCAACATTGACTTAATTTAGATCCTTTAGAGTTACACATGGGACGTAGTGTCACTTTGGACATCGCACTATACTAGCTGAATAGCAGGATGTAATGGTTGCAAAAAGGACTAGACATTTTTACAATAATCCAAGTGATATGGACCCAAAATCCATGCTTTTATTTTGCATTGGTTGGCATGAAAGTCATTGTGCAATTGATTCTCCTAGATCATTTAGAAACTTGTTAGATCTTAGATAAATCCCCACTTGTCGTGGAAGTATTGTTGGTGCAAGGTGCACCTCAAGGTCTATGTCATATTACTATCATTTGAGAGAAGGGGGGTGTAAAAACCCTACTATATAATGCACATTTACTTTTGGATGAACACTTAAAATCCTCTCAAATGATGCATATTGATAGATTCCAATAATACCAAACAACCTTGTCAGTTTAGGATCTAAGAATGATTAATTAGTTGGTCTTGTCCTAGTTTAAAGTCTTGTTTGGAGTCAAAACTTGGTGTAAATAAACAATCCAAACCAAACACATAGTCCAAATTTTCCTTTGAACAAAGAGGTGTTATGCCACCCATGTGAGATCATCGATTTGCCTTGTTAAAAATTTCATCAAAATCTTGAGTCATATCATCCACTTTGGTGTAGTTATGCTACCCAATTGAGTCTAGACCTTTACCAAAGTTGTTTAAATTCCTTCACTTATAACCTAAATTTATAATTACACCTTTATAAGTTCATAAGGTTGATATGTTAAGTGGGTTCACCATTTGCACTAAACTTGAGGGAACTTAGGTTTAATTTCCAATTTGGGTTGAAGGTCGTTTAAGAATCATAATCATTATCAACATTTGATAGACTTAAGCCATTTTGTGCTAAACACTTACACTTTAAGTTTATGCACCACAACATTTTGAGTCAATAAAGGTAATGTTATGCTATCAAAATTGTAGGAAAGCATCTTTGTCTTATAGAGTTTTTTGAAACAAACCTTTTTATCACACCTTTTTGGGTAGTATAGCATCATTACGCTACCTAAAACATTTCAAAAATTGTTTCATAAACCCTCTTGCATAGAGTTTCAAAAAAAATCCTACATTTTTAGATCAATCCAAGTGTGCTTTTATGATATTTTGTCTAAAACCGTTATGATGTTCACTTTTGTCTAGCTTGTTTGTCAAAAGAACCAAGTTTTATACCATTTTTTGTGGGAAAATAAACTATTTCTAAAGTGCCTTTTATTTCATACCTTATACTTAGTTTATCAAGTCCATGTCCAAGAATCAAATGCCTAGTGTTTTTTAGAAGTGTTTCAAATTTGTTAGATTAAAAACTTTCATCTATTTCAAAGTCTAGCTTTTGACGTCATTTGGCCAAGAGTCTTAGCACATGCCTTGTTTGAGCCTAGCTTTTGATGTTGCATTTGGCCAAAAGACCTAGAAACTTTTAAATTCTTAGATTAGACTAATTTGAAACACTTCAACCTTAGAGTTTGGCATTTTGATTTTCATACTATTTACTTGTTTATCTTTGTGTGAACGGTGAAACGTTAGATACTTCACGCTAACTTGTTTCCTCATAAATCTTTGCATAAACGTTTTGATCCTTTTGAAAAATCTAGACCAGTTGGGACATCATCTATTTTAGACATTGTCCTTTTTAGAGTTTGAATAACTCTTTGACCTTTTATCGTAAAAGTATTGACTATGGATCCCAACATGTATTCCTACACTCGTAGTGGACTCATGTACAATCTAGAGATTAGTAATGTGGTTGTGTAGGAAGAAATGGTGCAAGACCCCTATGTAGATAATATTGCTTATGAGATGAATTCATATCCCTCTTATAATACTCAATCAAGGGGAAAAAGCTACAATTCATTGGCCAACTATCTGGTTAACACACCACCTTATTCAAAATAAGACCAAGAGCAAACCATGCAATACCTAGCTACAATAGCTACAGTGGATGAGCCAGTACTTCAACAGTCATATTCTATTAATATAAATTCCATGTATGATCCATTTTTGTTTTAGAAACATTTTTTAGAGAACAATGATGATATTTTGGTTAGATGCATAGAGGTAGGGGCTAAGTTTCTAGTAGACTTCCCCCATGAAAATTTACCAAGTCTAGTTAGAGTACCCCACAATATCATTTACGATCAATAGGATTATTCTAGACATATTATGGCTCTAGTCCAAACAACATACCGAGAACCTAATATATATGATCAAGGCAAAAACATCATGTAAGAATAGTTTAACCAAATGCAGACAGCATATCAAACATATCTACATCTAGCACGTGATTTCAATCAGATGAACATGGTAAGTAAGCCTCTCATTGACCTAGTTCCTTTAACAGGAGTGTTGATAGAGTTAAATGGACAAGAGAATCCAAATTTTGACCCATTCATACAAACCATTTCAATAGATAGCTTGATGCATATGCCCATTATTGAAGAAGTGTCTTTGGACTCTACACTAAATAGTGAGCCAAACATAATAGATATTATGAAAATAATGTCCAGTCATAATCAAAGTGGTATTAATGTGAAAACAACTAGCCAACAACATGTGCCTGTAGTTAATCTTATGAATAGGTCATCATACAAGGGAGTGGCAATTTCTACACCCTAACCTCAATCGACTACTTCCTCAAATGTATAACCTATGGGATTAAGAAATTAAATAATGGCCAATGCCATGCCTCAATGATAAAATGTGATGAAACTTGCTCCTCCTCAATAAGTAATGAGTAGTATTCAAAAAAAATAGGCATAATCTAGTGTATTAATGCAATAAATGACAAATACATCTCCACCTCAATCAGGGGCAATAAATGTTCCACCTCGTCAGGTAACGATGAACATACCTCTTTAGTCACAGACTAATATGCCAATCCAAAACCAAGCAATGACTAGTCAACAACATGAAAATATTGGTTAATGATAAATGTCAAATTTGTAACCTAATTTCACCTCTTCATAGGGATTCATGCAATAAAGAGGTCCCCATATTTCTCAATTACCTATTAGACAACTGTTGGTTCAAAATGTGCCACAAATCTAGAGATAGGGTCTTGGTCCACAAGTTCCCACTCAACAACAAGGTTCAATTAGTCAGTAGCATGTCCCTTTTCAACCACAATAGGCACAATATAGTTATATCCCTCCATCCCAACCACAAAATCCACCAATTCAAACCTTTATCGCCAACCTAAACTAAAATATCACATAACCAAGCGTGCAATTTCAAGTACATCCTAATCCACATATGCATATTCCTAGTCCATTCTCAAACCAATCTAATGTACCCCAAAACGTAGCTCCATAATACCTTGGTCAAAGTGTTCCAATTGTGACCTCCCAACCATCTATCCAAACCCAAATTCTCCCTCAAACCAATACTCTTTTAGTTTCCTATCCCAAGAATTACAACAGATGAAGGATGCAATTACTACCATTCAAACTGGTAAACAAACTACAAAGTTCAAATTAGATGACATATGTTCCTATTTATTCAACATGGATTATTTGTAGATACCATTTCCTGTAGGATACAAACCGCCAAAATTTGATAAATACAAAGGGAAAGGTGACCTTAAGGCTCATTTGACCAAATTCTTTGTCGCATGTCAACTAGTGGAATATAACGACATATACCTTTTGTTATTATTTCTAAGAAGCTTGGATAAACAAGCCTTGGAGTTGTTTTTAAGTTTCCCAAAAATTTAGTAATGGATTTTGATGATCTTTCTAATAAGTTTATGTAGCACTTTTCCTATAATCTCAAACATTAGATTTCATTGGTGGATTTAACATAAGCAAAGAAAAAAATTGGTGAGAGTTTTGCAATTTATTTATAATGATGGAGATCCCTTGTAATCTATTTCACCCATAGTTTACCGGATAAATAATTAACCATTGTGTTTACCAAAAATTTACATAGTGAGATAGCTTATCATCTGGAACTATAATGTGTACATACATTCAAGGAGATCATTGATAAAGGTTTATTGATCGAGAGGGAACTCATCAATGAAGGAGTCATTAAGATTAATTCAACTAATCAAAATCAAGGTACCAATAAGGGAAATAACCAACATCCCATCTAAGTACAAGCATCACAACCAGCATAGGTCAATAACCATGAAAGATCGAAGCAATTCAACTACAATAGGAATGTTTTGGGAAATAGAGTAACCAAATCCCATCATGTGCAAATGATGCAAACATCATCTATACCACATTTTCAACTTAATCCTACTCAACTTGTGCTACAAGCATAATAACCAAAACTTACACAACAAATATAATAGCCATTACTATTGCAAACCCCTCCTCCTAGAAGAACGGTGTTTATACGTCATGTCTTTAGTGACCTAGGAAAAACTATTGAGTTTGTATTTCACAATATTACTATCGCTAATCTGATTATTTGGCCTATATCAAAGCATTATTTGCAAGGCATTCCTTATCATGATTAGTACCATGAAAATGAATTATGTGACTATCAACGGGTCAATAAGCATAATCTATGAAGATGTGTCCAAATCAAGCATTTAATTGAGAATATATTAATAATAGGGAGATAACATTGGATAACGGTGCTTCCAATTATAATCAAACTCTTGGGATTTATCAAAACCCCTTTCTTTGACATAATAATCAGTAGCAATAAAATAATCAATAATAACAACGAGTGTAGCAGCAAAATCAATAGTATCAAAATCAAAGGCCAAACTAATAGAATCAACAAAATTAGTAGTAAAACCCATAATGATAGAATAGTGGAAAAAACCAAGGTTATAATGATAACAACCAATAAACCTACCATGTAGTTGCACATGACTACAATAGGATTGTAGGTCATATTGTAGGGGGTAGCGTTAATACCATCTCCATTAATCCTAGACCAAACACTAAGCAGTCTAGACAATTGCCAAACAAAAAAATTTAGCAAAATTACATAGATAATCCTTCTTTAACTTGGGATTGCATATAGGCAAACCAAAAAATTATGAATTCCCCTTTTGGATCTTATATCAATAAGTTGTCCTTATGATGTGACCACATGCAATTGCACCAGCAACTGAGACTTGTCATGTTTGGTCCCACACCATTCCCAACATCTATTAGCAATAATGGTCTAGTATTTAATCTCAATTTTGTAATCATAAATTAGAGGTTGAAGATAACTATCCCAATCCCACAACCATCTACCACTTTTCCTATCATCCAACCAACTATTTAACCTCAGTATAAACCATTCACTACTGACCAAGATAAGAAGTTTGATATTATGGAATAATTACAAAAGACACCAGAATAAATTTATATTTTAGATTTATTTTTAAATTAAATAATCTATAAAAACATCTTGAATGATTTTTACACCCAATCCATAGTTTCTAGTGACATATCCCTTGATCAATTTCAAGCTTTGGTTTGACACCTAGCTTTAGTCCAACAAGTCACATTCAACCAAAGTGATATTTCTTCCCTTGGTCCACTCCATAATAATCCATTATGCATAGAAGTTTATTTAAAGTGACATAAAGTGAAATGTATCCTTATAGGAAATGGATCAGGCCTAAACATAGTGTCTCTAAAGCTCATCAAGCTTCTTGGGTACACAATGGTAGATCTCTAGCCAAAAATAATAACTATCAAAGATTATGATAATCAAGAAAGAGAATCACAAGGAACCATTAGTTTATCAGTTATCATTGGGCCTTTTGACCCATGATACACTTTACCATGTGCTTGATCTTAATTTATCATATAATATGTTTTTAGGTAGGCCTTGGTTACATGATATTCATGTAGTCCCGTTAACACTGCACCAATGTATCAAGTTTTCCCACTCAGAGATGGAAGTGAATATTTCAAGAGATTTACACCCATATGAACACTGCAAGCATCTTGAAGCAAAACTTCAAAGCTATAATTATCAGTAGGTTATGAATCCAAGTTCCAAATAGGATAAAGGAAAAGCTATACTTATTGTTCTTTTACCAAATAATTGCATAGATCCTAATACCTTGGATTCCCTTTCCCTTATGCCACCTCCTAAAGCTTCTAATCATTTCATCATTTCAAATAATGGACTGGGAGAGTATGTGACCCATGATACATTTCATATTTCCAATCTTTCTCAAAATCCAAACACCTTTGGGCAACCTAAAGTCATCCCACATATGCATTGGTAACAAAAGAATAAGATAAGGGACATGTCACATTTGTACCAGTATCTAGCCTAGGACTTGACCCTCTTGAAGGGAATGAATCATGGTTATAAAATAGCAACCAAGCTGATTATTATAAAAATACCAAGTATACTATTCCTAATAGGATCATGGAGCATCACAATTATGAAGGAAGAGGCCTCAGACCAAATCAACAAGGAACCATTGAGCCAATTTCCATGACTAAGTATGAAAGACCTTATGAACTTGGATTTAAACCACCTAGGGGTGACCCCACATATCTTATTCAAACTCCCTCACCAGTGACTAGTGATGATGATGTTGATAGTGAAGCAGAGTCTGATCATAACCTCACCTTTGATAATCTACTTGAAACCATCCTATTTGATAACATTATATTATCTTGGCCATTCATCGCAACCATTTAACATTATATCATCCCCAACTAATAGATTAGGAGCAACAAGAATCCAGTCTATCGATTGATGAGTTCTAAAATGATGAGTCATTCTGTGACTTTTTAGGCCTTAGAGACAATGTTATGTTGGGAGATCACAAATCAAGGTTCTCAATCACATTGGATCTTGTAACCTATTTTAGAGAGTGAGTGAACACCCTTAACCAAAAATAAACAAGTAAAACATTGATGTCCCAAAGTGAAAACCTCTTTGAGGCACTTTTTGACTAGGGAAAAAGTAAAGATAAAGGCCAGTCTAGTGGTGAAAACCTATTTTAGGTGCCATTAGATGGGGGTGTTCATTATTTTTTGAATTTAGACCAAGAGACCACCAATGATGATCTTGCTTATGGATCAAATTTTAGCTTTAAGCAGCAAGGATTTGATCAAATTCTCCAAGAATTTTTGACTATTATTGTTATATGGCCAGATCTCCCATTAGGGGACTTAGATTCATCATGCCTAGGAGAAGTTGAAGAGCAAGTCCTAACAGAGGACCCTAACATAATTCAATAGTTCAACTCACTACCTACTATCTTAGAAGATGGTTTGAAACTTTTAGTTGAAGATACAACAAAGGTAAATATCAATACACCATCAAACTTGAAATGGATAAAATTAGGTGCATCCCTCACTGAGGAGGAATGTGACATCTTTGTAGCTCTATTGAGAGAGTTTGTGTATATTTTTCATGGACCTATTCTGGCATGCCAAGTTTAGATGTTGCCTTAGTTTTTCACCACCTTATAGTTAATCCTGACACCAAACTGGTAAAGTAAAATTTACGTAAGATGCATCCTCACATTGTTGTATTGGTAAAGAAAGAGTTGGAAAAACTCTTGAATTAAGATGTATCTGATCTATTGACTACTTAGAATGGATCTCTAATGTGGTACCTATTAGTAAGAAGATGGAAAGGATCAGAATATGTACTAATTTTTGAGACATCATCAAAGCTTATCCTAAAGATGATTTTCCCTTACCTAATATCGACATGATCATCAACTTTATGGTCAGTTATGAAATGATTTCACTCATGGATGGCTTTTCAAGATATAACCAGATCAAAATAACACTAGAAGACCAAAATAAAATATCATTCACCACTCCATGGAGAACATTTTATTATCAGGTAATACCATTTGGCCTTAATAATTCTAGAGATACATATCAAAGATTCATGACTATCACATTTCATGATATGATGCATGATATTGTTGAAGATTATGTCGATGACATATTAGGAAAATCCAAAACTAGAGCTGACCATCTAGTAGTGTTGCATAAGATATTTAAAATATTAAAGGAGTACAAAGTTAGACTAAATCCAAATGAATGTGTGTTAGATGTAACTTTATGCAAATTAATTAGCTTCATTGTGTCTTGTATAGGTATTGAAGTTGATCTGGCTAAAGTCCATGCCATAACCTAAATCCTATCACCAGCCAATTTAAAACAACTCTATTGTTTATAGGGTAAGATCCAGTCAATTTAATGCTTCATCTCTCAGTTATCAAAAAAATTCAATCCATTTATACACCTTTTAAAGAAAGGAGTTGCATTCCATTAGGATGATCACTGCCAAACCTCTTTTCAACAACTCAAAGATTATCTTTTTAATCTACATGTTTTATTACTTCTTATGCTAGGAAATCCATTCTTGTTATACCTATCAGCTACTGATCATGACTTGGGGGAACTCTTGGCTCAACATGATGACAAGGGAAAGGAGCATGTTGTATACTACCTAAGCCAAACCTTGGTTACATATGAACATAACTATGCACCTATTAAAAAAGCTTGTCTAGCCATGGCCTTCATAGCTCAAAAACTGTGTCATTATATGTTGAATAATAAGACCATGTTCATTTAAAAAGTAGATCCACTCAAGTATCTACTATCTAAAATAGCTTCTCAAGGTATAATGGCTAAATGGATCATGTTTATCAGTGAGTTTGACATAGAGTATGTCAATCGGAAGGCAATCAAAGGGACAAGTTCTTACGGATCAAATTGTGGAAACACCTCTCATAGACACATAGCCAATCACATTTCAATTTTCTAATGAATCCATCATGACCATCATGGAAATAACCCTTGAGGAGAAACCTTGAAAATTATATTTTGATGGTTCATTTATTGCACATGGATCAGGGACAGGCCTATTGTTTATTACACCATAGGGGGATCTAATCCCTAAATCATTCAGAATCAGCTTTCCTTGTACAAACAACATGGCTGAGATGGAGCACTTATTGAAGGACTTTGACAAGTAGTGCATTGGAATATATCTCATCTCTAAGTTTATGGTGATTCTTAGTTAATCATCAATTAGGTTACAGATCATTTTTAGACCAAAGATGACAAGTTGGTTCCATATAAATCCATGTTCAACACTCTTAAATAGAAAATTTTCAATATTCAGCTTGAGCACATACCAAGGGCTAGTAACAAAACTATAGATGTCATGGCTACTATTGGCTCTCTGATTCAACAAATAGATAAATCTAGAGAGTATTAGTTCTTCATCAATAATTTGTCAGCACCAACTCATGAACCTTTAATTGTTACCATGATTTGTGATATTATTGGTCCTAATTATATCTAGTACTTAGACCTTTACAACTACCTTCATGACCAAGTTTTTCCACCTTACCTATCTCAAAAAAAACTAAAGCCTTCATTCATCATTCTACTCGTTATACTCTACTTAGATCCACCCTTTACCATCACAGTTTTGATGGAATTCTGCTTCATTGTTTAAACTTGATAGAGTCTACACTAGTGTTAAGAGAAGTTCATGAAGGAGTGTGTGGAGCTCATTCTAATGGGGTAGTCCTATCCAAAAATATTTTGCATACTAGTTATTATTGGCCCATAATGGACATAGATGCCACTACCTATGTAAAAATGTGTTACAAATGTAAATGGCATGCTAATCTGATTCATGCCCTAGCAAAAACTCTAAAACTAATGTTGACACCATGGCCATTTTATACATAGGGGCTTGACCTCATTGGGAAGATTAACCCCACTTCATCTGATAGCCATAAACCTATCCTTACCACTACCAAGTATTTCACTAAGTGGGTTGAAGCTATACCCCTCACGTGACTAAAAAGTAAATTTCCAAATTCATTTTCAACCACCTCATTTGCCATTATGGTATCCCTTCTAACATTATATCTGATAATGGATGATCATTTAAGAACAAGGATGTAGAACAACTATGTATTGAATACAACATCACACAACATTTTTATACAGCGTATTACCCTCAAAGTAATGGCCAAGCTGAGGCATCCAACAAAACCATTGTCAACATTCTCAAAAATATTTTTAATGATGTTAGTTGTGATTGTCCCCTCTAGATATTCCCTACCCTTTGGGCATACCATACCAATCATCATACCCTCATAGGAGCCACTCCATACTCACTTGTTTATGGTACTAAAGCCATCCTTTGCATCAAGGTCAAATTAACTTCACTTTGCATCTCTATCAATCATGTCCTAGATGATCATGACTATCAAGTAGCTCTCCTACAAGAGCAATATCTACTTGATAAAAAATGCATAGTCATGCTCAACAATCTTCAAGCATATCAGAACTGACTCACATGCCACTATAATCAATGTGTTAAGTATAGAACATTTGAACTTGGTGATTTTGTTCTTAAATAAAACTAAAAGAATACCATGACTGAGAAGAAGCATAAAGGGAAATTCAAGCCAATTTGGATAAGGCCTTTCATCATCACTATAGATTATGGATTAGGAGCATACAAGCTTGCCACACCAGATGATGATGAACTTCCAGAGCCAATGCATATTATTCATCTCAAGTGGTATTATGCTTGAATGCTAAGGTATATTGTCTATAAGGACCATTTCAGTTATGTCATTTTATCACTATTCTTCCTTATAAAAATACTATCCTTATTTGTCTCTTCATTGTATCCACTTTTTACTTCCATTCTATTGACCCAATGTCTTCTAAATCTTAACCTATTTGACCTTAGTTTTTATCATTTATTATGTAGTTTTAGCATCAAGGTATCTGATCAATTCATAGATAATTTAAGTTCTTCAGATAGAGAGCATATTTTGGGATAGAATGATAGAAGTTTTAGCAGTTGCATCCTTCATTTATTATTTCTTTCTTACCATCAGTCTTGCTACTAACTATAACCACCTTTGGGCAAATTAGTACCATTGACCTATGCCATTGTGTCCTGGTTATAACCACCTATGGGTAAACTAGGGGAAACATTAAGCCTTAACATACCAACTTGCCACTTCTTATGATGTACTGTGCCTTTTTACCAACTGTACCTATTTTATTTTAATTGGCTACTACACTAGTCAAATTCCTTTGATGTAAGGGCAAAACTATAGTGACTTGACATCCTACTCTGGGATGATGTAGGTAGAACTCAATACTTGTTAAGGTTAGCTCAGTCACCCTTTTCCCCATGCTCTCATCATTTTTTGAGCAACCTAAGCCATGCTTTCATCATTTTATGAGCAACCTAAGCCATGCTCTTGCCATTTTATGAGCTTGAACCATTTAGTGTTTCATCATTCTTGATTGAGTTGAGACACTCCAAAAAATTTCCAAAAACATTTACAAAATCATTAGAAAAAAACAAAAAAAATTGACCACTTCTTTGCCTTAAGGATTATGGGAACCCTTACTAAGTTACAAGCAAATCACTTTTTATTTAGTTTCCCCATCCTTTTTGGCTTTTTTCTCTCATGCACTTGACATTTTAGAAGACCATTCCTATTCTTCTATCACATCCATTATGTTTGTTTTCCTCAATTATCATATTATTCCCATTCCTTAGGAGAACTACATTTGGTCTAAGGTTTTTTATTGGATATTACATCTATGGAACTATGTAGGTAGTGTCCACTTGCCTAGTGCATATGGAAACAGCTCAACCACCCCCTTCATTTTATTTTATTCCCCCATTTTTTTATTTTATTTATTTGTCACCTATTTTCTAGGGGCAATGTTTATAGGGTTTCTATTTATTTATTTATTTATTTATTTGTTTATTCTTATTTTGATTTGTTTGTCTACCTATTTATTTTCTTTTAGCATTGTTGCCTTGATTTAGTTTATGTGTGTTCATTGGGTGATTCCTTGTCCACACTTATACTCAAATCCATCCATATTCATATGTTTACATTATCATCATGGTTTTTATCATTGGTGCATTATTTTCTATTGAGTATTGGATTATGGGAGTCAGTCCTCATGCATATTTTGGCCAAGTCCTCATGATGTTATACCATGATGCCTACTGACACATGCTATAACAAACCTCAGCTTCAAGAAGTCTATTCAAAAATGGTGGCATCAACATCTCTTAGACACTGACATCTTGATTCCATCCTAATCATATCCCAAATAGAGTAATTAGACATGAAATAATTTCAATGTTTATTAGTTCAAATGAGCATCTCCCTACTAGTAGGTTGTTTCAATTCATCAGTACCCTCTGTCTTAAGTTATCATCATCTTTGGCCAATTTTATCATGTTTTCCATAATCAAGGTCCAATGATTATAACCACCTATGGTAAAATCATTGCACACCATCCCACTTGCATTTATTAATGATTATAACCACCTTTAGGCAAATCATTGTATTGTCACCACTTTAATTTTTCTGCCCATACAGGGGCATATTATTATTTATCTATCCTAACTAGAGTAGCTCCATCTTCTCAATGATTATAACCATACTTGGGCAACTCATTATGTTATCATACCACATTGCCACTATCAGGGTACAATGCTTATAACCACCTTTGGGCAAACCATTGTACACTGTCCCACTTGCATTCTTAATGACTTTGACTACTTTTTCAATATCATTGTGTTTTCACCCCACCATCTTTTCTTTCTTTAGTCTACAATAAATGGAGCCATAGAAGTTTCTCCTTGGTACCTTGGAAAATCCTCCCATCCACCTTAATTAAAATCAACCCAATGACCATTCTAGTTGTATCATTGCTAATCATGATGAGCATCTCCTCATTAGTAGGTATAACTGAATCATTCACGCTGATCAATCTTACTCTTCCATTCATCTATATCATCACTTTGCATCCACTTATCTTTAATTTGTATTCTAGGTTATATCCTTAAGTTATGCTTACTAATCAGCCCTAACTGGGGCACAATCATCTTTATCTAATCTATGTCTTCTTAATGATTATAACTGTCTATGGGTAAATTATTATTTTGACTTTTATTCTTGATTATAACCACCTTTGGGAAAATTAGTAACCTTTTTTACATCAATGCATGCAAGCATTTTCTCATTTAGATTAATCTCAGCCACAAATTAATTCCACTCTTCTTATTTCTTTTTGAGGGACCATCCATCAATAAATGTGATGGCCACTCCCTCGAGGGGGCATCATCATAGGCTTCCCAAAACCATTTGGAGATTTATTCTTCAACCATCATCTTCTATTTGGCATACAGGCCATTTCTCATTCTTTGAGAAGGCATTGCTTTGCCTATGGTTTGTAACATCTTCCCAAATAGTGGAAAATTGTAGACACCTAAAATTGGCCACCAATAACCTCCAATCAGGATTTTGCCCAATTTCCACCCAAAATGCACAATTTGGCCTAAAAACACTAAAACATGATAAATAATGTGAAACTGACGTATTCAAGTGTTGATTTTGGCTAGGGTATCCCTAAATGGGATAATGCAATTTATGGGCCAACTAACTTTGATCAGATCATTCTGAGTCAAAATGTCAATTGTATACCTACATACTCTAGATTGCTCTTTCTTATCAAATCTCTTACACAAGATGCATGCCTTGGTTATTTGTTTTCAGTAGCATCCTAAATGGGATAATAGTTCCAAAGCATTTGATATTGACTTCTAATTTTAATCCAGTCAATTTTTGGACCAATAACAAGGCATTCTGATCAATTTTAGTAATTTGTGCATAAAGTGTTTAATCATGCTTAAGAGCTAATTAACCCAAATCAAGGCCTAATCAAGAATTCCATGGAAACTTGTTGAAAACATTTTTGGAAATGAATATTGCATATCTACATCATCAGGTGACCTCATTTTTTGGGAAGACATCCTTATGCCATAAATGCCATGAATATTAGGATTCATGCCTTCCATGATGCCCTCTATGCCTCTTGATTTCCCCTTATTCCAATGAAATGATGAGGATAATTAAAAAATTAATTCCAAAAATTTAATAAATCCTTAACCACATATCTCAATCTTGAGATGGACGGTTGAGGTTGATTCTGATCAAATCTAAAGATCTATAAACAGAGAGGTGAAGAACATAATTTCTAAGTTATTTTGGTGCAAATATATAATGAAAAAATATCTTCAATAATCTATTGAAATTAGTGTTATCATTCCAACTTTATTCCAAGCCAATCCAAGCCAAAGCCAAAGGTGCCAAGGAGAGATGGAGGTAGCCAAGCTTCCATTACCAAGGACTTCATGAACAGAAGCTGAGCAAGCCACCACTAGGAAGGTGAAATAATTATTGTGTTTTCATTCCTTAATTTTTAGTTTTGTTTGTCATTTTCTTATGTTAACTAATCTCTCCCTAGTGTCTAGGCCTAGAGATGTTATGCCATTAGTGTGTTTATTTCATTTTATTTTCATTTTGGAACTAACACCATACTAACCATCCTCACTTGAGTCAAATTCTTAGATCAAAAAATGATGTCAATTTATATAGAAAATCAAAGGTATTTCTCATCTATTAAGTTTCAATTTGGTTGTTCAAACATTGCTATAAAATACAAGGCCCTAGTTCATGGTTTGCAATGGGCTAGGAAGATGAAAGTCAACACCTTAAATGTCTTTGGCGATAATGAACTTGTAGTTCACCAAGTAAGAGGTATTAATGTATAAAAAATATTTATTAAATCTTATAAGCATAGGGTATGTGACTTGAATAATTTTAAGCCTTTAACATTCAGTCAATACCAAGAGATGAGAATAAAAATGCAAATAGGTTGGCTACCATTGGGGCACAATTTAGTATCCCAGGTGATGTTAAAAAAATGAGAAGGTCAAGTTACATATCAAATTGATTGTAAGACCTTTTGTCTCACATAATAATGATAATTGGTATGTGATTGAATATGATAATCAGATTGTCAGATTCTTTTAAGAAGATGTTGAGTTTTCCTTAAGAAATTAGTTAAAGTACTTATAGTAGTATGGTGAGTAGATTGTGCAATTGAAAACAAATAAGTTGCCAAAAGGATTGGTCACACTTGAGAACATATTCAATGGTGATGATGAACTAAGAAAATAAAATTCATCTTTGTCAACAATCGAATAACATTATGCCAATGTGGAAGTTGCACTTGGTAAGAACTTAAAGTTGGGAAATATATGCACTTATTCATAAAAGAAATATTTCATTATGTTACGTGCAAGTTTTGTTGATTTATTTACATGGAAATATAGTTATCTCAAGGGATTTGACCCAAGTCTAGCTCAACACACCATTTAGCTAGAAGATGAAACTAAGCCATTAAGACAAAGATAAAGGCCTATTAATCCTAAGTTTGAGCCTTCAATGAGAGCTGAGCTTCATAAGCTCATTGAGTCAGTTATTATATTTCCAATCAAGCAGTCAACTTGGGTGGAAAAGCTTATACCATTACAAAAAAATATTGGTGAAATTATACTATGTGCTAACTTTCATGATCAGAATAAAGCTTATCTTAAATACCACTATCCACTACCATATATGGAATACATTTTACAAAAGGTTATAGGTTCAGAAAGGTTCTCATTATTAGATGGTTATAGTTTTTACAATCATATTTTGGTCAAAGAAGAATACCAATTCAAGATAGCCTTCACCACAAAGTGGGGGACATTTGCATATATAAATATTCCCTTTGGTCTATCTAATGTTTGAACAAATTTTTAGAGATATATGGATATGGCATTCTAGGTACTTCTTAACAAGTCTATGTTGATCTATTTAGATGATATAATAGTGTTTTAAAATAATTCAAATGAATACATGATTTACCTTGAGTAAGTCTTTGAAATGTTTAGATAATTTGGGGTATCCTTGAATCCCAAAAAATGTGTGTACTTAGTTCATGAAGGTAAGCTCCTTGGACACATACTTTCAAATCATGTTTTAAGCATAGATCCTAAATGAGTAGCTTCAATTATTGTACTTTAATTACTCAATAACAAAATATATTTACAAAGTTTCTTAGGGGAGATCAATTTTATCAGAAGATACATCTCAAATTTTGCCACTTTAGGTAAGCCACTTATAACCATGCTAAAGAAGAATCCGAGATTCAACTAGACCAAGGAAGGAGTAAGAAGTTTTGAGGAAATTAAGAAATTTATGGCTAGTACTCCTACACTCATGAACCCAAATTTCTCAAAAGACTTCATTTTGTACACTTATGCTAATATTGACACCATTTCAGGCATTCTTATGCAGCAGAACCATGAGGCCTTAGAGTAGCCAATAGCCTTCTTTAGTCAAGGCTTAGAGGAATATGAAATAAGGTAATATTTTATTGAAAATCATGTACTTTCAGTTATAAGGTCTCTAAATAAATTTAGATACTTATTTTACAACAATAAGATACACCTAATGGTTTCCCATCCTAGTATCAAGGAGTTCCTCTTAAACAAATATATAAATGAGAAAAGAGTTAGTTAGATAACAAAGGTAAAGGAGTATGATGTGGATATCAAGGTCAAAAAACTAATTATAATCAAAGGAATTTGTGAGCATCTAACCCAAGACTTATGAGAGGCTAATGATATGGTTATGGTGGTAACTAATGAAGTTACAGCTGATCATACCTCACCTTCTAACTGTTATCATGATTTGGTAAGATATCTCCAAGATGGTCTTTATCCTTCTCAATTAACTCCTTCAAAAATAAGATATTTTAGATTACAATCCATTCTATTTTTCCTTGTTGATGGTGTTTTATTCAATAAATATATCAATGGCATGTTGTTAATATGCATTAAACAACATCAAAATGAAAGGCTACTTGAAGAGTTACATGATGGACATGGTAGAGGGCATTATTCAATAAGGACCATAACCCACATGATCATGAGAGGTGGTATTATTATCCAAGCTTATTTGGTAATTGTCATGCATGGGTCAAAAAAATGTAAACACTATGATATGTTTATAGGAAAGGTGAAACTTGCAGCCTTACCTCTCCAACCAATTACAGTGGATCAGCCATTTTTCCAATGGGGATTGGACTTTTTTGGTCTCATTAACCCCCCTTCAAGTTTAGGTCATAAATGGATACCAACTACCATGGATTACTTTACTATATGGATAGAAACAGTGGCCTTAAAAGAAGTAAATGAGTCCAATGTTCTAAATTTCTATGAAGGTTTGCGTAATAGATTTGTAGTCCCTTCAACTATTATCTTTGACAATGTTATGGCCTTTTTGGGGATTAGGATCAGCCAATGGGAATTTCAACATGGGATTTACCTCAACACTTCATCAAACTACTATCCCCAAGGAAATGGTCTTATTGAGTCCACTAATAAGAACCTATTGAAGATCCTAAGAAGAATAATTGAAGATAATCAGAGATCATGGCATCTCAAATTAAATTTAGCTCTATGGGTTGATATGATCACCTATAAGAAAATAAATAGCCAACTCCCCCTAAAATTTGGTATATGGTAAGGAAGCAAGAATGCCTATTTCTCTTGAATTTTTTTCCTTAAAATTGATGCATCAACTTGAGATGTTATAAAATGAGCCTATGTAGATTAGATATGTTGAGCTTATGGAATTAGAAGAGATAAAACATCATCTATGCTATCCATAGAAAGCCATCAATAAAAATTGAAGAGAACCTTTGACAAAAGAGCTTCTTCATGAAGTTTCAAAGAAGGAGATTTGGCCCTCAATAGGGATGAGGACAGAGCTAAGATAAGAAGGAATACAAAGTTTGACTCTCCTTGGAGTGTTCCATACATAATATCTAGCTAAAAATCCCACAATTCCTTCCAACTTGTAAAGATGTATGGTGAGGAGTTTCCTATCCTAGTCAATGGGATATATCTAAAACATTGTTATTAAGGAAGCTAGGTTCCCTATACATAGTTAGTTGGTCTTGTTTTCATCCAAGTGTTATCCTATCACATTAGTTCGTTTGATTTTTATTTGTTTAGTTAGCTTCCCTGTTTCCTATGTTTCCTTCCCTATTTTGGTATAATATATTATTTTTTCAAGTCAAAGGGTTATTTTTAGCCATGAATAAAATTTTCCATCATTTTATGAGTCCAAAAGTCATGTAAATGGTCTGATTTCTTAAGCATACTAAGCATGCTTCCTAGTTGAGTCACCAAAGGCATTGGCCAATTTTGGTCTACATACCAAACCTTTTAGGTCTAGGATTTTAGCTAAGTAGGGTCCCCTTAAAAATTGATCCCATGAAAGAAGGAATAGATAGACTTTAGATGAAGAGAACAAGTTGTTTTCAAGCTTTTGAAACACTTTAAGCAAGATTAAATTATAAAGTTGGTGGTTTTAAAGAGCTAGACCATCACAACATGTCATAGAGGGATGAATAGACTAGTTTGCTTATGTATTTTATAAGTATGCTTGGGAAGCCTCTCAAATCCAAAGGATTGCATGGACATGAATTTATTCATGCCTAAATCATGCTTTACAAATTTCATTACTTGATGAGTATTATGTCTCAGTTTATAATAATTTAAAGTTAGACTTGTAAAATGAAACATGCACAGGATCATCAAGTTAATGGTCATTCAATCATACCATGAAGATCCAATGCCATATGATCAAGGATAATATTAGTGGGTCTCAAACATCTAACAGTGCATATTTAATTGTGTACCTAAGATCAATGGTGAGAATTAAGTCAAAAGGTCAGCATGAATGTGTGATTGATAAGTGACAATATCTTGGGTACCTGAATAGAGATCCAATAGTGTGCATCGACTAAAAAATCTAATAGGATCAATAAAATCAATGGATCATGTTCAATCATATAAATTGAGATCAATGGTGAGCAAGAGATCAAAGAGTCAGTAGATCTTGAAGATAAATGAAGAGTTACCAAGTATCTTAAGTGTATTAAACTAGTAGAAGATCAATAGAGTGCATTCAATCTATGTAAAAGTAGATCAATGATGTGCATGAGGTCAAATAGTTATCAGGATCCTGAGAATAGATGAAGAGCTATCAATTGGCACATTCTTAAAAAACTAGATCAAGTTCAAGGGCCAATATCAAAATTTAAATCCAATTCGGTCAAGGTTGAACCAGAGCCAATATTACAAAGGGATATTATGAAAGTAGACACATCAGTTTCTATGAGTTCATTGCTATAGCTATCAGCATGATTATGACCCTTTTTCTCCACTTTTACATGCCAAAATGAACTAGTAGGGAGCAATCCACACCAGAACAAGATCATAACAGATTGATCTATCTATTATAACTACTTCAATGTCAAAATTATGATTTCAAATGACTTTATTTTGTCATTATAACCATAAGGAGAATCAATTTAGACCAAAAATGGATTGAAAGGGATTGATATAATTATTGTATCCATTTTCTAGAAGTGGTCTTAGACATTATGATCTTTTGCAACTAAATCAATGTTGGATGATGAGAAATCTCGGTCATTATGCCCCCTTCTCCATCCTTCTACACATGATCCCTATCTCTCTCATCTCATTCTACTAAAAATATAGGGTTCTAAGCCTTAAAATAGATCTCTCTCTTTTGCATGACTATATTCTACTAAGATTTGTACTATAACACCTAGTTGATGCAATAATAGACTGAATTCCTCCATTTTTAAGTTGGGTTGAAGTGTGTCTTATGAATTCATTGATGTGGCTAAGTGAATGTATGTCTTCTTTGCCTTATTATAAGTTTTCTCACCTTCATGTAGTGTTTTGATATTATCACAGGTCATTATAAGTGCATATACAGTTTGTCAGTTAGTTTGGAAGTGGACACTTACCTTCCCATGCTAGGTTGATAATTAGTCCATGCCTTTGTATGAAATACTTATGTGGGGTCTAATAAAAGAGTGAGTTAAGTTATCTTATATAGTATCTAATGTGTCTCATATTGTTTCTTGTACAAGTATAAGGATAAATACATTTGGTGTATCACCTCTTTTTACATGCTTTCATAGATTACTGCTAATATCTCTCCCTTTTCCCTTGTAAGAAGCTAGTTTAGATTTAGCATAGGTGATAGACCAAAAGGAAGCTAGCCTTCTCCAGAGGTCTAACCCACATTTAGGTGACCCACAACCTAGAGTCAGTCTCATGTTGGACTAGGTTTAAGCAAAAGGACCTTAAAAATCTCCTTCTCATCCAGGGTGTAACCTAGGATGCCAACATGAACTTCCTTTGGCTTGGGTCAAAAGAGAGGAATAGGCTCCATCTTGTAGCTTGGGATAAAGTTTATAATTTAAAATTTTATGGAGGACTTGACCTAAGAAATTTATATTTAATGAACAAAGTGCTCCTCTCTTTTGTATGGAATTTTGTTAAAGGAAATAACACTTGGGCTAACATTTTGAGTTTCAAATATTTAGATGGCAAAAATATAATGTGCATTTGTTAAGATGACCAATTTGTTAAGGGTTCACATTTATGGAATTTATTGATTTCTAACAAGGATCTAATATCATTCAGCTCAAAAGGTATATTGGTAATGGTATGAAGGTTGAATTTTGGAAAGATTTATGGGTTTTAGATCAACCTCTTAGTCAGTTAGAACTTTGGCAACATATTCAAGAGCACATCCAAAACAAATATGGTTACAAGGTACATGAATATTAGTAGGTTATTAAAGGTGTAAAATTTTATAAAACTTTGAATTTAGAAAATTTGAATCAAGAAGATACCATCATTTTATTTAATTTGAATAATTTATTGAGAAATTTTCACTTGTTGACTATCAACAATGAAGATCAGCTAGTTTATAAGGACTCTTTTAATGGTCAATATCAAGTGAAATCTAGTTATAATTTGTTGGATCAAGGTCCAATAAATATTACTAATTAGGATAACATTTGGTATAAAAATTTTATTCCTAAAATTAATTTATTTTTATGGGTGGTAGTTCAAAAAAAAATTCTAACCATTGATAATTTAAGAAAAAGAGGATTCATCCTGACTAACAAATGTGCCCTATGTGAAAATGTTAATGAATCTATTTTTCACTTGTTGGTGGATTTTCCTTATGCCCAATAATGTTGGATCTTCTTTATTCTCAAATTCAATGTTAGTTGGGTATTTTTTAGTTCCATGTTTGATTTGTGGTAGTCTTGGGAGAGTCCTTTTCAAAATGTTCTTAAAAAAATATGGAAGGTCTCATTCCTGCACATCATCTAAGGTATTTGGGGATAATGCAACAAAAAAAAATTATAAATAAGACATATGTTAGTAAAATTCTATCCAAAAGGATTTTTGAATATATTATTAAAAACGTTGATATTGTACCTAATGAGAAAGGCAAAAGTTTATTAACTTTTTAACATCAACCAACTCTTAATTGGAAAATTGATCCTATTAGTACTAAAAAATTTGATCCTAAAGATGAAATTAGAATAAGAAATAAATGTAAACCTCCTCCTTTAAGTTGGTTAAAGCTGAACCTTGATGGGGCTTCCAAAGGGAACCTAGGCCCAACAGGAGGAGGTATAATAAGAGATCATCAATGGAAGTTTTTGGAAACTTATTTAGGAGACATGGGAATTAAGTCCAATCATTGGGTAGAATCCCTTGAATTTTTTTGGGGTCTAAAGTTATCTCAACAACTAGGATTTTAGCTTCACATTATAGAGGGGGATTCTTTAAATATAATTAATTATTTCTCAAGGAAAACTTATGTTATTTGGTATTTGGTCAATCAAATAAATGGTGGATGAAGTTATCTCTATTTTGGACTCTAGGCATCAGGTGATCATTCAACATGTGTATCAAGAAGGAAACATGATATTTAAATGGTTTGCTAATAGGGGTGACCTCCTTGGGTTTATCTAATCTGACTACTATTTAAGATCTTCCTCAGGACATTGTTCACTGGATTAAGAAATAAGTTATTTGTAATTAATATAATGCTTGAATATATGGGGGTCTTCCCCAAGCATTGTTATAAAGGTGATTGAAACCTTATAAATTTGGTTTCTAGATTTACCCTTTATTTTATTAATTTTTTTTTAATATTCCCCTTCATATCTCTTAATGATAAACTTCTTGAATCGAGAAACACTAAACTGAGTCTATTTATTCTAGTAAAGGTAGTAAGAAGATAGCTTTGGGGCTTCTTTGAACATTCAATCAATTGGTTTTGGGAAAGATAGAATTTCCTCTATTTTAGAGGCCAAGAGGTTATAATGGGATTAACAAATAGGATAGAGCCTAAAATTCTAGAGGAAGTAAAAAAGAATGAGGTAATTTGGGAGGCCCTGTAGACTAGGGGATTTGTAAGGTTTATGGAAAAAAATGAAGGCCGTGATAGGCATGTTTTGACTCTAATAGATAGTTCCTAGGAGGACATAAACCTTAACATTAATAGGGTCTTATTTTATATCACAAAATAATTGATACCACATGTTACAAGGTTGGAGATGGAGGCCACCAAAATTTACAAAATGGGTAGGGACTACAAAAAAAAAGGAGAGTTTTTTATTGGAGGCTGAATCTCTAGAGATTTTTCACAATATATTTGATCAAGAATCATTTCCAAGGCCATTTGGAGAATTATATTTTAATATGATACAATACATCACACTTTAAGGTAGGTTCAACGTGGTTCAATGGTCTTTTTTTTATATTTCTAAACTATTTTAGGCATGCAATCCCCATGAGTCTTCTTTTCTACATTCTACTCTCATTAGAGTCCTCAATTTTTAAATATAAAAAGGTAAAATATCCTAATCTTATACATGAAGGGGTTATATTTCTCATCCACAAGTACTTTAAGGGGATAAATCAAATAACTCTAAAAATTCCTAATACTCAGAATAAAAAAGTTGCTAAAAACTTATAGGCATCAGAAAAAATAAGAAGATCTGGATGAAATATCCTAAGAGCATCTCCTCCAAGGATATAAATGTTAATTTTACTAATATATTCAATATATTATCATTAAAATTCATTTGAAGAGTACAGCTAAGGAAATTCCTATGTTAGTCAAGAATTCAGGTAGGAATGGTAAAACTAGGCATTCTACATGGGATTCTATTTTAGTTGAGGAAGATATGACTACTACATAGGATATAAGTAATAAAAAGGACATGGGAATGGTAATCATGGAAACATGATCCAATAAAATTGATTCTATAAAAATGAAGACAAGTGAATAACCCAAGTAGAAAGGCAAAGACTCTATAGGTAAGCAACCTCTTAATTTGAATGAAGATTTCAATAATTTAGTGGGTTCTTTCAAATGGAAACAAAACTATGACAAGATGGAAGAACAACTAGACTTTTAAAATTCCATTGTGTTGGTTCATGAGGGAATTGACAAAACTTAAAGGGAAAGTGAAATATTTGTAGTAAGAAAATGAAAGATTGGTTCAAACCAATTCTGATAAGGATTTTAACCATCAACTTCAGAGTCTCCAAGTGAGAGTTGGTATACTTGAAAATGAAAATGATAAGCTAAAAAATAATCTTAGCTTTTTGGTGAATTATAGCAAGGTATCTATGAGTGAGGGGATACTAAATGTGGAAAAATGTATATCTCATATGGGAGATCTGTTTGACACTAGGCCTCCAAGCAAAGGCAAAGGTAAATAGGTTCAATGTAGTAGGTGTCATAAATATGTTGACAAAGAAAAGCTTCCTCTATAAATTGATTCAAATCTCAAAAGAATGAAGAGCTGTTGAGAAGATGTTTCTATCAATTTGGACATGGAATAGGATTTAGGGTCACTTTCAACTACTTTCTACGCTAGGTATATCTTTGGCTAGTTTTTAGTTATTTTTGGGTAATTTTGTAGTTGGTTATGGTTCTATTTGTTTTTATATCTTTTGAGGACTCTGGGTCCTTTGGTTTCTTTTTGGTTGTACTTCTCCTAAGGTTTGCAGACCTTTAGTAAAAAAATCCCCCCTTTAACCTTAATAAAATTAAAATCTAATGGTTATCATACTCAAAGTTTTCTTATTTTAAAGGAGTGTGATTTAACAAAACCTTGTCTAAAATTAAAGAGATGAAGATAATTTAAAGTAATAATATCAGAAAGCTAAATTATCTTTAATATATTTACTTTAGATGATTATTATTATATTAAAAAATTTGTTTATTTAACAATAAAATGAAAGAGGGGGATTATAATAAATGAGTAATGAAGTTTTCTAATTTAAAAATATAATATAAACTAAACAAAGAATGTTTTGAAGTAATTTTTTTTTTAAAAAAAATAAGCACAATTTTAAATTACATTGAGTGGAAGAATTCTAAAGACTAAAGGTTGTTCTTTCCCTAAAGTATATTAAAAACTTGAAGTAGGGAAACAACATAAGCATAAAAAGAAATCAAATTCCAAGATTTTCTTCCACAAAAGTATATTTATAGAAAGAGAATATCTAGGAGACAAAAAAAAAAGATTAAAATCAAGAAAGGAGTGAAACAGAAACTTATAAAAATTATGTATTATAAAAAATAAGTATTAGTCATAGACATCATTTATTTACAAATGAATAAACATCTTTCTATATATTGACTTTATAATGACCTTCTAGACTATTAATTCTTATTAAAAAATGAAATCAATGTTTTTGTTATCATTTTTTTAACAAAAGTAAGAAGTGTTGAGAAAATTTATATATACAAAAAAAGTAAAGCCTAGATGTAGATATTTTTTTACACTTTGGCCTTTGAAGTTGATATTTCTTCTTTCCAATAAATGTTGTGATTTTGCTTCTTCCCTACAAATGCTAGTCATCAACTTTTATCCTATAAATATATTTGATCTATTTATTTCTATTGACTACCCTTTGATATACTTCTTATTCTTATTTTAAAATGTTGGCTGATATTATTAAACTTGACTGAGAATCACAAAACATGGCATGCAAATGCTTTTGTTCGTCTCTATAAAATGATCCTGAAATAAATGAAAAATTGAAACCAAACGATTTGATACCATATATATATATATATATATATATATATATATATATATATATATATATATATATATATATTACATAACCATTAATAATTACCACCTAGTTCAAAGTGTGACATTTTTAAATTTTAAATATACCCCACTGATCATTTATTTCAAAGCATGAAATTTTCAAAATTTGAGTATGATAAGTATATTTAATTATATATTATTATTTTTTATAATTTATAATATATAATGCTAATGTTATAATATATTATATTATAATATACTTTAATATGTTCAAATTAAGGTGAACCCACATTTGATTGGTGTGGAATCCAAGCCAGGCATAATGGGAGGCCTGGGTCTCCCCAAAAAGTATAAAAACTAGACATAGCCTGAAGAAAGGAACCCAACCCGGGGCACACTAGTAGGCTTAGGTTATTAGAGATAAAAGCTCAGCCAAACAAAAGTCCCCCACAAGACCAAGTAAGTGTGGGGGGGGCAAGGTACAAAAGGGACCATGTCCCAGAACATAAAGACAAACCACTAAAGAAAATAAAAATAACCCTAAAGCAAAAGTAGGAGCACCAACAACCATAAATAAAAACCAACAAAATTAGTTAGGATAGGATCCATAGATTGTTCACACTTAGGATGTGTTGAAAATTTTCTTGACTCTTAATTTTTCTAAAAAATTCATTAGGGGGGAAATTCAAGACTTCTCCATCATACTTAAATAACCCCTAATTATCATTAATATCCTCCAAGTTGAGGTTACAATTATAGACTACTTGGGCATTCGTGCATGAATCTTTGAGATGAACAAATTTATTTGTCCCTTTTAAACATAATTTTTTGGTTCCATGATCTCAAGGTGGACCTAAACCAAATATAAATGGGAAGAGTCTGGTCCATTGCAACTATAAAACAAAGTTTCGTTGAAATCATCATTTTACATGTGTAAGAAGTAAGGTTAATAGTCACAAGCATACCAAAGATTTTTTCATACTTCTCAGGATCCAATCCACCCAGAATATAGGAGGGAAGCCAGGGAGTTCCATCCATAAAGGAATATAATCCAATTTGAAATCTAATTAAGACCAATTCAATCTCTATTGTTGAAGCATGAGGATTTCCCTTCCCATCAACCATGGGCCTTCATTAAGGATTTTCATACTATCTTATCTACAAGCAAAACAAAAAACAAAAAAATAAACACTTGTTAGTAAGAGAAACAATTTTAACTCCTTTAATCCCATTCCACTTCTTCTTAGTATGATTCCTAGTTGCTTCAATGTCATGCCTTGTTCCAACAAATTTCTCAACCAAGGAATTACTATACTTTTCTTCAGCCTCTTCTAAAATCTTATCAAGAACATACAAAACTAGATTCCTACTCATCTAAATATTGGATGGGTGTTTGTAGTCACCTCTCATAGGTTCCTTGAAGTACTTAGAGTGTCCTTATGAATTTTCCATCCCTTTAGTAGTAATTGAGTCTCTGATAAACTAAAACTAACTTATTGAACTAATGATAACTAAGAAAGATAGAGAATGTTTAAATTTGCACTTGCATAATTTGATTAATAAATGCTCTTCCCAACAAATTTTTTTAGAAGGAACTTTCTCCAATCATTCAAAATTAAAACAGGTCTGTAAGAAATGAATTTAATACAAATGTCTTAAACCAAAAATGCTCTTGGGAACTGGAAATGGGTACATGTTACTTCCCATCCTAATTTACCAAATAGTCACTAATAAGTCAACATTACAAAGAATACCATCAAGGGTTCTTATGAAATTAATGAAATTCTGAAACTTAGAATCCCAAATAATCCTAACAAGACATGTTGATCATAAGGGACCTCGATCCTTAAAAACAAGTTTCATGAAAATCATAGAAGCTTGGGACTATTTTAGGATCTTCTAAAATCCTTGATAATTTTATTTACCAGTATCAAGGGATTTTTCCTTATTATTTTGAGTTTCCCTTCCTCTTGTGTTGACACTAATGGCTACTTTTTCCTTTCCTTTTTTAGAGTTTTTACCTTTGTCTATTTCTCCTCATGAGATAGAGGAGTTCCCTTTATAACTTTAGAGTTACTATTATATTTCTATGGAATATTAATGTTTCTAGACAAAATATGACTAAGAGACATTCCTTGCTGAGTATTGAGCCTTTGGACTTTGTCAGCCTTCTATTTTTGGGAGGGAGACTTGCAAGGTTTCCTAAGGAAACCTGGTGATTACTTTCCTATCAAATTTATTTTTAACCTTCTAATTTGGGGAATAAAAAAGGGACCTAGCTTCCTTAGATAAAATCATTTTACCTTTATCTTCTGGGTTAAAGAGATTTAGGGATTTGTCTAATATTAATTTCATTAGTTCTGAGAACTTTTTCAAGGATTTAGGAGAAATATTCACCTCTTTGGCATTCCTTAAAATCCTTTTATTCCTATAAGGACCATCCTATCATCTTTCCAACTCAGACTCCAAAATTTGAGTAGTGGAATTATCCTTAATAATTATGGGGATAGAAGGATTCTCTTAGGACTCAATAGGATTCTCAGACACCTCCTTCTCCAACTTATTTTAAAGAAACATGCAACAACTTTTGTCATGACCTACTAAATCACATCCTCTACAAATAACCTCATCCCTTTCATAAATGATATTCTGGATCCAAATCCCAAATTTTGATTTAATTTAGATATTTATTATAATAAAACTATTCATCTAAATGTAGACATTGAAACTTGATCCAACCAATCTCCTTTTAGACTTAGTAACTAAGTCAATAGATATCGGTTGCCTAATAGCTTGAGCAATACCAAGAAGAACCTCCTCCTCTTGAAATTTGAGGGGGAGTCTTGGAAATATAACCCACATATGAAGTTCCATAAGAGTATTACTATCAAGATTCAACCCAAGTTTCCATTTCTTAAGGGATATAAATGATTTTCCCAAATACCATAACCTTCCTTCCAATGCTTTTGCATAGTTCTCTAGTGAGGAGAAGGAGACCAAGAAGTAATGTTTTAACATGAAAACCACTTCAATACATCCCATATACTTCCACTTCCTATCCACCCATTCTCTAAATATATCAATTATTAGTCTATATCTATAGAAACATGTCATCATAGAGTTATCTAATGAGCCTTTAGTGATATCCACAATAGCATTTGGGGTATCCAAAAATACTTCATTCTCATTCATAAGGGGTTTAATATTTTAACCATCTATGGAATTTGGATCCCCCATCCTTGAAATAAGATCCACCCAAGAATGCTTAGGCTCCTTATTTCTCACAACTTCTATTTTCTTGAGCCCATCGCCATCTAAGACCCTACCAGTCGAACACAGAGTTTTAAAAACTACAGTTATTGTCAATATACTTTAATATGTTATAATATATAATAATTTATATATTATATATTCATATTAATATTAATATTCATATTAATATTAATATTCATATTAATATATAAATATATAATTATTGATTTTATATATTATTGATATTAATAAATATTTATTATAATATACTATTATATTTTTATGATAGATAAATGAGAGTTTCGGGGTCCATCACCCTTCTATTATAAACATGAAAACAATGAAATTGAAAATTATTAGAAAAATCCATGACAAGACTACCTTCTAAAAAGTAAGCCTATGCCTCAGAGAAACTATAGCCTAAATACACAAAAATAGGGAAAACCCCAAGACCACCCTGGCATATATCGCTTAAAAGGAACAAAACTTTAAATATGAACATAAACACTACCTAAAAGGGAAAATAACATACCATATCATAGCTAATAATAAAATCAAAAAATATAGCTTAACCCAGCCCATACTAACTCATTAAATCCACAAATATTCATACTTGATGATAATTCAAACTTGTTTTGTCACTCTTCCATCCTCATAATTAGCAAACATTATTGAAAATTAAAATCCAAACTCTATAAGGTAAAACCATGCCTTCACATCAATTAAGTTCTCCATCTTAAAAATGTGACCACCCAAGCCATCCCCACCATCATAATAATTTCCATTACCACCATCATAGCCCATGTTTTCACCACTAACATGCCCTTCATCATTTCCATCCTCCCCACCTATGCCAACAAACTCCTATCTTGGCATAGCCACACTCTAAATTCTTCCCAAAATACCACAACCTTTGTTATTCCTTATTATAGTCCCTACACCTACCCCTCTTATTCCACATATGCCCTTAGATCTATTAGTTTATCCATCCAAACTAGCTTTTCTTACCTACTCATTCCTTATCTCCTTTTGATTCTCATTTCCAATCATCCAGACCAAATTTTTGGTAGTATTTGTGGCATTTTCCACTATGTTTCACTCTAAAAAATGACTTAAAAAAATCATAGGATATTTAAGGGCCTCTAAATTCAAAGGTGGAAAGATCTTCCCCTATTGTGAATTTCCATTATGAACAAAATCCTTAAAAAATCCATGTAGAAAACCAAACTTAAGAATCAACCCTCCAATTCCCTAAAGGTATTCGTAAATATCAAACCCATATTTTCAATCTCAAAGAGAGGGAGATGCCTAGGCTTATCCATTTTGATTACCTCCAATTCCTTAGCTAAGCCACCCATGAAATAGGGCCAAAGAAATTTCTCATCCATCTAATGAGTCAATTCTATTAGTGTAGGTTTTTATTTCATTTAATGGTTTTTCCCTGCACATATTTAGTTAGCTTGCTTAGGTGTATTTTTAGGTCATTGTGAAAGATAATATCACATATATGAGGAATGTAGTTTATCTTTCACCTATATAATTTACCTTCCTAAAACTTTTATGGCTAATGATGTTAATTCTAATATTACAATCTTTTGATTTTTGAGTAATAGAATTCTTTTGGCTCATATTTGATTTCACTAATACATACAGATAATTTATTCATGCATTCAGATCTATCTCTTAGATCCTCGATTGTGTCCTACTCTAACATGATATTAGATATTTTTTGGTAGATGAATGCCATTGTATCTATTGTGAAATCTTGAGTTTTATCTTGTATATCATATATCAACCATTCATTGACCTAACATATTGAAGATTCACCTTTTCTTAGATTTTACTCTTCTTTGGGGTCCTCTATTGTTCCAAATTTAGAAAGAAATAAGATAAAGGTGTCTCCTACTGGCCATAATTTATCTGTTAGGTTTTTATCTAAAACAACTTGCACCATTAGATTTAGAAGGTGTCAAAACCTTCAGATCAATTGTAAACATGAATTAGTTTTGTGACATTTGATTTTTGCCATTTTTGGAGGGTTTCAGATTTTTTGGGTAATTTCATGCAAATCTGTATAATTTACAATCTTCAAGGAAAAATCATTTCTATGTTTTTCTAGTTTTTTAAAGATATCTATTGGGTTTTTTGGTCATTTTTTAAGAGGCATACTAGATCTAGCATTTTTGAGATAACTAGAATTTTTGTACATGTGTGCACTATGGGAAAATATAGCATTCTCATCACTTTGGGAACCATCTCCATCTTTGGCACCTGCAAGGACCCCACCTAATTCTAATCCTCCAAACACTAATGGATGTAAATGTGGGTTACATCCCAAATGTAAATTTATGATGTTAGAACTATTGAGTACAGGATTAGTCCACAATCTCAACATCAAGATTATTAACTACTGGAGTAGTCATAAATCTTGATGATGAGATTTTCAACTATCAAATCAGTCCATGACCTCAGAACCGGTAGTATCAACTGTAAGATCATTCAAAAACACTAAAAACTATAATGAACCACTACATCCCTGACATATTTCTTTGACTATGGGAAGTGTCAACAATATTGACATCAAGAATTTTGGGTGTACATACATTCCTAAACCATGTTGTGAGAACCACAAGAACTTATAACAACTATAATAAGATGATGCACATCTAACAAGACCCTGACCTTAAAAATTTTTATTGTAAGAGCAGTGAAAAATAATGACAACTATACAAGGACATCTAAACTCTGACGATAGCCATATAAACATCAAATTTAATCACATGAGGTGCATCACTATTAATTGGAAAAAATGGGTCATTTTTTGGATGATGTCACTCTCCCATAAAACACATCAATCAAAATGTGGGGGGAGCACCCAAAATAAGTCTAAGCCCCTGGTTATATGGGAGTTAAGTCCTTGGTCACTTTCAACTAAAAATTGATTAGCTTTTGCTCCAAGGGGGTATACGTTTTTTGTGGGGAAGTTGAAATTTTCAATCCAAAAAATTTCAAATTTATGCTAAGTGAATATCATTATTTTTTGTGAGCAAGAAACTTTCAAAATTCTATAACTTTCAACTGATAGCTTTGTTTCAAGTGTCATTTTTTTAAGTGTGAGTTTTTTTGAGATCTACACATTGGTGATATTATCATGACTTATAAAATTTAACCTCTTCATATTTAAAAGGAGTTTCATATCATTATCTTTCAACACATTCATTTCATCACATACTTCCTTTCTACACCATGGTTCTATGTTCAGTTCCAAATCTTAAACCATTCAACTATCATGAGTGGAAAGTCAAAGTGAAAATCCTCTTGAGGAGCAAAGGCTTACACTAAATCACAATGGGTATATAAATAGAACTAACACTTGAAGTAGAGAAGGTGAAATGGTATAATAGAAGTGATGAAGCTTATGGTCTTTTATGCCTATCTATGTCTTCTAACTTACTTTTTCATATCAAATCTACAATGACTCAAAATCAAGTGTGGACCTTATTAGAAAAACTCTTTAGAAAGTAGTGTCATGAGGGGTCATGAGTTAGAGAATGATCTCCTCAGTTTGAATCCAGGTGATTTTGATACAATACAAAACTTATTCACAAAGTTTAAATCACTTGGGTTGTAATTGAAACTAGGTGGCATTAACAAAAATGATGGTCAATTAATTCTTTCCATCTTTACTAAATTGGGTTTTGATTATTATGTCTTCGTTTCTATCATCCAAACCACCAAACATGCCATTAGAGCTAAATGGACCATGCCATCCTTGGATGAATTTGATGTTGAATTGACTTGAGAGTAAGAAAATATCATTCAAATGGGTACACTAAAGTCATCTAAATTGCATGCCTTAATTCTTAGTCATGACAAATAGAAGGATTCTATTAGAAAAGAGAATAAATAGAACAAGAAGGACCTAGAGTAAGTACAGGGTTAAAAATCTAATGCTACGTCAAAATCATCAAAAAATTCATCCTCTTAAGATGGAAAATCCAAGAAAGAGTGACTCACATGTGGCTATTGTAAGAAATCTAGATAAGACGAATCCAAATGCATGAAGAAACAGATTGGCCAACTGATAAAATGATTGAGAAGCACAATATTAGTGTTCATAATACTTCTAATCAGAGTTCATCAGCACATGAGTCTTCTAAGGCTAAAGATAGTAAGAAGGGAAAATATAATGGAAAAGAACTTATTTTAGATATGTCCCAGCCTTCTACATGGGTTATTAATTATATTTCATCACACCACATGGCTTCATCATAAGACATGTTCTTGTCCTTGGAGCCTTATTCTATACCATCCATATTATTGGGTGATGATACTTCTGTATAAGTTAGTGGGAGTGGATATATTAAAGTGAATGATGTGATATTGCATGATGTTCTTTATGTTGCCTCTTTATCTACCAATATCTTATCTATTTATTAGATCACTCACATTAGTTCAAGCAAGAGGGTTGAATTCACACCCAATTTAGTGGTTATTAGAGAAGAAAATAGTGACTCCATTGTTGCACTTATAAAATCATATCATCAGTCATGATTATGTAATTTCACATAGTTTACACTAGATCAAACCTTTATTAATTTTCTCATTGATTTAGATGGGGTGAGTAAACTATGGCATGAGTGATTCAGCCATCTCAACTATCACTACCTAGATAAACTTAGTCATCATCACATTGTTTTAGTGTTACCATGAGTCAAGTATTCTGATAGAGTTTGATAGGGTTACATACTTGGTAAGCACCGTGATGAGAATTATGACAAGGTAAAATCGTAGAGCACTGAACAAATATTTTATATTTTCCATAGTGACATCGTTGGCCAATTTTTAAAACCTTCATTCAATAGGACAAAATACATGCTTAATTTCATTGATGATTATTTGAGGTATACGTAGTTGTAATTTATTAAGTAGAAATCAAAGGTATTTGATCATTTTTAGGACTTCAATATGTTTATAGATAAACAATCATGTAAAGCCATCAAGATTTTGTGAACCAATAATGGTGGTGTGTATGTCAGTAACCATTTTGAGTAATTATATACATCAAAGGGGATTGAACTATAGCATATAATTCTATGTAGTTCTCATAAAAATGGGGTTACATAGTACAATAATAAGTTATTGAAGGAAATGGATAACTATATGTTATAGACCAAGTCTCTTTCACCTTAGTATAGGGTTGAGACCATTAACTATGTGTGTTATATCAAGAACTGAGTTCCATATAAAGCATTAAAGGGATTCACTCATTTTTAAGCTTAGAGTAGTTTGAAACCCATAGTGAAGCACTTTTGAGTATTTGAATATCCTATTATGACTTGTATTCTAAAGAAGAAATGTAAGGCAATGAAACCTCAGAGTTAGTCTTACATCTTTATTGGATATCCTGAGGGTGTTAATGGATACAAGATTGTCCATCCCACAACTCATGAGTTGTTTGTTAAGAGGAGTGTTCATTTTCAAGAGGGTCCTTCATACTCTACACTTGACACCTCTCCACCTTCTTTAGATGCACTAGGATTTGACTAAAGTTTTGATGATTCAAATCCATTTGATTAGCTTCTTGAGTATTTAAATTCTTCTTCTAGTTATGATGATGAGAGTAGTGATGAATATTCCCCTCATCCTCCTAGAATATCTTCAAAGGATGATAAATCTCCTCCTAAATCTTTGAGCACTAGTCCTATTTAGGATAGATAGACTCTAAAAAGTGTTATCCAATGGGTTGGAGATCCATCAGACACCACGTAAACACATTCAAAATTCCAATATGCCCCACATGTTTTCATTACATCTACTTATGATCCATAATAAATTCACAAGGCATTAGGAACTCGTAAGTGGGATACCTCTATGGAAGAGGAATATAGTTCCTTGTATAGGAACAACACTTTTGATCTAGTTCCACTTCCTAATGGAAGAAAACTTGTTTGACGTGGGTGGATCTACTGAACAAAAATTTTAGCATACGGGTCCATAGACAAGTTCAAAGCATGTTTGATAGCAAAGGGTTTTTCTCAGGTACATGGCATTGATTATATCGATATATTTACTCTAGTTACCAAAATGAACTTATTTTAACTCACTCTTTCCATTGCCACAACACATCACTAGGATGTTCATCAGATGAATGTGAAAAGTGCCTTTCTTCATGGTGACCTCAAAGAGGAAATATATATGGATAAACCATAAGGATTTGTGGAAGTTTATTCCTTAGTTTGTCAACCCAAAAAATCTACCTATGGCCTTAAATAAGTTATTTTAGCTTGGTATACAAAGATTAACTCCTTTATTCTTTTGGTTGGGTTCACCAAATGCCATTTTAATCTGAATGTCTAAATTTTATGGTAGGATGATTCACTATTGATTTGGTTCTCTATATGGATGACCTATAAATCACAAGGATTTACTCATCCACCATTATATAAGTAAAAACTACTTTGTTAAATAGGTTCTCAATGACTAACTTAGGTTTGTTTCATTATTTCTTCCACAATGAAATTTCTCAGCCTGACTCCAAGATCACTATTGCATAATCCAAGTATGCTCTTGATTTGTTTGTATCATTTAACATGGATGACTGTAAAATAGGTTCAAATCTATTTCTATATTGTGTGAATATTGAGGTTTATTATCCATCTCCTTTGGTTACTTATACATTATATCGACAACCAGTTATTATCTCATCTATCTTATGCACACTAGACTTGATATTTCATATGTAGTGGACATGGTCTCTAGATTTATACAAGAACCACATGAGTTGTATTAGAAATCATCTAAGAGGATTCTCAACTATTTTTAGGGTACTCATATTTTTGGTATTCATTATGGAGTGGGAATATATTTTGCCTTAATTAATTATAAAAATTCATATTGAGTTGGTGATATTTAGAATCGTAAGACTACTTTAGGCTATAGTTTCTCCCTTAATTTAGATTTGATTAGTTGGTCAAGTAAGAAGTAGAATGTTATTAATTTATCTTCTACAAAGGTATAATACAAAGGATATATTAATATTACCATTGAGGCTATGTGGCTTCAATGGATTCTCATTGAGTTTGGCATCTAGTTTTAATGACCAACAATCATATTTTTCAACAACCAAAGCATAATCCATATCTGCAAGAATCCAGTCCTAAATCAATAAAACAAACATATTGAGATTCACATGTATTTAATTTGGGAACTCATCCATAATTAATCCATTGATCACTACTACATCCAAAAAATAGAGTAAACTACTGATATATTCACCAAACCCTTCACTAAGAGTAATTAAATTCATTTTCAAGCTCTTCATGGGGTTCAAGAAACTTCAGCATCCTCATCTAGGGGGGATTTATATATACTTAGGTACCTCATCTAGACTCTATGTCGGGACCCAATTATACTACCCACATAAGCTATGTTTAAGGGGAGGTGTTAGTGTAGGTTTTTAATCCATTTAATATTTTTTCCCTACACATATTTAGTTAGCTTGCTTAGGTGTCTTTTTAGGTCATTGTGAAATATAATCCCACATTCATGAGGAAGTGAGGACATATCTATCTTTCACCTATATAATTTACCTTCATAAATATTTTATGGATATTAATGTTAATGCCTATATTACAATCTTTTGATTGTTGATTAATAATCTTATTCTAGCTTGTGTTTGATTTTGCTACTGCATATAAGTAATTTATTCATTTATTTGGCTCTATCTCGTAGATCCTCAATTTTGGCCCACTCCAAAAATTAATCATCTACCAACACTTCTATAAAATTAATAATGAACATATAATGCAACTTATAGTTGACACAACTTACAATATTCATTTGTACATAGTTTGTGCCCACCACATTCCAAATATATTTGATATCAAAACAAAAAAAAAAACTTTTTAATCCCACCTTATAAAATGAAAATTTTAAATGACATTTAAATAAAAATAAAAGATGATCCAATTTTATAACTCATCTGCTAAAACCATCTTCTCCATGAAGATCAAAATTTTAGGCCACAAGGAAGTTGTAGGGAAATCAAAATAAGTGAGTACGGCATCCACACACCTCTATTTGTAAACCACAAACAAACATAGCTCACACAAAAAGGCAAAGGAGATATCACACCCTATATTATTTAATGACACATGCTTCATCTAAAATTCCCCTTAAGACAAGACATTTTATGTAATGCAATTATTGCTATAAAAAACCACACAATCTAATTCAATCCACACATCTCCCCAAAATTATGGAAGGGGAAAGAAAATAAATGGGGGGGAGAAAATATTTAATGGTGAGTTAGGGTGATGAGGGAAAGGAATCCCATTACAAACCACCCTTCCTCACACCATTCAATCCATGTCAATAATCTTTGTGATTATCTATCACCAATTCATCCACCTAGGAAATACCCTAATTTTTTAATAAATCAACTTCTACATTCACTTCTCGAAAGTAACGGGTCATAGTCAAAGATCAAATAGAAGTTAAAAAATGCCAAGCCCTCCATATAATTTTACAAAATTTCCAAGTCCTTGACTTGATATTATAAATAAAATGAATCATGACCATTTATTATCCCTTAATGGTCATGTACTTGATTTTGCATTGAAAAACCATCTTAAGAATAAGTACTAAGGCTTCTTCCCTAGCTTCATTATCAATCCCACCAACTAATTTTTGATAATCTTCTTGAATCAATGATCTTAAATATTCCTTGATAAAAACTCTTGATTTTGGGGCCCCTTGATTTACCCTAGGTAAACCATCAAAGTTCAACTTAGATAAAATTGGGGGAGGAATCTAATCTGAGTGAACCTCCCTTAATTAAGTAGAGATGCATACACTTGACCCATTAACAAGGGATAACTACACCATTATATTATCTATCATTAGTAGTATTATATCATATTAATATATAATCTAAATATATCATGTTAATAATAATAATAATAATAATAATAATAATAATAATTTTATATTGCATTAATAAATATTATATTATTATTAAGGAGGTTGTGTAGTGGGGAAATATTTTGGTTGGGGATGAAAATAGTCATAGAGGCTTATAGGGAAATGCAGCCCTAGTGAGTATAATGGTGAAACATATGTGTGGTAACTTATGTCTTTAACCCTAAATTTAGATGGATCAATATAGTATAGGTTTAAGAATATAGCAATGAATAAATATAAGAGTGATAAAAATATCTATAATAGGATAATCATTTGTAAACTCAAATAAATAATATTCTTAATTTAAATGTTAAGTTATGTTAAAAATGTAAATTACCATTATCAATTGATATTGTAATAAATTATAAATAAGAGTATTTATTTGGTCTACTATGTACATGCATTTTTGATATGGAATAGGTTGGAAGTAGACTAGATCTAAATTTTGAATCAATCATTAGATTCTATAAATTTGTATTATGTGGCCTCAGACATTTACATCAAATCCATATGGCTACATCGATACACTTGTCTAACCTAGACACAAGTATCTAGTACAAAATATTCACTAGGTATGGATGTGACCACATGGAACCTTCTAATTTTTATGTCATCTTTACTTTGATGTACTTAGGTGTCATTCATATCATGTCACTCCTTATCAAATGATCAAACCCTACTTATTCATCTTCATAATGACTATAGGAAAAATGGTTTAATAGGCTCATGTTGTCAAGCTAACCCAAAATACCCCTATATCAATGGGTATTGCCTACATAAACACTACTCCAATGAGGGAATCAAATTGATGTAATTTTCCCTTAATGTGTTGGCTTACATGTGCACAAGGGTGTAATATATGTGAAGGAAGTACATACAATGACCTAACTTGTAACTTGGAAAATAGGACTCATGGGCTACTCCTTCAGTACTTTAGACCTATATATGGGTTATTCCTACATATAATATTGAAATATTAAATAATAGGGAAGTTTTACTCACTTGAATGCTTGATTTAATGCTTTTGTTAAGTTACCTTATGAGAGGTGTGAATTTCCTAGGTGGGGTATAAATGAGGATTGATATTGCATAAATGTTAATACTTTTAGGAAATATATCACATTAAATCACGTAGGCCCACCATAAATACATGTTATAATTATAAATTTGATGACTTTAGGGTACTAGACACTTAGTTTGGCATATGACACTTGTATCAATGTAGGCATCTGGATGGGATGTAAGTGTCTAAGAAGTTGTAAAATAGGTACATGTCAAAACTTGTAAAGGATGATAATAATAAGGTTTATAAAATTTTGAGAAACATTGATGACTTGGTCATCAGAATAACATATAGTTAGATTAAGAGATAAGAAATAGGAAAATAAATAGCAGATGCAATCCTTTCGACAATGGGAAGGTCTAAGAACTAAAGGGTACAACCATGATAATTACTTGCCAAGTATACAAGACTGATGTGATCTATAATTCAGATTTGGTATCTAAATTTTCCCCCTTTAATCTATTAATGAAATTTAAAGTTTAAAGGAAAATAAATGTGTATCTAGGTGTGTATAACACACCTTATCTTTGTATGAATCTAAAATGAGTGATTTTTTGGTAACTGGCCTATAACCATGAGTATGTTATAGTATATAATTAGTGCATATAATCTAAAATCAAAATAATTTATAATTTTTGAAAGTAAAGAGAGCAAGTTAGGATTACATCTGTGTATCGATTCAACTATCTTGCCTTTTGGCTATTTTATTTTAAAATATGTTTCATTATGAATCATTGAAACTAAGATTAGGACAAACATAAAACCTATATATATATATATGATGACATACCCCCAACCTTGGATAAAAGGTGAGTTTTCACCTGGGAATTGAGGTTAACTCAACCATGCAACTCTATCACACTTATAACATAGTGATCATAAGTGATCCAAGTCAATTCACACTATAAATATAGTGAGGGTGGATGATTTAATAAATTTATCTTATAAACTTGGTAAGATTGAGTTATTTAATCACCTCAACCTTACCAAAAATGGACCAACTATTGTAGTAGATTGACTCAATAACAATCCATAAAATTATATCTTGGTGTATGCTAAAGTCCATAATAGTATTTGAAATCTAAAACTGAATTTGATTTTTCAATTTAAGGTGCCCTTTGCATGGCATATGCACCTCATATATGTTTCAAACTAAAAACTATGTATAAAAATGGTACCAATGTATAGAATGTTACCACAATGTGTATCTAAATTAGATAATTATGAAATTTGACCAATTTGAAAAAATTTAAGTGTGAAGGACATGTTCCTATGATATTCCCCTACTAAATCTATAGAATCTAAAAACTAGTGTAAGTGTGGATAACATGTTTCCATAATGTACCCCCATTGTAACATGGAGATGTTGAATACTGAATAAGTGTGGAGGTCATGCCTTTTTAGCATGTCCCCACTAAAATCTATAACATTTTAAGTATGAAATTCATGCCTCTATGACATGCCACCACTGATATTCCCCCCATTTTGAAGTGAGGGGAAGTAAAAATTGGTATTTTCCTTACCTCAAAAGGATTAGATAACTATATAATCTATGTATGTATCAAGTAACATATAGGATTAGGATGTATAGATAGATACAATAATGAGGTACATAGTATATGATCATATCAAGTCATAAAATGTATGATGTAAATCATGGCAACATCTATAGAGTAATAATAAAATCTCAACAAGTAATCAAGCTCACATAGAAGATAACTCAAAAGTAAAACAAAAGGCAATGGTCCAAGGAAACCTCATATAAGGTTCATGTTCAAATGTTACACAATCAAAGGGACAACTTATTCAAATGTACACAAAACATAGAAATACATATTTAAATGTCCATATACAACAATTTAAGACATATTCAAATGTCACAATAGGCAAACATAGGAATGGGGGGCATAAATAATGGAGCATATTCAAATGTTGGAACGAGTAATATAATGAAATATAATAGAAATCAAGGAACACACTCAAGGATGTACATAAAAGGAAATCATGGAATATAAGAAACCAACTTAAACACATCATATTAGTCCTTGGATAAGTGTTATCAAAAAATGTTAGGTACATAGCATATCAAGTATACTATCAAAGATATAAGCATAGATAAAGGTATGCATAAATATATAAGCTCAAACATGATAATGGAAAATGATCAAAGAATAATGTAACCTAGGTGTATTATGATCAAGTAAAAGGATGTTACCAACATGTTGATGTTGTGATTAGGGGGAGATCCAACATTTGTATGTTCATACATCATGTGCATGGGTATGCTTGTATCATACTTAAAAGATGTGTTAAACATATATGTGTATTTAAAAATAAATTATATGTTATCTACCAACATGTATCCATAAACATAGATGCCAAAAATTTAATATGATATGTAAATGCAAAATATTTCTAGATTTTTGAATGTTTTATTTTTATTTTTATATTTTGGGGAATATTTGATTAAAGGTGTTATGTACAAGTAAAGGTGATACTAAAATCCAAAATCATCATCAAGGAGATGCCTCTATGAAAGTTTTGTAGCATGTGCATCATATTTATATGTTTCATAATCAATATCATTAGGATCCTATGTGATATTAGGATCATACAAATATTTTATGTTATTAGTATAGGAAAGATGTAACTTCTTAGGTTGTTCTTGAACATGTGATATGTCCATTTTATCATGTGTGTGTGTGTGTATGTGTGTGTGTGTGTGTGTGTGTGTGTGTGTGTGTGTGTGTGTGTGTGTGTGTGTGTGTGTGTGTGTGTGTGTGTGTGTGTGTGTGAATAATAAAATGACCCATATTGTGCTTATGACTTTTTATGATATAACATTATGTGTATCTTTATGCACCTAAGATGTTAATACCTTACATAAAAATTGGGTTATATGGTTTGTGTATGCAATGAATTAGGATAGATCTATAAGTTATCTTACTCAATGAATTTTAAGATTAGCAAAGGTAATCTTACCAACAACTCATTTCATAGCTATTTATATCACAACATGACCAATTCAAATCTGCTAAACCTACTTAAGGGATACCTTATTGCACAATACCACTAGAGAGGGTTCAAAAACCTATAGTCAAGGATCACCATGTAATAACCCTAGCTAGGTGTATAATACATAAAATAAATCTAAATATAATGCTCACTAAATTTTATGACATAAAGGGGGATAGTTAATAACCAAAACATATAACAATTAAAGAGAACTCTATTCAAGTCAATGTACTAGTAAACTAAGCAAGGAGTAAAACATTTAACTTATTACTTTGTGCAATATATATCTACCAAATGAACGAGTAAAAATTAAGAATACTTACCTTTGGATGAACCTACTGTGCCTCAATCTCTCCCTTGGACAATGGTGCTTTTCAAGAGGTTTTTATGGATTTATAAGGATCACACTATAAAAATTAGATCTAGGCTAAAATATTCATACTTTACATCCAAGACTTTCCCACAAGACAAGTTTATTCCTTCCAAGGTAAAACCCTACGCAATGACTCCTTAAGTGTAGAATTAGTAGAATTATGAACTTTAATAATTTGAAATTAATGTTCCTATTTGTTATATTGAAGTGAAGAGGGTATTTATATCCAAAAAATGACCCTAAACCCTCCTAAGAATTTAGCTAACATGATCGACTAGCTCAATTTTGTTAGGTGGGAAAAGTATCCATTAGGTTTCAAACTAAGTCAAATAGGATGACTTAGTTCCATAATGTGTGTTGAATCCAACAAGATTGAACTAGATAACATAGTATGAAAATGAAAGAAAAGGGTGTTTATTTAATCAAGGGTTATTTTAGAAGGGGAATTACTTATAGGAGTGGATAAATGGTTTTTAATTATTTAGGGATTTGGATAAAATTAACTTGTAGTGGTTTTAAGTAATGGTATAGGGACCAATAATCTTACAAAGCACTAAAGTCTGCCCACCCTTTCTCGGTGCACCCTTTAAGGTTTGCACTAAAAGAGATTGAAACTGGAAATGTTCCTAAAAGAGAGAAAGCATCATTAAATGATAAAGTTTAAAAATATTGTGTGTATACATATGCCCCACTCAAATCTCATCATGTGTCATGAATTTTTAACATGGGATGGTGCTTCAAAAAAGAACATAGTAATGCATAATGTTGAGCTAATAAATTGTAATAAAAAGTAGAAACTAAAATCCTAATAGGGAATTTTTGGAAATAATTGAAAATATCATATACATACCTTGACTTACCTTTATCAATGAATGGTTGTCTATTATATTTTTAGTCTTGATTGTGGAGTGCACATTTAACTATGTTACACAAACCCTAAGGATACATGGCTAAATAGTAAAAATAAACAATTATAGGGAAATCAAAATATATTAGTTTTATATAACTGAATAATTCACTTAGACAATGGGTAAGCAAGGATCAAAAATACTCAATTACAACCAAAAAACCAATAAAAATAGGTTAAATGAGAGTAAATTAGGTAACTAAAAAAGGCTATTAAATTACTAACAAACCCATTAAATGTATATTTAGGTAAGAAAAGTAATGAACCAGATCAAACCAAAGACATAAAAATGAAATAGTGGATCCAACATCAATGTAATTGTAGTAACAAACCATACAAACAAATATGGAAAAAGAACATAAATGTAAACAACATTGATGAAAGAGAATTAACAATTCCAACTCACTCAATAATGGAAAAATTAAATAGAAAACAGAACTAAATGATCTATAAAAATGGTGAAAATATAATCTTAGATTTTTAATTATAACCAAGGAGATATAATAAGGATAAAATAATGATTAATAAAGTAACACATTTTCATTCAAAGATGCAACATTTATTCTAATGATAGATAAACAAACAATCTTATTTTGAACATATCTGAAAAAGAGATAAAGAATAGGGACTATATAAGTTTGGAAAAAATACTTATAAACACACTTATCTATCAAGGGGGGATATGAAATGAGTGGTGGGGTAAATGAAGGTAGCACAAAGGTAAATAATCTTTATCAGAAACAAGGCACTCAAATCAAGTTGGTAAGACAGTAAGAATTTTAACATTGAGGATTTTAGATAAATTTCCCTAGCCACACAATTTTGGGTTATCTAATGAAGTATAAATATCATCCCATGAAGGATATATGAATTAAAATTAAAATGGACCTACCTTCCCACAATTTCTTTCCTATTCCTCAGGACCCCTTACAGAGATGTCGGTCTACAGTGTAGATTGGGTATTGGCATGAAAAAGTTGGTAACACTATAGAGAAGTTTGAGACCTTCTATCCTAGTCTATTGGCCTATCACACCCAAATGGACCTCATCTCTATCATGAGGCCAACTATGAAGTTTGAGATTTAACTAGAATAGGAGATGTTCTTGACAATCACATCTTTTAGTGGGATTTTGAATTATGATTTTATAGATGCCTTTTTAATCATTGCCTTTTATTTAAATAATTTATATTTTAAATTTTTAATGGCTTTTTTAATTCTTCCTTTATATGAATTCAAAAAACCAAACATGGGTGAGAAACATGACTATCATTAGAGAACTTAGACTTGGTATCTGCAAAAAATAACTTAGAGAGCATGGTGTCTAATATTATTATGCTTGCATGTTAAAGAAGAGTGTTATATTAAAACCAACCTTAGTGTTCCCAAAGTGGAATGAGATAGGGGAGAGGATGAAAGTAAACATGGAATGCTTCGAGTTACCTCAAATCGTAAAAAAAAGGTTAATGTGAAAATGATACAATGACAAGTAAGCATGACTTTGTATCATAATAAATAGTGAGAGTGAGGGGAGACATGCAAGATAATTTTTAAAAATTGTTACCACAAAATAATATAACTAATTTTGATATTATGAAATCCCAATTCTAAATCATTGCTTATTTTTAGGGAAAATACTTAGCTAGAAAGGAATTTATGGAATGAAAATTTGTAAGGAAAGCATGGTCCTATCCAAGGTCTTACACTAAAACTCACAAAATATAAACTGAACAAGTGTAAAAATGGAGATTAATATAAGAAGATTTTGTGAGGAATGCCTAGTCCTATCTAAGGTCTTACACTACAACTCAAAAAAGGGAAATCCAAATAGTTATGGGATGAAAGCAATATTGTAAAATGATGAACCAATGAACAAAAAGAGACTTCAATATTGTCTATGAAAAAAATTAAAAGAAAATATATGCATGAGGATAGTTGGGTCATATCCATGGTCTAATGCTACAACTCATGAATTAAATGAAAGAATATAGATAGGCTAAAGGACCAATGATAGGAAATAAGGATATTAAGAGTGATGTAATGCTACACTTTAGGGATCTTTTGAAAAAAATCTGTAAAAAGTGTTAGTATATAAAGTATATGGAAATATGTGAAAGAAATGTAAAATCATAATAGTAAATCATTTAAACAAAATATTCTTTTAATAATTGAGCATTAGTGGGTTATTTGAAATTATGTCCTTCATTAGTTTGTAATATGTAAGTACTAGGACCAAGAATATATTTTACAAGGTAAGGATCCCACCATTTTTGGGTGTAATTTCCTTATATATCATGGGGATAATCTAATTTGAAGACTAGGTCACCTATATTGAAATTAAGTACTTTGACATTTTTGTTATGTTGTTTAGAAATGTGAGCTTTGTATCAGCAATTATGTTGTAAGGCAGCCATACGTAACTGATAAAGGAAACATAAGGCCTGGAGATAGGCCTCACATATTTTTTCATTGGGAATAATACCATGAAGAAAATTGTGTAAGGATGGTAATTAAGATTTTATAGGTAAAATAGATTCAGACCCATATACTAAATAAAATGTTGTTTCCCTAGTAGAAGTACATATGGTAGTGTAATAAGCCCAGAGTGTGAGATAGAGCTAAAGGTGTCAATTAGTACAATATAATCTAATAGTATTTTGAAAGATTTTGTTAAGAATTTATTAGTGGCTTCTACTTGCCCATTACATTGAGGATGATAAGGTGTTGGAAATTTTTTCATAATTTTAAATTTTTCACATAGTTGTTTCATATCATTGATTTTGAAATTACCACCATTGTCAAAAATGAAGGTATGATGAATTAAAAAATGACATATGATTTGATTGAAAATAAATTTTGAAATGGTAATACATGTAACATTAACAAGAGGCATATCTTCAACCCACATGGTAAAATATTTAGTGACAATGATAATGAATATATGACCATCTTGTGATCTAGGTAATTTATCAATGAGATTTAATCCTCACATATAAAATGACCAAAGAGATTCCAAGGTTTGCATCTCGATTGGAGGAGAGTGAATTAGATTATCATGAAGTTGATAAGGATTGCACTTTTTAGTGAAATTAATGGAATATTTTCAATATTAGGACAAAATTATTTCATACATAGGTATTTCCAAGCTGTGGTATGGTTGTGACAATGACCACCATAGATGCCTTCATGTATTTGTTTAAGGAGAGTAGTGATTTATTTTGGATTTACACAATGGAGTAAGGTTCCTTACAAGTTACAATAATAGAGGGTATTATATCAAAGTACATATTTGCATGCTTGTTTGTGAATTCAAGTTTTTTCATGAAAATCTATCTTTGGTGGGTAATTATGATGCTCAATGAATTTGATGATATTTGTATACCATAAGCTCTATCAAATGGTGAGATCTTCTATGTGGCAAATTAGATAATTATTTTTATTTTATATAAAATAAGGTGACTTCCTCATTTGGATAAGGAATTGGGGATCATGAATGACTTCATGAGCATGAAATAGAGACATTGATGAAGTGATAGAATCAATTATAGCATTTTCTCTCATGGGATTAGTTTAATGGTAAATTAAGTGAATTCCTTGGCAAACATAGTGGTAATTTTATGATATGGGATAAGGTTTTCACTTTTACATTGATAATTCACACTAACTTGATGACATATGAGTTTTGAATCACCTAAATCATGTAAATATGAGATATCTAAATTGATCATGACTTGCATACCTAAAATAAGAGCTTCGTATTCAGCCATATTATTGGTGACATTAACGGTTAATCAAAATTCTAAAGGTATGATTTTACCATGGGGGTTTGTTAAAACACAACCTAACTTAGCTCCTTAAAGGTATTTTACACCATCAAATTGAAGTGTCCAAGTTTATTCATGCAATTCAATTGTAATTTTTGGTAGTTCTTCAATTACCACTTTAGATTTAATGGTAAAAGGAGGAGGGTTAGGTTATTCATGGTTATTTTCTTCCAGATCAGTAGTGAAGTTGTAAAAATAATATTTAATTTAAATTGCTTGGCTAAGACCTTCAATATAAATAATCTCTTCATTAGGAAGAGTATCCTGAAGGTGATTAATAGTTGGTAAGGAGGTAGCCTCAAGTTGATCTATAATGACCTATCCTTTGATAGATTTTTGTGTAACAATTTAGAGATAAAATATCAATATGACCATCCATTTTCCAATTCTATCTCCATGTAAGAAAACTTTGGATAAAAAATGACCAAAGTGGATTAGAATTAATAATGAGATAATTAGTTTGATAGAGCATATAATGGCAGATTTTTTCAATAGTGAAATAGATAGCTAGATAATCATGTTCTAATTTTTCATAACATTTTTCATAATCTATTAAGGCTTGACTAATAAAATGGATAAAATATTATCTACCAATTTTATCTTATTGAGTGAGCATTTCCCCAACTGATAAGGACGTAGATGATGTATATAATATTAATGGATGATCACTTGAAGGTGGTCAAAGAGTAGGAGGATGAATCAAATATTATTTCATGTTATCAAATTATTTTTGGCATGAATCCATATATTCTATAGCATTACCTTTTTTAATAAGGGAAATAATGGATTATATATGGTAAGACATTTCTAGAACAAAACAATGAATTGCCCCAAATTTTCCAAGGTATATACATATATTCATAATGGAATGAGGGATATGTATGTTGATAATAGCTTTAATTTTAGTTAGATAGACATGAATTCTTCTTTTGGAGACTATAAATCATAAGGGTTTACCAGAGGTAATGTTGAATACACATTTGAATGGGTTGAGTCTAACTTTGTATCTAATGATTCGATCAAATATGATAGCTAAATCATGAATATGAATATCATGATGTTTATATTTAGCAATAAGATCATCCACATAGTTTTTCATGATTTTATGATTGAAATCATGGATAATATGGATCATTACACATTGATAAGTAGCTCTATAATTTTTGAGACCAAAAGGCATTTTAACATAGTAATAGGTGAGCCATTATACAATAAATGTTATTTTATGTTGATCTTTAAGAGTTATGTGAATTTGATTATATCCTAAGAAACCATTCATGAGTGATAACATTTCATAACTGGTGGTTGAATCGATAATTGAATTAATTGATGGTAGGATAAAATTATATTTTGGATAGGCTATGTTTAGGTTTTGAAATTCAATGCATATGTAAATAACCATGGTGACTTTTTTATGAACAAAATTAATGTTTGAAATCAATTCTGAGTGATCCATAGTTTTAATTAATTTAGCATCCTAAAGTTTGATGCTTTATCTGTGGAATAAATTATAATATGTTGGAAATATGGTTTTTATTGATGTCAAAAGGGACACTATGGATGTCATTGATGTCAAAAGGATTAGGTAGGATTGATGGAGAGAAGAGCATGTTTCACAGGTTACACTATGAAAAATTGTCATACTTTTATAAAGACCAGTTATGGATGTTTAAAGTCAAATAGATAGAATATATATTATAGGTTTTTCATGTACATTATATAAATATGGTACATATGTTTAGAGGAGAAGGAATGAGCTCATAATTTATTTAGCTCTCAGACTAGATAGGGTTTCTCATTAAAACCCTAAGGGTTTAGACATGGTGTCAACAAGAAAAGTTCTATTTTAATTTTGAATTGGTATAGCCAAGAATAGGTAACTTAAGTTGACATCATCATTAAGAAATTAGCCCCTTGACCTAACAATGACTAGCTCTAAACAATGATCAAAGGACTTAATATTTCTTAAGTCTTAGACTTTATATTATGTCCCATATTGATCAACAACCCATGCTTCATCATACATAGATGATCTAACAAAGTGAAGCAAAGTCAAAATGTTAAAAGGAGATCTGATTAAGTGCAAAAGTGATAAGTGTCACATTCATGAAACATTGTTGCATAGAGACCCAATGAGCATAAGCTTGTCAGAGTTAATGATTGATCTAGTTGGAAGATCAAATGGCTCATGCTTAATTAGATATTGAAGATCCAATGGAGTGCAATGAATTCAAAGTGTCAAAGGTCCCTCTGAGTGAATGAACTAATGCCAAGTGTCACAAGCACATGAGTCTATTATATATAGTACCAATGTGAACATTTCAAATGTCTTAATAGTGGGAACTAATAATAATGTACATAAGGCACACGATTATGCCAAGTTTCATATCCTCAAAATTTTGATAGATATGAAAATTGAGCTTGTCAAAAGATATGATAGTGTACAAGTGATCATTCAAAGGAGATACAATGGATTGAATGGACTTAAATGCTATAAAGTGCTCAATGTTTATCAACATAATAAAAAGTTAAATATTGAGAAGGTTAGAGTAGATCGATGGAGTGGAAATGATCCAAAGATATAGGAAGATGTGAGATGAGGTCAAAGTGTTGAAGTTTAATGACCAAGTCAAGGTAAAATATGTGCATCTTTAGAGATCAAACAGCACATGGAAGCTTGGATGAGAAAGATCCAACAAAGTGAGTGGACTCAGACGGAATAAAGAGCTCAACATTTAACTTCTCCACAAAGCTAAAGTTTAGAAGCATACAAAGATATAAGAGATAGCATGAGCCTATCAAAAGGTGATTGATCAAATGCATTTTAAATTTGAGATAATTGATTAGTGACCATTGGATCATGGTGCCAAAGTCAAGATCAATGATCGACATTTAAATTCATGTCTAGACAAATGATTAGTTGTAGGAACATGCAAGAACTTGTGTATAAACCATGAATATTGACATGGACAATGAGATTGATCTATGTAATTGATCAAATATACATTAGAGAGCCTATGCATTAAAACTCGAGTAAAAAAGATGCTATAGATAATAAAAGAGACCTAAACTTATGGTGTGATGTATGAAATCTATTGAAAGGTGTCATGGTTAGCTCTAGCCATTATATAAGGCACTAATAGGTCAATCCTTTAGTGTAACATAAACTGATGGGCTAATAAAATTGAGATGTGGGACTTACAATTCAAGTCATAATGAACTAAAGTCCAAAATTAGCATGATGTGTTATAATTAGAGTGTGAACACAAAAAGAAGAAGAAAACCCTAGATCATTTTTTTATATAAATATGATATCTAGGACAAATAAAAAGTTTTTGAATAATTGCATTTGCTATTGAGACAAATTAAATATAAAACAAAGTGGTTTATGAAGGCAATGAAGTGTGTCACATAAATAAATATCTAAACATAGGCCTAGAGAGGAATATAGAGGAGCAAAGAGGAAGAGATGCACAAAGAGAATGTGTAGAGTATGATCAGTTGCATATTAGATATATAACAAAGAGTAGAGATTTAGATTCATATATGAATATAATTTTTAAATTGGAGTTGTAGCTCCATAGTAATTTGATTGGTTGGTGCCATCAAATAGACTAAGCAGGTGCTCAGATTAGGGAGTGGGTGCTTCCTTAGATTTGGTGATCTTAAATTAGGGGATTGATGTCTCCTTAGGATGGGTGTCCTTAAATGTAACTAGTGAGGTTTATTAGTGAGGCTTTCAACTATGAGGCTAGATTAGATTAGTAAATTTTAGCAGCTATTCTCACCATGGTTTTTCCCTTTGGGTTTTCCATGTATAAATCTTGTGTCATGTGTATTTGTGTTTGTATAACCTCTACATGTATCTTTTGATATGCATATGCTTTTTAGTTTGCTTTAAAAGGATTGAAAGACTAGTTTTAATTGATATATTGATTCACCCCCACTCTTAGTATCTATTTATGTTCTACAATTGGTATCAGAGCTTAGGGTTCCTTAGAATAAGATTAATCAGATCAAGTAGATCTTGGAATAGTGAACATAATAGCCAATCAAAAAGGATCTTCATCAAATAAGGCACCTCTCTTTGATGGATCTAACTATGTATTTTAGAACGTAAGAATGGAAGATTATTTATCTTCATTAGGTTTTGATGTATGGATATCAATAGTAAATGGATATATAGCCCTTGCTATAACTTTTATTTATTAGGATGCCAAGAAGGCATATGAGATCAATGCTAAGGCAAAGAATGTTATTCTTTGTGGACTATCAAACTCAAAGTTTGTCAAAGTGATGTAGTGTCAAAATGATCAATATATCTAGAACAAGTTAAAAGGCATCTATGAAAGAGATGACAAGGTAAAGTAGGCCAAGTTAAAAACTTACAAAGGCAAGTTTTAGATCCTTAATATGAATGAAGAGGAAAATATTGCAGACTACCTCCTTAGGGTAGATGAAATAATAAATGCAATTAGAGGCCTTGGAGAAGAAATGAAATAGTCAATCATTATCAAAAAGGTTTTAAGATCCTTTTAATCAAGATATGATTGTAAAATCTCTATAATAGAAGAAGCAAGAGATATATCTAAACTCATTGTTGATGAGTTGCATGGGACCTTCACAACCTATGAGATGGGAATGGTAGAGACAGACACCTTCAAGAGAGAAGATCCATTCAATGTATCCAATCAATAAAAGGAATAAACATCTACATCTAAATCTAAGGAGACTGATGAAGATGAAGTTAACTTTGTCAGAAGACTAAAGAGAGGATCTATAAAGTACAGAGGTAAATTACCCTTTAAATGCTTTAATTGTGGTAAAGTGGCACATTTTATTGTTAAATGTCCTTATAATAAAAAGGATAATTTTGAGAAAGTAGAGAGTAGAAAAGAGGTAAAACCCTACTACCTAAGAATAAGAAAGGTATGTACACAAAGGAAGACAATGATTCAATATAAGATAGTGATAGTTCAAATGATGATCATGATTGTGCTTTTATGGCTAAGGGAAATGAATCCTTGTTCATGATAGTAGGATCAAATTTTATAAATATAGATCAAGATGAAGTTGAAGACTCAGATGAAGAATAAGAAGAAGGATAAGTGGATCTAAAATGTGAGCTCATATGTGCTGTAGATGAGATTGATAAGATGAGAAAAGAAAACTCAAAAAAAGAAGTTTTAACAAAAGGAAATTGAGAAAATGTCTAAAAGTCTTGAGAAATTTGATCAAATGGTAATTGGACTAAAGACACAAGTTGAAGAGGCTAAAAGAATAAAATATGTAGTCAAAATGGAACTACAATCTAAATCTAATGAATGTGTGAAGCTTGAGGTAGAAATAGTGGTTTTAAGAATGGAACCTGAAAAAGCCATAGGTCAACTAAATAAAAGTCTAAAGTTGATAGGAGAATCAGACATTCTTGATGAATTAATCAACTCTCAAAATCCCTCAAAAGAGAGATCAGGTCTTGGTTATGAGAAGGCAAAAAGTTCTTTAACTAGTACATCTGCTAACCTATATGAAAACTTCAAAGCAGAATGAGAATCAAGAGTAAAGAAAGAGAAAGCGTAGATGGATACAAACATAAAATCAAACATAGCTAATGTGAAGTAATATAAACTTTAAAATAATCTTAAAGATAAAAAAATACAAAGGTAGTTGATGCTAATGGATAAACCAAGGTGAGAAACTTGAAAAAGCCACAGCTTAGAAGAATTCTTCATGTTACACCAAGAAATGCTATGACCAAGTATTCCTCATATTTTTATGATTATTATTATAGTTTCAATCATTTTGTTCATAGGGATATTGATTATAGATTTATATCTATAAGGAGAACAAATTATGTAAGTAGAGACTCATTTGGTCCTTTATTAGATACAAATATAATGTGTTATAATTTTAATAACTTTGGTCACATAGCTAAACATTGTAGAACTAGCTTTGTAAGATCAAAAGTACAAAATGTAAATAAATACATGCCTCCTAGTTTGAAAAAAAGTTTGTCAGTTTCTAAAAATAATCTAAATAAGAAACCCAAGGATGTGTGGAGAGTGAAAAATCAATCCATGATTGCTCAGACTACACTGCATGTCAAGGAGCAAAATTCGTGGGTGATAGACAGTGGTTGCTCAAAACATATGACTGGTGATAATATTAAGTTCACTAAACTAATCAAATGTATGTAATAATATATTATCTTGGGAGATAACACAACAATAAAGATCAAAGGTGAAGGAACTTTTAACATAGATGGTAAACTACCTACACATGATATCCTTTATGTTGAAGGATTAAAGCATAATTTAATAAGTGTTATCCAAATGTGTGATAATAGATATAAGGTCACATTTGATGCAAAATAATTTAAGCTAAAGAGATCTATAAAAATAGTTGTAGAAGGGAAAAGGACTGAAAGTAATATCTACAATCTTGTTGAAGTGAATGGGAATAGTTACTTGATGGTAAAGATTGATGAAAATTGGTTGTGGCATAGGAGAATGGGTCATGTCAAATTTGATAATCTATTCAAAGTGAGCTCAAATAGGTGTGTAAGACACATGCCTAAGACAACCAAACCTATAGATACTACTTACAAGGAATGTCAACTAGTCAAGTAAACAAGGGTCAGATTTCAAATAAAGGAGTATGCAACTACAAAGCCTCTACAATTATTTCATACTAATCTTTGTGGTCCCACTAAGACAAGAAGATCTAAAGGAGAGTATTACTTCATGTTATTTATAGATGACTACTCAAGAATGACATGGGTAACCTTTTTGAAGGACAAATATCAAGCCTTTAAGAGATTCAATATATTTAGAGCTATGGTTGAAAATGAGATTGGAAGAAAAATCAAATGCTTAAGATATAATAAAGGTGGAGAATTCACCTCAAATGAATTCATAGAATATTGTGATAAGAATGGGATCAAAAGGCACTATTCTCCAGAAAAGACTCCATAATAAAATGAATTTCTTGAGAGAAAGAATAGAAAATTCAAGGAAATGGCTAGAAAAATGCTAAAGGAGGCCAAATTACCTAGTGGATATTGGAGAGAAGCTTTCCAAACAATAGTATACATATTGGATAGAGTTCAACTAAGGGTAAATAGTGATAAAACTCTATATGAGCTATGGTATGGAAAGCCTACCTCTATTAAATACTTTAAAGTGTTTGGAAGTAAATGTTACATCAAAAAAAAGGAGGATAAACTAGGAAGCTTTGAATCAAGGTGTGATGAAGGAATATTTCTTGGTTATTCCACTCAAAGAAAAGCCTATGTATGTTATAATAAGAGGCTACACAAAATGGTGGAGAGCATAAATGTCAAGGTTGAAGAAGGTATAAAACATGTTAAACCTGATAAGGAAACTAGTAATGAAGAGTCATATCTTAAAGAAGAATCAAATAGTAAATAGGTTGAGGAAAAGAATGAAAAATCACCTCCAAGATTTGTTTAAAAGGATCATCCCAAAGAGCAGATAATTGGCAATAAGAATGAAGGAGTTCAGACAAGGAGAAGAGCTATAATGAATAAAGATCATGTAAGTTTTGCTCTAATGTCTGAAATTGAGCCTAAGATCTATGTTGAAGCCAAAAAGGATGAAAAATGGCTAAAATCCATGGAAGAAGAACTAATCATAATATAAAATAACAAAAATTGGTAATTAGTTCTAAGACCCTCAAATAAAAATGTGATAGGAACAAAATGGGTCTATAGAAACAAGCTCAATGAAGATGGACTTGTTATAAGAAATAAAGTGATATTGGTATGCAAGGGATATGAACAAGTAGAAGGCATAGAATTTGAGGAAACATTTTCTCTATTACTAGATTGGAAGCTATAAGAATATTTCTAGCATTCTCTATTTACAATAAGTTCAAGTCTATCAAATAGATGTAAAGTTTGCTTTCTTGAATGGGAACATAGAAGAGGAAGCTTATATTGAACAACCAGAAGGTATTTAGTTTTTAGATGAAGAAGATTATGGATATAGAATAAATAAAGTATTGTATGGTATATAATAGGCACCTAAAGCTTGGTATTCAAGACTAGATCAATACCTGTAACAACAAGGTTTCAATAATGGATGTGAAGATAGTAATCTATACTTTAAATCAAAAGGTGAGCATATATTTATTATTGTTGTTTATGTATATGGCATCATCTTTGGTGGTAGAAATAACAAAATGTGCAAATAAATTTCTACATAAATTCAAAGTGAATTTGAGATGTCTATGCTAGGAGAACTTTCTTCCTTCCTTGGTTTACAAATAGCACAATCTGATGAAGGGATATTCATATCCCAAACCAAGTATGCATATGAGATTATCAAGAAATTTGGAATGGAAGATAGAAAACCAATTATTACTCCCATAATAATTAAAATAAATTTGAGTAAAGAGGATGATTCACTTGATGCAAATCAGACTATGTACAAATCAATGCTAGGCAGCTTGCTATACCTAATTGCATCAAGACTAGATATCATGCAGGTAGTATACATGGTTACTAGATTTTAGGTTGCTCCTAAAGAGTCACATGTCAATGCAATGAAAATAATCTTTAGATACATCAATAGCACAATTTGATATGGCCTATCATACCCTAGAAGTGAAGATTTCACTTTGATGTCATATATAGATGTTGATTAGGTAGGAAGTGTAGATGATAGAAGAAGCACTAGTGGTGGTTCATTTTTCCTTGAAAACAAACTTGTTTTAAGGTTGAGTAAAAAACAATATTTCATTACTCTTTATACAGTAGAAACTAAGTATGTAGTAGTATCATGTTGCACTCAAGTCTTCTAAATGAAGCAAACACTCAAGGACATCAAGGTTGAGTACAAGTCAAATATTTATATTCTTTGTGATAATTCAAGTGCAATAAATATATCAAAGAATCTAGTGATGCATTCTAGAACCAAGCACAAATCAATCAAGTATCACTTCGTAAGAGAGAAGGTTGTAGATCAAGAGGTCAAAATAGAATATGTGCCAACTAAAGACTAAATTGCAAACATATTCACCAAACCTCTTCCTAAGGAATAATTTAAATATCTGAGATAAAAGTTGGGAGTGGTGGCTCCTACACCACATCACTAAATCACTAGTGATAGGGCATGAGTCCAGGGGGAGTCTCATGGAAGATTTATTAATCTCTAGAAGAAGAGAGAAAAGTTAACTCAGGTATGTATACTTCTAAAAATTACTAATGAGTTTAAAGTTTTAGATTCTTGGACAAAATCCTTTATCTGATAAAGGGGGAGAGATAGTTGGACAAATAGTCAACTAGAGTCCCTTTGCCATTGATGTCAAAGGGGGAGAAAAAGTACAAATTCTCTGTGTAAAATTTTGTAAGAGTAGAGCAAGTTTCCAAGATGAGTTTAGGCAAATATGCCATTTTTTAAGGGGGAACAAGTTTGGTATGAAAATCTTTAGTTCATACTCATAAGAAGCCAATGTAAGCAATGAGAAGGATCAAATTATTATAAGATCAAAACATTAATTTTGCATCAAAGCATTTAGTTTTCCATCAATGCCAAATGGGGAAATTCTTGGCAATATGATTGTCATTGATGTCAAAATGGACATTATGGATGTCATTTAGTCAAAAGGATTATGCAAGATTGATGGAGAGAAGAACATGTTTCATAATTTCACTGTGAAAAGTTGTCATGCTTTTACACAGACCATTTATGGATGTTTAAAGTCAAATAGATAAGATCTATTATGGGTTTTTCATGTACATTCTAGAAATATGGTCCGCAAGTTTAGAGGAGAAGGAATGAGTTCATAATCTATTTATTTAGCTCTTATACTAGATAGGGTTTCTTACTAAAACCCTAAGGGTTTAGACATGGAATCAACAAGAAAAGTTCTATTTTACTGTTGACTTGGTATAGCTAGGAATAGGTAATTTAAGTTAGAACTTAAGTCCATATCATCATTAAGAAATCAGCCCCTTGACCTAGTAATTATCTACTCTGAGAAATGATCAAAGGACTTACTATTTCCTAAGTCTTAGACTTTCTATTATATCCCAACTTGTTCAACAGCCCATGATTCATCATACACAAATGATCCAATGAAGTGAAGCAAAGTCAAAATATCAAAAGGAGCTCTGAATGAGCACATAAGTGCCACATTCATGGAGTATACCATACAGAGACCCAAAGAGTGTAAACTTGTCATAGTTAATGATCAATCTAGTTGAAAGATTAAATGACTCATGCTTAATCGAACATTGAATATCTAATAGAGCATGATGAAGTCAAAGTTTCAAACATCCCTTCGAGTAAACATGTTAATTCTAAGTGTCACAAGCACATGAGTCTATTAGATAGAATACCAATATGAGGATTTCAAATGTCTCAATAGTAGAAACTAATAGTAATATATAGAAGGAATGTGCTTACACCAAGTATCATATCCTTGAGGGTTAGATAGATATAAAGATCAAGCTTATCATAAGAATTGATGGTACATGGGTGATCATGCAAAGAATATCCAATGGAGTGAATGCACTCAAATGCTATAAAGTGATTGATATTTATCAACATAATGGTAAGTTAAAGATCAAGTAGGTTTAAGTAGATTGATAGAGTAGAAGTGATCCAAAGATATAGGAAGATGTGAGATGAGGTTAAATTTTTGAAGTTTAACAACCAAGTCAAGGTAAACTATATGCATCTTTAAAGATTAATTGGCATGCAGAAGCTTGGATGAGAAAGATCCAATAGAGTAGTGGACTTAGATAGAATAAAGAGCTCAACATTTAATATCTTGACAAAGTTAAAGTTTATAAGTGTACAAAGATATAACAGATAGCATGAGCCTATCATAAGGTGATCAAATGGATGCATTTTAAAATAGAGCTAATTGAATAGAGACCATTGGATCACGGTACCAAAGGTAAGATCAATGATCAACATTTCACATCATGTTTAGACAAATGGTTAGTTCTAAGAACATGTAAGAACCTGCATATAAGCCATGAATCTCAACATAGACAATGAGATTTTATCAATCTAACTGATCAAATCTACATTAAAGAGCCTACACATCAAAACTTGAGTCTAAAAGATGTTATAGATAATAAAAGAGACCTAAAATTATGACATAATATATAGAATCTATTACAAAGTGTCATGGTTAGCTTTGGACATTGTATAAGGCACTAATAGGTCAATCTTTTGGTGTAATGGTAACTGGTGGGCCAACAAAATCAAGACATGGGAACTTACAGTTTAAGTCATAATGAACTAAAGTCCAAAATTGGCATGATGTGTTACAATTTGAGTGTGAACATAGAGAAAATAAGAAAACCCTAGATCATTTGTTTATATAAATTTGATATCTAGGACAAAGAAAAAGTTGTTGAACAATTGCATTTGCTATTGAGCCAAATTAAATATAGATAAGAGTGGTTAGTGAAGGAAATGAAGTGTGTCAAATAAATAAATATCCAAACACATGACCAGAGAGGAATAGAGAGGAGTAGAGAGTAAGAAATTCACAAAGAGACTGTGCAGAGTATGATCTATTGTAGATTAGACTTGTAATAAAGAATGGAGATCTAGATTCATGTATGAATCTAATTTATTAATTATAGTTATAGCTTCATAAGAATCCGATTGGTTGGTGTCATTAGATGGACTAAGTGGGTTCTCAGATTAGGGAGTAGGTGCTTCCTTAGAGTTGGTGATCTTAAATTAGGGGATTGGTATCTTCTTAGGATGGGTGTCCTTAAATGTAACCAATTAGGTTTGTTAGTAAGGATTTAAACTATGAGGTTAGATTAGAATAGTAGATTCTAGCAACTATTCTCACTATGACTTTTCCCTTTGGGTTTTCATGTATAAATCATGTGTCATGTGTATTTCTATTTATATGAACTTTGCATTTACCTTTTAATCTGAATATGTTTTTGAGTTTTCTTTAAAAGGATTGAAAGACCAGTTTTAATTGCTATACTGATTCGTCCCCCTCTTAATATCTATTTGTGGTCCAATAATTTATATAAGAGCTTAGGGTTCCTTAAAAGATGATTAATCAACTCAAGTAGATTTTAGAATAATAAACATAACGGATAGTCAAGAAGGATCTTCATTAAATAAGGAACCTCTATTTGATGGATCTAACTATGTATTTTGGAGCATAAGAATGAAAGCTTAATTATCTTCATTAGGTTTTGATGTATGGATGTTCATAGTAAATGGATATACGAACCTTGATATAAATCCTACTAATCAGGTTGCTAAGAAGGCATATGAGATCAATGCTAAGGTAAAGAATGTTATTCTTTGTGGACTGTCAAACTCAGAGTTTGTCAAAGTGATGTAGTGTCAAAATGCTCAAGATATCTGGAACAAGTTGAATGGCATCTATGAAGGAGATGACAAGGTAAAGCAAGCCAAGATAAAAACTTAAAAAGGCAAGTTTTAGAGCCTTAAGATGAATGAAGAGGAAAAGATTACAAATTACCTCCTTAGGGTAGATGAAATAATAAATGCAATCAGAGGCCTTGGAGAAAAAATGAAAGAGTCAATCATTGTCAAGAAGGTTTTAAGATCCTTGCTATCAAGATATGATTCTAAAATATATGCAATAGAAGAAGCAAGAGATATAGATAAACTCATTATTGATGAGTTGCATGGGACCTTCATATCCTATGAGATGATAATGGGCAAGACAGACACCTTCAAGAGAGAAGCTACATTTAAATTAGCCAAGAAAGTAAATGAAGAAACGTCTACATCTAAATCTAAATCTGAGGAGACTAATGAAGAAGAAGCTAACTTGTCAGAAGACTAAAGAGAGGATTTGGAAATTATAGAGGTAATTTACCCTTAAAATTCTTTAATTATGGTAAAGTAGGACATTTTGCTATTAAATTCCCTCTTAATAAAAAGCATAACTATAAAAAAGTATAGAGTAGTAATGAGGTTAAACCCTACTATTCTAAGAATAATAAAGGTCTGTACACAAAATAAGATAGTGACTCAATGGAAGATAGTGATATTTCAAATGATGATCATGATTGTGCTTTTATGGCTAAGGGAAATGAATACCTATTCATGCTATTAGGATCAACATCTGTAAATCTAGATCAAGATGAAGTTGAAGACTTAGATGAAGGAGAAGTGGATCTAGAATGTGAGCTCATATGTGCTTTAGATGAGATTGACAAGATGAGAAAAGAGAACTCAAAAAAAAAGAAGCTTGGACAAAATGAAATTGAGAAAATGTCTAAAAGTCTTCAAAAATATGATCAAATGGTAATAGACTAAAGACATAAGTTAAAGAGGCTAAAAAAATAGAAAATGTAGTCAAAATGGAAATACAATTCATGTTTGATGAATGTGTGAAGTTTGAGGTGGAAATAGTGGATTTAAGAAAATAACTTGAAAAATCCAAAGGCCAACTAAATGAAAGTCTAAATTTGATAGGAGGATCAGACATTCTTCATTAATTTATCAACTCTCAAAAGCCCTCATAAGAGAGATCGGGTCTTGGTTATGAGAAGGGAAAAGTTCCTCAACTAGTACATCTGCTAACCTATATAAAAACTTCAAAGCAAAAGGAGAATCAAGAACAAAGAAAGATAAAGCTTGAAGGATACAAAGATAAACTCAAACATAGCTGATGTGATGAAATCTGAACCCAAAAAAATCTTGAAGAGAAAAAGAAGACAAAGTTAGTTGATGTTGATGGAAACACCAAGTTGAGAAACTTGAAGAAGCCATAACTTATAAGAATTCCTCATGTTTCTCCAAGAAATGCTATGACTAGGTATTCCTCATCATTTTATGAATATTGTTATAATTGTAATCATTTTGGTCACAGGGCTATTGATTGTAGAGTTGTATCTACAAGAAGAAGAAATTTTGTAAGTACAGACTCATTTGGTCCTTTATTAGATACAAATTTAATGTGTTATAATTGTAATAAATTTGGTCACATAACTAAACATTGTATAAATAGAGTTGTAAGATCAAAAGTACACAATGTAAAGAAATGCATGCTTCCCAGTGTGAACAAAGGTTCATAACTTTCAAAAAAGAAGCTAAATAAGAAACCTAAGGATGTGTGGAGAGTGAAAAATCAATCCATAATTCCTTAGATGACACTGCATGCCAAGGAGCCAATTTTATGAGTGATAGACAGTGGCCGATCAAATCATATGACTAGTGACAAGAGCATGTTCACCAAATTGAACAAATGTAAGGAAGGATATATTAGCCTTGAAGACAACACAACAGTATATATCAAAGGTAAAGGAACCTTAAACATAGATGGTAAACTGCATACACATGATGTCCTTTATGTTTAAAGATTGAAGCATAATCTACTAAGTGTCAGTCAAATATGTGACAATGGATATAAGGTCACATTTGATGTAAAATGCTACAATCTAAAGAGATCTACAAAAATAGTTGCAGAAGGGAAAAGGACTGAAAGCAATATCTACAATCTTGTTGAAGTGAATGGGAATAGTTGCTTGATGGGAAAGATTGATGAAAGTTGGTTGTGTTATAGGATAATGGGTCATGTAAACTTTGATAATATATTCAAAGTGAGCTCAAATAGGTGTGTAAGATACATGATTAAGATAACCAAACTTGTAGATACTACTTGCAAGGAATGCTAACTAGGCAAGCAGACAAGGGTCAGATTTCAAACAAGGAAGTATGTAACTACAAAGCCTCTACAATTAGTTTATACTAATCTTTATGGTCCAAATAATACAAGAGGATATAAAGGAAAATGGTAATTTATGTTATTTTTATATGACTACTCAAGAATGACATGGGTAACCTTTTTGAAGGATAAATCTCAAGCCTTTGAGAGATTCAAGATCTTTAGAGCCATGGTTAAAAATGAGATTGGAATAAAAATCAAATGCTTAAGATCTAATAAAGGTGGAGAATTCACCTCAAATTAATTCATAGAGTGTTTTGAGAAGCATGGGATGAAAAGGCACTACTCTGCAGTAAGGACTCCATGACAAAATGGAGTTATTGAAAAAAGAACAAAATAGTCAAAGAAATGGCTAGAACAATGCTCAAAGAGGCCAAGTTACCTAATGGATATTAGAGAGAAGTCCAAATAGTAGTATACATCTTGTACAGAGTTCAACTAAGGATAAATAGTGACAAAACTCCCTATGAGCTATGGTATGGAAATCTTGCCTTTATTACGTACTTTTAAGTGTTTGGAAGTAAATGCTATATCAGAAGAAAGGAGGATAAACTAGGAAGCTTTGAATCAAGGTGTAATGAAGGAATATTTCTTAGTTATTCTACTCAAATCAAATCCTATGTATATTATAATAAGAGGCTACAGAAGATGGTGGAGAGTATATATGTTAAGGTTGAAGAAGGCATAAAACATGTTGAACCTGGTGAGGAAACTAGTAAAGAAGAGTTAAATCTTGAAGAAGAATCAGATAGTGAATAGGCTGAGTAAAAGAATGAAAAATCACATCTAATATTTGTTCAAAAGGATCATCCCAAAGAGTAGATAATTGGAAATAAGAATGAAGGAGTTCAAATAAGGAGAAGAGATGCAATGAACAAGGAGCAAGTAAATTTTGCTCTAATGTCTGAAATTGAGCTTAAGAGTTATGTTGAAGCTATCAAGGATGAGAATTGGCTAAAATACATGGAAGAAAATTAAGCCAAATAGAAACTAACAAAACTTGGTAATTAGTTCTAAGACCCTCAAAAAAGAATGTGATAGGAACAAAATGGGTCTATAGAAATAAGCTCAATGACGATGGTGTTATTATAAGAAATAAAATGATATTGGTGTCCAAGGGATATACATAATTAGAAGGCATAGACTTTGAGGAAACATTTTCTCTAATTTCTATATTAGAATCTATAATAATGTTTCTTGCATTCTCTATTTATAAGAACTTCAAAGTCTATCAAATAGATGTAAAGTTTTCTTTCTTGAATGGGAACCTAGAAGAAGAAGTCTATATTGAACAACCAGAAGGTTTTCAATTGTAAGATAAAGAAGATTATGTGTGTAGACTAAATAAATTAGTGTATCATCTAAAATAAACACCTAAAACATGGTATTCAAGATTAGACCAATACCTGTAATAACAAGGTTTCAACAAAGGATGTGCAGACAGTAATCTGTACTTCAAATCAGAAGGTGAGCATATGTTTATTGTTGTTGTTTATGTAGATGGCATCATCTTTGGTGGTAGTAATAAAAAAATGTACAAATAATTTTATACATAAATTCAAAGTGAATTTGAGATGTATATGCTACGAGAACTTTCTTTCTTCCTTGGTTTACAAATAACACAATCCAATGAAGGGATATTCATATCTTGAACCAAGTATGCATAGGAGATGCTCAAGAAATTTGGAATGGAAGATAGAAAACCAATTAGTACTCCCATGTTAATTGGATTTAAGTTGAGTAAAGAGGATGAGTCACTTTATACAAATCATACTATGTACATATTAATGATAATTAGATTGTTATACCTAATTTCTTCAAGACCAGATATTATGCAGGTAGTGTGCATGGTTGCTAGATTTTAGGATGCTATTAAAGAGTCACATGTCAATGTAGTGAAAATAATCTTTAGATACATCAAGAGCATAATTGACTATGGCCTATGGTACCCTACAAGTGTATATTTCACTTTGATAGCATATACAGATGTTGATTATGCAAGAAGTGTAGATGATAGAAGAAGCACTAGTGGTGGTGCATTTTTATTTGGAAATAGAATTATTTCATGGTTGAGCAAAAAACCAGAGTCAGTTACTCTTTTTATAGCAAAATTAGATTATATAATATTAGTTTCATGTTGCAATCAAGTCTTATAGATGAATCCAATAATTAAGGACATCAAGGTTGAGTACAAGTCACCTATTTCTATTCTTTGTGGTAATTAGAGTGCAATAAATATATCAAAGAATCCAATGATGCATTATAGAACAAAGTACATATCAATCATCACTTCTTAAGAGAGAGGGTTGTAGATCAAGAGGTCACAATGGAATATGTGCCAACTAAGGACTAGATTTCAGACATACTCACCAAACCTCTTCCCAAAGAACAATTTGAATATATGAGATAGAAGTTGGGAGTGGTGGATCCTACACCACATCACTAAATCACTGGTGATAGGGTATGAGTCTAGGGGGAGTCTCATGAAAGCTTTATTAATCCCTAGAAGAAGAGATAAAATTCAACTTAGGTATGTATACTTATAAAAATTACTAATGAGTTGAAAGTTGTAGATTCTTGGACAAACTCCTTTATCTGATAAAAGGGGAGAGATAATTAGACAAATAGTCAACTAAAGTCCCTTTGACATTGATGTTAAAGGGGGAGAAAAAATTCAAATGCTCTCTATAAAATTTTAGAAGAGTAGAGAAAGTGTCCAAGATGACTTTAGGCAAATATGTCATTGCCTAAGGGGGAGCAATTTTGGTATGAATAGCTTCATTTCATACTCATCAGAAGCCAATGCAAGTAATGCTAGAGAAGGATCAAATTATTAGAAGATCATAACATTAAGTTTGCATCAAAGCATTTAGTTTACCATCAATGCTAAAGGGGGAGATTTTTGGCAATATGATTGTCATTGATGTCAAAAGGGACACTATGGATGTCATTGATGTCAAAATGATTAGGCAGGATTGATGGAAAGAAGAACATGTTTCACAGTTACACTATGAAAATTTGTCATGCTTTTATAGAGACCATTTATAGATGTTTAAATTCAAAAAAATAGAAGATCCATTATAGGTTTTTCATTTACATTCTATAAATATGGTTTTTAGGTTTAGAGGAGAAGGAATGAGCTCATAATTGATTTTTTTAGCTCTTAGACTGGATAGGTTTTCTTAGTATAACCCTAAGGGTTTAGACATGGCATCAACAAGTAAAGTTCTATTTTAATGTTGACTTGGTATAGCCAAGAATAGGTAACTTAAGTTACAACGTAAGTCCATATCATCATTAAAAATTTGATCCCTCAACCTAGCAATTACCGGCTTTGAGTAATGATCAAAGGACTTAATATTTCCTAAATCTTAGACTTTATATTATGTCCTAACTTGATCAATGGCCCACACTTTATCATACACTGATGATCCAAAAAAGTGAAGAAAATTAAAAATGTTAAAAGGAGTTTTGAGTGAGCATGTAAGTGACAAGTGTCACATTCATGGAACATTGTCAGATAGAGACCCAATGAGTGTAAGCTTGTCAAAGTTAATGATCGAGCTAGTCAAAAGATCAAATGGCTCATGCTTAATCAGACATTAAAGATCCAATAGAGCATGATGAATTCAAATTATCAAAGGTCCCTTCGATTGAATGTGTTAATGTAAAGTGTCACAATCACATGAGTTTATCAGATAAAGGACCAATATGAGGATGCCAAATGTCTAAATAGTAGGAACTAACATCAATATACAAAAGGCACATGTTTATGCCAAATGTCATATCCTTAAGGGTTGGACAGATATAAATATTGAGCTTGTTAGAATATATGATGGTATGTGGGTGATCATGCAAAGGAGATCCAATAGCATGAATGGACTCAAATGCTACAAAGTGCTTGATGTTTATCGACATAGTAGCAAGTTAAATATCAAGCAGGTTTGAGTACATCGGTAGAATAGAAGCAATCCAAAGATATAGGAAGCTACGAGATGAGGTCAAAGTGTTGAAGTTTAACAACCAAGTCAAGGTAAAGGATGTGCATCTTTGAAGATCAAATGACATGCAGAAGCTTTGATGAGAAATATCTAATGGAATAAGTGGACTTAGATGGAATAAAGAGTTCGATGTTTAATGTCTCAACAAAGCTAACTTTTGGAAGCATATAAAGATCTAATGGATAGTTTGAGCCTATCAGAAGGTGATCAAATAGATGCATTTCAAAGTTGAGATAATTGAGTAGAGATCATTGGATCATGGTGCCAAAATCAAGATCAATGATCAACATTTAAATTCATGTCTAGACAAATGGTTAGTTGTAGGAACATGTAGGAACTTGTGTATAAGCCATGAATCTCAACATAAACAATGAGATTGATTGATCTAACTGATCAAATCTACATTAAAGATCCTATACATCAAAACTTGAGTCTCAAAGATGTTATAGATTATAAAAGAGGCCTAAAATTATGGGATGATACATGTGATCTATTGTAAGGTGTCATGGTTAGCTCTAGCTATTGTATAAGGCATTAACAGGTTGATATTTTGGTGAAATGGCAATTGTTGGGCCTATAAAATTGAGACGTGGGAACTTACAATTCATGTCATAAAGAACTAAAGTCCAAAATTAGCATGATGTGTTATAGTTTGAGTGTGAACACAAAGAAGAGAAGAAAACCCTAAATCATTTGTTTATATAAATATGATATCTAGGACAAAGAAAAAATTATTGAATAATTGCATTTGTTATTGAGCCAAATTGAATATAGAGCAAAGTGTTTGGTGAAGTCAATGAAGTGTGTCGAATAAAGAAATATCCAGACACATGATTAGAGAGAAAGAAAGGCACAAAGAGAATGTGCAGAGTATGATTAGTTGCAGTTTAGACCTATACTAAAGAATAGAGATCTAAATTCATGTATGAATCTAATTTGTAAATTAGATTTGTAGCTCTATAGGAATCTGATTAATTAGTGCCATCAGATAGATTAAGTGGGTGCTCATATTAAGGAGTGGATTCTTCCTTAGAGTTGGTGCTCTTAAATTAGGGGATTGGTGTCTCCTTAAGATGGGTGTCCTTAAATGTAACTAGTGAGTTTTTTTAGTGAGGCTTTAAACTATGAGGCTAGAGTAGAACAGTAGATTTTAGAAATTATTCTCACCATGGTTTTTCCTTTGGTTTTTCCATGTATAAATCTTGTGTCATGTGTATTTGTGTTTGTATGACCTCTGCATTTATCTTTTGATCTACATATGTTTTTGAGTTTTCTTTAAAAGGACTAAAAGACCAATTTTAATTGATATACTAATTCATCCCCCTCTTAGTATCTAGGTTTGTTCCAATATAAATCTCATGAGGTAATTTTCATTACTTTTATTTCATAGGTTTGGCATCTGGTAAGTAATGATATCATGGACAATGATGTTAGGATCAATTATATTCATTTATTTATATGACCAAGTGAAAGCTTCATGATATTTATAAAAAAAGAGACTAAACTTATTATGTTATTTGAGGGTCAGCTCTTTAGAGATAGTAATAGGTCAATGACATGAGGGCATACCATATTTAATTTTTGTAGTTTCTTTGATAAGCATAGGATTTCCGTTTGGGAAATTATATGGAGAATAAGGGAGGGAATAAATATCATGTATTTTAAGGTCCACACTAACAATTAAATTGTTTAAACAAGGATTTTTTTGCTGAAAGTGGCCAAGCTTATGATGTTGGCATAGAAGTTTAGGTTCTCTAGAATGTAGGAGTTTTAGTATAGATTCATCATTAAGAAACATGGGTAAAGGTATATAATATTAGACATCCACTTCAAGATCAATGATTTGATTACCTTTTCTATCATAGTTAGAATATATTTGTCTCGCATTAGTAGCTTTAGCAACTAACATAATTTCAAGTAGAGTAGAGGATAATTTTTTTATGTTGATAAGACCAAGTTGAGCAAAATCGATAAGGTTTGTAGTAATTATATTAGTTTTTCAATAGATGTGATTGTAGGTGATAAATTGGGAAGATTATTTTCATTTGATTTATGTTGTATAGGTTCAATCTTTTGTAAGACATTCAAAGGATATATTAGTAGGGATTTCTTTAATTACCCATGAAGTATTTAAAAATTATGGAATAGTAGGGGTACATAAACATTGGGTCATAATTCCATATTAAATGAGATATGTATGGTATGAGCATCATGGTTAAAGGCATGTACTTTTGCTAATGTATTTTGATAATATTTTACATCTAAATCTTGTGATTGAGATTAGGCCATACATAGGTGTGAGATATAGTGCATGCATTAATTTATATAGAATAATTAATAGTATAAACACCTATGTTACTAAATTTTAGAGGAAATATAGTTAAAATATCTTAGGAAAAGTTTAGCTATCCCATATTCATTACTTCTATGTAAGAGGATTCATATGTATTGCTTGGGGGGTATCAGTAAAATCATTTAGTAAGGGAATGGTGTGATCATATGGTAGTTGATAAAGAGGGAGACATTATAATATATAAGGATTTAATTGAGTGGTATTACAAGTATTTTTTAATTCATTTGGTTCATTGTCATCTGAATCTATAAGAGTAACATCTAAATCAGAATGCATGCTAACAAAGTCATGGAGATGTGGATTGTTGATGTGAGAAATAGTAGGAATACAATATTGAGATTTAGGATTTGTTAATGATATGATCCATGGATTAGGATCAACTTCATGTCTGTAGTGTTTTCCATTATATATTAATTTGATACATTAACTGCCTAAATAAGCAATGGCATACATGTGATGGGTCCATGGGCTATCGAGGAGCATGTTGTAAAATAAGGGAAGATGAATAACCATGAGATTAGTGTGAAATATCTTAGGTCCAATGGTAAGACGGATATAAATGTAACCAAGTGGTTTTTTAATGGTTTTATTGAGTCTTATACACATGATTCATGTTTGTTTTATATTTTCTCTAGTGTAACTGATTTATTGAATTAACCAAAGAAAAGTGGCCTTAATGCCTGATCCTTCATTTACTAAGACTTTTTGAATGAGGGTATTATTGATTTCATTTTTTTAATAAATAGAGGTAGATTTTATTCTTGAAAGATAATTTCATCATTAATCATGTCTTCTTCAATAAATTATATGGAGGGTTTTGTGGATGAGGAGACTAATTCGCTTGTATGAACTTCTGTAAGTGGAGGACCTTCATAAGGGAGTTTTGAATCATGAGATTATGGTTATTATATATTTTTTAGTGATTTCATAAGTAAATTATGATAATAGGGATAAGTTTTTACTAATTCCATAAGATAATTTTCAAGGCATTAAGTTAAGTTTTTCTAAGAAATTTTAATGAGATTTAGAGGATGAAGAACCAGTACGAGGTTTATGAGAGCTGACATTTTTTGTAGGGATAGGAGAAATAGTTTGGGGTTCTGGTTTTGGAAGTGGTTCATCATTATTATTTATTTCAAAATATGTTGGTAAATTAGTTATAGTATCTTTGAGAAATTTTTTCTCAGTAGTATATTTCTTAGGTCTAGTGATAAGATTTTTGTGAATAAGTTTACATTGATAATTTACTTTGGTTACATTCAAATATTGATATTTGGTGTAATATTAATTAGAATAGCATAAAATATGTAGATATTATCATTTGAATGTTTTGTATTAGGATTATAAGAAGATTTATGATCTTTTGAGGGTATGGGTTTAGTAACTTGTTACTTTTTAAAATCTTTGAGATAATCATGATGTTGTAATTTGATTATAACATCATGATCAAATGTGTCACCTAAAATGAAATAAACCTTAAATTTGATAATCCCATGACATGTTTCATGATAATTACCAAATTCATCATGAAACTAATGAAATTTATTAGGATCATACTATGATGGGGCACACAGGGGGGAGCGAAGGGGTGTTATAGATGAAGGGTTTAGATGGAGATAATAATTTATTAATTTTTTATACCATTAATGGTGGGTGGGAAAAATTTTGATTATTTATTTTAAATACTCCTATTTTCATTAGAGGGTATTGAGATTATGTATTTGTACTTATAATTACATTAGTTAAATTTTGGGAAAATTCCTTGATTGAACTATGTGTTGGCTTGAATTGTTTCATAAGGAAGTCTTGTATTTTATCTTGATCAAATGCCTCATTTAAATTTTGTGGGGAAATTTTTTTAACTTTGTATGGAACAGAAGGTGTTAAAACAATGATGGATAATTTTTTTAAAAATAATCATTCATGTTGTGTTCTACTTTGTGAGATAATGACTTCCACCATTTGATGAAAGTGTGAGCTGATTTTGAGGGCAATTGCCTCGCTGTAATGAAATAACTAAGAATATTTTTGGGGAGATCATTTTTTTAAAATTATTTAACTAAATCATTGACAAAATCCTCTAGTTATGGGATAGAATGTTGAAGGAGTTGATTATACCATTATAAAGCATCACCTATGAATGTTTTGACTAACAGTTTGGTGGTATAGAAAGTATTGGTTTGGACCCATTCCTTTTATAGATTACCAAATTATTTAAGAAATGAAGCATGATCTTTATTTCCATCAGATTTAATGGTTGGAGATATGTTTCCAATATAGATGGACATAATAAAGGGAGCTAATGGTTCATTTTGAATATGTTGAAGCATCTTGTTATGCATAAAATGTTAGGCATGATATTCTCATTGGTATCTCTAAGAGAGGAAGAATAAAATTTTGGTTATTTTGAGGCATGATGAGAGGAAGTTGATTAATAATTTTCAAGATGTGATGTTTCATTTTCATCATTTGGGAATTATTGGTTATTTATGTAGCATTCATTTTGTTGAACCATTTGATCAAGAATTTGAGTGGTATCGATGGGTGTATTTTGGTTTCTAAAGATATGAGATGGTGGATGAGTTTGAATATTATTATTAGAGGGAGGAACATTGCCAAGATTATGGATAGGAATGTTTCTTATAGGATGATTCCATGTGAGATTATTTTCTATGTTAGTATATATTGCTCAAATGGTATAATAAGGAAGTTTTGATAGGGTATCATTAGGGGTATAAATGATATTATCATGAGAAGTGTGAAATGGGTTAAATTTATCTAAATCGTCACTTTGGGTAATTTGAACCATGTTACAATAAATGGAGTTAGATAAATGGTGGGAATAAAATCACCATGAGGGATTATTATCTTGGGTGGTTAAGGAAAGTAAGAAAGAAAAACCCATGTATCTTCTAAATGGATTAAGATTATCAATGAAAATTTTGATAATTGATTTTATGATGCTAGTTAATGTGGAAAATAAAAATAGTTAAATACATATTTTTAGGATAAAATTACTATAAATAAAATTAGATCGACCACCAATGCAACTAGATTGGTCAAATAAGTGAGGAATTAAAGTTAGTACTAATTCATCTTGATGATACATGATTGTCTAGGTTGATCTAGTTAGATATTTTGAAAGATATTAAAATGTGATATTAAATAAAGTCGGGTATGAGCTACATGATCAACAAGGTTAATCTAGTTAGATTTTACATAGGAAGATAGAATGGGATGGAAATGAAATGAGTCGGCCAAGAGCTATGTGAAGAGCAGATTTATCTAGTTATATTTTAAATAGTAGGAATACAATATTGAGATTTAGGATTTATTAATTATATGATCCATGGATTAGGATCAACTTCATGTCTGTAGTGTTTTCCATTATATATTAATTTGATACATTAACTACCTAAATAAGCAATGGCATACATGTGATGGGTCCATGGGCTATCGAGGAGCATGTTGTAATATAAGGGAAGATGAATAACCATGAGATTAGTGTGAATTATCTTAAGTCCAATGGTAAGAGGGATATAAATGTAACCAAGTGGTTTTTTAATGGTTTTATTGAGTCTTATACACATGATTCATGTTTGTTTTATATTTTCTCTAGTGTAACTGATTTATTGAATTAACCAAAGAAAAGTGGCCTTAATGCCTGATCCTTCATTTACTAAGACTTTTTGAATGAGGGTATTATTGATTTCATTTTTTTAATAAATAGAGGTAGATTTTATTCTTGAAAGATAATTTCATCATTAATCATGTCTTCTTCAATAAATTATATGGAGGGTTTTGTGGATGAGGAGACTAATTCGCTTGTATGAACTTCTGTAAGTGGAGGACCTTCATAAGGGAGTTTTGAATCATGAGATTATGGTTATTATATATTTTGTAGTGATTTCATAAGTAAATTATGATAATAGGGATAAGTTTTTACTAATTCCATAAGATAATTTTCAAGGCATTAAGTTAAGTTTTTCTAAGAAATTTTAATGAGATTTAGAGGATGAAGAACCAGTACGAGGTTTATGAGAGCTGACATTTTTTGTAGGGATAGGAGAAATAGTTTGGGGTTCTGGTTTTGGAAGTGGTTCATCATTATTATTTAGTTCAAAATATGTTGGTAAATTAGTTATAGTATCTTTGAGAAATTTTTTCTCAGTAGTATATTTCTTAGGTCTAGTGATAAGATCTTTGTGAGTAAGTTTACATTGATAATTTACTTTGGTTACATTCACATATTGATATTTGGTGTAATATTAATTAGAATAGCATAAAATATGTAGATATTATCATTTGAATGTTTTGTATTAGGATTATAAGAAGATTTATGATCTTTTGAGGGTATGGGTTTAGTAACTTGTTACTTTTTAAAATCTTTGAGATAATCATGATGTTGTAATTTGATTATAACATCATGATCAAATGTGTCACCTAAAATGAAATAAACCTTAAATTTGATAATCCCATGACATGTTTCATGATAATTACCAAATTCATCATGAAACTAATGAAATTTATTAGGATCATACTATGATGGGGCACACAGGGGGGAGCGAAGGGGTGTTATAGATGAAGGGTTTAGATGGAGATAATAATTTATTAATTTTTTATACCATTAATGGTGGGTGGGAAAAATTTTGATTATTTATTTTAAATACTCCTATTTTCATTAGAGGGTATTGAGATTATGTATTTGTACTTATAATTACATTAGTTAAATTTTGGTAAAATTCCTTGATTGAACTATGTGTTGGCTTGAATTGTTTCATAAGGAAGTCTTGTATTTTATCTTGATCAAATGCCTCATTTAAATTTTGTGGGGAAATTTTTTTAACTTTGTATGGAACAGAAGGTGTTAAAACAATGATGGATAATTTTTTTAAAAATAATCATTCATGTTGTGTTCTACTTTGTGAGATAATGACTTCCACCATTTGATGAAAGTGTGAGCTGATTTTGAGGGCAATTGCCTCGCAGTAATGAAATAACTAAGAATATTTTTGGGGAGATCATTTTTTTAAAATTATTTAACTAAATCATTGACAAAATCCTCTAGTTATGGGATAGAATGTTGAGGGAGTTGATTATACCATTATAAAGCATCACCTATGAATGTTTTGACTAACAGTTTGGTGGTATAGAAAGTATTGGTTTGGACCCATTCCTTTTATAGATTACCAAATTATTTAAGAAATGAAGCATGATCTTTATTTCCATCAGATTTAATGGTTGGATATATGTTTCCAATATAGATGGACATAATAAAGGGAGCTAATGGTTCATTTTGAATATGTTTAAGCATCTTGTTATGCATAAAATGTTAGGCATGATATTCTCATTGGTATCTCTAAGAGAGGAAGAATAAAATTTTGGCTATTTTGAGGCATGATGAGAGGAAGTTGATTAATAATTTTCAAGATGTGATGTTTCATTTTCATCATTTGGGAATTATTGGTTGTTTATGTAACATTCATTTTGTTGAACCATTTGATCAAGAATTTGAGTGGTATCGATGGGTGTATTTTGGTTTCTAAAGATATGAGATGGTGGATGAGTTTGAATATTATTATTAGAGGGAGGAACATTGCCAAGATTATGGATAGGAATGTTTCTTATAGGATGATTCCATGTGAGAGTATTTTCTATGTTAGTATATATTGCTCAAATGGTATAATAAGGAAGTTTTGATAGGGTATCATTAAGGGTATAAATGATATTATCATGAGAAGTGTGAAATGGGTTAAATTTATCTAAATCGTCACTTTGGGTAATTTGAACCATGTTACAATAAATGGAGTTAGATAAATGGTGGGAATAAAATCACCATGAGGGATTATTATCTTGGGTGGTTAAGGAAAGTAAGAAAGAAAAACCCATGTATCTTCTAAATGGATTAAGATTATCAATGAAAATTTTGATAATTGATTTTATGATGCTAGTTAATGTGGAAAATAAAAATAGTTAAATACATATTTTTAGGATAAAATTACTATAAATAAAATTAGATCGACCACCAATGCAACTAGATTGGTCAAATAAGTGATAAATTAAAGTTAGTACTAATTCATCCTGATGATACATGATTGTCTAGGTTGATCTAGTTAGATATTTTGAAAGATATTAAAATGTGATATTAAATTAAGTCGGGTATGAGCTACATGATCAACAAGGTTAATCTAGTTAGATTTTACATAGGAAGATAGAATGGGATGGAAATGAAATGAGTCGGCCAAGAGCTATGTGAAGAGCAGATTTATCTAGTTATATTTTACATAGGAAGATATAATAGGCTAGAAATGAACTAAGTTGTACAGAAGCTATGCAATTGAGTAGAGTGATCTAGTTAGATTCAAAACAATAAAAAAAGAATAGACTGGAAATGAACTAAGTTGGCTAGGAGCTAGGTAATCAAAAAAGTTGATCTAGTTAGGTGAATAGGATAATAAAATAGTATAAAAATGAACTAAGTCAATTAGGGGTTACATAATCAAGTTGGTTGATCTAGTTATATTTTACACAAGAAGACAAAACAAGATGGAAATGAATTAATTTGGCCAAACTATATGTAATTGAGCATGTTGATCTACTTGGATTCTAAACAAGAAAATAGAACGGACTGAAAATAAACTAAGCAAGCCATGGTATATGCAATCAAGTAGGTTGATCTAGTTGTATAACATGACAAAAGAATAGTCTACTAGATTGTATTGGTCAATCTAGTTCTATATTTTGGTAAAAAATTAAACTATTAAAACTAGTTAATTTAGTTTTAAAATAGAATTAAGCACACAATAAACTAGATCGAGTTGGTTTATTAGTTAAAACACACAACACAAAAATTATATCAATGTTATCGAATACAATCTTCAATACAACATAGAATAGTAAGCATCAAGTATAAAATACAATTTTTGTAGTTACTAATGCTAAATAAATATCCAAAAAGAAGATCAAGATGTTGTACTAAAGGTTGTGTTTGAAAATGTAGGCTTCCAAAGATATTAGCTTGTTTATTCCATAGTGACAGCCTAGTGTTTTAGAGTAATAAATATGGAGGAAGTGTTGTTCCCTTATCCCACTAAGTCTAGTTTCAAGGGTAAGCTGGAAGTAGCTTCTCGATGCTAACCAGTAACTAATGCACCACACAATTAAATAGATGGTTGGATTCCTAAGGTTCAATATAAAGGGAACTCCTAGGTATCTCTAAAAAATTATGAGTGTCAAAGTAGGACATAATTGAGGATATATTGGATAGGGTAGAATACACGAGGTTGAATTTGTATGGAGTAGTGAAATATGAAGAATAATTCATAAGAGGAATAAACTTGTCTTCACAATAAAAAGTTTCATTAATGATCATTCATCCATTATCCAAAAAATAAATAGGAATGTACATTATATAGTGAGGAATTAGGTCACTCAAAAAGGTAATTAAATCATTTCATAATTATAAAATGACTTAAAGTACTTTTTCCCTAATGACTTATTATTAATCTAAGAAAGCTAATAAACCATGTAGGTAAAACCACATAGTGGGGAAAATCCTACACTAACACCCCTCCTTAAGTGTAGCTTAGGTAGGTAGAAGAATTAGGTCCTAACATAGAGGCTTGATGAGGTACCCAAGTACATAGAGATTATCCCCTATAGGAAGAGGGAATAAATCCTAAGTGTTGTTCCTCATCAAGTAACTATATTGCTCTTCCATAGTAGTATACCACTTAGGAGTGCCTAATGCCTCATAAAATGACTATGGATCAGAATTATATGCAATGAAAGTATGTGGGGAATTCTATAATTTTGAATGGGTTCGTCTAGTATCTGATTTATCTCCAACCCATTGGTCAACACTCTGTAGTAGTTATATATCCCAAAGAGGACTAGTGCTTAGAGATTAGGATGATATTCCTCATCTTATGAAGATATTATAGGAGAAGGAGGGGAATCCTCACCACTACTCTCATCATCATAACTAAAAGAATAATATGGATTATCAAGAAGTTACTCAAGTAGATCTAAATCATCATAAATATCATCAAATCCTAGTGTATCCAAAGAAGAGGGAGAGGTGTCAATTGTAATCCAAAGGACCCTCTTGAAAATAAACACTCTTATTAACAAAAAACTCATGAGTTTTGGTATAGATAAGCATGTATCCCTTAACACCCTTAGGATATATAATAAATATGTAAGGCTAACTCTAAGGTTTTATTTCCTTAAATTTATTCTTTAGAATGTAGGCCATAGCAAGAGATAAAAACACTCAAAAGTGATTCACTATGGGTTTTTGACCACTCCAAGATTCAAAAGGAGTGAATTCCTTCAATGCTTTGTGAGGAACTCAATTCTAGATATAACAAGCACATTTGATTGACTCAGTCGAATACTAAGGTGAAAGAGACTTGGAGTGTAGCATATAATTGACCATTTTCTTCAAATACCTATTCTTACACTTTAAAACACCATTCTATTGAGGATTGTATGGAATTGTACATTGTAGTTCAATCCCCTTTTATGCATAGAATTACTCAAAATGATTATTGACATAGTCGCTACCATTATCGGTGCATAAAATGTTGATGGCTTTACTTGATTATTTTTCTAAAAGTGCCTTGAAGTCCTAAAAAAGATAAAACACCTCTAATTTATGCTTAAGAAAATACACCCAAGTATGCCTTGAAAATTCATTGATGAAATTAAGCATGTAGTTTGTCTTGTTGAAGGAAGGTTTTAGAAATGGGCCAATAATGTCATTATGGATAATCTCTAATATCTCTTCAGCTCTCCATGATTTTCCCTTGTCATACTTCTCCTTAGGATGCTTACTAAGTATGGAACTCTAGAAAATTCCATCAAAAAACTTAACTCGTGGAAACCCTAAACCCATGTCATGATGACTAAGTTACTCTAGGTAGTCATAGTTAAGATGGCCAAATCGCTCATGCCATAATTTACTCATGCCATCTAAATGAGTGATAAATGTAGTAGAGGGTTAATTAGGATCAAAATGTGCAAAAATATACAAGCATGACCATGATTTACGTTCCCTAATGTAATAATAAAGTCATTGTCTGCTTCCCTAATGACCATAAAATTGTGTGAACTCAATTGTCTTGCCTAAATCAATGTGAATGATCTGATAAACAAATAGGAGATTGGTGGATAAAGAGGGAACACATAGAATATCATGAAATATCCCATTAGTGACTTCAACCGATCTACTCTCACTAACTTTAGTGGAAGTCTCATCACCCAACAAGGTGGAAGGCCTAGAGCAAGGCTCCAAGGATGAGAACATGCCCTATGATGAAGTCATGTGGTGTGATGCACCAGAATCAATAACGTATGTGGAAGGCTAGGATGAAATTGAAACAAGTGCTTTGCCCTTATCTTTTCCCTTCTTATTGTATTTGGTATTTTAAGACTCTTGTGCTGATGAACTCTAATTGTATGATTCAAGGACACTAATGTTGTGATTCTTGAACATTTTTTTCAGTTGATCAATCTGCTTCTTCATGCATTTGGATTCATCATGCCCAAATTTATTATAGTAGCCATATGTGAGTCACTCTTTTTTGGGTTATTATTATAGTAACCATATGTGAGTCACTCTTTTGATGCTTTGGACTTAGCCTCATATTTTTGACCCTTTATTTATTTTGGGTCCTTCTTGTTATGTGTCTTCTCCTTGTTGCTAGAAGCTTTTTGTTTATCATGACTCACAATCAAGGCATGCAATTTAGATGAATTAAATAAACCCATTTAAATAAGTTTATCTTGATCTCTAGTTAATTCAATAACAAATTCATCTAATAATGGCATAGTCCATGTCGCTCTAATGGCACGCTTGGTGGCATGGAAGGTAGAAATGAAGATAGAATATTCAAATCCCAACTTGGTAAGAATGGAAAGAATCAATTGATCAATTTTTTTGTTAATGCTACATAGTTTCAATTAAAACCTGAGTGATTTGAACTTTGTAAATAAGTATTATACGATATTAAAATCACATAGGCTCAAACTAATGAGCTCATTCTCTAACTCATGACCTCTACTTATATCTTTCTTCCCAAAGATTTTTTCCAATATGGTTTGGACTTCATTACGAATATTATAAGATTTAATATGAAAGAGTAGGTTGGGAGACATAGATAGGCATAAAAGACCATAGTCTTCATCACTTCTATTTTAACACTTCACCTTATCTAACTTAGGTGTTAGTTATTTTTCTATACCCATTATGATTCGGTTTAAACCTTTTTTCCTCAAGAATATTTTTACTTTGAATTTCCACTTGTGATAGTTGAATTGTGTAAGAACTAGAATAAAACTCAAATACATAGTGTAGAAAAGAAGTATATGTTGAACTACATGTGTTAAAAATAAGGAATATACAACCCCCATGAATCTATACATATTCAAATTTATAAGGCATGAGAATATTACCAGTGCATAGATCTTGAAAAAACTTGTACTTTAAAAAAAATATCACCTCAAAATGAGTAATAGGCAAGGATAATCTTCACTTCATAAAATTTAAAAATTTTGGGTGTGCAAAAGTTTTAAAAAAAAAATTGGAATCAACTTCTCACAAAAAAACTTATGCTCTTTAAAGTAAAAGTTAATAAAATTTAGTTTGGAAGTGATTAAGGGCTTAACTCCCATGTGACCAAGGGATAAGACCTATTTTGGGTGTTCCTCCTCTCTCACTTTGATTGATGAGTAAGTGATATCATCCAAAAAATATATCCATTTTAAAATGAATAGTGTCACTATTCACTATCTTAAATTTGTTGATCTCTAAGATGTCATTGCACATGTAGACAGGGTGAGCAGAACCCTAATATGCTTTTACAAGTGATGGAATCTAAAGGGTGTTTGAGTATGTGGTGGATTCAGGGTCATGTTTGAGTAGTAGTTAAAACCTACAATGTGTCTAGGTAGGTGTTGGAACTTGAGACATGTCTTAGCAAACATTAGAACATAACAAGTGTTTGAGCAATTGTCAGAACACAAAAAGTGTTCCAATAGGTGTTGGAACCTAATAGGTGTTTGAGCAAGCATCATAACATAGGAGGTGTTTGAGTAGGCATCATAACCCAATAAGTGATCATGCAAGGGTTGAAACTTGATAGGTGTAAATGTAGGGGTTAGAACCTGATAGATACAAATGTATGGGTTAGAACCCAACAAGTGATTTTATAAGGTTCAAAACCTAATGAACATGCACACAACCACTAAAATATACACTAAGGTGGAAATGTGTGATGGTTCTTGTTTTTATGTTGAGAAAATTCTAATAACTATCAAAATTACCTATGAGGGGTCGAAATCCCACTAAACTAGTAAATCTCCAAAAATGTGAATTTTGAGCAACTTCTCCAAAAATTGAAAGAGACCCACTTGGTTTCTTGATGAACCCAAAAAAAATATATAAATAATTTTTCTTCAAAGTTACAAAAAAGTATGAATTTTTTTAAATTAAAAAAAAATGGCCTTGAAACCCTATAAAAATGGTTGAAAACAAACTTTCACAAAACTAGGTCATGTTTTCTGTCATTCCTAGGTTTTTATCACCTTCTAGATCCAATAATAATGTCTATTTTTCACTTAGAGACTCTAGGTATGTAGAGTTTCATGGATTTATGTGAAACCCCACTAAACCCTGGAAAGCCAAAATCAATGAAAATCTTGAACATACAAGAATTTAAGATCTAACAATAGAATCAGTGGATTCATCTACTAGTGTAGCTCTAAAACCATGTTAGAGTGGGCCATAATTTATGATCTACTAAATAGGGTTGAATTCACAAGGCTAAATTTGTATGGAGTAGTGAAATCTAAAGAATAACTCACAAGAGGAAAAAGCTTGTCTTCACAATAAAAAGTTACATTAATGAACATTCATTCATTAGCTAAAAATTACATATGAAGGTCTATTATGTAGTGAGGAATTAGGCCACACAAAAAGGTAATTAACTCAATTCACAATTATAAAATGACTTAAAGTACATTTTCCCTAATGACCTATTATTAACCTAAGCAAACTAATAGACTGTGTAGGTAAAACCATGTAGTGGAAAAAAGCATACACTAATATTGAGGTACATAGAAACTAAAGATCATGTTTAACTTTGTACTATGGTTATGAGTATTGGGGCAAACCCCTCTCACCGTAATATATGTAAATGATAGATAAGGACCATAAACAAAATATTGAGTATTCATTCATAATAGTATCCAAGTATTTTTAAAACTACCAATACACAACTTCTAGGGGAAACCAAACAAGATGAAAATAAAAGCAAAAATTAATTTTTCAAAAACCAAGTTGTAATTTTTGAAAGAAAATAAAAAAGCAACCAAATTTTTATTTCAAAAGTAAAAGTGAATTTAATTACTATAAAAATAGATATTATTTTCCTTTGCTTATGATATAAAATGAAACTTATGGAATGAGATTGAGCAGGTTGATATAGTTGAGCAAGCATTATAGAATAGGATTGATCTGGTCGATATCATTATTGAAAAATTAATCCCAAGCAAATGAAATTGAGTTGGTTGATGTAGTTTGGTGCAAAAAAATAAACACAGAACAAGATTGAACTAGTCAACCTAATTTACTAAGTGCATAAAGTTGGATATAATTGACAACTGAGTAAAGTAGTAAGGAAAATTTTTGAACTAGAAAATCAAGAATTGTAAATTGCATAAAATTGATAGGATAAAAATGTTAATTTGTTCATAATGAACCTAGAATATATAATAAGATTGACTAGGTCAATTTTGTAGAATTGTTGAATTATTGTTAATTGGGTCGTTTAGGTGAGGTTTTTAATTCTGTAAAGGTAGAAAATTAAAAACATAATTAATTAAAAAAATCAAACATATCGATCTATTTTAATAAGATAGAAAATATGAGTGTTAAACAAAATCGATCAAAACAATTTAGTTAACTATAAATAAAATGCAAAAAGTAAGAAAATGACTAGATCAACTAGTTCAATTTAGTCAACTGATAAATTAAGTTGTGTATAAAAAAATTGAGTGCTTCAATTTTATTAGGTATGAAAATACAAAAGACCAGTTGAATAATGAGATCGACCAAATCGATCTAGTCAGCCAAAACTAGAACCTATAAAGAGAAGATAAAACTAGGTTGACTAGCATGACCTAGTTGACTATAAACCTTATTTCTATAAATAGATAAATTGACTAGATTGACTAGCTTGATCTAGTTAGATAAAATCTTTAACCTATAGATAAAAAATAGACTATGTTGGGTTTGTTCTCTTTATCACATTTTTTGTAGGCATTAACATGTATCCCCAACAAGCTTATATGTTGGCCTTTCACATAAGACTAAGGTCTTGTGTGCTCACTTGAAGCACGTAGTAAGAGACTAGTTCTTGTGGGTTATGTTTCTTAGTAACACACTAGTCATATAATTCAGTTTATTCATATATTTGATTATACATTATAGATAAAAATAAATATAAAATTGTATAACCTAACTCAATAATCATAACCACTATGAATATGAAGATAAATGCCATGAATTTCAATCTATTTTATATGCAAACTTATATAATGTGTGTTCTATAAATCTCATAATGAATGATATGTCAAAAATTAGTCAATGCAAACCCATTGTTACTGCTTAACTATCAATTCTAAAAAACACAACACCTGAATTGATTGTACTATCCATAGTTCTATATTATGTAGTCACTATATGATATCTGTCATCATTCACCTTACATTAATCTACATAGAGGTATTTATACTTTTTTTCCCTGACCAAGTAGTTACATAATAAATGACAATTGGATGATTGGCCAATGATCTCTTAATAGACTGAGAGTCATGGCAGTATTTTACTTATTTTCTCCTAAGTGTTGGGAGGATGGGTGTAAACCGGAAGCACACAATTTGATTACCAAACCAAGCAACTTAATATGCGGAAATTAACCAGATTCACCAAGTAACTAGAATTCAGAATAACACATGATATGAGAGACAATACACAAATTGTATTAACACTTTATACAGAAAAGAATACAATAAAGAAGATGCCACTTCTTCTCCACCACCTTACAGAGGTTTCCCACACCTCAAGTGAACAGTAATTCTTCTCCCCAAAGCTCTCCCTCTCACAGGTCCCAACACCCAACTCAAATACAGAGTTGGTGTTCACCTCCCGTGCTCCACGCACACCACAAGTGCTCCACGCACTCCACAAGCACTCCACGTGCTCCACAAGTACTCAAGGTACTTCAAGTAGATCTCCCATGAATCTGCAACAACCTACAATTCAACAGACCATACTTATGGAAGGAACTCCCTTGCCTTCCTCTTGCTCTATCCGAGTACACACCTGTACTCCAAGTAGATCATGCCTGATACTGCTCCCTGTTGTGTTGCTGTCTATATGACCTTGCACACCTACAAATCAAAAAATGGTTCTATTCACCTGTGAACCTCGACCTTGCACACACATACACCTGCAGATCAACGATCTTACTTACCATGTAGATCTCCTATATAGGCCATGCAACTGTGACCAAGATCCTACACTCTTGAAGAACCCAGCTGGCTCTCCAATCCAGCACCAACACACCTGGTACTGTGGCACTAGGAGGAACGCACCATAGCTCTACCTCACACACAGAAGGAGCTTATAATTATGCTCTCTTACTCCCTAGCACACTTTTCCAATACAACCATGAGTCTATTATATAGATCTCATTCAAACAATGATTAGACATCTAATTACAATAATTAGATCCGCAGCTATGAGTCTAAAATTAGCACTCATCATGCAAACTCTTGGTTCGTTAGCTAACTACCCGTAAATAGCTCGCAGTCGAACCACACAGGCGACCGACGTCGGTCCCTGTCTGCCTGGGGTCGCCGACGCCGGCCGATATATGACCGACGTCGGTTGCCTTCCTATCTCACCCTGCTGACGCCGGTTGGCCAGACCAATGCCAAACACTTCTGACACTCAGCAACTCATTCTGCAACCTCCTCCATGTCTACATCAGTGAAGCTTTTAGCTCCACAATCCTAACAATCTCCCACTTGGAGATAAACAGCTGCACTGTACCTGTACATGTACTCTGTCTAATCTGTTTCCTGGTTTGTATCCCTCTTCAAGCTCCCACCTGAAGACAACCCACCACACATCCCGTGGTGTACCACCTATCATCCGAGTAACCTACCACATCCGAACCTACAAATACATGTAGTGAAGTCCTGACCCTGCATAGCAACACCTGCTGCCGGTCCCTCTCAGAAAACCTGAGAACTCACTTCCCTGAATTGGCTCCTAACTCTCTGACAGCTCCCACTGCATGGGAATACTCAGGTCTATACCAGACCTCATGTGATTTCGGATACAGTACCTGTCCAGCCCTTAGTGTGCTCCAGTTACACAACCTGAACCTCACCAACACCTGATTCACATCAGCTCCCACTCGAGACAAAATCAACCTGTGATCTCCATGCCTCCCATGTCAAAGAATTCCGCTGCTCCAAACTCCTCATGACATGCCACTGAACTAATCTTACCCTTAGCTCAGCAAAACCCTGTATGTACACCCCTGCTAGCTAGCATACTATCCACATACAGCTACAGAATGATGTCGCGACTCATCATCCCCCTGGTAAGCAAAAACCACAGTAGTTACCCTGACATTGACTGAAGCCATGCTCCGTCCTCCACCTGTCAAAACCTGTACCACTGTCCTGCAGCTCCACAAGACCATATACCTGATCTTCCGTCTCACGTATTCGTTCTCTCTATTCTTCTACTAAGGTATCCGTTCGTCTCTGTGCTTTTATACCTGCTGGCATCTCTACCAAAACACACCTGTCTGGTTCTCCTCCAAGGAATCACATCCTCATCCATGCCAAGCTCACAACTGTTTCCTGGATCCTTCCTGCTCTACAATCAGCAACATGTATAAAGAAGAGGAACAACAAATTTGAGGGCCTACTTACGCCTTCAGTCCTCCGTATGGGTGTTTGAGACTCCTTGACAGCTTGCTGTCCACCCAAAATCCGTTACAGTGACCGACCTCGGTCACTCCACAGTCTGCATCCGATCGACGTCGGTTCCATGCGTCTGTACCTGACTACCAACCTGCCAGCGCTGGTGTCCCTTCTGCCAACGTCGGTTCTCCTAACCGACATCGGTCTTACATACTGCCGACGTCAGTCTCATGACCGACATCGGTCTTACCCTGCCCGACATCGCCGGCTTCGGTCTGCACATGACCGACATCGGCACCTGTCTGTTTGACACCGGTTCCTCCTGACCGACATCGGTACCTGTGTTCGCCTGTGAGTGATGACTTTTTACCCGCGAGCTTCTTTGAATCAAAATCCATGTCCAAACTGCCCTGCTCAGAAGTATCCAGCCACATCCACTGGGTTCTGTCCGCCATCTCCTCCATAAACACCAAGGCTTTCCAATTCTTAAGCCTGTCAAATATATCTGTCTTCCGCTTAAGAACATGCATCTCCTTCCTGCTCATGTGACCAAGCCTACGAAGCCACGTCTCCGCAACAAAAGAAGAATCAGTAATATAAACAAGTAGATAAAGGATACCTGTTTTCTTACCACCAGCTAATTTAAGTGCATCCGCTGTGAGAGTTCTTGTGCATCTCTCATCACCCAATCTTTCTGAAGAAATTAGCCATATCTCCAAACCTGGGACCTGCATGACCTTCATCAACACCTGTGTGTTGGCCGCCTGCAATTTCAGCTTCACTTCCCCTTTGCCAATTCTTTGGCAAGGCTCACCAGCTCCTCTACCTGGAACTGCATGGAAAGAGGCAACCGAATCTTTTATCCAAGATTCAACTTTATCCAAGAAACCTGCAAACACATCCTGTGCAACAATACCTGCTACATCTGTATCTTCAGTTTCTTCATGCTGATCTGTTACCAACCAACAATAATCTTTTACCTGCTCTTTCTTTCCATAGGACCGTGAGTGACCATCTGTGCTTTTCAACTCCTCCATTCTTAGCTTACTTTGATCTGCTGTTGCTCTACTCCCACTCGATCAGAAACCCCTGAGAGTGCCCTGTAACCAAACACAAAACCTGCTTCCTCCAACCTCAGCTCAGATACCACTTGTTGGTATCAAGCTCAAGAACCTACAACCAAGGCTCTGATACCACTTGTTGGGAGGATGGGTGTAAACCGGAAGCACACAATTTGATTACCAAACCAAGCAACTTAATATGCGGAAATTAACCAGATTCACCAAGTAACTAGAATTCAGAATAACACATGATATGAGAGACAATACACAAATTGTATTAACACTTTATACAGAAAAGAATACAATAAAGAAGATGCCACTTCTTCTCCACCACCTTACAGAGGTTTCCCACACCTCAAGTGAACAGTAATTCTTCTCCCCAAAGCTCTCCCTCTCACAGGTCCCAACACCCAACTCAAATACAGAGTTGGTGTTCACCTCCCGTGCTCCACGCACACCACAAGTGCTCCACGCACTCCACAAGCACTCCACGTGCTCCACAAGTACTCAAGGTACTTCAAGTAGATCTCCCATGAATCTGCAACAACCTGCAATTCAACAGACCATACTTATGGAAGGAACTCCCTTGCCTTCCTCTTGCTCTATCCGAGTACACACCTGTACTCCAAGTAGATCATGCCTGATACTGCTCCCTGTTGTGTTGCTGTCTATATGACCTTGCACACCTGCAAATCAAACAATGGTTCTATTCACCTGTGAACCTCGACCTTGCACACACATACACCTATAGATCAACGATCTTACTTACCATGTAGATCTCCTATATAGGCCATGCAACTGTGACCAAGATCCTACACTCTTGAAGAACCCAGCTGGCTCTCCAATCCAGCACCAACACACCTGGTACTGTGGCACTAGGAGGAACGCACCATAGCTCTACCTCACACACAGAAGGAGCTTATAATTATGCTCTCTTACTCCCTAGCACACTTTTCCAATACAACCATGAGTCTATTATATAGATCTCATTCAAACAATGATTAGACATCTAATTACAATAATTAGATCCGCAGCTATGAGTCTAAAATTAGCACTCATCATGCAAACTCTTGGTTCGTTAGCTAACTGCCCGTAAATAGCTCGCAGTCGAACCACACAGGCGACCGATGTCGGTCCCTGTCTACTTGGGGTCGCCGACGCCGGCCGATATATGACCGACGTCGGTTGCCTTCCTGTCTCACCCTGCCGACGCCGGTTGGCCAGGCCAACGCCAAACACTTCTGACACTCAGCAACTCATTCTGCAACCTCCTCCATGTCTGCATCAGTGAAGCTTTTAGCTCCACAATCCTAACACTAAGGACTTAAGCCTTTGTGGCCCCTATATTCTTGTTTGATTCCATATGCTTACTTCCAACTGTCCTCCTTATTGTGGGCCAATGCAAAACTCATAATTATTAAATTATAGATTGTGTATAAACATAATATTTTCAACCTTTTATCAAATAGTAATGCTTTACATTTTGTAAGAACCCGTCGAGACTCAATCTCTCTGAGTGCATGCCTTAAGGGGTGCATAAGGAAAGGGGTGGGTAGACCTTTGGTGATTTTTATAATTTTTGTCCCTTATTACCACATTATTACCAATCCAACCATCTCTTAAAACAATTCCCTAAGCTATTACTCCTCCCTTACACACTCTTCCAGTCTTTTGCCATGATTTATCCTCCTTTTCTTGCCTTAGTTCCCTTTTAGATAGTTGGTTGTAGTAGGTCGACTAGGTTGACCCTATATAGTCTAGGGGTATTTTTCACTTTTTGAGTTTATTAGCCCTTCAGCCAACCTAGCTTAGACCTAGTGAATTATCCTTGAAAACATACAAGGTCGACTGATTCGACCTTATATAGATGACGTTTCTAAGAGGATTTAGGGCAAGATATACCTATAAATACAAGATCATTTCATCATTATTCGAGATATGCAATCAAGATTTATTATTCACTCATGATTTTTTACAATCTACTCTTCCACCATTCTACTTGAGGAATCTTAGTTTAAGGTTCCTACTTAGAGAATATAGTCTTGTGGATAAGTATTGGATGCTTTGGCATTTCTTGGTTATCCTTACAAACCACAATAACCTCTTGTGAAGCCCCATTGGGCAAGGGAGATATTGAGTCTCGATGGGTTCACATTTAGGTAAGTATATTATAACTTTGTTCTCCTCTCTTTTAGTATATATAAGTAGCATAAGTATTAGATCAAATAATATTACTCTTTATATTCCATGTATCACGGTCTTACTCATACTTATCTTAATTGAGATTCTCTTATACATGTATTGATTTATTTACTAACCCCTTTCTTTATGCCATAAGCTTTGGTGTGTACTAGATTAGATTTACTTTCTTATTTATTAGAATAGAGTGAACATTAAAGCTAAGACTCTTTTAGGGTTGTTTCATGATTGTGTTATACTGTAGGCTTTGGAACCCTTCCTAGCATGGTGTATTGTGAGAAGTGATCCCTAATTGGGTCTAGTGGATCCCCTTATTGGTCATGCGCCTACTTAACAAATGTATCCCCAATCAAAAGTGTAGGTATGCTCTATCTTCTATGAGCCAAGATTGATTTATAGACATGATGCATTTCTCATTGCATACAGATTATCCTTAAGAACCATTCCTCAATCATTTACCACTTCCCTCAAGCTCCCCAAGCCTTTCACTATTATTCTGAGTCCTATGCTCTCAGGTTCTCCATATTTATGTTTTATTTTTAACTAGGTCTTCTCATGCTATCATCTTTCACACCTTTATCCTCTTGCACCTTATTGATTTTGCATCATGGTCTTCCTGTGCCATGTTAGTTCTATATGATGGTCTTCATGTGCCATGTTCCTCTCGTGGTGTGGTCATTCCATGCCAAAAATCTAAAATACTTAGTCAAAATTTGGGGTCTAACATCACCCCACATTATTATCTTAGTCCATCCTAGACTAATTCTTAGTCTCAGCCTCAACCAAAAACTCAAGCCCAATTTGTTCAATCTGCTTCCTGACATTATCCCAATATGACAAGGTGTTAAGTAGTTTGGACATTATCTCTTTAATTACTGCCTTTAACTTTTTCATCTCCTTAATTTGGTCAAGATAATCATTAGCCTTATTAATGTCTAGGGTATAGGGGTTCCCCATATAGATAGAGAGGGGGATGACTGAGGCCCCCCTATAGATTAGCTTCAGGACCCTATAGATAAATAGATATGGGGTGGAGGGTGGCTAGGCTAATGAATTCCTAGGGTCAAAACAACCCTCCCTTATATTGGATACATTCATTCTCATTGCATCCATATTATATCTAGTTGGGATGTGCCCTATCTATCCTTTCTATGGGGTGGGGATCCCCTCTACTTTATCCAACCCATACCAAGTTGGTCCCCCAATTGGTCAAAGGATGTACTAGCATCCTTCTGAACCCCTTCAAGTATAATGAATTTAAATGCAACCTATCCTTAGAGAGCTAAAAAATTGGAGTTAATTTTATGTTGATGTATATTTATTATTTCCTTTATAGTTTTGAAATCTTTAAATGCCTTTGCACACTCAGTGTAGTCATTTATTACAATGGAAGCATCCACTAACTGTTGTCATTGAGACTCCTCTATGTTGAGTTGAGCCTCCAAAATTTTATTAGGTTGTGTCAATTTTTCAAAAATCCCATCCACAATGGGGATCACTTCCCCAACTCTTTCGAGGGCATTTTTTCAAACTTATACAACTTGTTAAATTACTTAGCCATCTATAATGCTTCATTTCTTGGCATAGGCTATTCCTTGCAATGTTTCAACAAGAAATTTACAAGGGTCTCTAATTTATCAATATCTTCTCCTTCCAAATGTATGCCATCTGTTAATGCTAATTCTTATCCCAAAATAGATTCACATAAATTTAAAGTCTTTACCCTAGCCATTATAGCTTCTTTTATTTGTTTCTTTACACAGCAACTTCCTCTTCAAGTTCCTTTTGTGTGGCAACCTCTTTCTCATGCATTACTACTACCTAGCCATTTTTATTCTTTACATCGTACGGGTTAAAATCTGAAAGTATATTCTTCCACATAATTTAAAAGGTCATTTTCAAAAATGTAGCACTAGCTTGTAGAGGATATATCTTATGAGGATCAACCCATACTAGAATGAGAAGCATTAGTGCTTCAGAATATAAGATTAGGCTATTTGGAGGAATTTAAAAATGGCATTCTTCATTATACATGTCCAAAATGAAGGACACTTATCACCTAGTATCAATGGTTACATCCTAAGGAAGGAAATGGGGCCATAAGTAGAGCATCCTATCTGAGACACCCATTTGGTATTAAGCATGAAATTTGGTGGACATATCAACCAAAGGTGGTTAAACTTCAGAATCAGTTGGCTCTTTTCCTTTTTTTAGATCTTGCTCAAATAATTTAACCTCTATTTCTATAGCCAAGAAAGTGTTGTTGATGTCCATTTCAATTATTTCATAGATATCAAAACCATACCCCTCTTCATCAAATAGACCCTCGATGTCCAATAACACATCATCAAAGGTGGTCTCCTCTTCTTGCACCAAGGAAGGTGTCTTTTTTGAGCTAGATTCCTTCATTTCTTCCTTATGGCATATAGGTTTAGTTGGGGGTAATGGTGCTGACCCCTTAGGTTATCTCTCTAGTGCAATTCATTGTGCAGCCCCTAATGGTGAAGCCTTTGGTAGAGATGTTCTTAGAGATGAAGCCCTAGGTGGATAATCTTGTAGAGGTGAAGTCCTTGGTGGAGAAGTTCTTGGTGAAGAAATTCTTGGTGTAGAATCTCTTGATGGTGGTGCATAAGAAGTCCTTTTTTATTTTAAAGGTTTTTACCATGAACTTGTGTTGGCATCATACCCAATCCACTTCTTATTTTCAAGATTTGATATAGGTGGGAGCTTTTCCCTTGTATGTTTTGTGCCTTTTTAAGATTTCTTCCTCGGCCACAGCATGTAAAATAGATTATGAATAGTTTCTCTAGCCATGGTCTACTTAACCTTGATGTCATTTTTATCATTCTCATGCTTCTCCCTATAGGTCTTCTTACCAAGATAAACATATAATTTTTAAAGATTGTGAATATCCAAGTCAATTCAGTCTACTTCTAGGGTGAGAGTCTATGCATAAAAAATGTGGTTCACTAAATTGATGATGCATTACACTGTGAAAGCATAAGGTAACTTTAACCATGTTGAGATTTATCTAGATGGGTCCATTTTGATATGGTCTAAATATATTTTTTGTTTCACTACAAACTAGACTTGCTCACCAACCTGTACGGGCAAGTCCTTAGAAATGCACCATTCATTCCCAAAAGCCTTTTTCATACCATCATACCATGACTTTATCTTATTTGTGTATGTTAGGGTGATATGACTAGGGCATGTGAATGCCTTGTAGAAATCTATAGGATACTTATGTTATGGTGGGTATGCCCACTTAAAATCACCATAGGTGTAGTCTGGTACACCAATCTCATCAAATATCATTAATAACAAAAACACACCCCATGGAAACCTATGGCCTAGTATCTAATGGGTCTTCTCAGTATCCTCTATGATTTTATTGGTAAAATACATTTCCAAATTGTACTTTAGGCCCTTATCCACCTGGTGGGTGATGTAGAGGTGAGTCATATCCACCTCCTTCCAATGATTGGTACCATTGATCTTGGTTATGATGATGCACATGGCTACTCAAAGGGCAGTATATTTCAAGTTCTTTATGATCATGGCATGGATGTCTGGTACATGAGCATCATTATTTTTTATCTATTTCCTCTAAATATTCCAAGTCAAATTTCATATCCATACCAGAGCATTGTAGTCCTGACACCTTGATTATTCTCTTAGGGGCAATCTCCATGTTATACCCAACAAAATAGATGTAGTCCTCATGGACATGAGTAAAAATTTTACTACTTCCACCATTTTTCTAAGATATTTAAGGTTGAACAACTAGAATATCTTTATAGAGTCCAAGGCATTGAATATTTTAAGGTCATACACCAATTGATTTTTTGTGCTCTAGCATTCAACCTAGTAGTCATTCTATAATTCAACCTTATTTCTTGGTTAATGGTGGTTGTAATAAAATATGGTACATGAGGTTATTTTTGACACCCAATTCTCCATGTGCAACACCATTTTTTGGTATTGCATCTCTTCTATCATTAATGGCATGGGTGGAGGTACTTGTGCCTTTTTTGCCTAGTACACCATCCTAGATTCTTTGCCTTCTACACATTGCCCCTGTTCCTCAAGTGCTTCTTCTCTAATCAATACTACTTCCCCCCCAAAATGTGGTACTTCTTCATCTATTATGGTTGGTATTAGATCACTTCTTAAGGCCTTCTTCTTAGGCTACATCACCCTTAATAGAGCTTGAAGGTTGAGGCATGATCATCCAATGTTCCCAAAGGAATGTGTTAATGGTATAGGTGACTCAGATTTTTATGCTTCATCACCATTTAATGGTAGATCTCTACCTTTGTAACATATAAATACCAATTTTCTATTATATTTCATGCTTTAAGGTTAGTTTGTGCTTGATTACCTAGTTAATATCCTTCTTAATAACTATGCATGGGAATTTGATGCTTACACCTGCTCTAGAGTTGCTTGGACTTAGTTCACTCTTTAGATTTGTAAAACTCAAATGAAAGTAATGGTAAAGGTTAAAATTAGATCTTAAGTCCTTTTTATAGGCTCAATGTTAGGAACCCGAGGAAGCACACAATTGATTACCATACACAAGCAACTTAAAATGTGGAATTAACCAGAAGTACCAAGTAACTAGAAACCAAAAACAACACAAAATTTGAGAGACAATACACAACTTGTATTAATACTCATAAAGAAAAGAATACAATAAAGAAGATGCCACTTCTTCTTCACCACCTCTCAGAGGCTTCCCACACCTCAAGTGAACAGTACTTATTTCCTCAAAGCTCTCTCTCTCTTACAGTCCCAACACACAACTCAAATACAGAGTTGGTGTTCACCTCCAACCAGTCAGTATCCACTACTGCCAGTACTCCAATGCTTCACGCACTCCACAAGTGCTCCACACACTCCAAGTAGATCTCCCCTAAACTACAACAACCTACAACCCAATGATCTCACTTATGGAAGGAACTGCCTTGCCTTCTTCTTTGCTCTAGACCGAGTACACACCGTACTCCAAGTAGATCCTGCCTGATACTGCTCCCTATTGTGTTGCTGTCCTCCCTAATCTTACACACCTACAAATCAATCTGGTTCTGCACACCTGCAAACCTAGATCTTGCATGCACATACACCTATAGATCAATGATCTTACTTACCATGCAGATCTCCTAAAGTAGCCATGCACACCTGCTGACCAAGATAATACATACATGAAGAACCCTTCTGATTCTCCAAACCAACACCCACACTTGGCACTATGGCACTAGGAGGAACACACCATGCTCTCTTCACACACAAAAGGAGCTAATATTTTTCTCTCTTACTCTCTAGCACACCTTTACAATACAGCCTATGAGTCTTTTAAATAGATCTCATGCAAACAATAATTAGACATCCAATTACAATAATTAGATCCACAGCTTCTAGTCTAAATTTGGCTCTTGACATGCAAACACTTGGTTCGTTAACTAACTGCCCGTAACACTCACAGTTCAAACCACATAGGTGACCGACGTCGGTCCCTGTCTGCCTGGAAGTGATCGACGTCGGCCAATCCCTGATCGACGTCGGTTGCCTTGCCTATCTAATCTTGCTGACATCGGTTGGCCTGACCGATGCCGGTGTCTGTGACACTCAGAAACCTCCTCCTACCTCCTCCATGTCTGCATCAGTGAAGCTTTTAGCTCCACAACCTAACAATCTCCCACTTGGAGATAAATAGATGCATTTTACCTGTACCTCTACCCTGTCTAATCTATTTCCTGGCTTGTATCCCTCTTCAAGATCAATCCTGAAGACCAACCACCACACAACCTATGGTGCACCTCCTATCATCCGAGTACCCTACCACATCCAAACCTACAAACCCATGTAGTGAAGTCCTGACCCTGCATAGCATGAATCCCTGCTACTGGTCCCTCTCAAATACCTAAGAACCCACTTCCCTGAATTAGCTCCTAACTCTCTGACAGCACCCACTGCTTAGGCAAACTCAAGTCTATACCAGACCTCATGTGATTTCAAACACTGAACTGTATAGCCCTTAGTGTGCTTTGGTTCTACATCCTGCATAATGAACCTTGCCAACACCTGATTCACATCAGCTCCTACTGGAGACAAAATCAACCTGTGATCTTCCATGTCTCCCATGCCAAATAATTTCGCTGCTCCAAATCCTTCATGGCAAACCACTGAACTAAGCTTACCCTTAGCTCAAAAAAAACCTTGTATGTCCAAACCTGCTAGCAAACCATCCACATACAGTAACAAGATAATGTCATGACCATCATCCACCTAGTAAGACAAACACAGTAGTTACCCTGACATTGACTAAAGCCATGCTTTGTCATCCACCTGTCAAACCTGTACCACTGTCCTACAGCTTCCTCAAGACCATATGACTTGGTCTTCCGTCTCATGTGTCCATTCACTTTATTCTTTAACTAAGGTATCCATTCATCTCTGTGCTTTCATACTGGCTGGCAACCCTACCAAATCTCTCGCTTGGTTCTGCATTCTCATCATGCCATGCTCCCACTATTTCCTGGATCCTTCCTGCTCTGCAGTCAGCAAATAGTATAAAGAAGAGGAACAATGAATTTGAGGCTTACTTACCACCTTCAGTCCTCCATATGGGCGTTTGAGACTCCTTGACAGCTTGTTGTCTGCCCAAAATCTATTATAGTGACCGACCTTGGTCACTACACAATCTACATCTGATCGATGTTAGTTTCTATGCGCCTGTCCTGACTACCAAATCTACCGACATCAGTGTCCCTATTGTTGACATCGGTCCTCCTGACTGACATTGGTCTTACCTATTGCTGAAGTCAGTCCTCCTGACTGACGTCGGTCTTACCCTGCCTGACATCACCAGCTTCAGTCTACACATGACCGACATCGGCACCTGTCTGTTCGATGCCAGTTCCTCCTGACCGATGTCGGTACCTATGTACGCCTGTGAGTGATGAATTTTTACCTGTGAGCTCCTTTGAATCAAAACCCATGTCTAAACTACCCTGCTCAGAAGTATCCATCCCCATCCACTGAACTCTATCTGTCATCTCCTCCAAGAACACCAAGGCTTTACAGTTCTTAAGTCTATCAAACACATCTATCTTCTGCTTAAGAACATGCATCTCCTTCTTGCTTATGTGATCAAGCCTAAAAAGCCATGTCTTCACAATAGAAGAAGAATCAGTAATATAAGTAGATAGATAAAGGATACCTACTTTCTTACCACCCACTAATTCAAGTGCATCTGCTGTGAGAGTTCTTGTGCATCTCTCATCACCCAACTTTCCTGAAGCAATTAGCCGTATCTCCAAGACTGGGACCTGCAAGACCTTCTTCAACACCCATGTGTTGGCCGCCTGCAATTTCAGCAACACTTCCCCTTTGCCAATAATCTAACAAGGCTCACCTACCCCTCTACCTGGGGCTGCATGGAAAGAGGCAATAGAATTTGTAAAACAAGATTTAACTTTATCCAGAGCATCCTGTGCAACAACACCTGCAACATCTACTTCTTCATGCTGATCTGCTACCAACCAAAAATCTTTCTTTACCTACTCTTTCTTTCCATAACACCGTAAGTGACCATTCGTGCTATTCAGTTTCTCCATTCGTAGCTTACTTTCTTCTGCCGTTGCTATACTCCCATTCAATCAGAAACCCCTGAGAGTGCCCTGTAACCAAACACAAAACCTGCTCCCTGCAACCTTAGCTCTGATACCAACTGTTAGTGGTATCAAGCTATGATCCAACAACCTTGCTCTGATACCAACTGTTAGGAACCTGAGGAAGCACACAATTGATTACCATACACAAGCAACTTAAAATGCAGAATTAACCAGAAGTACCAAGTAACTAGAAACTAGAAACAACACAAAATTTGAGAGACAATACACAACTTGTATTAATACTCATACAGAAAAGAATACAATAAAGAAGATGCCACTTCTTCTTCACCACCTCTCAGAGGCTTCCCACACCTCAAGTGAATAGTACTTCTTTCCTCAAAGCTCTCTCTCTTATGGTCCCAACACACAACTCAAATACAGAGTTGGTGTTCACCTCCAACCAGTCAGTATCCACTACTGCCAGTACTCTAGTGCTCCATGCACTCCACAAGTGCTCCACACACTCCAAGTAGATCTCCCCTAAATTGTAACAACCTACAACCCAATGATCTCACTTATGGAAGGAACTGCCTTGCCTTCCTCTTTGCTATAGACCGAGTACACACCGTACTCCAAGTAGATCCTGCCTGATACTGCTCCCTATTGTGTTGTTTTCCTCCTTGATTTTACACACCTGCAAATCAATCTGGTTCTGCATACCTGCAAACCTAGATCTCGCACCCACATACACCTACAGATCAATGATCTTACTTACCATGCAAATCTCCTAAAGTAGCCATGCACACCTGCTAACCAAGATCATACATACATGAAGAACCCTTCTGATTCTCCAAACCAGCACCCACACTTGGCACTGTGGCACTAGGAGGAACACACCATGCTCTCTTCACACACAGAAGGAGCTAATATTTTGCTCTCTTACTCTCTAGCACACCTTTACAATACAGCCTATGAGTCTCTTAAATATATCTCATGCAAACAATAATTAGACATCCAATTACAATAATTAGATCTGCAGCTTTTAGTCTAAATTTGGCTCTTGACATGCAAACACTTGGTTCATTAACTAACTACCTATAACACTCGCAGTCTGAACCACACAGGTGACCAACGTCGGTCCCTGTCTGCTTGGAGGTGACTGACGCCGACTGATCCCTGATCGACGTCGGTTTCCTTGCCTGTCTAATCTTATCGACGTCGGTTGGCCTGACCGACGCCGGTGTCTGTGACACTCAGCAACCTCCTCTTACCTCCTCCATGTCTACATCAGTGAATCTTTTAGCTCCACAACCTAACACTCAATGGGGTACTTGCATTTACTACCCACCCTTGTTTTTGACCATCACTTCTTGTAATTAATATATTTATAATGGCCACCATTCTTTGATTGTCACTTTTCATCATAAATGCATTTAACGATATTGTCATGTCATGATGTTGGCACACTTATATACCACTTATTTTATATTAATGACATATCTTTTCCTACACTTTACTTTGGAGTGGAAGCCAACTATTCAATTATTTGAATATTCATATTCTTGGCAAGAATCTCTTACCCTGGGACTTTTCAACTCATGCACGCATCCTTATAGTACTCAACATGAATACATGTATTACCTCTTACCCCACACTAAAAGTGTGTTGTGGTCCTCCAAAAAATTACAAGTATAAAATAAAATAACCTTTTATATAATAAACATTACACACAACTAAGGCAACAATTTTTTGAAAATAGGAAATCCTAAACTAATGGCATAAGCCTTATTGTTATAAAAATTATACTTTTAAGTAGAGGAAATATGGTCATAGTTAGATGATATTATAATGTCTAGGAATAATTAGTCATCCAATATTTTTAAACAATAAGCATTAGTAGGGTGAATGTTATGAATAATAAAAGGACCATCCTAGTGAATATGAAGTTTCCCAAAATAGCATGTGAATTTGGATTCATAGAGAAGAACTTTCAATCCAAGGGTAAATGTCTTATTCTTAACGTGTCGATCATGCCATGCCTTTTGTCTGTGTTTCACCACATATTAACTCTAATAAGGAAATGGGCTTCATCAAACTTTAATAAAACATCCAAATGTGCTTTAATGATGACTCCTTATCTAATTGTCAAACACACACAATAAGAAGAGATGGTACCAAGAATTCAACCAAAATAAATACTTTTATGCCATACACTAGATTGAATGGTGTGTTTTTGTAAGGCACTTATAAGTTATTCAGTAACCCCAAACTACCATAGACACTCTATCATCCTAGTCAGTATGGCTAATATTATAAATATTTTTAAGTTTTGTGCCTAAAATTTTATTAAATGCCTCAACAGTGTTATTGGTTTGGTGATGATACGGTGTTTTTTAATGGTGAGCAATCATGAACTCAGAAAGTATGATCTGGATAGTTTCATTTAGGAAATATATATTGTATTCACTAGTAAAATCTAATGGGCAGCCAAAATGGGTTATGATATATTCCCATATGAAGTAAACTGCAATAGTGGCATTACAATCCCTTGTTAGTGCAGCCTCAACCCAGTGCATGAGATAATTAATTACTGTAATGATATAATGGCAATCTGTACATCATCCAACTAGACTAATGGATCTAATAAAATAAATGGCCCATTTTTTCAAAGGTTCTTGAGATAGAATAGGATGTAATGGAAAACATCCCAACAATTTGGTTTTTTGATGCTCTGACAAATATCACATTGCCTAACATGCAGTTTGTCATCTTGGAAAAGGGTAGGCCATGATAGTTTGGCTAGAAGTACCGCTCACGAACATAGTGTCCCCCAGCAATGCTTTTGTGAACTTCTTAGAGTAAATCAGAGTGTTCATGCTTCATTACACATCATCATAGGATTTCATCACATCCAAGCTTGTAAAGGTCCCCTCTAATGAGCTAAAATGGTGTGGAACAGATGGTGAGTTATTTCTTATTTTGTGGAGTCAGACAATTTGGCACTAAACTAGTCGTTAAGAAAGTTAAAATATCTTTTAATTCCTTAGGAGCACAAGAAAAACAAAATAGTTATACATCAAGTAGGTCATCTTCAATGGTGCATGGCATTTCTCCAGAATTAATTGGGAAAGATGGTCAGGACTGTAATTAGTTTTTCTTAGTTTGATCATGACATAGAATTGAAATTCTTAAAATAAGACTATCCAATGGTAGATTCGACCATTCAACATAGGTTTAATTACTATATGTTTTAAATATTCATAGTTTGTATAGAATATAAAAGGAGTTGCTAGTAGGTATTGTCAAAATTTCTATAAAGCATAAACCATTGAAAGTGCTTCACAATCTATGGTGGTGTAATTCCTCTCAGCTAGAATAAGTTTTCTATTAGAAAAATAGATGGGGTGATTAAGGTGACCTTTACCCAGTTATGTAAGGACTACACCAATGGCCATTCCAGAGGCATCAACATGGACATGAAATGGTTTTGTCTAATATGGGAACTGGAGAATCAGGATAGTGACCAGTTTATCCTTTAGGGCCTCAAAGGCTTTTTGGCAAGATCAGGTCCAAATAAAGTGTTCATTATGTTTCAAGAGTTCCTCCAAAGGTAAAATAATCTTTACATATCCTCAAATGAATTTTTGATAATACTTGATGTGTCCTAGAAAGGCACAAAATGCATGTTAATTCATTGGTGCTAGTACACAAAGAATCACAATTACCTTTACAAGGTCCACCAAAATTCTATCCTTATAGAAAATATGACCAAGAATAACATTGAATGGTGTATCAAAAAGGCACTTCTTTAGATTCAATGATATTTGAAGTACTTGGCAATGCTCAAGCATGAGCCATAGATTAGAACAATGGTCATTTACCGATCCATAGACTATCTATTCATCCAAGTAAAATTGAAGAAATTTATGGATGAAGCCTTTAAAGGCCTCAATATCTATTCAATAAAATATAGTAGGTACATTCTTCAACCTAAAGGGCATGATAGTATATGCAAAGGATCCCCATTCGATAGCAAATGTAGTCTTAGGTTGATCCTCCTCAATAATCTAGACCTGATGGTACCCATAGAATCCATCTATGAATTATAAATTTCACACCCAATAACACCTTCAAGGATTTATTATGTGAATGGCATTGGGAAGGGATTAATAGTTCAAGATGTGTTAAGTATGTGGTAATCAATAGAAATCCTAATGCGTCCATATTTTTTATACTTATGACCATGAAACTGAGCCACTCAAACTCATCAATTGGGGTTATCATTCTAGCACACAGCATACTTTCAATTTCTTCTTTTACATGTGCTCATAAATTTGGATTCATACTATATGGCCATTTTTTGATTGGTCAAGCATCGTCAACCAATTTGATATGAATTTTGCCTAGTGATAGATGAACACATTTCATATCACTATAACTTCTTAGAAAGACATCTTGGTATACTTTTAACAACTCAAATATTTTTAAAACCTCTATGTCAATCTAATAATCACCCACAGTAGATATCTTTGGTTCTTCATCTATCCTAATGTTGTGTTGGATAGTTTAAATAGGTTTTAAGTATAGGTAGTGTGTATTAGGACTAGTATCATGAATAGTTTGGGTGTTATAATCTATAGGGATATCCAATTGATTTTCCAATGGGTCAGGTGGTTTGAAACCTTCACCTTCATCCATATTAAACACTATTTTTTGTTTTCCTAGGATAATCTCTTCATGATATTCCCAATCAAGGATAGGGTCCAGCATAAGGATGGTTTATTTAAATGGATCATAAACAGAACTAAACCTTATTCTAAGAAATTATGTATATATCATAGGTGATAGTCAATGGGACTAGGGTCACCAAAAATTACTTCACATATAACTTGAAGTGTGAGGCATAAATCCATTCTTGGAGATGAGTAAGTTAACATTGAGTTCATGCTCTCCTTTAACAGATACCAAAAATGGGTACCCATATGTCATTATTCATGAATATACCATGATCTAGCCCAAGTTTATAAGGTACCATAAAAAATATGTACCCATAAGTACTCTAGAAAGAAAGAATATTCAACCCTCTACGTGGATTCATAAGCTTATATATGTGGTTATGATACTCATACCCTGCTATAGCTAATTTTACCCCAGACTTGGTTATCATGATGAAATTGGTGATGCAAAGTAGAGCATACTTGATCCCAATAGATGAATTGTTCATTATGGGTTTGCCACCACCTTGTAGTTGTGTCATCCAAAAGGTGAACCAATGAATGCATACAATCATTATCATAGTTATAGAATTCTTCAAGTTGTTAGATGAAGGCATAGACTTCTATTTGCCCATGAAATTGAGGAGCTTCATCAAGTATTTCTAACTGCTCATCCATAACTAGTCCTATCATGATTCATCTAGTAACAAGGTGAACAAATTTGTGGCATTTATGATACTATCATAGAATGTTCTCACAATTACCAATGGAATCACACACTCTTCTAGTGAGGTCATAATCACTGTGTGCCCAACATTTATAAGTATTACTTGTAGTATCAAAAAGGGACTAAGTGTTTGTGTATTAGATGATGCTATAAGGAGTGGGATTATGATGTTCACCATCTCTGGATATGACATTGTATATGTAGTTAATATCTTATTCCACATTAATAGGTTATATGTATGGGGGCCCATGTGTTTGATCTAATGGAATAACAATGTATTAATCAGTATTTTCAAAACTGATGTAGCATTTTTTGAATCTCAAGTCTACATTTTTTGTATAGCACTAAGGTTGCCCCAATAGAGCTAGAAAATCATCTACTTCAAATAACTCAAGAACTTAAAAATAAGCTTTGAAAGGTACTCCAAGAATATCAAATATTGTATTCTTAAGGATGTTAATTGGTAGAGTAAGAGTTTTATTAGCCATAAACAACACATGTGGTGATGGTTGTAATTTTGGACTAGCCATTTTTCACCATGCATCCTTTGTGAGGATGTTAACCTCAATGCTAGTTCAACCAAGATATCTTGAATCACCCATCCATCAATGGTAGCATTCACTAGTATCTCCTTATCATCTACAGGGATAGGAGGAATAGGAACTTCTTGTTACCAAGCATGATTCAATCGACAATCTTTAATTGGCCAAAGTAATTGAGTTTGAGCATTAATTGGTGTTTTTACCTAATTTCCAAGCCAATTACTTAATTATGGGATAATGTCTTCATCCAACATATGCTTGAAAACCTCTTGGAAATCATCTCACACTACGTTTTAAGGTTTTATGGCCTTTTGTAGATTAGCATATTGTATTGCTTCTTTGTCCTTAAGAAAATGAATTTCTCTTTGTAATTTTCATACCAAAATCATAGTATCCTAGAGCACATACCTCTATTGTTGGGCATCAAGATACTTCCTTGCATGAGGATCTTCGTGTTGTATCTTCTCAATAAAAGGAATATATGTAGACTAAGATTGTCCACCTTTATGTGTAGTGATATTAACTTATTGAGTTATCATGGTGATAGAGCATGGCTGCTAGTGAGGTTTCTTAATATGAATCATACTAGCACCCTTTTCATTTCTTTCTTTAGTGATGAATGTGTATAGGTTAGGACATTCTTTCAATCGATACTCCTTTTTACAAAAATAACATGTTAGATAGACTGGACAATCTTACTTATAGTGATCTAGAGATCCACATTCATAACATGTTCTTGGTGGGAAATAGCCACCTCCTCATCCTCGTCCTCAGCCTCATCGATGATATCCACCATTATCTTGATCATTGGAAATGAAAGTTTAGCATGTACCACATACATGTGCCTCATAGATATCACTAATTATCTAGTAATCAATTATGTCATAGGTGTAGGAATCACATATTTTATAGTATTCAAACACTTTAAAATGTGTATCCCATTGTAAGAGAGGACAAGAGTGTACATCATGTTCATGATAAATTTCACATGATTGATTTAGTATAGTGCAAATTTTTTTGCATGGGTAGTTACTTCTATTATGACCTTCAAAATCATAATCAGTACACCAAAGACCATTATGAGTATTATTGGGTGAATATTTTGTCAATCAGTGTATCGATCAACAAAATAGGTCTGATCAACCATAGTAGGAAGATTGGTCGGCCAGGTGTGCAGCTTTACTACATCAACTAGAGACAAATCTCTCCTCTCATCAAGGGGAGGTTCCCTATAGATACGTAGGAGCTATATACAATATAAATAAGTAGAAAATAACACATGGGGGCAGGATAAACCATCCATCTCTCTTTTTTTAGAGATGATGCACACAGATAAAGGAGAAAATCTTGGTGTAAACACTGAAGGCACTTCTCTTCTTTTAGAAGTGTTCTTGTAGGAAATAGCAGGAGTTTCTTTTAGATAGTAAAGTAACCAGTGACTAAAGGGCGTAGTAACAACAGGATGAAGCAGAACACAAAGTTTCCACCTCAACTGCCCAAAGAGTATATCACAAAGGATAATGAGGGCACAAATTCACCCCAAAATCCTCAACACAAAAAGAAAAAAAAAACACAGACTGAAAACAATTGTGAAAGCACAAAGTCTTCCCACAGTTGGTTTCAGGACACTTCCCTATTACCTTCACTAATTCTACTTACCAAATTAAATGAATAAGGACACCTTCAAAAGATAGACATAAGAATGATCTTCTAAAATGATACAAGTCATAACAACACAAAGTTTGTAAAAAAACTTGCTTTCTCATTCAAATAAAACTGAAAATGAAATTACAACCTGAGCTCAAAGTCTCAGTCTTCTTTCAAAATGGGCAGAGTTTCGCTCTTGTAAAAAAAATGAAAATCTCTTTTACAAATGAGAGAATTAACAAACTTATAGCCACTATGCAAGGATTAGCACCTATTTCCATGGGACGGCCCATGCTATATTCAATGTCTTTAATGCATCTCCAGTTTTTTTTTGAGAGACCATGTTGAGAACAGTGCACTGCCATAACTATGGCGTTTCCTTTCATTTGATATGTCTCCTCCTTAATATGGACCATCTGGTCCTTTGCATATTTGTCTTTACTTCATGGAAGAAAATAGGCCATGTCCTTGGTTTGGTGTGCTTAGAAGTCTACTCGATCCACTATTCCACCTACTAGAAATAACTCTTTCAAAGACATTTTTGGTCCTTTGCATTGATCTTCTCTCTTTGAGTCTTCGGGCTCTCTTTCTAGTCAATCGCTTGATTCAGGTTGAACCTTGAACCCGTTGAACCACTAAAAGTTCATCAGTTCATTGGTTCATTCTGTCTCTTTTGTTCTATCACTTTTTGGTTCAATTGCTTCTTTGTTCCTTGGCTGAACCATGCGTTGAACCACTTGTTTGCTACTTCTCTCTTGACTGAGGCCACCTTTGAACTTTTGAACCTATGAACCATTAAACTTTGAAATCTTTCAGTTCAAAGTTCAATCAGTTCATTGGTTTATTCTATGTTTTGCTTAAATTCTACTTCCTTTATCTTTCTAAGCTCTAGTTGAACCTTTGAACCTTGAACCCATTAAACCTTTTGGTTCAATGGTTCATTCGGTTCATTCAGTTCATTTGTTGAATCCGCTTTTTGTCTAAGTCCATGAAAGTTCCTTTCTGCATCTTTGTTCAATCTTTTAAAATGGTCCTTTTTCTGTCGCCAAGTGCCCCCCACAAGGGTACTTATCCTTCGGGGTTCAACTTCCCCAGTGGGTTCTTACTTCTTCGGCAGGCTTTTTTCATCGGGCAAAAAGCCCAAAAGAATTCCTTTAGACAAAATGTTTGAAGGAAAGTTTCTTGTTACTTGGCCATTCATTCTTTCCTATTTCTTCAAACTTTTTCTTTGGGTGAATTCCTTCAGACAAAAAGTTTGAAGGAATTTTGCCTTAACATTTTTCCAAGAATATCTTCCTGAAAGTATTCTTTCAGCCTCTTGGACTTAGCCATTTCCATCGGACAAAAAGTCTGAAAGAATTGTTCCTTTTGGGCCTTTGAACAAATTCGAAGGAATTCTGTATTTTCTTTGACCTTCGAACCAATGATGCCTACCCTCTGCACAGGCACTTGCCTTTTTCACTTTCGGGCGGCCCCTTGAACCTGCCAATTTAACCAACTTTGGTTCAATGGTTCAATAGGCTCATCCTTCATTATTTGGCTAATTCCTTTTGATCTTTTGCACCAAGCGCGTTAAACCAACTTGGTCATTGAACCCATTGAACCTTTGAACTAAAGTGGTTCAAATTTCAATGGTTCAAGCCTTCGTCCTTTATCATTTTCTGATTGAACTCTTTTGATTGATTCGAGGCACTGAACCAATCCTAGAAATGACTAAGTGTTAGAAACTTGTTCTTTTTGACTGAACTCACCTGTAAAAGCTTTTTAACCATTGAACCTGTGAATCATTTTATAAAAAAAGCCTAAAAATGAGGAATTTGAAAGCTTAGAACAAATTTTCAGAAGGGAAGAGAGAAATTTTGGTCTGTGCAAGGCCAAAATAGTTCTTAGGTTGTCCCAAAAATGAGTGGCATTTTTTGGGACAATAACTGGCTCCAGTTGGGGAACTACCTTCAGTTGGAAACTTGAAACACAATTGAGGGGAGTAGAAACTAGAATCTCCAGTGCCTTGAAGTGTGCCATTAGGCTATGGAGTCACGCTACCCAAGAAGAAAGGCTCCAAAAATGAAAACAAAATAGAACAAAAGACTATACAAATATACATATGTACAGGGGAAATCATCTGATACTTCAAGAGTTGAAGTGCTTCAAATGTTGTCCATTGTGAGGCAGAGAAAAGAGAGTGACATCTTGATACTTCAATAGAAAACTATTTTTACCATTGAGCTGATGAATAGTAAAAGGGCCCCTCCACAGGGAATCAAACTTTTCGTACATCCCCTTTGGTTCTCTTCTCTTGTCCCATAGCAAGACTTGATCTTTAACCTAGAAATCATGATTCTTTGCCTTCTGGTCGAAGAGCTTCTTCACCAAACTTTGATGGGTGGTAATTCGGTCCACCACTATAGTTCTCTGCTCATTCAGCTTAGTAAGGCACATGATCCTCTTCTCAAGTGAGCTCTCATACATTTGATCTTCAATCACCTTAGCCAATTTCAATGCTGGCAATTCCAAAGTGATTGGTATCTTAGCATTGACACCATACAGAAGTTGGAAGGGAGACATACCAATTGATCTCTTTGGTGTAATTCTGTCTACCCATAGAGCATCAACCAATGCCTTATGCCAAGTCCTTTGGTTGTCATCCACCAGCTTCTTAATGAAAGTCACTAAAATTTTATTGCTTGACTCAGCCTGTCCATTCCCTTATGGAAAGTAATAAGAGGAATGGGAGAGTGTAATTCCATAGTAGAAGTAGAATTGAGTAATCTCCTGAGAAGTGAAATAGGCTACATTGTAAGTGATAATTTTGACTAGGACCCCAAACCTAGACATGATGTTCTCTTTGAGGAAATTGCATACTACTTCTGAAGTATAATGTTTGGTTGGAACTACTTCCACCCATTTGGTGAAGTAGTCTATTATCGTGAGGACATAGTCATGTCCAACACTTGATGATGGGTTTATAACTCTAATAAAATCAATTCCCCATTTCTAGAATGGCTCCTCTATGATCATTAGTTTGAGGGGCAGGGCAACTAGTTTGGGCCTTCCAACAAACTGCTAGCATAGTTCACATCCCCTGACCCACTTGTATGCATCTCAAAAGAGAGTTGGCCAATAATACCTGGCTCATAAGATCTTATGGGCAGTCACAAGGGCAAAAAAATGTCCTCCACAGGTTGAATTGTGAAAGGACTTCAGAAGTTGGCTTTGTTGCTCCTTGTCCACATAGTGAAGGAACGTTCCATCAAGGATCCTCTTGTACAAGCCGTTGTCCCAGAGGACAAAATTAATAGCTTTCAACTTGATGATTCTCCTTTATTTATAAGATAGGTGAGTAGGAAATTCACCATAAATAAGGAAATGAGCAATACCTGAATACCACTCATCTGTGGTGGAGACAAAAAGGACTGTTGGTGTGTCACCCACTTCTAGTTCTTCACGCTCTATTCCTCTTGGCTAGTTATGAGCAATTAGTTGGCATAGCCCCTTTTCACATACCAGCTTTGTTGGCTTGATGATCAGATCAAACTTTTGAATCTTTGCAACCCAATTGCCTCTTTTCATCCTAAACTCCTGCTGAGTCAGTATAGATTTCATTGTGGTGTCATGGACCAAGGCAATAACTCGAGAATTGAGGATGTAGAAATGAAAATGTTTCACAGCCTTCACCACTGCATAAGTGTGTTTTTCCATATTTGAGTATTTTAGCTCATGAGCTTTGAGAGGACAGCTCATGAAAGAAATGGAAGATTCCATACCTTCTTTATTATATTGAACCATAATTGTTGAAAGCGTATGTTCTGAAGCATAGCTGTAAATGGTGAACTCTTTGCTATAGTCCGATTAAGCCAAAATTAGAGCATGGGCAATGGCAATCTTGATATCCTCAAAAGCTGACTTGCCTTTTTTAGTCCAGCTGAAGGTGGCCTTTCCCTTCATCATGTTTACAATGTGCCTGGTCTTTTCAGCAAATTTGGGGATGAATCTCCATAATAAATTCACCTTTCCAAAGAAAGAGTGAACATCAGTCTTGCTTGTGGGCAAGGAAAGTTCTTAGATAGACTTGAATCTGTCTAAGTCAATCTTTATGCCTCTTTTAGACACAACATGTCTAAGAAGTTTCTCCTTTATTACTCTAAAAACTGACTCCTTGGGATTTAAGGAAATGCCATTCTGGTAGTAGCATTCTAGCACTTGCTGCAAATGGCTCACATGATCTAGGCGATGCTTAGAGAAGACACTCAAGTCATCAAGATAAACTATGATGAACTTACGCATCTCATCCTCGAAGGCAAGGTCCATTGCTCTTTAGAAGGTGGCACCAGCATTTATCAAGCCAAAAGGCATCCTTTTATATGCAAATGTGCCCCAAGGTGTGGTGAAAATAGTCTTATGCTGGTCTATTTCACCAAATTTGACCTGATTATATCTTGAGAAGCCATCTAGCATTGATAACATCTCCAAGCTCGTTACTATCTGTAACACTTGATCCATGATTGGCAAAGGATAATTATCCTTCAAGGATGCCTGATTCAAATTCCTAAAGTCCACACAACGGCGAATTTCACTATTCTTCTTCCTTACAAGCACTATATTGGCAATCCATGTGGAATGATGGATTGGGAAGATTAACCTGGCATTTAGCATTTTTTGTATCTCAAATAAAATAGTACCTAATATTTATGGATTATAATGCCTGGACTTTTGCTTGTAAGGTGTTGAATCAGCCTTGAGAGGGATGTTGTGTCAAATTTCGTCAAGCCGGAGTGATTTTAGGTTAGCATAGGAGTACGCTAAGACATCCATGTATTCATTGAGTAAAGAGGTGAACTTGAAATGCTCTTCAGGAGTACAACATTTCCCAATGTTCACCATCTTGGGGTCTTCTTTGGTTCCTAGATTTACTTGATCAAACTCCTAAGATGAGCTTGAATCCATTGGCTATTGTCTGATGAATCTATCATGCTTATCAAATAGCTTCTCAAGGAAAACCAAGCCTTTGAGAATCTTATTCCCTTTCAGTTGCAAGAACTCCTCACATGTGTTTGCATTTGATTTAGGAGCTATTTCACACTTCTGAGGTTCACTGCCTTCAAAATGTAGTCATTCAAAGCTATCTTTTTACTCCAAGAAGGCAATGATTTGGTCATCATTATTAAAAACCTACCAATAACTAGCATTATCAGGTACACTAGGCTTGAAATACCAGCTCAACCATGTACTTGTCTCCTTTAAAATATGGGTGGGGGAATAAGAGAGTAGATAAAATAGCCAATGCATCCCCCTAGTCATTAAATTCTCTGGGAACTACAGAGATGCTAAAAGCATCAAAGTCTTCAAGCTGGTCCCAGACTAGATTGCGGTAATGACATAATATTTCATTCTTAGTTTGGTACAGGTTATATACTTAACAAACCACTAGTTCGGCATCTCCTTTAGCATGAAGGAGCTTGATGCCTTTGTCTCGAGCGGCTCTCAATCCAAGAAATAGGGACTCATATTTAGCTGTGTTATTCATGTTGCTAAATTGCAATTTATAAAATGAGGGAAAAATATCTCCTTGAGGAGATATTAACACAACCCCAGCTCCTAAACCAGTGGAAGAGCAGCTACAATCAAATTCAAAAACCCATACCTCATTTGATACTAATTTCCTTTTGGATTCTTCTTCACCCCAGGGTAGAGATACTTCCACACTTGCCTTATGCTCAGCGAATTCGTCTGTTGTTCCAGTTGAATGCATTTCCAGGCTATCATCTGTAAGAGCTTCATTCGATGTCTCATGAACTCCTTTCGTGTATAAAAAGTAGTTACCCATGCCTGAAGACTCAAACAAAATTTGAGCTTTAGGTGCTAAGGTTTGGGTAACCACATATTTTGGTTCTTTCTCAGGGAGCAGCCTCTTCATAACACCTTTGACTAGAATCCTCACCTCTAATAAATCCATGCTCAATTCACCACCAACATTCTTACAAAAATTCCACCCAAGAAGGATGCCATATGATGCTGGGACATCTGCTACCAAGATAGTCATCTTGATTCTTTTGTTTGGAAAGGTATCAAACGCAAATTGGGCATCTTTAATTTGTCCTAGCAAAGGCACTTGCTTGTTCTCCATGGAGAAGCATCTACCAAAATTTTTGGTCAATGTGAGGTCAAGGGATTTGGCCACTTTAGTAGGCATGACATTGTCTGAAGCTCCAGAATCAATGATGTAATTATTTAGCTGATGTCCATTTATCAGTAATGAGACATAAAAAGGTTCAGTCCTACCAGGAGTAGCAGGGGGAGTGATGACAAGGTTTTTTCTGGTGGGTGCATTCTTGGCAGCATCATGTGTCACTATGGGAATTGCTCGTTCAACAGGGATGTTTTGGTTTTTAACACATTGAACCAGTCTGTCTAATTACTTGGGATGGGACTACAGAAATTCAAATTTAGACATTTGAATTTTGGTTCTCTTTATATGGTCAATGATATCAAATTTCTAGAATGAGCTAGGAGCAGAGGATGGGAGTTCATCCTTTTTATTTTTGAAAGAGGGAGGATTGGACTATAAAATTAAAGTAGAAGGTGTAGGGGAATTTGGGGTACTTACCTTTCTTGAAATCACCAGGTCCTTTGGCTAGAAAGGAAGAGTGGATCCCCACTTAGCAATTGAAACTATTGGTTGAGGTCATTCCTCTACTTTCTCCTTATCAGCTTGTTGAGTTGATTGATTCTTGGACCGGGTGAATATAACATATGACCCCTCAGGTGTATTGCCTTCACTCCTGGGTTCATCTTGATAGTTCAGGAAACCAATATGGGAGTCATCAGCTAATTCATCTTCTTCCTCAGTGAAGAGATTAGCACCATCTTCAGGATTTAACTCAAGTTGGAATGAGAAATTTGCTTCAGCTTCTAGATATCCAATTGTAGAGTTGTTTGGAGGCACTTCAAGGGTGAGGTTCCTCTGTGGAGGAGGAAGGCAATTTTGTTGTCCTTGATTCTTGGCAGCATTTCTTTGGTATGCCTAATTTTGAAATGTCCTCCTGGGCATATCTCTATATGTAGGAGCAGATGACATCCCTTGCACCACTTGCTTTCTAAGAGCTAGCATTTTATTTGCTAGCTTTTGTACCATTGAATCAGTGGTGACTGTAGGTGAATACTCAGAAGATGAAGAGGATTTACCTTTATTAGGGTCTCTCCTTATCTTTCCTACTAAGATAAGGTCATCTTCTACCTCAGTAGCCAAGTCCTAAGTAGTAGCAAGGTTTATGTGTCTGGCTCGTCTCAGCAAGAAACTTACTTCAGGCAGTTGTGAGTTGATGAAGAAGCATTTGAGGTTCTGAGGTGTCAGCTGGGCAACCATGGGAATCTTGTGCCTCAGCTTGTCAAACTTGGAAATAAAATCCCTCATAGGCTCATGAGGCTCTTTCTTCATTTGAGTGAGCTAGGCCAGCAAGGCATGTGCATCTTTTACAGGCTTGAACTTGGCTTCAAATTTATCTTTCAGAGTGTCCCAATCAGTCACTAATCTAGCTTGTAGGTGGTAGAACTAGTCTATAGTAGTGCCTTGTAGTGTCTCCATGAACAGCCTGACCGCTATGTCTTTAAATTCCACCCCTATTACATTGCAAGCTATGCTGAAAGCTGCAATGTGTTCATCAAGATGAACCTTCCCATCACCAAAGAATTTGGGAAAATTCTTCCTTGAACTATGTGGAAGCTCATGCAGACGTGGATTCAAATTTAGGGGACCAAAATAATTACCCCAGGGGCCTTGAGCCATGATTTGATTATGCAAAAGTATGATCACTAATCCAGGTGGAGTGTGGATAGGTAAAGCTCAGCCAGCAGTAGAAAAAAAATCTTTGCCTTGTGTTGGTGGCCTGGTAGGGCTAGGAGGAAGACTCTTAGTTCATCTAAGGTGAGGTTGTGGAGTAAACAACTCAAAATTACTCTATTGCACTAGCTCAAAAGTAGAGTCAACAACACTTTGGGATTTTTGGCCTCTGGTATAACATGGAGTTGCCAGATTATAGAACAAAAAATGGAAAAGAGCAGGATCTGCTTTAACTTGAAGTTTGAGACTTCAAACTATGCACTCTTCCCCAGTGGAGTCACCAAAAACTGTTGGGTGAATATTTTTTCAATCATCATACTGATCAAGAAAATAGGTCTAATCAACCATAGTAGGAAGATTGGTCAGCCAGGTGTGCAACTTTACGACATTAACTGGATACAAATCTCTCCTACCATCAAAGAGAGGTTCCATATAGATACGTAGGAGCTATATACAATATAAATAAGTATAAAATAACACATGGGGGTAGGATAAACCATCCATCTCTCTTCTTTTAAAGATGATGCACACAAACAAAGGAGAAAATCTTGGTGTAAACACTGAAGGCACTTCTCTTCTTTCAAAAGTGTTTTTGTAGGAAATAGTGAGAGTTTCTTTCAGATAGGAAAGTAACCAATGACCAAAGGGTGTAGTAACAGCAAGATGAAGCAAAACGTAAATTTTCACCTCAACTACCCAAAGAGTATATCACAAAGGATAATGGGGGCACAAAGTCGCCCCAAAATCCTCAACACAAAAAGAAAAAAAACACAGACTGAACGCAATTGTGAAATCACAAAGTCTTCCCACAGTTGGTTTTAGGACACTTCCCTATTACCTTCACTAATTCTGCTTACCAAATTAAATGAATAAGGACACCTTCAGAAGACAAACATAAGAATGATATTCTAAAATGATACAAGTCAGAATAATACAAAGTCTATAAAAAACCTACTTTCTCATTCAGATGAAAATGAAACTGAAATTACAACCTGAGCTCAAAGTCTTAGTCTTCTTCTTTCAAAATGGGCAGAGTTTTGCTCTTGTAAAAAAAATGAAAGTCTCTTTTAAAAATGAGAGAATTAACAAACTTATAGCCACTATGCAAGGATTGGCACCTTTTTCCATGGGATGGCCCATGCTACAGTCAATGTCTTTAATGCATCTCTAGTTTTGTCTAGAGAGACCATGCTGAGAATAGTGTGTTGCCATAACTATGGCGTGTCCCTTCATCTGATATGTCTCCTCCTTAATATGGACCGTCTGGTCCTTTGCATATTTGTCTTTACTTCATGGAAAAAAATAGGTTACATCCTTGGTTTGGTGTGCTCAAAAGTCTACTCAATCCACTGTTCCACCTACTGGAAATAACTCTTTTGAAGACATTTCTGGTCCTTTGCATCGATCTTCTCTCTTTGAGTCTTTGGGCTCTCTTTCTAGTCGATCGCTTGATTCAGGCTGAACCTTGAACCCATTGAACCACTGAAAGTTCATCAGTTCATTGTTTCATTATGTCTCTTTTGTTCTATCACTTTTTGGTTCAATCACTTCTTTTCTCCTTGGTTGAACCATGCATTGAACCACTTGTTTGTTGCTTCTCTCTTGACTGAGGCCACCTTTGAACTTTTGAACCTATGAACCATTAAACTTTGAACTCTTTCGGTTCAAAGTTCAATCAGTTCATTGGTTTATTCTGCATTTCGCTCAAACACTGATTCCTTTATCTTTCTAAGCTTTGGTTGAACCTTTGAACCTTGAACCCATTGAACTTTTTGGTTCAACGATTCAATGGTTCATTCGGTTCATCCATTGAAGCCACTTTTTGTCTAAGTCTGTGAAAGTTCATTTTTGCATCTTTGTTCAAGATTTTAAAATGGTCCTTTCTCTATCACCAAGTGCCACCCACAAGGTTACTTGTCTTTCAGGCTTCAACTTCCCCAGTGGGTTCTTACTTCTTCAACGGGCTTTTTTTGTCAGGCAAAAAGCCCAAAAGAATTCCTTCGGACAAAATGTCTGAAGGAAAGTTTCTTGTTACTTGGCCATTTGTTCTTTCCTATTTCTTTGGACTTTTTCTCTAGGTGAATTCCTTTGGACAAAAAGTCTGAAGGAATTTTGCCTTAACATTTTTTTGATAAAATCTTCCCTAAAGTATTCTTTCGGCCTCTTAGACTTAGCCATTTCCATCAGACAAAAAGTCTGAAAGAATTGTTCATTTTGGGCCTTTGAACAAATTCAAAGTAATTTTGTCTTTTCTTTGACCTTCAAACTAATATTGCCTTCCCTCCGCACTGGCACTTGACTTTTTCGCTTTGGGGCAGCCCCTTGAACCTGCCAATTGAACCAACTTTGGTTCAACGGTTCAATGGTTCAATAGACTCATCCTTCGTTATTTGGCTAAGTCCTTTTGATCTTTTGCACCAAGCGCATTGAACCAACTTGGTCATTGAACCCATTGAACCTTTGAACCAAAGTGGTTCAAAGTTCAATGGTTCAAGCCTTTGTCCTTTATCGTTTGCCGATTGAACTCTTTTGATTGAACTGAGGCACTGAACCAATCCTGGAAATGACTAAGTGTTAGAAACTTGTTCTTTTTTACTAAAATCACTTGCAAAAGCTTTTTAACCAATTGAACCTATGAATCCTTTTATGGAAAAAGCTTTAAAATGAGGAATTTGAAAGCTTAGAACAAATTTTGAGAAGGGAAGAGAGAAATTTTGGTCTGTGCAAGGCCAAAATAGTCCGTAGGTTGTCCCAAAAATGAGTGGCATTTTTCAGGGACAACAAGTATCATACACATTGTTTGTAGTTAGTTTCTCTAATTATGATGCCATTGAAGCTATTTGAGCTTACATAAAAGGACTGATTCTGGTCTCAATACCACCAATATTTTTAGCATGGAGGATAACTTTTAAAGCTTTACATGGGTTGGTAAAGGTATTTTAATATAATTTTCATCTAAATAAAAGCAACAAACCTCCCATAAACCACTGGGAATTCTAATAAACATTAATTTCAAAATAAATATTTGACAAAAGTGTTTTAAACCATGCATCATTCTCCCATACACTCTAAGTGAGATCCTATTTTATATCTTTCAGTGTGGCAATACTTTGTTTCTCAAATTTGTGAATATCAAATTCTTGACTAAATGTCATCTTGAGATGATCATAGTCAATTAAATCTTATTGAGGGTCCAATTTTATATATCACTTATGTTCCCTTTCCATGAGTGTGGTTACGAATCACATGGCCTTTTTCTCAAAAGAAGTTATGCTTCATGCCCTCCAAATGAGTTCACATTTATGAACATGATCCACAACATTATCCACACCTTGATATTCTAGTAGATGAAGCATAATTTCATAATATACCATTGGTAGTTAAGGTGTTTATTTTTATGGCTATTGAGAACCCCCAGATCTTGTTCCTTGAGGGGGAAGTCCACCACTTCCTCTTGTGTCACCTCCTAGTCCACCCCTAATGCCTCCAACAGTAACACCCATGGCATGGTGCACAGTAATTAGTTGATTAATAATACTTGAACATGTACTCTATCCACTATAAATGCCAATTCCACTAGGTATACCAAGTTGGGCCATGAAATTCACTTGAAGAGGAAGATAAAGTGTTAATTTAGTATGAGATAAAATCAGCTCAGCTATAATTTCCCTTATAGGATTAGTTTTTTATTATACACTATTTATATCCCAATTATGTATAAGTAATTCATCTAATTAAAAATCATGAGTGTGTACTATGGTTGGGGAACTTGTGTGGTTCAAATGTAGTTCTCCAGTCTCTTTTATCTAGTTAGTTTCTCCTTTATATGATAAAATTCACATTGGGCATGGTTCGAAAGTGGTTAAGTCCTTGTGCCTTTTGCTTCCCTATAGATCCTAATATAACTTCTTGAGTTTTCTCATTCCCTTCCTATGCTACTTCTACATATGATCCTTTGTTGAGCTTCATCATATTTACACTTTCATAATGCTCACTGATTGGCTACCATTCTAAACCTAAAAATTCTTTACCAACACCTCTACATTCCCCTTCCAACTACGTGTCTCATGAAAGGATGGATTTATCCCTCTATTAGTAGAGTTTTGAGTTCACAATCAATAAATAACTTATTTACTTCTAGTGGGAAATGTCTAATTTACTAACCACATGGTTCTTTGATGAACTATAACTTGGCTTCTTTAGGATGAGTAAGTGGTTATAGCATGTTCAAAGATGTATCTATTAAATACTCCTCTCGACCATATATTAATATCCCATGTCCATGATGTTCCTAGTCATGATAAAGTCCTTTGACATTCAATCATCCAAGCTTGTTTCCTACCAAAACTTCATGATCAACGTTGAGCATAGGCAGAGATCCAAACATGCAAATGAATAGGGACTTTGACAAAGAAGATTTCATATAATGAGTTGTAGAGATGTTGTTCCACCCATACACATGCATAAATTATTGGTTCAAGATATGGAACCACAAAATTATCCTCAACCTTGATAATCCATTGTTTAATACTTTCAAGGATAAATGTTAAAGCATCTTCCATTAATGTGTAATAAGCATTATGAGCCCTGGTAATGGAACCAAAATTTTAGGTTTATTTTATTTATCACATTTATATAGGCACTAAATTATATCCCTAACAAGCTTATGTGTTGGCCTTTCATGCAAGACTAAGGTCTTATGCGCTCACCTGAAGCATACAGCAAGAGATTGGTTCCTATGTGTTATGTTGCTTAGTAACACACTAGTCATATACTTGATTATATTGATAAATTTGATTATAAATTACATATAAAAAGAAATGTACGACTATAGACCTTAACTCAATAATCGCAACCAAAATGAACATGAAGATAAATTCCATGAAGTTCAATGGATTGTCTATGCAAACTTATATAATCCATGTTCTATAAATCTCATAATGAATGATAAGCCATAAATTAGTCAATGAAAATCCATTGTTAATACTTAATTATCAATTCTCATAAATATAACATCTAAACTAATTTTAATATCCATAATTCTATATTATGTAGTTACTATATGATATTCATGATCAGTCACCTCACATCAATGCACACAGGTATTTATACTTTTTTTTCCTTGACCAAGTAGTTACATAATAAATGACAAAAGGGTGATTGGCTAATGATCTATTAATATACTAATAATCATGGAAGTATTTTACTTGTTTTCTCCTAAGGACTCGAGCCTTTTTTCCCCCTATATTCTTATTCAATGTTAGATCCTTGCTGCCAAATGTCCTCCTTATCATGGACTAGTGTAAAACTCATAATGATTAAAGTCTAGATTGTCCTTTAGAACTACTCCTAAACTATCTCCCACTTCCCTCACATGCCACAATATTTTTTCTATTGTTCAAAGTCCTATGCTCTCGAGTTATCTATAGTTATGTTCTATCTTTGACTAGGTCTTCTTGCATTGTTATCTTTCATGCTTTTATCCTCACACCTTGATGGTTCTACACCATGGTCTTCCTACACCATGCTAGTTTCATGTCATGGTCTTCATATGCCATGTTTTTCTCACATCATGTCGATTCCACACCAAAAGCCAAAATACTTAGTCATAATTTGGGGTCTAACAAATTAGATCAAATAGCTCAATTTAGTTGTTTAAGAAAGAGATCTATAAAAAAAACTAGATCGACCAACTCAATCTAGTTGACTATGATTGGAAAATTAAAAATGTAATGGTTGAATTCATGTTGGGTTCACTAGAATGTATGTAACAAATTAGGATGAATTTGTAACTTATCATACTTAGTGAATTTAAAACTCATAGAAGGTAATCTTACCAACAACTCATTGCATAGCTATTTATATCAGACCATTACTGATTTAGATCCACTAAACCTACCTAAGATATTTCTTATCACACAATACCACTAGGGTTCTAAAGCCTCTAGTCAAGTATTACCATATAATAACCCTAGCTAGGCCTAAAATATATAAAATAAATCTAAATCTAGTGGTCACTAAAGCTTGTGGCACAAAAGGGGATAGTTAATACTAAAAAAACATATAAAAAACAAATATAACTCTACTCAAGTCAATGTAGAGGTAAACTAAGCAAGGATTAAAACATTAAACCTATTACTTTGTGCAATATCTATCTACTAAATGAAATATTAAAATGTAGGAATACTTACTAGTGGACAAACCTATCATGCCTCAATCTATCCCTTGGCCAATGCTGCTTTGTAATAGGTTGTTGTGACTTTGTAAGGATCACACTATTTAAATCATCTCTAGGATAAAATACTCCTACTTTGTATCCAAGACTTTCCCATAAGGAAATATTCTTCCTTCTAAGGCAAAACCCTAAGTAATGACTCTTCAAGTGTAGAATTAGAATAATTATGAGATGTAATAATGTCAAATGATTGTTATTTTTTATTGGATTAAAGTGAGGGAGTATTTATAGCTAATGATTGACCCTAAACCCTCCTGAGAATTTAGCCAACATAATCAACTAGCTTGATCTTTTTAGGCAAAAAAAGTACCGATTAGATCTTAAACTAATTCAGTCAAGCCGACTTAGTTCAATAACATGTGTTGAATCCCTAAAAAGATCAACTTGGCTGATGTAGTAGGAAAATAAAAGAAAAGGGTGTTTGTTTAGTTAGGGGCTTTTTGGAAGGGGATTTGATTAGAAGAGTGGATGAATGGGTTTTAATTACTTAGGGAGTTGGATAAAAGTGACTTGTAGTGGTTTTAGGTATTAGTATAGGGATAAACAATCTTATGAAGAATCAAAGGTTTGTCCACACCTTTCTCGATGCACCCTTTAAGATGTGCATTCAGAGAGATCAAAATAAGATAGGTTCTTGCAAGAGAGAAAGCATTAGTAAATGATAAAGTTTAAAACTATTGTGTGTATATAGTTTATCTTGTCTTTATTTTTATTTGGTTTTGTATGTTATGGATATGGGTTTAGTTTGTATGTACTAGGACCTATAAGTATGAAAATATTTTATGGTAAGTTATCGAACATATCAAAATGAATCTTACTCAATTTTTCATATGTTATATTGATATTAGGAATAGTATTATTACTGTCACAATCATTTGGACTTTTTGAAATATTTGGTAATGGTATTTTCTCTATTTTCTTATTCTTTTGACCCTTCTCTTGATTTGAATTGTCTTTTAGTAATCATATTTATTATTTTGGCACTTGTGTTTTAAGAGAAGTACTCTTAATATGAGTGGATTGGTTGAGTGAGGTATCAATGATAGGGTGACCACTATCTTTGATACTTTAAAATTTATTATTAAATGTAAAACAACAATATGTATGATGCCCATACATTCTATGATATGCATAATAGTATTTTGATCTCCTTATAATATGTAGAGGAGCTATTTGAATCACTTTGTTTTGAAGCATTTCTCATAGGATTTCACTTGGACTCTAGTTATCTTTTTTTTCACTTTTTGAATCACTTGTTTTAGATGTATTATGTTATATCTTTTTGTTTGGATAAGAAACCTTGTTGGGTAAAAAAAATTTAAGATGAAGATGTAAACACATGATTAACACTAACATAGTTTGGATTGTGTATGTATGTAATATGATTTTGTAACTCTTTTATTAACTTGTTCTTACTGGTGATTTGATATTGTAGGATTTGATATTGTAATATGATCAAACCCTAGGTGTTTTGGATTGAATATGCATACATATATCATCTAGGGATTGAGGAAGGGATATAAATTTGTGTCTTTCCATGCAACTCCTAGTGTGTTCTAGGGTTTTTTTATTTTCCTGATCTCATAATTATTACAATTTATCTCAAAAGTTAGAATTTATTTTCCTAAAATAATATTTAATATGGATAAAATTTAACTTCTTCTTCCTCCTATCTTGAAGGATGGAGATAGCTATCATCCCTCTAACTAGGTCCATGTTATCAATCCTTCAAGGTGTAAGGTGGCCCATCATATAATTCTAAAATAGGGTAGCGAACACACCTTTCCTAAATCCTTAGATGGTACATGTATGTATATTCAATTTGAAGCACCTATGTTTTTTGCTTGTGAAGCCTTAAAAGATAAAAATACCAATATGAGCTAGTTAATAAAAGATTTACAAAATTAGATATTATTCATACAGAGTCCAAAATGTGTTAATCTTAATCATGTGTTTGCATCTTCCACTAGCAATGTTATACCCAATAAGGTTTATTATCCAAAATCAAAGCTAAGATAGAATACAACTAAAACCAATGATTCAAAAATTATGAAAAAGGATAATAAGAGTCCAAGTGAAATCCTAAGAGAAATGTTTTGAAATAAAGTAATTAAACTACCTTTGCTACATCTTATAAGGAGATTAAAATAATATTATGTTGACATGTTATTGTCATTGATGTCAAAGGTGACTAAAGACAAATGGTAGTATATGATATCTCAAGGTATATAACAGTGTTGCATTAATGAGAATTGTCATGAGTGATGTGAGCATGGAAGGTACAAGTCATGGAAGATGTTTGAAGATAACTAATGTCTACATAAGAATCATACTGTATTAAGAGTTTTAGGGTAAGCCATGTGAGATGATGTATTTTAATGTAAGAGATAATTTAAGGGTAACTAATGTATTATGAAGGCATGGAAGGAATAGGTCAAGGTGTCAAGTGCATTAGAATCTTGAGCCTAGTCATAGCATGGTGAAGGTATAAGCTAGTTACATGATGAGGTGAGTGATCTCAGGCATGTGAGTGATCCGAGCAATAATTTAGGTGATAATTCAGGTGATAGTTCCACCCTAATTGATGATAGAACTTCTGAGAGCCATAACTTTTGCACCGTAACTCCAATTGACTCATCGTTTAAACTATTGGAAAGCTAAGAATGAGGAGAACATAGTGAGATGGAATGGTGCTTTGCTCAATGAAGTTTGACCCCCAAAAACCCAATGAAAGTTCCTCAAATTCAATTTTAGTAGTGCAGTCTAAAAATAGTAAGTTTCTAAAAATAGTAATTCCTCAAATTCTGTATTGTTTTGAATTGTGGAAGTTGAACCACTTAATCTCCCTCGAGATTGGTGACCTTCCACATCCTCCCCCTACTTTTAAAATATGTATAAATGAAGATGTAACCCAAAATATAAAATTAGACATCTCTTCCCAGAGATAAGCATATATTTTTATTGTGATCTTGAGTAATAAAACATCTCTTCTCATAGAATTCATTGTTACTATGTTATTTATGTGTTCTTAAAATATTTATCAACCAAAACTTCTAAGTTTTGGGTCATTGAGAGATTTTTAAAGTTTTATTATCACTATTATGAGATGTAGACATACTTATAAGTGTTTCAAAGTGAGCCTACAGGGGTAGGAGCTTCAATCTAGGTCTACATCTAAACCTCTCTTAAACCCTATCTGGCATAATGAGGCATGAAGATGAGTTTTCAATGCAAGTTTGCATATGTGAGAATGGATAGAGGTATGTGCATGATATTACAAGGTAAGATTATTGATCATTGTCTTTCTTATTGGTTATGTTAAGGTTAATGTCAAGGTTCAAGTTAGCTTCAAGTTTTCAGTGTTGTCATTAAAGGTTCTTATGAAGGTATGATGATAAATAGGTCTACAATAGTGTTGTTGTGAGTAAGGCCAGTTGGCAATGTGTGTTGTGACAATATTATGAGAATTGAAGTTATGTAGGGTGAAAGAGAGTATTGCATTGGTTATGAGTTTTCTTGTCTTATTTCCATTGTTGAGAAATAAATAGGTAGAAGGTCTTTGAGGTCCAGTGCTTAAGTAGCCTAAGCCTAGTCATGACATGAAGAGACCATGTGAGAAGGTATGACCATGGTGGCTTGGTGAGATTAGTGAAAATAGGCATAATTGGTTATATTAGGTTTATTAATTATGTGATTGAGGTGGAGAGTGCATGGAAAGAGGCATCAAGGTCAATTTTAAGGCCTAATGTGGTTTAAAGGGCAAGGTCTAAAGAGAAAAGAGAGAGAGAGTGGAATAATGAGGGGTCATGATGATATTTAAAGGTGGTTGAGATCATGTAAGCATTGAAAAATGTGATTCAAGTTTTTTAGGCATGTGTATGAAGTTTAAGGTTCTAGTTTGAAGGACAAGGCATGAAAAGTTATTTGGAGGTCTCTTGAGTGCTTAGAATGAAGGATTCTCAACCCGAAAAGGTTTTTATTATCCTCATTAGCTCATAAAACCTTTGAATTAGAACCTAATTAGCTCATGGTATATTAGGAATGGTCCTATCTCAAAATTCTAGGCATTATTTTTTGGATTTAAGGGCTATGCTTTATGAACGATCATTAAGCATGGAAACTAGTTTAAACCCTCTTAGAACACTAATGAAGACCCAATGTTGAAGATGTTGATCAAAATGTTAAGGTGTGGAGCTAAAACCTTCACCAGATGAGTGGATGCTGAAGTTGCTGGATTTACACAGTCGTCGATGACGGCAAGGAGTCGACCAGTAGCTGCTGATGTCGGTCATTTATCAGCCGACGTCGGTCATGTGCAGGCAAATAGGGACCGATGTCGGTCACCTGTGCATCCAAAAAGTCTATTTTCATGGATGAAATAGATTGTTTGCATGATAAGTTTAGTTGTTAGTTGTAAGTCTACATTTTTATTTTTGGCAAGACTGTTTTAAGCCTTTGATTAGGAGGTGTATCTAATGGTTGTTAATGCATTGCTCATGATCCCTAATCTTATATAATAGGGATAGATCTTCATAGCTTGTGTACTTGTGAAAGTGTAAGAAAGAATAGTACAAGACATATTTTATATGTGTGTATCAATCCAAGTTGTTGGAATTAATTGTAAACTCTTGAGGGAAAGAGATCTATACATCTGAGAGGTGTGAGAAGAAAGTGTGTAGCTTCTTCATTGTATTTCCTTCTGGAAGAGTTTAATACAAGTTTTTAGGGTGGTTTCTTATATCTCTTATTCTTTTCTATTTCTGATTTTAGTTGCTTTCAATTCTGGTTTAATTTCGTGTTTTGCTTACATAAAAGTAATCAAGTTTGTTGGTTGATCCCCAACAAGTGGTATCAGAGCTCAGGTTAACTAACAAGTGTTTCAAATCTGGTTAGTGTTTGTTGATTACAGGTCACTCACAAGGGTTTCTGTTTGAGTGGGAGAAGCAATGGCAGAAGAAAGTAAACTGAGAATGGAGAAGTTTAATGGCAAGAATTACCAATTATGGAGAATGAAGATAGAGGATTATTTGTATCAAAAAGATCTATACTTACCATTGGGTGGGGTTGATAGAAAGCCCAAAGATATGGAAGATGAAGAATGGGAAGTTATTGATAGAAAGGCTCTTGGATCTATAAGATTGAGTCTGGGATCTTCTGTGATTTCTAACTTGTCATAGGCAAAAACAATGGTAGAGTTGATGGACACTTTAGCAAATTTATATGAAAATCCTTCAGCTTCAAATAAGGTATATCTTATGAAGCAGTTATTTAATTTGCAAATGTAGGAAGGTGGATCTGTATCTAATCATCTTAATGATTTCCATGGAATTTTAAATCAATTAAATTCAGTCAAAATAGTTTTTGATGATGAAATTAAAGCTCTTTTAATTTTATGCTCTTTGCCTAAAAGTTGGCATAGTTTAGTAATGGCAGTTAGTAATACTGCATCTGCTACAAATATCTTAAAAGTAGATGATGTTGTTAGTGTAATCTTGAATGAAGAGACTCGCAGGAAAAGCATAGGGGAATCATCAGGTAATGCTTTAAGTTTTGAAAGCAGGGGGAGGCAAAAAGAGAAGAGCAAGCATGGGAGATCAAGGTCTAAGTCAAAGGTGAGCAATAGATCCAAATCTAAAAATGGAAAAAGAAAGATAACTTGATGGAATTGTGGAAAGAGAGGACATGCAAAGAAAGATTGATGGTTGAAGGTTAATGAAGAGAATCAGCATGAAGGTAATGAAGAAGCAAAAGTTACAGGTATTGTTGCACAAGATGCTCTTTCACTTTCTTTGCATAATAAAATAGAATCTTGGGTTTTAGATTCTGGGGCCTCTTTCCATGCTACCCCAAATAGAGAATTTTTCAATGATTATATCCAAGGAGATTTTGGAAAAGTTTATTTAGGGGATGATGAGCCTTGTAAAATTATTGGCAAAGGAAAAGTGCAGCTGAAATTGTAGAATGGAAACACATGGGTGTTGAAAGATGTCATGCATGTCCCAACCCTGAAGTGGAATCTGATTTCTATAGAAAAGTTGGGTGATATGGGTTGTACAGTAACTCTCATAGCTGAATCTTGGAAGGTTACCAAGAGAGCACTTGTATTAGTCAGAGGTAAGAGAGTAGGTACTCTCTATTTATGTAATTGTATTACTGATTATTCTCCTTTTGTATTATCTACTTCAGATGTGGATGCAAAGTTGTGGCACCAGAGGCTTGGCCACATGAGTAAGAAGGGAATGACTATTCTTAAGTCAAAAGGTAAGCTTTCAGATTTGAAAAGCATAAATCTAGATTTCTGTGAGCATTGTGTTTTTGGAAAACAAAAGAGAGTAAGGTTTGTTAAAATTGGGTCAACAAAGAAGAAGCACAAGTTGGAGCTTGTTCACACAGACGTGTGGGGACCAGCTCAGGTAGCTTCTATTGGAGGATCACAATATTATGTTACTTTTATTGATGATGCTACAAGAAAGGTATGGGTCTATTGCATAAAGAAGAAATTTGATGTTTTTGACACTTTTAAGATTTGGAAAGCTTTAGTTGAGAATGAAACAGACAAGAGATTGAAGTGCCTTAGATTTGATAATGGTGGTGAGTACTGTAGCTATAAGTTTAGAAGTTACTGATATATGAATGGAATATGCAGGCAAAGGATAGTTCCAAGGACACCTTAGCAAAATGGAGTTGCTAAAAGGATGAACAGAACAATATTGGAGCATGCACGAAGTATGAGATTGCATGTTGGCTTGCCCTTATAGTTTTGGGCAAAAGCTGTAGATATTGAAATTTACCTGATTAACAGAGGACCCTCTACAACTCTGGATGGTGGAATTCTAGAAGAGGCATGGATAGGTAAAAAGGTAGATCTTTCATTTCTAAGAGTTTTTGGTTCTGAAGCTTTTATGCACGTTGATAAGGAAAATAGAAAGAAGCTAGATGCTAAGTCTATGAGGTGCACATTTATTGGTTATGGCTCTGATGATTTTGGATTCTAGTTTTGGAATCTAGGAACTAACAAAATAATTAGGAGCCGTGATGTTGTTTTCAATGAAAAAATGATGTATAGTGATCAGCGTAAGAAGCTGAAGAATTTTGAGCAGGGCCATGAAGATTTAGACGAGGTGACAGTCCAAAATGAGCTCATGGGAAAGAATTATCATATACAGAAAAACACAGAGACCGATGTCGATCAGGCAGGAACTGATGTTAGCAATACAGGAACTGATGTTGGTCAGACAGTGATCGACGTCGGTCAGGAAGGAATCGAGGTCGGTCATGTGGAATTGATGTCGGTCAGTTACAGGCCTAGAGGTAATCGAGGTCGATCACTGTCAAAAAATTTGGGCAGACAGCAAGCAAAAAATGAGTCTCAGATGCCCATCAGGAGATCAAAAATGGTAAGTAAACCTCCAATTTGATATTCCCCTTCATCAATCTATTTATTGCTTACTGATGGTGGAGAACCAGAGAGTTTTGATGAAGCAATACAGGTGGAATCCAAGAATCAGTGGGAGCTAGGCATGAATGAGGAAATTGATTCCTTGAAAGAGAACCAAACATGGGATTTGGTTGAGTTTCCAGCAGGAAAGAAGACACTGAAAAATAGATGGATCTACAGGTTAAAGGAAGGTGAGAATGGACAGATGAGATATAAGGCCAAGTTGGTAGTGAAAGGATTTGCACAGAAACTAGGTATTGATTTTGGTGAGATTTTTTCTCCTATAGTTAAAATGACTTCTATATAGACTGTATTGTCTTTAGTTGCTATTGAGGATTTGCATCTTGAGCAGCTTGATGTTAAGACAGCGTTTCTTCATGGAGATTTGGATGAAGAAATATATATGGATTAGCCAGAGGGTTTTGAAGTCAAAGGTAAGGAGAAACTTGTGTGCAGATTGAAAAAAAGCTTGTATGGTCTCAAGCAAGCTCCTAGATAATGGTATTTGAAATTTGATAGGTTTATGACTGAGCATGGCTACAGTAGATGTCAATCTGACCATTGTGTTTATTTTAAGAGATTGGATAATGGTAGATATATTATCTTATTTTTGTATGTAGATGATATGTTGGTTGCAGGTTCACACATGCAGGATATCTCTAAGCTTAAGGTGAAATTAGCTCACACATTTGCCATGAAAGATTTGGGAGCAGCAAAGAAAATCCTTGGCATGAGTATTAAGAGAGACAGGAAAAATCACAGGTTGATTTTGTCTCAAGAGGATTATGTGAACAAGGTGTTGGAGAGGTTTAATATGCAGGATACAAAACTTGTAAGTACACCTATGGCTGGACACTTTAAGTTGAGTAAAGAACAGTGTCCTAATTCACATGATGAGGTAGAGTACATGAGTAGAGTTCCATATGCTTCCGCAGTTGGGAGCTTAATGTATGCAATGGTATGTACTAGACTAGATATTGCCCAAATAGTGGGAGTTGTCAGTAAGTATATGGCCAATCCAGGAAAGGAGCACTGGAAAGTAGTTTAGTGGATTCTCAGATATGTGAGAGGGACCAGCAGTAGGCATTTGTGCTATGGTGGGTCAAACACTTCTCTACATGGATATGTAGATTTGGATATGGCAGGTGACTTAGATGGTAGGAAAAGCACCACAAGATATGTTTTCACTATTGGTGGAATGGCAGTTAGCTAGATTTCAAAGTTGCAGAAGGTTGTTTCCTTGTCTACTACAAAGGCAGAATATATTGCAGTCACAGAGGCTAGCAAAGAGATGATATGGATGACACGGTTCATGGAAGAGCTATTAAAGGAGCAAGAGAGTTATAGATTATACAGTGATAGTCAGAGTGCAATTCATTTGGCTAAGAATTCAGCCTTTCATTCAAGAACCAAACATATACAGCTTAGGTACCACTTCATAAGACAGGTATTGGAGGATGGTGAGTTGAAGCTGGAGAAGATCCATACAGATAAGAACCCTGCTGATATGTTAACAAAGCCAGTAACAAAGGAGAAGTTGAATCTTCATTCAAATTTTGTTGGTATTCAAGATTGAGTTTGAAGATGGACAAGCTAGAAGATGTTGTTGTACAGGTACTGGTGTAGCTGTTTATCTCCAAGTGGGAGATTGTTAAGGTGTGGACCTAAAACCTTCACCAAATGAGCGGATGTTGAAGTTGTTGGATTTACACAGTCACTGACGACAACAAGGAGTCGACTAGTAGCTATCAGTGTCGATCATTTATCGGCCAACATCGGTCATGTGCAGGCAAACAGGGACCAACATCGGTCACCTATCCATCCAAAAAGTCTATTTTCATGGATGGAATAGATTGTTTGCATGATAAATTTAGTTGTTAGTTGTAAGTCTGCATTTCTATTTTTGGCATGACTGTTTTAAGCCTTTGATTAAGAGGTGTATATAATGGTTGTTAATGCATTGCTCATGATCCCTAATCTTATATAATAGGGATATATCTTCATAGCTTGTGTACTTGTGAAATTGTAAGAAAGAACAGTACAAGACATATTGTATATGTGTGTATCAATCTAGGTTGTTGGAATTAATTGTAAACTCTTGAGGGAAAGAGATCTGTACATCTGAGAGGTGTGAGAAGAAAGTGTGTAGCTTCTTCATTGTATTTCCTTCTGGAAGAGTTTAATACAAGTTTTCAGGTTGGTTTCTTGTATCTCTTATTCTTTGTTATTTTTGATTCTAGTTGCTTTCAATTTTGGTTTAATTCCGTGTTTTGCTTACATAAAAGTAATCAAGTTTGTTGGTTGATCCCCAACACAAAAGTACCTAGAATTGATTTTTATGACTAATAAATTTTTTGTATATTATATTTGAATCTCCCAGGTACCTCTAGGTGGTGGTGTTTAGAGAGATGAGAGAGATTATGTGAAGATATAGGCTTGTTTCTAAATAAGTGTTTTAGTTGTCAAAAGTTATACTAGACAAAGTTTTAAAATTATTAGATGGAGAAGGTAGAGACTTTTATTTTATGCCATGGTGGTTTATATATATTTTATATTCATTAATTGTCTCATTTTGGTGATCCAAGTAGGCCAGTCACTAATGGGCCTAATAGAGCAAATTGTGCAAAACCCAGGTAATAATGAGAAGTTGGTTCTAAGTATTTTTTCAAGGTAGATTGATGGATTAAAGTGTATGGAGTTGTTTTTTATGAATTATAAGTCATATCCATGTCCTAAATTATTTTTAAAGATAGTTTAAGTGGTAAAAATGATGAATCCAAAAAGGCTTGTATGGCTTAGTGAGGTCTGTGTGTAGTGAGGTCAATAAATTGGTCTATATGACCAATAGTTGCCACTAGACCACATGATGTTTATATTTGAAGATGTTTTGGATATTTATTAGGATAATTTTCACATATTTTAATTCTCTTAAAGTCCCTATATAGGTGTTATAATTTCAATATTTTATGATTATGTTTTTGATAGTTTTGGCAGTTCTAAGCAAGCATACTAAAGAGATGAGTTTAAGCCTTTTTGCAATAAGTTAAAGTATTTAAAACATATAGTGATATTTTTTAGGTCATGTAGGTTATTTATAATTTATTTATTGTCATGTGTGTGTTACTAAATTATGTATTATCTTTAATGTGTTCAAAGGCCTAATGTGAATAGTGTTAATGGGGTGTTTTAAGTGGTGTTTGGACCTAAAAGGTGTCATGGTGATCAGAGGATGTTGGATAATGGATAATTTATTTTTGTATGAAAATTTTATGCCATTTATATAGATTTATATTTTTTTAATAATTCATAAGGTGATGTGTCCTAAAGTAGGCCTAATGGAATTAGGTCTCCATGAAACCTAAATAAGGATTTGGTCTATTTGAGTTATGGTTGACCTAATGTAATGATTTATTATTACTTGTAACATATCCTAAGGTATATTTTATGTAAATTATAATTGGGCAAGTGTGTGTGTCCAACCAAGAGGTGTATGAGTAAGAGGCTTGTATAAGAACAAGGCTTCTTAGGCCTAATTGAAATAGTAGAGGATTAAATTGAGGAGCGAATGAGATAAAATATCCTTGAGTGGAAGGAGGTATTATATACCATTATAAGATATTATAGTGATATTAATGAATATATGATTCAAGGTTTGAGTATGGATATCAAGATCATATGACCTAATCAATCTTGAAGAGACCAAGTTGAGAAAAGAGGCCTAGAAGGCAGTTTGAGAGGGATAAGAATGTGAAGAGATGAAGAGGCGGTCATCATCTATTATGTGAAAAACATAGTGTTTTAAAGGTGATCAAATCAATCAAGTTTTTTATTTGGTAATGATTCATCTAGGGGGTTGGTACCTCCTTGCAAGTAGGTGTTTTTAAAGCCTAGTCAAGTGGGTGCTTGGTTAGTTGGGGTTGGTGCTCCATGTGAAGTTCTTGATTAACTAAATTTGGTTTTTGTGTTATATAAATATAATCCATTTGTAGAGATTATTTTATTTTCTTCCCCTTGAGGGTTTCCCACATATGTGATGTGTTGTTATGTTTCATGCTCATGTGGATAGTTGCTTATGATTACTAGATCTATATGTTTGTTTGAATGGTTCATGATTGAGTAAGTTTAAATGAAAGAAAGGTTTTAAATATTGATTTACCTCACCCCCCCCCCCCTCAATAATTTTTCTTCTAACATATTATGTATATCATAGAATGCATGGGCATCATACATATTATCATCTTACATTTAAGAGAAAAATTGAAATTCTCAAAGACATTGGTGATCCTATCATTGAACCTCACTCAAGAAAACCACTCACATTATGAGTACCTCTCCCAAAACACAAATGCAAAAACAACAAATATGGTTACCAAAAGATAATTCATATAAATAATAAAGTCTAATGAACAAAGAAATAAAGAAAATACCATTGACAAAGGTTTCAAAAATTCCAAATGATATAAAATTACTAAAGGATTGAATGATATTAAACCACCATAAAGTAAACCATTTTATCTCCCCTTTTTTGGTCAATATCAAACAACAAGAGGGCTTAATTCCAAATGATTATGATGGTGATGATATTATTCCTAATACCAATATGATATATGCATAGTTGATCAAATTTGGTTTTTATCCACTTGATACCTTACCACATGATCTATTCATACCTACATATTATGGTACATATAAACTAAATCCATCTCCAAAAATTACAAAACAAAATGAAGATAAAGGAAATGTAAACCATATAGCTCAGGATGTTCATAAGGTATTAATATTTAAATTTCACATGGATACAAATAATGGCATACTAGAAAAGTCTCAACCATAAAATGTCAAAGTTCATTATATATATACGAATACTCAAAATGATATATCACAAGTTTCAAGAACAACCTAAGAAGTTACATCTTTCCTATACTAATATCATATAAGATTGGTATGATCATAATACCATAGAGGATTGGTATGATCCTAATGATACTAATTATGCATCATATGAATATGAAACACATGATACAAAACCTTCATGAAGGCATCTTAGTATTTTTTTAAAATATCAGTGCAAAAGATCAAACAATTAGAATTTTTTTTTACTTATAAATTTTTAGCATAATCATGCTCATGGATTTTTTAAGGCCATGATCGTACCACCAAGCCCTTGATTGTATGGAGATGTGAAATGTGAAAATGTCATTTCTACATTTGTGTGTCCCTAAGGGACTATTGGTCAGACCTCTAGTCCCTTAGCCATGCAAAGATGTAAGACATGGTGAATGTTGAGTCTGCACATCCCCATAGGACTACTAGCCAGACCTTTAGGCCCTTGGCTATACAAAGATACGAGATGTAGTAAATACCATGAACACTTTTGTACATCCCTAAGGGATCATCTATCCTCACTTGATGCATGTCTATATGAGAACTGAGACACTCAAGGAGATAAGGGGGGTTTATATGTTTCCCTCATGGTTATTTTCCCTCATTTGATAGTCTTCAATTTTTTCCCCTCTAAACCATAATAGTGAGACTCTAATAATTTTTTTTAGAAACATTGTAAAACCTATCTTGCTAATAGCTTGCCTCATCCAGATCTTATTTTGAGGATCCATTTTCCTAAATTTTAAAATTACCATATATCCACCACCCTACATTTATTTCAACCAATCTAGCATTTTATACCTTCTAATATATTGGATATCCTTGCACTTGCCTTCCAAGCAGTTATCAATCAATCTAGATCTGGCAATATGAAATTCAAATACATGGGATATGAACCTTTGTTGATGTTGGATTGTGATATCACAAAGATTTATGATTCTCATATTGGACATGTCCAATTGGTTAGCTTCTGCAAAATATTAAATTCTAAAATTCCAATGATGTTGATCTAACACCTAGCATAAAGTGACCTTCCATAGGCATTTGCCCTTCCCACTTCAGTGCAATGTTTAGATTTAGTATTCATGTGTGCCAAATAATATAAATCATAGACTAGGTAAATTAGGTCAAAATTTGGACATCTCATGGAAAACATAGATTAGAATAGTGATAAACATGACATTGAGAATTCCCCTCCATGAATAATTAGTCAGTATTAGCATAAAAAAGGGAGAGGCATATTAGAACAAAGACCCTACCAAGTATTTGACCACTATCAATAATTTTTGGCTGAAAAATAAAAGAGAGAAACTATCTAAAGTTTAAAATACCTTATATAAATTAGATTTCAAAGAGGAACACTTAGATATAATTACCATATTGAATCAAATAGTAGGTAATCAATACACTAGACCTTTTCACCATTAGATGTTCCTCCCAATGCAAATAATTGGTCACAAAAAGTAATTTGTGGATTGGGGTGAACTGATCAGTGATTCCCTACATGATGAATTATTGAATGTGAATACATCAAGGCAGTACTTCATGGCATCCTATATGGTATACTCATTGGCCTCCTAGATGGTATACCTGGGGCTGTCTCAATGTGGAACTATCAATCAATTGACATAAATTTACAATGTTTTCCACAGTTCACCCTATATCAAAGCAACAAACACTACACTAGGGTTAATGATGCATTCACAATGAAAGTAGTGCAGTTGTTAGAAGAAGATTATGGAATGAGAATCTTTGTTATAACAAAAAAATTGGTTAACCAATATGGTATCTACTATATTCAATTCCAAAAATTTACATACATCAGGGTTGGAGGTTATGTAGGGCATCCCTTCAGACTTCCAAGTTTAGCTAATGATAAGACCATCCTCATTGAGATCTATAATCAATTATTAGTCATTCATAAATCATGTAGATTAAAACATGTGCCCAGTGTTTCTTTCCCCATTATATTGAGTCATTTCATTTTTAAGTCCACTATAAATGCTCATGACATAGAATTGGCCATATTTGAGTTCACTTTCTGAACCTATACCAACTTGAACTTGGTGGATATTAGAAGATATGTTAAGAAAAATATAGGTATAGGGTTTGTATATGAACATAAACCTCATCTCAAAGACTATTGGGCTAATTGCATAGATGAATTTGAGGTAATTTGAAGAGATTGGATTCATATTACCCTCATTCAAATAAAGGCATTTATAAATGAATGGGTTCCTGAAGGGATGGTAGATAACAAGTCATATATTTTCAATCCAAAATATGCCAAAACAAGTATGAATGCACCTTTAACAACTATTAATTGGTCAATTAGAACCATCTGACTTGCAATTGAGGATGAAAAGAGTATGGACTCACACAAAAAAATTATTAGATAATAAAATAGTTAGAGTAAGCACAGGTGTCTCAAAGAGAGGGAAAGATTTAGCTCCTCTAAAACAATATCCCCTTCTAATTTCTAGGATAAGTAGTTCTACATTGGTTATTAAATCATTAGGATCCTCTAGTTTGAGGGCTGGTGGAGATGAGGATCCCAATCCCAAGAAGTAATTAGGAAAGTAATGCAAAGAAAATATGGTAGTAGGGAAAAATAAGAAAGCAAAAAAATCAGTAAGACCATAGTCTTTAACTGAAATCTTGGGTGATCCCAACTTGCTCATCCCAAACACCACAATGTAATACATAGCTTCATCTTCTGAAATGGAACAATAGAAAAAGGTTGAACAAGAGAACTCACATTATCCATCTAGATCTCTACAATTTTTTCTTCCTCATCTAAATTAACCTACCCCTTATCCATCACCTACTCAAGTGATTACCTTCAAAAAAAATTATTTCAATGGATGCAACCTATGCTCCAAAAAATAAAAAGGATGGTTAAAGCTAAATTCCTAGAATTTGATGTGGTAGCTGATCTCTTGAAGACTCATGCATCAAAAAAGAAAAGACCACCTCTAGGTTGGTATCAACATAGTTTTTAGAGATTGTTGAAGTAAATGTTGAGAATGAAATTGGAGAAATGATGTTAGTAGATTATGATCTAAAAATAATATCACTTGGAAAAGCAATAAGAGAAGGTGATATTCATAGTCTCTGAGAAACCATTGAAAGGATCATTAAGAGGTATGAACAAGATGAATTGACTCAAAAAAAACTCAAAGGATATATCAAACAGCTATCAAGCTATGTCAAGTATCTACTCCATCTAATAAAAACTCATGCAGTACCACTAGTTGATGCTATAACATAATTACCAAGAATCAACAGGGATGTTATTTCCATAATCAACAAATACAATACCTATGGTAAGACTCTCAAAGCATGGGTAGATTATTTTCTCACAAATGGACTGAAGAGAATTGGAAAGGTCATGAAGATATATGATCTTATCAGTCAATAATTATAGGATATCCATGTACAAATCAAAACCCACACCTCCACCTTGAAGGTATGGGAAGAAGTGATCTCTGACATGAAATAAATGATCATGATGGAAGCCAAAATAATGGTATAAGGTGGATTATTTGAGAAAGAATATGATGGTACATCTTGTAAATGGGTAGAATGTATATTTTAGAAAATGGACATCTTGAACAAGGCCATAGAAGAATTGAAGGAGAGTAGAGATATGGATGAAGAAAAAATTCAAACTAATTTCCATCAATTTGGATGAGATCCATTGACATTTATATAAATAAGGTGGAACTACGACACATACTATCGATGAACTAAAATTTTAATTCTAAAAGATAATCAAAGAATATCTTCTAAATGAAAGCAAATTCAATAAATCTTTAATGAGAAATCTCAACAAAATTCATATTTCATTATAAGAGTTAAACATGAAGCTAGAAATTTTTTTTAAAGCTCAGTGTTCCTTGATGTTCATTTCCAAAATATGGTTCACACATTGTCATCATGTGGTGATTTAAAAAAGCAATGAAACTCTTGAAGTAGTCGAGAGATTCTAAAAATTTAAGGAAACATGTGATAAAGATAAGGTCAAAGAAGATTCATAGTAGTCAACCCATTTACTAGTGTTACCAACTCATATAAAGATTCTCAGTGAAATTTGTTCTCTATCTCTCTTTTCTATTTTTATCTAAATCCTATTTTAGGAAATTCATATTTTTTGATTGTAAAAGTGAAAATTATAAAAAGTAGAATAGGATAAAAAATAGAATATGAAAGGTCATTTTGGAATGTGAAGGGTCAGCCCATTATTATAAATACAAGAAATGGTAGTTGGAAAAGGGATTTTTAATGTTCACAATTTGTGAAACTTGAAGAGGAAGCATAAAAAAACTTTGTGTTCAATATTTATCCAAGAATGAGGAGTTACTTGAACTTTGTGTTTAGTTATTTCCTTAATGAGCATACATTTTTCTTATGTCAATGTATTTATCATTGTTCTAAGCATGAATGGTGTTTGATATCTTAAATTAAATTTTCATTTTTTATTTAATTTGTAATGTGAGTGGGTGAATTTTTCATTTACTCACTCTCCCATGGCTTTCTATTTTCTCTTTTATGTTTCATTTATTTTCGATTAGATTGAGTTTCTATCAATCCCCTTTCATTTAACTTGTAAATGTTTTATATAGTTGGGTTAGTTTTTATTGTTTTTAATAAAGGTAACCTCCCCTCTTAATAGAGGAGAGACTTTGGTCTCGTGAAATTTAGTGAAATATTGATTTATTTCCATTTACCAAATATTTCACCAATAGTTTTTGGCACCCATTGTGGGGCACATATTGTACCTTCCATGCAACCCACTATTTTTTAGTCATAGTTATTTGCATGACTATTCCTAGAAATTTGAACCTAGTCATTCAACAAATATTGACTGGACACAAGCTACATATTCAGATATTTATTTTGATTTATGGTAGTTTACTTGTAATCACAAGGTAGATAATTTCTAGTTCTAAAGAGCTACAATCATGTTAGATGAAGAAGAGCAGCGTGTTGAGTTTGTTTAAAGGTTGGTCATGTTTATTAATAGAAGAATAATAGTTAGATCTCCTTAAAAAATTTAAGATCCTAGATAATAAAATATATATAAGGTCTACAAAGAGAGGAATCTATGATTCATTCTTTGACTTGCAAGAACAATATAGTTTTAAACTTTATCCAGAAAGAATAAAAGAAGTACATCCTTTGAGTAGGACCCTTTCTCTACCATAAATACTTATTTCTAGAGTATTCGACCACACAAGTATGGATGTTGATTTACCTTTGGGTTATCATATAGGTCCATTGGATTTAGGCACTCAACTCTATGAGCTGCCAAAAGGTTCAAGAAATAATTTCCCTAAATCCAATGGAGATGGGAGACAACATCCTGATGAACATATCAAAGATTTATTTTATGTATGTGACATCCTTGATGTTGAACATAAGGATTTATCAATTAGATTATTCATGGAAAATTTGGCTGAAGGAGTTGTGGAGTGGTTTCATCATTTTCCCATTGCTTCCATCCCAGATTGGCAAATGATGAGAGACAAATTTGAGAAGAGGTTCAAACCTGTCAAAGATGAGCATTCCCTTTTGACATAATTGTCTCAGATAAAAAATTTCCCATGAAATTATGAAATATTTCATAGCCTAATTCAACAATTTGGTGCATAAAATCCATGTCAATTCTATGCCCACAGTATAAAATCCAAAATGTTTCTTTCTCAATGCTCAAGTACCCAAAGTTTCTTCTTGAGAAGAAATCATCTAATGACATGGGTTGATACACAAACCCCATCCATTGAAATTTAAGATTATATGATCATGGATGGAAAGATGAAGAAATAATCCTTCAAAATGAAAGAGCCCAATTTGGCTAACCCTCTTATTCAAAAATTAGCAAATGATATTTGACTTTGAAGAAATAGATTCCCTAATCTCAAAACACTCCATATAAAGATAGATGTAAGAAGACTTTTGTTCCATACCATGGCAATGTATAACCTATATTACCTTCTTTACTCCTCAACTTTCTATTGAAGTATCTCCAACTGTTATTCATTACTCTTGTATTTTCTATGCCACCAATGATCATAATGGTTTAAATTGCCTAGAAATGGAAAGAATGTTGCAACTCTGCATAATTAAAGAACCACTTGAAGAAGGTGTTTTGGTAACCTCTGATCCTAAAATCTAAGAATATGATGGCAACTCCACTGTGGGTTGCTTTGAGTATGAACCTGAAGGAAATGATTATGAAGAAAGCATTGAGGATATGAATAGTCATTCATATGCAGTATTCACCTAAGCTCATAATGAAAAGATGAAAGCTTTAGAAAAGAATAGATACATTGATAAACTAATGGCCAAAGAAGTTCCTAAATCTATGATAAGTCCCAAGTTTTTTCTCAATAAACGTACCTCACTGCTGAATTTTTTAAAAGATAAACAACTAGAAAAGTCTAGCAGTTCAAATATTCCTCATTTGATAGCAAATAAAGAACTTGATAATTCTTCTTCTAATATAATTGATCACATGAATAAAACTAAATTTCAAATTTATAAAACTAAATATCTTATAAATAATTATAAACAATTAGATAGGATGGTGAATTTTATCAAAGGAGTAAGTCCTAACACCCCTATTAACAGAGCACACATCAGGATGGTTGATTCTAATTTGCATAACAATGTAGCTATCACCACTACAAAGGTCTAAGCCTTTCTATGTATCTCTTTTCATGGGTGGTTATAAATTTAACAATTTCATAATTGATTCAAGGGCATTTGATAATTTCATGCCACCAAAGGTGGCCCATGCCTTGGGGCTAATTTACACCATAAATTTTTAAGCAATGTTTTAATATGGAAGCCACTCAAGTTTTGTTGATCGGATAGATAAAATATGTGTAAATTTCTCTAGCCTCCTTTCAACAAAAAAGGATAAACATGACTATATTAGTGGTGGGCATTCCTCCCAACTATGGTATGTTATTTAGTAGATCATTCTACAAAGATATTGGGGGATAAATAAAACTTGATTGGACTCAAGCAGTAATTCTAGTAAAAGGAATTAATGAAAAGCTACTCTAAAAACCAAAATGCAAACTCCAAGTACATAAATCTAATGATATGAGAGTAGATATATTATATGAAGAAAGTGGACCTAGAACTTATATGATGATGTTTAAAAAAGACCTAAAACTCTTAGAACTAATAGAAAGCAATTCTAATGATTTATATACTCTAAATTTTGATAGAATTTACTTGACCACTAGTTCAGGTGCTGGTGTGTTTTTAATATCTCCATACAAATAACCTTTTCCTTTCTCATACAAACTTTAGTTTGAATGTAAAAACAATATTGTAGAATATGAGTCTTTGTTGCTAGGATTACAAGTAGTAGAATAAATGTGTATGCATAACTCTGAGCTCAAAGTGATGTTGAATTAATTATTAAACAAGTATGAAGTAAATATTAAATTAGAAATGATATGCTCAAACATTACCAAAAATTATAGGCTTTCTCTGTATATGTTGTTCCTAGAGCAAAAAATTCCAAAGAAGATGTGTTGGCCATTTATGCTTCCTTGATGATTCTTCCATCATAAATTGACCATGATCTGTCTATTATTGAAATGGTATATTATCTCAGTGTGTTAGACATCACTAAAAATTAGAAAGTTTTTTATAATGATGAACAAATCATTGACTTCTTGGAGCATAAGGACAATTTCATAAATTTATTCTTCAATGGAAGTTCATTTGCGTATAGATAATCCTCTATCTCAGAAGATAAAAGGAAACAAAATTCATCAACACCAGTTATAAAAAAGGATCCATCTAAAGGTAATATCATTTATTCAAAATGAAATAATATACCAAAATCTCTCATCTCATTAGAATAAATGTTTGACAAACATGAAAAGTATGTTAAGTAAAAAATTCAAGGAAACCCACAAGGATCTCCTGAATATGAGAAAGTAAACATTGGAAATGAGGAAGAACTAAGGTATGTAAACATAAAAAAAATTATTCTAAATAATAATGTAGAAGTTTCATTTCTCTCTTTAAATTCTACAAAGATGTATTCGCTTAGAGTTATGAAGATCTAAAATCCTTTAGACCAAATAGCATGCATCATGACATTCTGTTAAAGCCTAGTATTAATCCATTTAGGTAAAATTTGAGGAATTATAATCCTAAGATTATTGGTACCATCTATGAAGAAATCAAAAAAATATTATATGCTAGAATTATCTTTCCAACTCAACATTCAACCTAGGTAGCCAACATCATACCTGTTCAAAAGAAGAATAGAGAAGTTAGGATTTATGTGGATTTATGAAATATTAATCAAGCCTCACTTAAGGATAATTATCCCTTACCAATCATGGATAAAATCATGCAAGTCATCACATGATCTAAAATGATGTAGATTTTGGATGGCTTATCTGGATATAATCAAGTTGAAGTAGCCATAAAGACCAATTCAATATAGGATTCACTACCCCTTAGGGAAATTTTACATATAAAAGAATGACTTTCAGCCTCATCAACATGGAAGTAAAATTTCAAAGAGTGATGGATTTGGCATTCAATGACATGAAAAATAAAATCATAGTGATTTATCTGGATGATCTCATAGTTTTCTTAAAACAAAGAGAAGATTATTTCAAATACCTGATCTGAAAATAACCTTTACCTCTCAAGTAAATACAACCTTTTTTAGTAATCAAATATTATAAAACCTCAATTCCTTAAGTACATATAATTGGTTGCAAGATTTTGGGAATGAATTAAAAGTGATCAAAAAACTCTGTAAACTCATTTCAAGTTTAAAAACTCCTAATTTGTGTCATTTTTATAACTTTCTTATTATTAGTTCTAGTGTTCCATTAATTTATTTTAAAAATTGAATTACAAATTGAAGCGCAAGACAAATTTTAAGGAAAAAGATACAAACTTGACAATGAAGTTCACCCATTTAGGGGCTACGTCTCTAGGTTCATAATCACGAACCAATCCATTTAAAATAAGATGTAAATACCAATAATTACAAACTTACATCTCAATATGGATTTAAAATCTAAAAATAGTATAGTAATTTGAAGGTGTGAGGACTCTAAGATGCTCAAAAACCCATCTTCCCTTCATCCACAGTACCTGTACTTTATCTTCATGTATTTGAGCAAGTTTCTCCATTAGAGTGTATGCAAACTCTAATACAATAGACATAATAAGGTCTAGGAGTGTTTTTGGTTTATAACATCCATATAACTCCTTCAAAAACCCTACAACATAAAAGTACCATTATCCTCCATGGCCAAAGGCCTTACAAAAATAGAGGCATGAAATTAGTTTAATCTTCGAACTATGTGTGTATCAATACATAGTCACACACATATAGTTTAACATTAGTTACATAATGTAATGGTAACTAATATTTTAGCAAGTGAAGGATCTTAGGTTCAAAACACCTCTCGACCCCTTTGGCATATGCAAACTCTCATAGAATAGATGATAAAACAAAATAACCCTACAAGTGACTATGGCATTCACCTCCTAGCCAAAAGCTCTATGAAATAGAGGCATTGTCCTCATAGGCTTAGGCCTATGTGTCTATTCCCTATCTCGATAGACATCTTTACAAAAAAACAATTATCCATGTATATCTTCCATGATCATAGACCATAAATAATAGAACAACATGTCCCAAAACACAATATCAGCTCTCTAAATCAAACTTTGCCTTTACCAATGGCTCAAAATTTTGCCAAAATAGGTGTATATATTCTACTCGTTGGGACTGTGTCTACACAAATACAATCATGCCTTATACATCTTCCATTATAGAAAAAGGCCTTAAAAAATTAAATAAAAAACATAAAACATAGTCATAAGTCTGCATTCACATAAAACTCTATATTAGAAACCCATTCACCTTGGTCCTAAAGCCCCCTTTCAATAGGTGTATTATCCTCTTACAAATAGGTGAATATCTATTCTTCCATCGGGACTATGTATTTTCCATACACTATCACCTCTTTCTTTGAGACTGTGTGTTCACATATATAATGTTGAGACTAATTATAGCATATACTACCATGCTCATTCCAACAGAGAGTTTCCCCATTTTCCAACTCCTCCATCACCAACTAACCACCTTGAATAATAAATTTTATAGACTAATGTTACCTTTAAGGCCATAGTCTGATGGCCAAACCTTACCCATTTACTAAAAAAAGTCAAGGATTTGACTTGTAAATCTTAATAGTGTATTCTTTAGTGGATAAAATCCCACATTTACTAAGGATTAAAGGAATAAATCCTTTAAATAGGCTTCATTGAGATGTTTAAATTGTGGCTTTGGTCATGTCTATCTCACCCTTTTATTTTGAGTGTTATAAATAGCTCCACTAATTTTGAAGATTTGAATTCAATTTAGGAAATCCTACATGTATATGATCTCAATTGGATTCAATTAAAATAATTATCTCAAGCTCACCTGAGTTGTGCTCCATTGGACTTGAGCGGGCACTCAGGTTGGGTCTCGAGCTCACCATATCTCGAACTTGGATGATATAAAGTAAACTTATAAATGCATGGAATAGTTTAAAAATAATGGGAATATTAGTCCCACATGAAATATGTAGATAACATAGAGGCATATATAAATAAACATGTTATAATTGTAATATGAAGATTCAGAGGCAAAGGCACCCCTCCACAAAAAGAGTGTGTCAACCCTGGCTGAGGGCCCCCAGGTAAAAAATAGTGGGGCCCATTTATCTAAACATGAGTTTCAAAGATCAGAGGAAAAAAGCAAACACCCTTTTACCATTGCACTACCATGTGTCACATGTTGATTGGTCCACTTGGAAACCATACATGCATCCACATCACCATTTGACTGTTGACTAATTTTTTATCCAAATTTTGACCAGTGATATCTAGAGCATACAATGTCCATTTTATGCATTCTAATAGGCATTGGAACTATCTTGGAATGCTCTTCAGTATTATATTAGTTTTGGGATATCTTGGGAACATGTGAATTGTGAAAAATCCTCCAAATAAAACCTCCCCATAAAGAGGCTTTTGATCTCCAAAAATCCCAATAATCCAACTCACCCAAAAAAGATCTCTGTGAGTTCTCTTCTTTGCCATTGACAATCTTCCTACACTGATTCCAAACATACAAGAGCCAAAAATATCATATGAATTAGTTATGAATTAATCTATCAAAATGATGCAATAAATTTTAATTTGAAAAACATAAGTCTACATCAGTAAAATAAGACATTATAAAACTTCCTACAAGAAGTTAATTCTCTAATTAAAACTGTAACCTGATTATGGAAAATAAAACAAAATCTTTACCCATTCTACCAACATGACCTATTACCCAAAATATTCATTGAATCTGGTAGATTCTATCAACTCCTATAATACATAAAGGCTAAGGTGTTCTCCTGGTTATATCAAAATCACACAAGGGAAAATAAAATGTGTTGCATACCCCTATAGGACTTGTAAATAAATTATAACACCTATATAATTGCATTTACAAATGTTGCCCATGTATGGGTCTTTAAAATTACATCTACATGACGTGCATGACAAAAATACATGTGAGTGTACAAAAAGTTTATAATACAAAAATTATTCAAGATACAGTGGGAGTTAAACATATATGTCAAGTATAATGCACAATATGCACAAATAAGATCTTATTTACAACTCACAAACTCTGCAAGTAACTATAAGACATATCATAAATGTGAGGAGAAAACTAAGAATTTTAAACCTATCTTAACGTTTCCTCACTATTGACTACTCCCTGATTTATACCTCCACTACTCACCAAACTGAGTTAGATTTCCAAAATCTTATCATAACTAAAAACTAAAATAGGAGATAGCAAATTTTATTCAAAATAAAACTTTATCAAAAATTCCTTCCCTAGATCCAATAGTTAATAATTTCCCTAAAATAGTGTTTTGAAGTGAAACTTAAGCATATTAATCAATACTATAGTTATGCTTATCCAAAACTATCCAATTAAACCATTTTATCAATAAGGGTTATTCCCTCTTCCTAGTTTCCATAATTGAATAGGAGGCTTCATCTTATTTAAAACTCTATCTTACGATAGTTAGATGATCCATTTTTATTTTCAAAAAGGCTTTCAAACAATTCCACATCAAGGCATATTTTACTTCCAAAACAACCCTACATAAAGGATTTAAAATTATGTATACATAGTTACATTTGAAAATAACTTATACCTATTTAGAAACTATGAAGTACACTCCTATTGAGCAATGGTTGGCATATTGTTAGTGTTTAAACAACTTTATTTTTGCTTCATGTAACTTTTGATGCTGGAGATTGCACCCGGGGCAAGGAGGCCTAGCTCCTGCCTTCTCCTCGCAACATGGAAACTCTCCTCTCACCTGTGGGACCGGCGAAGCTGGAGGAGAGAGTCTCTAGATAAGGGCTAGTTACCTTTGATGCATCGTGTTGTTTCCAGCAAAAGTAAAATGCATATATATAGATATAAAATGGGGGGATGAAAAGAGAGAGAGAGAGAGAGAATGCAGGAAAAACAAGCCTACTCTAAAGAGGTGATGCACCAAAAACAAGGTTGACCTTCACACATCCACTCTCAAAATCAGATAAATGCATATATACACTACGCACTTGGCAGAAGGACTAGGCTACAAGAAACTAGTAGGGAGGCTTCAATGGAAAATCTAGAATAGAGATCACCCAAGGTGCTGTGAAACACACACTTATGAAGTAATTTCTTCTGCTCCTTCACTCCCAAATATTGCTCTTCTCCTGTCAGCTACAACAATGGCACCTTATAGACAGTAGGTTTGCTGGTGTTGAACCTGTGAGAGCATCAAAAGACAATGACTAGACACAGACAAAAACTCAGGGCATACTCTAAAATATCTATCCAAATGGAGGTAAAAAACTGCATTTTATTTTATTCAAGTAGAAAGTTTAACAGCGTTGCACCTGGCTAAAACCATGAAAAGATTATTACAAAATGACAAGTATCAATTATATATGAAAGTCCAAGAGGCTCATTTGGTGCTCTTTTTACAAATGGCTATTCATGAAAAGAAACAAGCCGCTCAAAATATTAATGAGACATCTGCTCTACCTGCTTCAAAGTTCGCATTTTTAAATGGAAAAATGCAGTTTGTCCACCCATTAAATGAAAAATGAAGAAATGGGTTACATTTCTTAGCTGTTACATCCTCTCGTGGTCAATTCGAAGAAACTGTTCCACCTACTAGAGTCACTTCTCAAATTGGTGCCACTTCTTGCCACTTGGACTGACTACTTACTCATTCCTTGCATGTCGCTTTGTCAATTTTATCTTAATTCTATCTCATTGGCCCCCTTGGGTGAACATACTGGTGGGTCGCTACATTTAGGCCCTTCTTTTCCATGGTTCGTGCTTTTTCATTTGAAGGCAAATGGCTATTTCATACTTGTAAACTTGACGTCCATGTAGGATGTCATCGAGCCTACTAGCTTCTCTACGGCCTTCCTTTTCCTTTGAACCTGTTGAACTAGAAGCTGCCTAAACACTTAAACCAAGGCATGAAATGAACTCTCTAAACTCGCTGAACCTGAAAATGATTGGCATTAAACAGCAGGTGAAGAAGGTGACCGACATTTTGCTTGCGAGCAAAATGGGTCAACAATTGGTGACTCACAGGGGAAGCATGCCTGCTATGCTTAGAATCCAGTTGCCTTAAAAATCCATTGGGTGCAGAGTCAGATGCAGCTTTAAAAAAATAGCAACAGCTCAAAAGATTCGAGAACCAAACATGAATTTTTTACCCCCCAAGCAAAGGGAAACACACAAGACTAAAAAATGCTACCTATGCAACAACACTTAGGGAAAATAGGGAAATAAAACTGAAAGCAACCTACTATATACAGTTAACCATGTATTTTTTGATTCCCTCATGGATCAAAGGGAAAACTTCTTAAGTCCCCTTCCTAGAAAGAAGACTTATAGTGGAAGGCAAGTAGCTACATGAAAAGGAGATTTGGTGACCTGCTCCTCTTGCCTGTCACCTGATTTGGCTTGTACCCAAGGGGAGATTCAAACATGCTTCCAACGTATACGTACTATGTGTGTTCTTGGAAGCTTATTGAATGCTGGTCCTTCAGGTTAGTGCATCCCATCAAGAAGTCAATTGCTATTGGCTCATCACTAAAAGCCTCCTAATATGCATCGTTGACTGGCTCGTTCTCCTCTATCTCATGCTCGAGTTCCATGGTATGGCCATCTTCCTTGATGATTTCAAAGAAAGTGTCCTCGGATTCACCAACCCCTTGAAGGGATAAATTTGAAGAACTGCCACCTCCTTACATGTTTGTTTGAAACCCAATGTTGCCTTCTTCATTCTTATCCAACTCATAGCCTCCTTGAAGAACAGTGCAGTGTGCCTCAATGGCTTCAAATGAATCATTTAAAACATGAACAAGAGATTTCCCATGCTCCTCCATGTCACCTAAGGTGATCTCCTCCTCATCCACACTCATGGAGTCTCCCTGATCAGTCATGAACTGAGCATACTCTTCTTCACTTGCTTCCCTCAAGATAGGCTCCTCTGCAGGGTCTGAAAGCTCCACCATTCTTTTTCTTAGTAGTCTTATCTTAGCCTCTAATTCCCCAACCCACTTAGCTAGATAATCCTCATTTTGCACTTCTTGGAGCTCATGGGAAACACCATAGAGATGGGGAGTGCATGAAGATTGTAGTGAAATGCAAGGAGCTTCTTGAAGAAGGGTGGAGGGAACTTGAAAAGGACTAACCTGATCCTTTACCTCGCACTCTTGGACAATGTCTTTTGCCCCCTTGCTATTCCGTGACTCAACCACTTGATTCCAGCTCAAGAAATTCAGACTGGCCATCTCCTTTGGGGTTGATGAGGCCATAATGTGAGAAGGCAGTGAAGACTTAGATTCTACCTCCCTTGTTGCCAAAATGGACTGCTGCATCTGAAGGTTTGCCAATTCAATCTATCTATCAAGATTAGCCTTAAACACAAGATTCATTATTTTGGAATTCTCCTCAACATGATTGGGGAATGGACTTTGACAGGGTCGACTTGGATCAAGAATAGGGGTTGTATATGACTGATATGACACTTTGGGTAGTGAGTATGCAGGTTGATAGACTTGGTAAGGCTGCCTCTCATGCACACTCAGCTTCTCCTCCACAGATGCAATTAAACCGCTCACATCCAGCATCTCATTTGAAAGCCTGTGCCAATTCGCTCTTTCAATAGGAGCCCATTCTTTCTTAACTTGATCCAATGCATTCCTCACTTGATGGATGATTTGATTAGGAATATCTTGGTCGTACCCCTTTCTAGTGTTAAGATCAATTACATATTTATTGTATCCCAGTAGTGCTCGCTTGAAGGTAGAAACTGGTTGATTAGCGAAAAGATTGGGTTGAGTGGGAGAAGTGACATACTGAGAAGACTGAGCACAAGGGTGATATAGCTTGTATCAGGGTTGAGACTAGCCATATTAGGCATGATAAGGATCACCATAAGGCTGGTAAGGATCATAGCCATGCTGACCAAAAAAATAGAGTCCATAGCTTAAAATGATGGAATTTACACATACCAAAAAACTATTTCTTGATGGTACAGTACCAGAACTGCTTAACCAGTTGATTTAACTCAGAGTCGCCATTAGTGTTTGATGCAAAAGCCTCTAAAGGCTGGTTGGTTGAAGAACACACCAAAACTCTTTAATTCTTTGGACAAAACCTGTCCTAGTTGGTCCCACCGAGCGTGCCAAAATTATTGATGCTAGAGATTGCACCCAGGGCAAGGAGGCCTAGCTCCTGCCTTCTCCTCGCAACATGGAAACTCTCCTCTCACCTGTGGGACTGGTGAAGCTGGAGGAGAGAGTCTCTAGATAAGGGATAGCTCCCTTTGATGCATCGTGTTGTTTCCATCAAAAGTAAAACACATATATATAGATATAAAAGGTGGGGATGAAAAGAGAGAGAGAGAGAGAGAGAGAGAGAGAATGCAATAAAAACAAGCCTACTCTAAAGAGGTGATGCACCAAAAACAAGGTTGACCTTCACACATCCACTCTCAGAATCAGACAAATGCATATATACACTATGCACTTGGCAGAAGGACCAGGCTGCAAGAAACTAGCAGGGAGGCTTCAATGGAAAATCCAGAACAGAGATCACCCAAGGTGCTGTGAAACACACACTTATGAAGTAATTTTTTTTGCTCCTTCACTCCCAAATACTGCTCTTCTGCTATCAGCTACAATAATGGCACCTTGTAGACAGCAGGTCTACTGGTGTTGAACCTGTGAGAGCATCAAAAGATAATGACAGGACATAGACAAACACTCAAGGCATACTCTGAAACATCTATCCAAATGGAGGTAAAAAACTACATTTTATTTGATTCAGGTAGAAATTTTAGCAGGGCTGCACCTGGCTAAAACCATGAAAAGATGATTACAAAATGATAAGTATCAAGTATATATGAAAGTCTAAGAGGCTCATTTGGTGCTCTTTTTACAAATGGTTGTTCATGAAAAGAAACAAGCTGCTCAAAATATTAATGAGCCATCTGCTCTGCCTGCTTTGAAGTTCACATTTTTAAATGGCAAAATGCAGTTTGTCCACCCATTAAATGAAAAATGAAGAAATGGGTTACATTTCTTAGCTATTGCATCCTCTCATGATCAATTCGAAGGAACTGTTCCACCTACTGGAGTCACTTCTCAAATTGGCGCCACTTCTTACCACTTGGACTGACTGCTTACTCGTTCCTTGCATGTCGCTTTGTCAATTTTTTCTTAATTATGTCTCATCGGCCCCCTTGGGCGAACATATTGGTGGGTCGCTACATTCATGCCCTTCTTTTCCATGGTTCATGCTTTTTCATTTGAAGGCAAATGGCTGTTTCATACTTGTAAACTTGATGTCCATGTAGGACGTCATCAGGCCTGTTGGCTTCTCTGCAGCCTTCCTTTTCCTTTGAACCTATTGAACCAGAAGCTGCCTAAACACTTGAACCAAGGCATGAAATGAACTCTCTGAACTCGCTGAACCTAAAAATGACTGGCATTATATATCAGGTGAAGAAGGTGACCGACATTTTGCCTGCGGGCAAAATGGGTCAACAGTAACTCTTAACAAAGCTGTGAAACATAAACCAACTTATGAACTAATTAAAAATCTCAATCCATAAAGTGAAAAAATTTGTTCAATATCCTGAACAATGCCCTAATTTCCATTTCCATATCTTACCATAGAATTGGTCTTTTCACTTTTTCCTATAATTAAGGACATAGGCTTCCAAAATATGGTTAGTAATCCAAAAATAAAGGCTACACAACTAGTTATCAAATACCAAAATATTATGTTAATACTAATATGAAATCAAATCACCATCATACCTTAATTTGCCCTCTATGTAAAAATGAAGATAGGATTGCAACTAATTCCTCTCAGATGTGCATCACTAAAATGCCTTGCATTTTATCTAAATGCATCCCAAGATAGAAAGGTTGTTTCTCTCCCAACACCATCTCACACCTTCAAGTGACAATGTGCTTGTTCATCATCTATGTTGATCTTGCAAGGCTAGTGGCTTCAGAACCTTTGTTGTTAGAAGCTTGTTTTATTTCAACAAATTGGAACACCTTCTAATTTTCCTTTGCACTAGCCAACCTTGAATATTCAAATAAAATAGAATAGCAATCCCAAGAATCTGATATCTAAAACTAAAAACTAAAGTATATCACCTAAAGCAAGTCCTGTATGAATCTGCTATGATACCAAAATTAATCTGAAAACAATCTTTACCCCTTAGGTAAATACAACTATTTTTTATAATTAGATACTCAAAAATCTCAATTCCTTAAGTACATAGAATTGGTTGTGGGATTCTAGGAATGAATGAAAAGTGATCAAAAAACTTTGTAAACTCATTTTCCATTTAAAAACTCTTGATTTATTTCATTTTTATAACTTTCCCATAATTAGTTATAGTGTTCCATTAATTCATTTACAAAACTAAATTATAAATTAAAACTCATAACGAATTGTAAGGAAAAAGATACAAATTTGATAACAAAGTTCACCCATTTAGGGGCTATGTCTCTAGGTTCATAATCACAAACTGATCTATTTAAAATAAAATGTAAATATCAACAATTGCAAACTTACATCTCAATATGGATTTAAAATTTGAAAATATCATTGTAATCTAGTGGTGTAAAGACTCTGAGATGCTTAGAAACCCATCTTCCCTTCGTCCATAGTACATTTACTTCATCTCCATGCATTCAGGTAAGTTTCTTCATTAAAGTCTATACAAAATTAATACAATGGGCATAATAAGGTCTAGGAGTGTTCTCTAGTTTATAACAGCCCTGCAACTCCTTCAAAAACCTTGTAACATAAAAGTACCATTATCCTCCATGGGCAAAGGCCTTATAAAAATAGAGGCATCAAAATAGCACAATCTCAAAACTGTGTGTGTATGAATACATAGTCACACACATATAGTTTCGCATTAGTTCTATGACATAGTGGTAACTAATATTGTTAGCAATCAAAGGATCTCAGGTTTAAAACACATCTTGACCCCTTTGGCATATGCAAACTCTCGTAGAATAGATAATAAAACAAAATAACCCTGCAAGTGACTATGACATTCACCTCTTGGCCAAAGGCTCTATGAAAGAGGCATTATCCTCACATGCTCAAGCTTGTGTGTCCATTCCCCATCTTAGTCTACATCTTTATAAAAATATAGTTATCCATGTATATCTTCCATGGCCATAGGCCATACATAATAGAACAACATGTCCTAAAACACAAGCTCAGCTCTCCAAATCAAACTCTACCTTAGCCCATGGCTCAAAAGCCTTCCAAAATAGGCATATATATTCTCTTCTTTAGGATTATGTCTGCATAAATATAATCACACCTTATACATCTTCTATTATGGCCAAAAGGCCTTGAAAAATAAAAAAATCATAAAACATAGTCATAGATCTTCATTCACATTGAACTTTATAATAAAAACCCATTCGACATTGTCCCAAATCCCCCTTTCAAGAGGTCTATTATCCTCTTATAAGTAGGCAAATATCTATTATTTCATTGGGATTGTGTCTTTTCCATACACCATCACCTCTTTCTTTGGGAATGTATGTTCACATATATAATATGGAGGCTAATTATAGCATATAATGTCATACTTATTCTAATGGTTAACTTCCCCATTTTCCAACTCCTCCATCATCAACTAACCACCTCAAATATCAAATTATGTAGACTAATGTTAGACTCAAGGTCATGGTCTAATGGCCGGACCTTACCCTTTTGATAAACAAGGTCAAGGGTTCAACCCTTAAATCTCAATAGAGTACTATTTAAGAAATAAAATCCCACATTCATTAGGGATGAAATGAATAAAGACTTTAAATAGGATTCATTGAGATGTTTGAACTATGGCTTCAGTCACATCTATCTCACTCTTTTATTTTGAGCATTGCAAACAACTTGGCTAAGTTTGATTATTCAAACTCAATTTAGGAAATCTTGCAAGGATATGAACTTAGTTGGATTTGGTTAGAATAAGTGTCTCAAACTTGTCTGAGCTATGTTTCATTGGACTCGAACAAGCACTCAGGCTAGGTCTTGAGCTCTCCATATCCTGAATTTAGATGATATAAAGTGAACTTGTAAATGTATGGAATAATTTTAAAATAATTGAAATATTAGTCCCACATGCAATGTGTAGATAGCAAAAAGTCATATATAAACAATCACATTATAATGGAAATATAAAGATTTGAAGGCAAAGGTACCTCTCCACAAAAAGAGTGTGTCAACCTTGGTTGAGGGCCCCCAACTAGTAAACAGCGAGGCCCATTTGTTTGAACATGAGTGTCAAAGACCAGAGGTGAAAACCAAACACCCTTTTAACATTATACTACCACATGTCACATGTTAATTGGTCCACTTCGTAACCATACATGCATCCACATCACCATTTGACTGTTGAATATTTTTTATCCAAAATTTGATTAGCCATATCTAGAGCATATGATGTCCATTTTGTGCATTCCAATAGGCACTGGAAATATCTTGTAATTATCTTTAGTACTATACTAGTTTCAAGAGATCTTGGTAACATATGAAAGGTGAAAAATCCTTTGGATCAACACCTAAGAAATTTTTTTGAAAGATGTCATTCTCATAACATTTCCTTGAATCCAAAGAAGTCCATTTTATGGTAACATTATGCAATCTCTTGGGTCACATGGTATCTAAATAAGGTACTAATATTGATCTAGAAAGGGTGAAAGTTATTCAACAATTATCCTTGCCAACCATTAAACCTAGTACTCATTCATTCTTTAGTAAAGTCAATTCCCTCAGAAGATTTATTCTAAACTTTATCAAACTCATCATGCACATCATACAAATGACAAGTGGAAAAGATTCCTTCAAGTGGAGAAATGATGAGAATAAATAATTAAATAAAATTAAATAAGTAATCAATAAATCCCTAGTATTGACATGTCCATATTTCAATAAAAACTTCATCACGTATTATTTTTCTTTATTTATACTCTGCCAGCTATCCTAGTACAACAAAATGATGGAGTTGAGTCCCCTATTGCATTCATTATTTAAGGATTAAAATATCATGAGATCAAATATTCTCTAGTATAAAAACATGCATATATTGTGGTCAAAGTCATGAAACATTTCTTGTTCTACATTATAAACTCTCATACAATCATCACGGTTCCAGATTCAATAGTAAAATCAATTTTCACTTAGCAAGAACTTGGGTCAAAGAAGGGTGGTTGGATTTCCAATTTACATGAATATGATCTATAGATAAAGCCTATAAAATTGGTAAGAGGATAAGTCCTTTTCCCATTGATTTCTGAAAGTGCCAATTCTTGGAGAGAAGAAAACTAATGGCTATTATTATTAACTTTTGTTGATTCCCTCAAAGAATGGTATTCAGATATAGCATTTTTCTTATGTTATGGAGAATGCCCAACCCACTTGAATCCTAAGAAAAGGAGGACTCTTCAACTAAAAATAGTTAGATATGTAATTTGAGATAATATGTTATATAAAAAATATTTAGATGGCACCTTTTTGAGATACGTAAATAAATAATAATAAAAGAAGATCTTGGAGGCTTTTCATGACAAACCCTGTAGATGACATTTTTCATCCTTAGTCACTACATTCAAAATTATATAGGCTCATTATTATTATCCCACATTGTTCAAGTATATACATGAATGGGTTTCCAAATGTGAATATTGTCAATATTTTATTAGGAGGCTAAAGCTCGCCACTTTACCTCTCAAACTTATAATTATTGAAGAAACCTTTCAAAAATGGGGGTTGGACTTCATTGACACTCTAAATTCTTATTATAGTTCTAGGCACACTCACATTTTGACTGCCATTGAATACTTCACAAATTGTGTAGAGGCTATTTCATGAAGGTCTACCACTTATGAAGTTGTATGTAACTTTATCAAAATAAAAATCCTACCCATATTCAACATCCCACAAAAGATAGCGATAGATATTTTTTCCTCTAAAGAACTAATCAATTTTTTTTATTATACATATCTCTAACACATTCTTAAGATTATTACTATTAGGGTAATGGTTAGGCAGAGTGTATCAATAATAATATAACCACCATTATTCGTAAGTTGGTCAACAAAATTCAAAGGAATTGGCATAGAAAGCTATATGACACATTATGGGCTGACATGATTTCTCCTAAAAGAGGAATTATAATGTCTCATTTTCATCTACTATACAAGAGGGTGTTGCAATTCCCATTTTTATGGAATTATTAGCTTTGAAACTATCTCAATATATTGAAGACAAACATTTCAAAAACACAATAAATAAAAGAGTAATGTATCTAGCCAAGATTGAAGAAGAATGAAAAATTATGGTTGATAGGATCACAGTTCATCAAGAGACGGTCAAATAACTATTAAACCAAAAATATCTATAATGTGATTTCTAGATTAATGACATGGTCTTACTTTGGGATAAAAGAAGAGAGCCAAAAGGAAGTCACAAAAAAATCAACTATTTATGGATGAGACCTTTCAAAATTCATTATTTCCATGGAAAAAATATGTACTATCTATCATATAGATATGGTACTCACCTCCCACTACCCTATAGTGAGTAATATATAAAGTTGTATAAATAATGATGGTAGGTTATCCCCTACCATTTCCCTTTAAGTTGTGTGTTTCCATTCCTACTATGTGTTGTGTGTTTCCATTTTGGTCACATGATTCCTTTTTCTATTTTTTTCCCTTCCTATGAATCTTCAAGTTGAATCCATAGCCCAATGGATAAGACATTGATCTACTAAAAACATAGAGTTATGAAGCATTCTTATATGCCTTCTTCCAAAGTTATATCCCCAGCCTGAGCCAGTAGTTGTTTGCCAAAAATATTAGTGTAGAAGATCGAACAATTGGAAAATTTTCTTACTTATAACTTTTTAGCAAAATCACATTTGTGTATTTTTAAAGGCCATGACTATACTATCAAGCCCTCAATCATGCATTGATGTGAAATGTGGTGAATGTTGCATCCATATTTATGCATCCCTAGGGGACCATTAGTCAAAACTCTAGGTCTTTGACGATAGGGATACACAAGATACAATGAATTCCATGTTTATGTGTCCCTAAGGGACTACCAACTGGACCTTCAGGCCCTCAATTGAGTAGATACACAATACATGATGAATGTTATGTTCACATTTACATGTCCTTGAAGGACCTTTGGTTAGATTGTTGGTCCTCACATGACATATGCATGTAGGGACTAACATGCCCAAGTAGAGAAGGAGATTTTATATGTTTCCCTCATTATTATTTTCCCTCATTTGATGATATGCAAGCTCTACCCCTCTACCCCACAATAGTGAAACTCTACTAAATTTTGTCTAGAAACATTGTAAAACTTGTCTTGCTAGCAACTTCCCTCATCTAGATCTTGTTTTGAGGATCCATTTTCTTAAAATTTAGAATTACATACATCCACCACCTTATATTTTTTCAATTAATCCATCATTTTCTACCTCTTGATCCACTAGATATCCTTGCACTTGCATGCCAAGCAATTATTAGTCAATCTAAAGCTAACAAGATGAAATATAAATACATGGGATATGAACCTTTGCTAGTGTTGGATGGTGACATCCTAAATATTTTTATTCTTAGATTGTACATGTGAACTTGGTTGAATTATGTAAAATATTGAATTTTGAAAGTCTAAATATGTTGATCAAATACCTAACATAAAGTGGCCTTCCATAAGCAACTACCTTTCTCACTTCAGTGTAATGTTCAGATTTAGTATTCACTTGTGGAAAATACTATAACTCAAAGACTAGGTAAATCATGTCAAAAACTAGATAAATCATGGTAAAAATATATGGAGTAGCGATAAACATGACATTGAAAATTCCCCTCCATGAAGAATTAGTCAGTATTAGTGTAAAAGAGGGATAGGCACATTAAAACAAAGACCCTATCGAATATTTGACCACTATAAATAATTCATCACTTAAACACAAAAGGGAGACACTCTTTAAGGTTCCTAAAACCTTATATAGAGTATATTTCAAAGAGGAACTCTCAGATATGATTACCTTATTGAATCAGCCAATAGGTAATGAAGACACCAAACCTTTCCACCATTGGGTGTTCCTCCCAATGCAAATCATTTGTCATGGAAAGTAATTTATGGATTGGGGTAAATTGATTAGTGATTCCCTGCATGATCAATTATTGAATGTGAAAACATCAAGGCAGTTCTTTATGACATCCTATCTAGTATACTCATTGGCCTCCTAGATGGTATACCTGAGGTTATCTCAATGTGTAAATATCACTCAATTAACATATGTATTTGAGTGTTTTCCCTAGTTCACCTTACATCAAAGCAATAAAAACTACACCAGGGTCAATGATGCATTCATAATGAGATTAGTTTATTTGCTAGAAGAAGATTAGGGAATGATCTGTCAAAGTAGCCAAATGTTTAACCAATATGGTAACTACCATATTCAATTCCAAAAACTTACATACATTAGGGTTGGATTTTATAAAGGGCATCTCTTGAGAATTCCAAGGTTGGCTAGTGATAATACCATCCTCATTGAGCTCTGTAGGCAATTGTCAGTTGTTCATAAATGATGTAGAGAAAAAACATGTGCTCGATGCTTATTCCCCCATTGTATTAGGTTATTTCATTTTTAAGTCTATTTTAAATGTTCATGATAAAATTGGTCATATCTCATTTTACTCTCTAAACTTATGCCAATAGAAAATCTATGGATACCAGAAGGTATGTGAATCAAAATCTAGGTATAGGGTCTGCATATGAACATAAACCTCATCTCAAAGACTACTGGGCTGATTGCATAGATGAATTTGAGGTAATTTGAAGAGATTGGAGTTGAATGACCCTAAATCAAATAAAGGCATTTACAGATGAGTGGGTTCCTAAGGGGATAGTAGATCATATGTCAGATCTTCTAGATCTATAATATGCAAACTTATGAATGCACATTTGCTAACTATTAATTGGTCAATCAGAGAACTCATTGACTCAAAATAGAGGATGCAAAGAATATGGACTCATAATAAAAAAAGGTTAGATAATGAATTGGTTGGAGTAACAATGGGTTGTTCAAAGAGATGAAAAGCTTTAGCTCCTCTAAAGCAAGATCCCCCATCAGTTTCTAGGAGAAGTACTTCTAACATGGTTATTGAAGCATCAAGATCTTTTAGTTCAAGTGATGGTAGAGATGAGGATCCCAATCCTAAGAAGCAATTAGGAAATCATTGTGAATAAAATTCAATAATAAGGAAAAATAATCAAGCTAATAAATTATTGAGACCATGATCTTTAATTAAAACCTTGGGTGATCCCAACTTGCTCATCCCAAACACCACACAATAATATGTAGCCTCATCTTCCAAAATGGAACAATAGAAAAAGATTGAAGAAGAGAATGCACATTCTCCATCTAGATCTCAGCAAGTTCCTCATCTTCCTCTAAATCAACCTACCCCCTTCTCCATTAGCTACTCAAGTGATTGCCTTCAAAGATCTTTTGTTTCAATGGATGCAACCTATGCTCTAGAAAAGAAAAATGGTGGTTGAAGATGAATTACCAGATTTTGATGTGGTAGCTAATCTCTTAAAGATTCTTGCACCAAAGAAAAAAAGACCATCTCTAGGTTGGTATTAGATTCTTTAGGAGCATGGTCTATAGACATTATTGAACCAAATGTTGAGAAGTACATTGGAGAAATGACATTAGGAGATTATAATCTAAAAATAATATAACTTGGAGAAGCAACAAGAGAAGGTGATATTCATAATCCTTGAGAAACCACTGAAAGGATCATTAAGAGCTTAGAACAAGAGGAATTGATTCAAGAAAAATTTAGAGGATAAATCAGATAGATAGTAAACTATGGCAATTATCTAATCTATCCAGTAGAAACTCATATAGTACCACCAGTTGATGCACCAACATAATTACTAGAAATAAACAAGGATGTTGTTTCCACAATTAGTAAATACAATACCTATGGAAGGACTCTTGAAGCATGGTTATATGATTTCCTCATAAATAAAATGAAATACATTGAATAAGTCATAAAGATATATGATCTTATCAATCAAGAACTATAAGATATCCATTTACAAATCAAATCCCACACCTCCACCTCGAAGGTATGGGAAGAAGTGATTAGAGACATGAAATAAATGATCATGTTGGAAGCTAAAGTAATGGTGTAAAGTGGAGTATTTGTGAAAGAATATGATGACACATCTTGTAATTGGGCAGAATGCATATTTCCTAAAATGGAAATCTTAAATAAGGCCATACAAGAATTGAATGAGAGTAGAGATATGGGTGAAGAAAAAATCAAACTAATTTCCATCAATCTAGATGAGATCCATTGCTTTTTATATAAATAAGATGGAACTACGGTACATATTATGGATGAATTAAAAGCTCAATTCTAAAAGTCAGTCAAAGAAGATCTTTTAAATGAAGGCAAATTCAATAAAGATTTAATAAGAACTCTCAGTGAAATTCATCTTTCTCTAGAAGAGTTAAATACTCACCTAGAAGATTTGTTTAAAGCTCAATGTTCCTTGACGTTCATTTCCAAAATATGGTTCACACATTTTAATCATGTGGTGATTCCAAAAAGTAATGAATCTCTTGAAGTTTTCAATAGATTTTAAAAATTCAAGGAAATACGTGATAAAGATCAGGTCAAAGAAGATTCAACAGAAGTCAACCCATCCACGTGTTGCCAACTAATAAAAAGCTTCTCAGTAAAATTTGTTCTCTATCTCTCTTTCCTATTTTATCTAAATTCTATTTTAGGAAATTCATATTTTTTTATTGCAAAAGTGAAAATTATGAAAAGTAGAATAGGAAAAAAAAAAGAATGTGAAAGGTCATTTTGGATTGTGAAGGGTCAGTAAATTCCCTTTGTTATAAATACAAGAAATGGCAATTGAAAAAGGGCTTTTTGATGTCCATGATTTGTGAAACTTGAAGAGGAAGAAGGAACTTTATGTTCAGCCTTTATCCAAGAATGAAGATTTAGTTGAACTTTGTGTCTAGTTATTTCCTTAATGAACATACATTTTTCACATGTCAATGTATTTCTCATTGTTCCAAGCATAAATGGTGTCTGATCTCTTAAAGTATATTTCCATTTTTAATTAAATCTGTTATGTGAGTGGGTGAAATATGTGTTTATTCACTCTCCCATGGATCTCTATTTTCTCTTTTATGTTTTCCTTATTTTCAGTTATATTGAGTTTCTACCAATCCCCTTTTATTTAACTTGTTAATGTTGTACATAGTTGTGTTAGTTGTTATTAATTTCAATAAAGGGAACCTCCCCTTATAATAGAGGATAGACTTTGGTCTCGTGAACTATATGAAATCTTGATTTGTCATCATTTACCAAATATTTCACCAACACATCTCCTTGGTGATTACTTTGGATTTTATTAACATATTTACTTATACATAACACCTTTAATCAAACATTCTAGAAAATATCAAAATAAAAATAGAAAAAACATTCAAAAATCCAAAAATATTCAACATTTCCATATCTTATTATCTCTTTGGCATCTATGTCATTGGTTCCATGTTGGTAGATAACATATCATTTCTTTTTATATACACACATATGTTTTTGTAGTCATAAAAAATGTCACATGAGTGTAATGAGTACCACTTGAGACCACCCTACCCCTATATTTTCTCTAGACCTATCTTAGGGCCTCTTTCCATATTTTCATCCTTATCCAACTTTCATGTGGGTCTAACCCATCCCTAGATATTCTTAAAGTAGTCCTAGACCTTCCCTTAGGTATTGAGGCCCCTAGTGCCCCAAGTTCTACCACCTAGACACTAGGGTACCCCTTTATACACTAGAGCACTATGTTGGTGACCAAGGGATTGTGCTAGTATCCCTTACCTCTTTTTAACCCCAATGGATATATTTATAGTTCTCAAGGCACCTTAGGGTTGGCCTAGACTCAAATCACATTTGGACAAGCACTAGATCAATATATATAGACCACTTTTATCCCTTTACCCACTAGATGGAAACTAGATGCAAATACATAAAAATAAGATTAGAAATAAGTTGTGAAAATCAAGGCCATTGATCCTTATTATGCCCTACTTATGCATACAACTATATATATTAGTCTTGAGCTCAGTTTACTCAAATTTCTAATCTCAAGCCTGACTCAAAGCACTCAAGACTGTACTCATATTAACATTCACTTGCACTTGCACCAGTACTTATATTAAGAGAACTACATCAAGCTTGATCCCCTCTTGAGGTATTGGTATGTAGGTAAATCTCAATATAATGGGGTGTTGAATATGTTCATCCTATCGATCTAACATCACACTTTTTTTACTTATGCCACTCAAATACCCTAACAACATGGAGATATAGGGTTTGATCCTAAATTAGTCAAAAACATGTCATAGACAATGAAGCAAGTTTTATCCACATAGGCACAAGAGTCTTAGACTCAAGTGAGGCTATTCCCAAAATTTCACATAGTTTCAATGAAGAGGACATTAGCATGGCATAGAAGACACTGGCACAATGTGCTACTGTCCAAGGAACTTCGCTACTACCAAAGACAAATTATGAGACCTATTTCCAATTTGTGACACTTTGATTAACTTTCGCACTAGTTTCTAACCTCTTATTCATCTGTCTCAGTCAGTTTATAGCTAAGTACGTACTTGTGTAATTCATTACTTTTTTATAATAATCAATTAGGTGAATTCTTGTATAAATAAATGGTTGTATTTATTGCATATTTCTCCCTTCATTTACTATTCCAACCCTTTAATAACCTAGGTTTTACATTCCATAAATCCATTAAAATTTAAATGATTTGGTAAACCCAACTTACTTTAAATAATGCATAGAAACCTAACCCTATGGTTTATGTGTCTAGCCTTCTAGGACCCATATTCAGATTTCAGATCCCTCTATCTTCTATTTTTTATTTGGTATAATCATGATAATAATGATATAATAAGTTTATCACTTTTTGGTGCAAATTTGTATAGCTTATTTTGCATTCTTATTTCCTTTCATTTGGAACGAATTTAAAGAATACATAGACATAAATGCACATGATGCTTTATATCAGTTAAAATGTATGTCATATTTCATTCTATCTCTAGCATATTATTTTTTGCTTATGTGGAATTCAATTAAGAAGCAAATCCTTACACACACAAAGGCTACATTACATAATATAACAAACACATTATCTAAACTTAACAAGTTTCTGTTAGATGTTTTTTGCTTTTTGGTTCACTTTGATTCCTTACCTATCACTACTAGACATAAGAGAACATCATTAGTTTCACTTATCCATCCTCATTCTCAACCTTACACATCTAACTACTATCCCACTTCTACTACCAGCTCTATGCTCATAGGAGACCCTATATTCCATGATATGATGTCCACAAGTGGTCTCAAAGCATGGTAGGTTAGCAAAACCCATGGTTACAACTTTGCCAACTAGAGCAGTGTTCCTCCAACCACATTTCCTATTTTACACCTCTTGAAACATTCTGACATATACAAAGATATTTTGTATTCAACACTCCATGATACTAAGGTGCATAGCACAACAGATCTATCTTATGTTGTTTCTATTATCAATACTATGAAATGGACTGAATAACATATCCAAGTCAATAAAAATGATCTTCCACCTCAACACATCATAGAACAACATCTACCTCTTTACATCACATTATGAATTAATGAGGTGGGTGTCAAATGAGTACTAGTTGACAATGGATCAGGGTTGAATATTTAATATATCTCTTTTCTTCAACATCTCAATATACATGTTAAGGATTTAGATCTTTATGATATGAATATTAGAGGATTGATAATATTTCATGTAAATTTTTGGGTCAAATCACACTAACCCTTACATTGGGACCTACAACACTACCTACAACATGTCAAGTCATGCCCAATGATCTCAATTATAATATCTTACTCAGGCGACCTTGGATTCATGATTTGCATGCAATTCCATCAAATTTACATGCATGTTTAAAGTTTAGTTACAAGTTCATATATACACATGCCTTATGGATTAGTAACCATTCAAATATTTTTAGCATATAGAGCCTTCATATAATTATAATCCTCACATGGATTTTTCTATGGTACCTCCACATTATATTATATATATCACATATAACTCCTGTAGACACCTCAAAAGCACGTGTTCCTTAGGATCGAGCCTCAAAAAACATGAACAAGGAATTCTTAATCCCATTAAGGTATATGATCAATAAGGTAGGCAAGGACTTGATATAATTATAACACATCTAATGCTCAATCTTCTCACCATGCTTCTTAGCATATAGTATTTTGTCCACCCATTACACAGATAGATAATATAGTAAATCATGTCTCTATACTTTTAGTTTTTTACCCTGATCTTATTAATGATACAATTTCTCTAGATTTACATACTTTTGACAAATTTTCTATCGACAAAGCTCTATTAGAATTATTAGGGGCATATGAGGATCTCCCTTCTATCATAAGAATAGGTTTCCTCATTCCAAAAATGCCTAGACGTATTTTGGTGAGAACTCAAACATTTCCAATGATATCCCACTCAACACATATGACACCATACCTACAATACCTTCCATCATCAATTGATCTACAATACTTAATGAAGAGATAATTGAATTCAATTATGACACAGACACTAATTCTTGCATCATATTATTGGTTGCCACTTTATGTAAAGAATAAGATATAGACATTCAAAAAAATTTAAAGGACTTACCTAAAAATTTTGATTGGGCCTATTCTGATATTCTTGGCATTGATCTTTCAATCACAATACACAATATTACACTATATCTAGATGCAAAGATAGTTAAATAAAAAATTATAAAAATGGATCCTAAGGTAGCTCTTCTAGTTAGATATGAGATCTAATGGATTCTTGATGTCAGTTTCATTCGACCAGTTGTTCACCCCAATGGGTTGTTAACATTATACCAATTATTAAGCCTAATGACCAAATTCAATGTTTTTGTGATTCTATAGGCATAAACAAAGCATATTCTAAGGATGACTTTCCTCTACCCAACATCAATATAATAATAGAATCCACCGTAAGATAGAAGATGCTCTCTTTCATGGATGGTTTCACCGATTATAATCAAATCAAGATAGCTAAGGAAGACCAAGAAAAAACTTCTTTTACCATACCATTAGTCACCTTTTGCTATATAGTCATGCCTTTTGGATTAAATAAAGTAAAAGCTACATACCAATGAACTATGACCCATATTTTTCATGATCTCATTCATAAAATAGTTGATGACTTACTTGTCCAATTAAAAGAGTGACAACATCATGCAGTAGATTTATGATATATTTTTGAAAGATTGAGACAATATAATGTGCGACTAAATCCTAAGAAATATGTCTTTAGCATTTCATCTGGTAAAATTTTGGGCTTCATAATATCCTAATGTGGCATTGAGGTCCATCCAAATAAATTAAAATTTATAATGGACATGCCTCCTCCTACAAACTTAAAGCAACTTTGATCTTTACATGTAAAAATTTAGGCAATACGTGACTTTGTGGCATAGCTAGCAGATAAGACTTAGTCATTCACAAGATTACTTAAGAATGATAAAAAATTTGAATGGGATATCGCATGTCAAAAAAACTTTGATGCACTCAAGCAATACTTATTGAACCCCCTATCTTGGTACCACCAATACTTGAGAGACCACTTCTCCTCTACCTCTTAATAATAGATCATGCACTCAGTGCATTATTGGCACAACAAAATGATCAACATAAGGATGGAGCTATTTATTATATTATTCGTACATTTGATTACAAACAAAATATCTATAAATAGAAAAAATATGTTTGGCACTTATATTTACTCCCTAAAATCTATGACACTATCTGATTAACAATGAGACATAATTGATTACAAAAGTAGATCCTTTAAAGTTTCTTATGTTCAAAATGCATCTCTCAGGCTGTATCACAAAATGGGTAATTTTGCTAATAGAATTTGACCTAAAGATTATGTTATAAAAATAAATAAAGGGCTTGATAATTACATATCAATTAGCAGTAGAACCATTATTAGATACCTATCGTATCAACAATAATTTTTTAGAAGAGTTCACAGCTTACAATACCACTTCTGATAGATGGAGAATATTCTTTGATGGTTCCAGATGTGTATCGGGGTCGGAGTAGGAATTATTTTTATCAATCCACTTGGACATAGAGTATTATTGTGCAAACTAATTACCCAATGAATACTAGATTCTTGAGTCTAATTAACATTAATTATTAACCTAGGGTGCGTACACTTTTCAAAGATGTTAGCACTATATATGTATTATTGATTCATAAATTAGCTTGTTTTATTAGTTGCAGTACAATGAACTTATGTTGAATTCACTAGATAGTTATACTATGAAACTATTATGACAAAAATATAGAACTTCACACTTATAAATTACACATGCATCACACTTTGTATAATCAGATTAATAATGAAATTTACTTACACACTCTTAACTAAGGAGGGTTAACATCTTCACTACAACTCCTTCTGAGGGGGCCCTTCCTCAATCATAAATGAGTTTCAATCCTTCTCTGAGAGATTTTCAAAAGCTTCTTATAGAATCAACTTTCTCATTACTCAAATTTGTAGCAATTAAGGATTGCTACAGAAGATTACAATGTAATCAATTCTATAGTTTTATTAACTATCCAATCTTTAATTTCAACTCACTAACTCCTAATATGATCTAGGTTTTGCCATCAAATACAGAAGGTAGTTTATTAACTTCTAACCAAAAACACTAAACTAGGAAACATACAAATACTTTAGAAACTGCCTCAGTCAACCTTCAAGTGGTTAGTAACCAAAATTATTTATTTTAGGCTTGATTGGGTTAAGGATAAGGAATATTGTTTTGTTGTTTTATTTATTTTTGTCTCTTTCCCATTGTCCTTATCTTTATCATCTTTGGTATCACATCCAAATTTCTTTGCATGTAGTGAGTTCATACAATAGCTATGGTCCTTTCCAATCATCCATTCGATTCCCAAGATAGTTGGATGTGTCTTTAATATCTGATCATAATAATAGATCTATTTTGTACATTGGTTGTGGGCAACCTATAGGTGAAGCCTACAGTTGCTACGGGCACTCTACAGTGGCTATGAAAAACCTATCGGTGAAGCCTACAGTTGTTATAGGCAACCTGTAGTGGCTATGGATAGATTGTAGGTGGAGCCTACAGTTACTATGGGCAACCTACAATGGCTCTAGATAACCTATAGGTGAAGCCTATAGTTGTTACAGATAACCTATAAGTGTTGTGCCCAAATGAGACCCTACAACCTTAAATTATCCTTCAAATGCTTGTTAAATAAAGTTATACAAGTATAATCTAATCAAGGAAAAAACATAAATAATTCATAACATATGGATGTGTGTGTGTGTGTGTGTGTGTGTGTGTGTGTGTGTGTGTGTGTGTGTGTTATGAATTATTGATGTTTTTTCCTTGATTAGATTATACTTGTATAACTTTATTTAACAATCATTTGAAGTATAATGTAAGGTTGTAAGGTCTCATTTATATCAATGCACACATAAAATCATAAATTCATTCATTCATTTGTATGAGTCATGGATGGTTATGAAAATTTACATAGAAAAAGATATATACTAGGTATGGATGAGGCTACAAAATAGAATAATTGACGGCCTCATCACACCCTCATACCTAACCTCTTTCTCAACCTTGAGAAATCCTTAGTTGCATTTTGAAACCACAAAATTTTATGAAATCAAGGGGTTCAGTGTAGCCTGACCCTTTAAGTATAAAGAAGCCTTTAGAATCATCAATGTTCTCCCATGTTTTCTTCTCATCCTCTCTATCAGCTAGGACCTTTCCCTCCTATTCAATAATTGATAACCAAAACAAAGGAGGTTTAAACATCAATCCCAACCATCTTACCCTTCTCCTCTTGACAAGCTCAATATACAGGTATACTCTGTGTATGGCCTCCCTAAGGTTTTGAGGTGAGTAAGGTTCCTTTTTTTTTAAATCATCAGAGAGTTCTCCCCATCTATGAGAATAAGAAAGAAAAAATTTATTTCCATCTCCTTCCATAAGACTCCAATAATGATTGTGAACTTCTACCTATTTTATGATAATCCATGCTTGTGGAGTACTTGAGTTCATGAAGGAGATCCATTCTTCTATTACAACATCTAGATTACTTGATTCACCCTTGATCATTACGGTAGCTTCTATTTCTTTTTTTTGATACTATTCTACTTATTTCCTTCTTCTTATTTCATTAAGAACATATGAAGAAAATGTATTCAGCTAGACATCCCCCAAATATATGTTTGGATTCCAATCTACATCACTGGGTACAACATATTGGTGTATGTAAAACTCACTTAACTGAGCATGGAGGTTAGGATCAGCATGTTTATATACTTCAAATAAATATTTAGGGTCACAAACCATGTAATAATAATCATTATAGATCCTATCATATATGAATTTAAGCCATCTCTCTTCTAAGTAAATAGCATACACCCTAAAAGGTGATCTACACTCCATTAACATTTTAGTGGTTTCATGCATTTTATTAATCTTTTCCTTCTGATACTTGATCCTAGTTTCAGCCATTTTTATTTTTTATTTTAATTCATCTTATTGTTCTCTTGTTTCAACATATACTTTAAATATTTGTACTAACTTCTTGTAGTGAGTTTCATCATCACCAAATTATTCCTTAATAAAATGTAAGAGGTCATCAATTTTTACAGGTGTGGCAACTAAAAGATCCATATCAATAACTTATTCTATTATAGGTGTTTTTACAGTGGGCAATAGAGGAGGAAATATATTGTAGAAGGGTACCAAAGCTAGAGCATAATCTACTGAAAGTGCTTCTATGGTTAAGGTAGATGAAGTTGTTATAGGTTCTTCTAAGGAAGTTGTTGCAAGTTCCTCCAATAACCTTTCTCTATCCATAGAAGGTTCTACAAATTTTGTTACCCCTAGAAGTGTTTCAAAGCCTCTCTTACCTTTCAATTATGTTATCTCATTTTTTAGCCTATATATTTCTTTCATAACTTGTTCCAATGTTTGGAACTCCTGGGCATAAGGAAATATTCCTTGTTTCATAGTCTTTTCTTCAATCAATTCCTCTTATATTGCAGGTTGATTTGCCATTCTCAATTCTTCTTCTGTATACCTAATGTGTCTGAGGAGATGAATGTCTTCCTTAATGAATCTAGATGGCTAGGGTGATTATTCTTCTTCTACCTTGGAAAATTCCTCATCAGTAAACCATTCTTCAATTTCAAACCCATTATGGGTCTTCTAAAACCTGGGCTATTTCTTTGGCTTTTCATCCTCATTGATGTCTATGGGTGAGGAGGTTGTAGTTGTCTTTTTGTTTCTTAATTCTTTGAGATATCCTAGGAGGAGGTCTCCTTCTTCTTGATATAGTGAGTTTCTTTTCTTTATTTTTCATCTTCTTTTTAGGAGGGGTGGCTATTGGAACTTACTCTTCTTTTGTAGCAGTTGATGGAAGAACTTCCTCTTGTCCTGAAGGAGCCATGGTGGAAGAATAAATCTATGATGAGGAGATAGTGGGAGAAGGAATATACTATTGTAGACTTCCCTCCTTTGTGTTAGAAGGAAGTAAGACCATTTTCCTTCTCTTTCTTCTACCCATAGCAATTTCAAATGGATCCTTAGTAACTATGGGTTGGCCAATAACACTAGTGCCCACAGCATCTTCTTATATAATTTATTAAGCTTGCTCCTTAGGGGATTCCTCCTCATTATTACCCTCTTCTTACTGACGTTTATTATTTCTTAGGGATAAAAACTATCCCTAACTTAGATCAAGTCTGACAAAGTTTATTTCATGTTTAGTTATCAACCATATTAGGCAATGGTGGGATAAGGGTTTTTCAATACCCTTCTGGTACTCTTTGGACATCCTTTTTAGAATGTTCCATAGGTGATTTAAAACATTAATGGTTCTATCATGCCTTAAATGATTCATAAATTTAAACTAAAGAGTATAAATTAGGGAATACCTTCATTCACAGGTCATATATCTAATGATGTATGAGGCTATCTCCCTCCAAGCTATAGGTAAGTTGAGTCTCTCCACACCACCTTTCATTAGTACTAGTCTTTCATCTCCATGACAAAACTATTATCTGGCTTCTTAACCATTGGGTTTGTCTTGCTAGTTCTCTCTTATATTTGGTAGCCCAATTGCTTGGCTCACCAATTCTTTAGTGACTAGGAATGTGATGCCATGTATAGTAGCTTAGTCTCTAGTAAAGAATCTTGAAAATTATCTAGAAAGGGGTTCTAAGAATGTTATAATTTTTCAAAATAAGTGGTCTAACTAGATCTATTGAAGACATCCCAGCTGGCTTGGTATCCTTGAAGTTGTCTATGATCTATGGGTTCTCTCCTCACAACTGACCCTCCTATTCCGCTAAGTTTAGCTTTTCTATCAATATTTTCAACTAGAAATTGGTAACACACTCTCTTTGGATTATAAAAATCTACCTGTAGCAAGGTAGGGTTTATTCAAAAATGGTGGTTTGTAGTTGCAGGTTATGGTGTGATTTAGCTTTGCATGAATAGTTTAAATTGCAAGGAAAAGCAATGAAATTGATTATTTTCCATATAGGGTATTATGGTTTCATTATAGCATCTAATCCCACAAGTATGGATCTTGTAATGCATGGTATTATCACCCATAACATCCTCCCCCCCCCCACGTGAGTTGTCACATATCTTCAAGTGATGTGGAGTGAATAGCACATAAGGAATAGAATGGGGTCATAATTAGGGATATACGTGTGGGTTGGGATGTCATCATGTGGGTTTAAGTGTGAGTTGAGGGTTATTAATGAATGATGTGTTTCATGATTTAATATGCTTTTCAATATTATACATGTTATATTAAAATAATGAATACTTTTCAATGATCAAAATATACGATGTAACTTTTTAATGGTTTACCTAGGGTTATGCCAAAGATTTGCATGTGAGTGATTAATGGAATGTAATGATTGTGCTTGTAATTATAACTAGATTGAAGTGGGCCCCTTTAGAGTAATTATGAGATCATAGGATGGTAAGCTTCTATGGTGCCCTCAGTGTGCCTGCATGTGATTCATGATAGCCTGGATAGAATTGGAATAGGGGTCATAGACTTAGATGAGAGATGATTGCTCTCCTATCATAAAGTTGTTATTGCAAAGCTAGGTGATCCAAGTCAGGTGTTACATGAACATAAAAGAGGGTAGTTGAAGGTGTTGTTGCTTTGTGATATTCGTTTACATAAGCTTACATGATTTGCCTCTGTGTTGTCTTATTGTTTATGGATTTTACCTAGTGACTTTGCCTTGTTATTTAGGGGTAGGCCTGAGCAAGGTTTTGAATTTTCTACTATAATCCTCCTTCATTCCTCCTTTGGTTGGTCTGGTGTCTTCCTTGTATGCTCAAAATCTCATAGCTAAGGCCATAACTTAGATTTTGGGAAGAACTATCCTACATGTGCTTAAAAAGATGTTAGGATATGCCTACAATAACCAGAGATGGTGCCCATAATAACTACTAGGTTGTGATTAGCTATGGGAAAATGCCTGCAACAGCTACAAAAGAGTCTGTAATAACTGAAGGAGGTATCTATAGCAACTATAGAAGAGTCTGTAGCAACTAAAGGAGGTGCCTTTAGTAGCTAAAAAATAGCCCTTAGCAACTAGAGGAAGATAAATAGTTTGTTCAGAATGATTATTTATTTTTTATTTTTGTTTTTACCCTTAAATAGCTAACAAGCTAATTTTTTATTTAGGCCCATTTCATAGTTCTTGGCAGCTAATAGGTGGGTTTTCTACCCAAAAACTATCAACAACACCCAAAAAGGGTTTTCATTGTTGGGTTTTTTTTTACTCTAACTGTTGCCTGCAGTAAAATGTTTATTATGGGTTCTTGCCAAGTCAACAGTGAGGGTGACTGGTCAAAGACCAAGTGAAAGTCTCAATCTTCATGCTAGAGGAGGGCTAAGATGTCCTCCTCTCCTTCTTTATCTATGTGTTGGCTAGTTCTCTCTTTGTTTGGTGACATATCATGCTGATCCAGCACATCATTGTATCTATTTTGTAATTGCATGTGTATGTGCTTGGAAAACTCCTCTTGAGTGAGCGGCTTTTTGTACAACTTTAATCTATGGCCATTGACCAGTAGATAAAATCTTATTGGATCAATGGTTTAGAGTTGCACTGCTCCATTGCCATAAACATGCTTAATCTCAAATGGACCAAACCATCTAGTCTAGAGTTTGTCCTTGTGATCCATATATTTTGAATAAAAAAGAAGGGCCTAATCTCCTACATTGAATTGTCTGGTCTTAATGTACCTATCATGCTAGTGAATCTATTGGTGTTATATAAATTATATGGTCTGAAATACCTACTATTTATATTCATCTAAGGCATTCAGTTGCATAAGCATTTCTTTCTATGTTTTAGATATATCCATCATAAGTGCTAGTGTTGGCCTTAAGGTTTTATGCTTAAATTCTATTAGTAAGATAAGTTTATTCCCATAGACCAACTCATATGAGGTGAAGCTTGTAGTAGTCTTTCACGTGATTTAATAAGCCTAAACAGCTTAAGGACGTCTAGCCTCCCAATATTTATGGGGCATACTAACAATCTTGGTTAAAATATTTTCTAACTCCCTGTTGGTGACTTTTACCTGTCCATTGGACTATGGATGATATGGAGCTAATTTTTTATGCCTAATCTTAGATTGTTGGACCAAAGAAATAATTAAACTACCAGTGAATTGAGGTCCTTTATTAGTGACTATTTCTTGTAGCACACCATATCTTGTGAATATTTATTCATAGTGGAAAGCTACCACCTTCTCATCCCTGACATGTGTAAGAGCCTTGACTTCCACCCATTTAGTGACATAGTTAGTACATACAAAGATGTATTCTTTGTTGTTGTATATTGGATCAAAAGGTCCTACCAAGTATAGGCCCCATTTTTCAAATGGTTCACACGTCATTTGAGGCTACAAAGGTATCTCATCTAAACGTGTAGGTCTCCCCATATGTTGACATCTATCATAATGAGAAGTATATCTTATTGCATCTTTATGGAGTGAGGACCAATAATATCCTATATTCAAGATTTTTACTATTGTACACTTGGCTACAAAGTTCCCTTTATAGGGTTCATCATGGTAGGCTTTGAGGATATCTAGAACTTCATCTTCTCTAAAACATCTTCTGATGATGGAGTCAGGTCCAGTATAAAAAAGAAATCTAGACATCCTTGAATATATACCACTTTTATAAATAAAATATCTCCTTTGTTTAGGGATGAAGTGTTGTGGGAGTAACCCTATGGCAAGGTAGTTAGCAATATTAGCATACAAAGGTATGGTAAGGGTGAGGCAGAATAGGTGCTCATCTAGAAATGAGTCATCCACTATGATATCTTCTTCAGGGGATTGTAGGCATGATAAAAAATCAACCATGATGATGTCTCTACTAGGCTTATCTATAATGGTGATATCAATTTTTTGTAATAAGAGCAACCATCTTATCACTCTAGCTAGGATATTTGGTTTGTTCATAAGGTACTGAATGGCTGCATGATCGGTATGAACAAAGACTTGATACCTTGTGATGTAGTGATAGAACTTGTTAATAGTGTAGACTACTACCAATAACTCTTTTTTATTAACTGTGTAATGTAATTTTGTTGCTTGTAGGTTCTTACTTACAAAATAGATATCATAATTGAGTGCTCCCTATTTTTGGCCTAGCATAGCTCCTAGGGCAGTATTTGAAGCATCTATGTGAATATGGAAGAGAAGCTTCCAATAAAGACCATGAAAAACATGGGTGGTGGTCAATAATTCCTTCAATTATTTGAAGGTTGTATCACAGGAAGGAGTCTAGATGAATTCAACATCTTTAGTCAAGAGAGTGAATAATGGTATTTCTACTTTGCTAAAATTATTGATAAATCTCCTATAGTAATGAGCATGTCCTAAAAAACTCTTGACATATTTTTGTTTCCAAGGAATAGGGAGATTTTTGATGATGCTAATTTTTGTAGGGTTAACATTAATTTCTTCAACATATACATGGTGGCCTAAGACAATGCCTCCTATCATAAGCATGTAGCATTTTTTGTGACTTAAAGACAAATGGTACTCCTAATAGTGTTGTAGCACTTTCTCTAAGGTGTTCAGGTACTCATCAAATGTTTCTCCATAAATAGTGAAGTCATCTATATAAATTTCTACACATTCATTTGTCATATATGTAAAGATACTCAAGATAACCCTCTGGAATGTTGTAAGAGTGTTACACAACCCAAAAGGTAATAGAACATAAGTATAAGTACCCCAAGGATAAGTGAAGGTGGTCTTATCTTGATCCTCAAGATCAATGCTAATGTGGTTATAACCACTATAACCATCCAAAAAGGCAAAATATTTCTTCCTTGCTACTGTGTCTAACACCTGATCAATGAAGGGCATAGGAAAATGATCATTTCTAGTTGTTATATTAAGTTTCTTGTAATCTATGCATACACGTCATTCTCCATTTTTCTTTAGTATAATTTTCAAAGGTGAAACCCATTCACTATCTAATATGGGGTATATAAATCCAGTGATCGGTAGTTTCTGCAATTCCACTTTGACTATTTCTCTAAGAGTTGGATTCATCTTACATTGTGGTTGTCTGATTGGTTGACACTCTTATTTGATATAGATATGATATGTGTATGCTTATGGGTTGATTCTATGCATATCCTCATAATCCCATACAAAATCATGTTGGTTTGCATGCAACAAGTTGACTATGCACTTTTCCTCATTTTACTCCAATTTGTTATTAATAAGCAATGCTTTTCTTGGAGAGATTTTAATTTACCGTGAGAGTGATTTCATAATCTATATATTGCTAAAGGATATAGTTTGGCTACATTTATTAGGCAACAACTAGTGGAATATTTCGTATATAAATGCATCAAATTTATCTACTTCTTAGAAGCTAGGAAATAAGCACTCAACACATTGTAGGTCGATGAGATCTATAAAATGAGTTTGGTAATTATTTTGAAAAAATGTTGGAGAGAATTGTATCATCTTCCTAATCAACCAAGGTGCATGCATGATCTATGGTGAATATAGGAACCTAGGGAGGTTGCTCTGTTTCATCTTCTTTAGCCCATAATGTATGCTCTGGTGCCAAGGTTGGCTGTGCTGGGGGATAGAGGACCAACTTCTTAGTGTGGTTGTCATTGAAGATCAACATGTCACCTAATCTATAACTGATGAAGGTATCAGTTGTGGCAAGCCAAGGATGTCCTAATATAAGAGGATATCTACCCAAATTAAACTTTGACTACAACATAATAAAATTTTCATGATACTCCAAAGAATCTACAGTAAGGAGAAGATCTTTAATGATTTTTTTTGGTTTGACTGTAGATCTATCAACCATTTACAACATTGTAGATGTGGAATGAATATTATTTAACTATCATTTATGTATGGTTTTAATTGTCATTACATTTATTATAGCCCTCAGTTCTATCAATGTATTGGACACTTATTGATCATGGATCTAAACTATTACTACTAGGCATCTTGGATCTAAATATTTATTTAGCAAGGTGTTTCCTAGCATAAGGTCTGCCAGTTGGCCAATCACATGCACTGTATTGGGATCCTTCTTCTTCCTTCCAGGTTTAGATAGACATAAGTTTATAATAGCTTTGAAATATATGGGCACATCCTTGATGGCCTAGAAGAGGGAAATTTTAAAACAAATTTTTTTGAGCTATCCTATGAAATCAAATTTAGGCTCAATTACATGGTGCTGAAAGGTAAGACGTTATGGAAATAGTGAGGCTATTTTAGCAATAGCTTTATTTGCTAGTTCAAAGAGTTCTTTTGGTGATGAGGGTGGGTTAGCAAGATCTTTTAGAGTTTCCTAATCTTACTCCATTATTATAGGTGGGACTGGAGGTGGTAGAAATTTCCCCGAATGTAGGTGAACTTCACTAATGTCTACCGTATATGTCAAGTACTAAACAAGTTTAGTAGTGAAAGTTGGTTGAATCAGCTTATTTTTAGGGTTCTACACAGGTTGGATAGGGAGTTGATTAGGCTTAGGTGTAGCTTATATATTAGACATAAGAGTAGGAGGTTGTTGTTGCTACTGTGGAGGGAATCATCATTGATGGTTTTACTAGGGCTAATTGGGTCTCTAAGGCTGTTGCCACTAGTTTGTGAAGGGTGGGCCTTGGGGTGGTTTTCAAGCTTGTGTCTAAGGTGGGGATATATTTTTTGGAGGTTTCTAGGAGGTGTTGGAGTAGATTTTATGAGTTGGCTTCCATTTGGAATTAAGAGGTGGGGCATTCATCCATAGACTACTCCAGTTGGGAGTAGTATTTGCAAATTATGAGTTAAAAGAGGTAGAATTTATAAAATGTGGATTTTGTCCTGTTTGTCCCGTACTTGGATAATATGGTAATTTAACCCATGGATTTATTTGTGAAACATAGAAAACTTGGTCTCCATCTCCTCCTATAACATGCAGCTTGACTATTTTTAGTTCTTCAACTGTGATGTTAGCTACTTTAGCCTAAACCTTGTGACACCTACAATTTGTCTTCTTCCTCTTCCAATCCAGACAAAGGAAGGTCAAATATTGATCCAAGGTTACTTGCTTTTGCCTTGAGTGCAAATATCTAGTTGGGTGGACAAATGACTAATGATATCATGTTTCATGTCTTGTAATAGATTACTAACTTCAGATTTTGATAAGCCACTTGTAGCCACTAGTAGAAGCTTATTGCCCCTAACTTTGTTAATGACAGACCTAAAATAGTTCTTACTCAATTCCTTGATGTCTATAAATGGAAGATGGGAGATATCTCCCCCACTCATTAGGTCTAAGGCTTCTAGGTAGTCTTCTTGAACTCCTTTCAAGAAGATGAGTTTTCTCCTAGTGCACTTTGCTTGAATTTTTGTACACTAAACATGAACCGTTCAACATAGTCTTCTAAATATCCATCCCTTTCTTGAGTCATCTTGAAGATGTCATTTCTTCTATAAATTCTTCCTCATCCATATTCTTGACACCTATCCAAAAATTTCTTTTTTATATCCTCCCAAGTGAGGACTAAATTACTACCCAGTCCCATGAACCAACGAAGTGATGAGTCCTTGAGGGTGGATGAAAAAAGTTTCAATTTTTGTGCATCCTGCCTATAGTCATATATTCTATAGAGGATATCAAATTTGAACAAAAAGGTGTCTAGGTCTTCTGAGAATGTACCTCTAAAATTGGGCAAGGCTAAGGGTGGGATATTTTTCATTTGTATTATGCCTATTGAATTTGAAATAAGAAATTAAAAAATAACTATGTCTAGAGTCCCATTGTCATCCACAAAGTCTCATTATCCATTCATGATGGCTTTTCTTGTGATATGGATACTAAAAGTACTCAGGATCATGTCTTCAAATTTTGTATCAGTCCCTTCTTCAATATGATAATAAACATTTATCTACTACTCTATATTTTTTTTATGAGAAATATGAAGATTCTTCTGAGCTTTCTTGGATTTATTCAAGAAATTATTGATGGAATGTTGTTCTGATGCTAATTTTTGGAGTTTTTGGTTCATGAATTTCTTCTCCTTCGTTTCTCCTTACTAACTCAGTTAATGCTTCCTTTGCTTCTGTTTCCTTTTTCAAAGCCAATAGTAATTCTTCTACAAGCTACTTCCTTCAGTTTGTAGTATTCCATTCTTTAAGAGCCCTCTGGATTATGGTATATTTTTCAACAAGATTCTTAGTTACTATGGGAACTTGTGGTTTTTTCCCAGTAGCAACTTGTGGCTTGTTTGATAGGAATTTCCCTTAAGAATATCATTCTTTCTACATAAATGTTGTGCTACACCTTTCAATTGTCATGTTCCCTTCTGTACAAGATTAGTGTCTTTTTTGTTTTTCAAGTGTTCTAGGGTTTTTTTTTAGAATAATCAAAAAGTACAATAAAGGAGTACAAAAATCAAAATAATTAGAATTGAAATTTTACTTCTAGAAAATAGTAAAGTTATCTACTGAAAGCAAGAAAATTACTCTAGGAAGCAGAAAATGAAAGCAATAAAATTATCCTATAAAATAGGAAATGAAAGCAGGAAAATTATCCTAGAAAATAGAAAAATAAAGTAGAAAAATATAGGAAATGAAAGTAGGAAAATTATCCTAGAAAATAGGAAATGAGAGCAAGAAAATTAAAGGCACACTTTGCAGAAAATAAATTACTCTTGCAGGAAATAAATCCTAAAAATATGAACTAAGTAAATTATAAGATTACAAAGAGGCATTCAAGGATATGCACCATTTACTTCCAAAAACTTAGACATCTAGCATAAGACACTGTAGTGCCCTCACTTGACTTGCCCAACTGGAATTATATGTCTAGGAACTTAGACATCTGGCATAAGACACCACAGTGTCCTCACTCAAATTTCTTGACTAGGTAGAACAGTGCATTAACCAATCTTAAAAAAATAATGATTGATTTTAGAAAACAATAATTGATACCTTCCCTAACAATGGTGCCAAAATGTTGTGCAAACTAATTACCTAGTGAATACCAAATTCTTGAGTCTAATTAATGTTAATTATCAACCTAGGGTGTGTACACCTTTCAAGGATATCAGCACTATATATTTTTCATTGAGTCATAAATCAGCTTGCTTTACTAGTTGCAGTATAATGAACTTATATTGAATTCACCAGATAGCTATACTCTAAAAATATTATGACATAAATACTTCACACTTCTATATCACACATGCATCACACTTTGTATAATCAGATTAATAATGAAATCTACTTACACACTTTTAACTAAGGAGGGTCAGGATCTTCACTATAACTCCTTCTGAGGAGGCCCTTCCTCATTTAGAACTGAGTTCCAATCATTCTCTGAGAGATTTGCAAAAGCTTCTTACAAATCAACTTTCTCATTACTCAAATTTGTAGCAATTAAGGTTTGCTATAGAAGATTAAAATGCAATGATTTATATAGTTTTATTAACTATCCAATCTTCAATTTCAACTCACTAACTCCTAATCTGATCTAGGTTCTGCCATCAAATACAGAAGGTAATTTATTAACTTCTAACCAAAGACACCAAAATAGGAAAAATACAAATATTTTAGAAACTACATCAATCAAGCTTCAAGTGGTTAGTAATCAAAGTTACTTATTTTAGGCTTGACTAAGTTAAGGGTAAGGTATATTGTTTTATTTATTTTTGTCTCCTTTTTATTGTCCTTGTCTTTCTCATCTTTGGCAACACATCCAAATTTCCTTGTATGTAGAGAGTCTATACAACAACTATGGTCCTTTCTAATCATCCATTCAGTTCCCAAGATATATGGATGTGTCCTCAAGATCTGATCACAATAATAGCTCTATTATGTATAGTGGTTGCGAGCAACCTATAGGTGAAGCCTAAAGTTGCTACAGGCACTCTGTAGTAGCTATAGGCAACTTGTAGGTGAAGCCTACAGTTGTCATGGGCAACTTGCAATAGCTATAGGCAGCTTGTAGGTAGAGCCTTCAATTGTTGTGGGCAACCTACAGTGGCTACAGGCAGCTTGTAAGTGGAGCCTATAGTTGTTGTGGGTAGCTTGTAAGTGTTGTGCCCAAATGAGACCTTGCAACCTTACATTATCCTTCAAATGCTTATTAAATAAAGTTACACAAGTATAATCTAATCAAGGAAAAAGCATCAATAATTCATAACATAACATATATATCAATGCACACACAAAATCATAAATTCATATGTACGAGTCATGGATGGTTATGGAGATTTACATAGAAAAAGATATATACTAGGTATGGATGAGTCTACAAAATATATAAATTAGTGGCCTCATCAAGTACCACTTGCTTATCGATTAAGTTTTTCAAGTACAAATAATATCATAAAATACAAGGCCCTTATCCTCAACCTTCAATCAATTTAGGGTCTCTAAATTAAATCTATTCAAGTCTACAGGGATTCAAAATTGATTGTCAATCAGGTTACATATGTCTACTAAACCAAGTAAGAACATCTAATTCCCTACAAGAATATGGTTCGATGTCTATAGGATTAATTTGAATACTTCTCTATTGAAAGTATTCCTTACAAAGACAATCATCATGCCAATGTAATGGCTAGTGTGACATCATTGATCCCCATTGACATCAATGATGACTAGGCTATCTTCACTATCACATGATTATAGTCACCATTGGTGTCCCATGCCAACCTTATAGCTCTCATGGTTCTAGCCACCACATGAAATACAACATCCTAGTGGTTTTTTGATATATACAATTTTCTACACATATCCATTACACCATATACTTTCACCAGGATTGATAAATGAAAATTATAGAGAAATGCCCTCTGCTACATCATCATCAGTGGGGACTTATTCAAGTGATCCTTAGATGGACACTTACTCCAATGTTTGACAATTGAAGAGGCTAAATTGGCCATAAGCCAAGTACATGACAATGAATGTGGTGGCCATTTTAGTGACAAAACAATGTCACACAAATTTCTTTAACAAGGATATTATTGGCCCACCATGGAACATGAATTTCAATAATATGATTTATGAAGCGACAAATGTTAATGACATGGCAACTTACACCATGTTCCTTCACAACAGTTACAACTCATTATCTCCCCATGACCATTCATGCTATGGGGCTTTGATCTAATTGGTAAAATAAATCTAAAATCAGTAGGAGGTCATAAATTCATTATCACAACCACATAATACTTTACAAAGTGGGTGGAGGCCATTCCATTACAATCCACAAAGGGAAAATATATATGAAATTTTGTGCTAAATATAAGATCTGACACACATTCTCTACTCCATACTACCCATAGGGCAGTGGCCAAGTAGAAGCTACAAAGAAGACAATTAATAGCATCCTCAATAAAATAGTCACCAAATTTGGCGACGATTGGCACAATCAACTTTTTTATGCACTATGGGCCTATCACACTAGTATTCACACATTGATAGGAGCCACTCCTTATTCATTAATGTATGGAACTGAAGCATTTATCCCCCTAGAATTAGAAATTCCATCCTTACGAGTATCCCTAAAATTCATAATTAATAGAATGAAAACAAATGCTAAAAAAATGATTTCAAAATCAAACCACATAGAGGCTTTGTCCTAGACACATTAGAACTACTATTTTGTCCAAATCAATATTACATACATGGTTAGGACCTAGACTTGTGATGAGAAAATGGTTGGTTGTTTACATGATAACAACTTTGTAACTTAATATTATCATAAGACATACCTAATACTCTTACCAAGGGTTGAATATATATCTTGTTTAGTCACAATATACTTTCCCCTAATCTCCCAAAGGAAGGACTAGAAGTTATTTTATTTGTATAAAAATTTGTAATAAATCTTTCTCAAAATCTCCATGATTCTAGAGCCAAGTTTCTTTTATTGTTCTTGGTGTCAAGGACATTCTATAATGTAATACAAAATAAAATGATTTGAAATTTTTTCAAAATATTTTTCCATTACAATTCCATGCATATATGAAGGAAATGTGTTACTCTCTACACTCCCTCAATGATGCGACTTTAAAACCTTTTGTTTACATTTGGAATCAATACACATACTCTACCAAGTGGATCTCTATTTATTTATCTTCTACTAAGTTATTTTTGATAAATTTTAGGGTTGGTGAGACCCCTTTCTGATAAAGATTAGAGAAGAAAGATTACTAGCATGGCTTGATGAAATAATTCCATCAAGGTATATGACCAAAAAAATAAATCCAAACAACACTAATAAAAACTTAATCATATTCATTGTAGTAGTTAATATTCAATAGTGTTTTATACAATAGCTTCCAAAAACTACTATTACCAATCATACATTTCACTAGTACCACCTACAAAGTAAAAAACAAAGCAAACCATATTCTCCACTGCTATTTAATCTAGTAATACAAGTGGATTATCACCCAATTGTAAACTTATCATCTCATTGTCCAACCAGGCATGCCCATCCTCCATCGATGTTAATTACTCATACTCAAACTCATAAACCCACACACCACTTGACTAACCAACCACAACCTCCTCTAGACCCCCTGTGACTAGTCACATCGAATAACTGCCCAACACCATCTGACCCTTCATGTTTTCTAACACCTTCTTCTTTGAATGCTTTCCAATACACCACGGGGTCAAGAATAGTCCCTTACAAAGACCCCAAGCCAATAATTTCACCTCTACTATCTTCTCTAGGGTCCTACATGTATCCCACCATTCATCCAACTTAGGAAATAGGGATTTGAGCTCTATCAAGTCAAGAAGAACCACACACCATTCAGACATAGACTAGATAGAACATAACATATCTAGTTCTTTTGCCAAGTTTAGTAGGGTTACATATTTGACCTCTAAAGCCTTGAAAAAAGATAGGGGATAAAAATGAGATTATCTGGCCCTAAGAATAGAAGATCATTAAATGGTCCAATATCAACCATATCCATCTTAGACAAAAAAAGTCACCCTATGCTCTGGTAAAATAAATAGCTCCACCATATCTACACCTAAGTCTTATCAGAGACCAATATTAGCAAATTACTCATAAATAGAGCAACCAACTCAAAATTCACTTTCATACGCAAACTATTCCTAAGGCTATCCTCTCTCAAAAACTGCTCAATCACCTTCACAATCTCTGAAGAAGGCACCCAAAACACATGCTTCAGATGGCACATACACACCCTTCTCATAAAACCCATTTCTCTCTTCACGTCACTTCTGAAAACCATCAGCGAGACTAATGATTACACCATCACTTGATCCATGACCCAACACCCACTACCTAAACCAAAACAATGCAGACTAATAGCATTAAATAATTTTGCCTGCTCAGGGTAATACTGCCATAACTTCACACATATTAGCCATATATTTATTGAATTTATGCTCCCCTACGTCAGGAAATTAAGATATTTAATCATTACTTTGCCCTCCAAACTCCTCGTACGATTCAAAGCCAAAAAAAATTATATCAAATCTACATGTGCAATCCCGATGCAATTATCCCATCTCTCTTTGCAATTATCACTCCTAATATCTTCCATTTGATCAATTCCTATATTGGCTAAGAAATCTGCCACCTTGTTAGGCTCTCGATAGTAATTGATACCTTTCCACATTTTAAAAATTACTTAAAAGTGACCACACTTTGATGAGGATATTATTAATATTCTAGGTTTTAACATTTTGTTTCTTCAAAGACTATATTACAACTAAAAAGTCCCCTTCAATCTCCATATTTTAAACTATGCATGCCACTGCCATTTCAAGACCTGTCACAAGTGTTCGAGCTTCTACTTAATTATTAGTGCCATCCATTAAATTTCTAAAATCGTTATAATTAAAGAACTATTGTAATCTTTCACCACACATCTTACCCCAGATGCACCAGGATTACCTCTGTAAGCTCCGTCAAAATTTAGTTTAAACCAATTAGGGTTAGGCCCCCTCGATATGATACCAGACCTACTACTATTTTTTTACTCAACTACCAAAGACCCAGTAACAGGGGATTTACCTCCTACTAATTGCTTCAAAGTAAATAATACGTATTATTTTTTCCATGCCTAAATATTATCATATATTACTGAAAAAACTTTGTTCAAACTATTTACCAATTTTTTTTCTATTAATAATATGAACTATGAAAGCTTTAAATCTTTAATACTTTTCAATTATTAATTTTTATTTAAATTAATTTAACGTAAAATAATTTTAAGTCAATTTCTAATCACATACAAACAATGTGTTATGGAAAGCTATAAACTTTTTTTAAGATTGTACTTATTATAATACATTACGAGAGAAAATGGAGTTCTTTATTTATAACTCTTTAAAAGTCGCAACTTTTGGCAAGTAATATAAATAAAATATTCTATGAATTTCTATTGGCATGACCATAGAACTCCATAAAACTTGTAGGGAACATTGTTAGTTTTGTTCATTAATAATATTTATTTCATTTTAATTGGTTGAGAACCTAATGAAGGTCCTTTCCCTTTTAAATCTATCATCGGAGAACTAAATGCACTAGATTGATAGGAGGAGGTTCTTGAGATTATTAATTTATTGATCAAGCTAAAACCTTTTCTCTTTTTAGATTAAGTGTTGATGAATATATACGATAATCGAAACACATAAAAAAAACTTTTAAAAATAAACGTATATGATAATGTACACTAAAAAATCTTATGAAACAATTGAAAAGCATAGAAACATGCTCACCTACATTTAATATACAATTTTAATGAGTTTTTACAATTTTCAATACAAAATGTAGGGCTTAACCATTATGTTACACTTTTAAACTATATAGATCACATTAATAATTTTATGATAATTTTTTATTGAATTCTTAGAATAAAAATTAAATTTTAAAAAAATATTATTTTTAAATATTAAAAAAAAAAATCAATCTAAAATATTATAGATTTAAAACATTGTAACTATTAAAAATAATAAGTTAAATTGAGTTCATATCTAAATCACCACTAATTAATATTAAAAATAAATAAAAAATTATAAATTAAATTGAGTTCATATCTAAATCTATCTCTAAATTTTAAATTAAAAAAAATTGTCGTTATAATCAATTATAAGTTAGAAAGACATCATAAAACATACCATGAAAATATGGAAATCACTTTTTTTTTTTTTTTAAAATTATATGTTTACAACTATAAGTTGAGTCAAAGAGGGCTTACAAAATATAACATAGATATATAATTAATATTAAGATATATCATTCTAATTAATTATTATAGATGGTAATTAATAAATTAAAATAATTAATATTAGAATATGTTATCTTAATAAATTATGTTTGAGGGGAGGACTTATAAACAATGTAGAAATAACTTTTGAGATGAATAATTTAAAAGAGAAACCACATTAATTTAAAAATATTTGTGGGAAAAAAGATTTAATAACTAAAACAATTGAAGATCATAAAAAAATTTAAAAATAATAATATAAAAATAACTTTCAAAATTAAAGAAAAAGGTTCTCAAAAAATAATATTGAAATAACCATCAAATTAATAATTTAAAAATAAGAAACAAATAAAAAACCAGGGAATAAAAAATAAAAGATATTAATATAAAAATAATATATAAAATTAATAAAATAAAAAATAATATAAAAAATATTTTTACAAAATTTGAAATTATAAATTAAATAAAAATAAAATAATTTTTTTAAAAAAATTGAAACTCACTAATTAAAAATACAATTTATGAATTAAATGAAAAATAAGATGAGATTTTTTTAAAAATGCAACTCACTAATTAAAAATACAATCCTAAAACTCAGATCCCAAAAAATAAACAACATTATCCAACACCAACTTCAAAAAAGATAACATATTAATATATGTTAATGTTTAAATTGAAAACTTATGAAGACAATTTTAATTAAACATTAATAAACACCCTAATTATGAGAAAATCTTGATATTTAAAAAATAAAATAACCACCCATCAACCAAGACTTACACCATAAGACATCTTGCTAACCCAAAAAGACAGAATAAAACTATACCGTTTTAACAGATGCAAACAATTTTAAAGGTTGGGTGATCAGGATTCAATGTCATGGACGGAGGGAAATGATCGCAACAGATTAAGGCCCCATTTTTTCCGGAAAGAATTAGTTTAGTTTTGCTTACGCATCTGAAAGGACATATTAAAGAGCCCTATAAATACAGGCACGTTAGAAGTTGAGTGGAGTAACAGTAGCAGCGAGGAATGAGGCATGGCAGCTCCATTGAGAACACCAAAAAAGAAGCAGAGTGCAAGGGCCAAAACACCGCCTCCATGCCTCAAGCCCACATTTCTTGAGCCAGATGCCAAGTGGGTCAGGACCCAATGGCCTCAACTGCCTGAGCATTCTTCTGCCAAGATCAATCTCATCAATGCAGGCCTTGACAAGTACTTACAGACCCCTCTGCTCCCTCTTGATCTCAATCTCCTCAAGCATGCAGTCACTTTCTTTGATGGAGACGGAATACCATTTGACAAAAATGGATATGTTAGGATTGACCCACAAACAGTTTCTGCAGTTACTGGCTTGCCTGCCTCTGGGGACTCTGTGGACATGGCTGTGGGGAGGAGGAGGGCTAATAGTCCTGGTGGGAGAGCAAAGGTTGCATTGGAGATTTGTGGGTCTGATAAGGCTTTTGGGAGCAAAGGCATCAGAGTCGACTTGATTAAACCTGTTGACCTTAGGTGGGCGGCTGCTGTGCTGGCTAGCAGAGTTTTGGGGCAGCAGAAAGGTGAGTATCTGAACTTGGGTCATTTTAATTTGGTTAAGATGGTAAGTGTAGGGCATAAGTTTAACTGGGCAGAGTTTGTAGCTTTGAGGATTAAGGAAAAGCTGAGAAAGATTCAGAGTGATGGGAAAGGATGTTTTTATATGGGGACAGTCCTTACTGGGCTTATTTATGATCAGGTTCCCCGTTTGGGGCCTAAGGGTTCGATAGGCTCAGTTGGGGGGAGCCCTTCTTTAATGAAGTGGGCTGCTTTGTGTCCCAAGAAAGAGCGTGGGTGTTTGTCTTCAGTGAAATATGAAGCCGTGGAAGGGCCTGGTAGCGATGGAGAGCTAGAGCCCCGTAATTATGAAAAGGAGGGGGGTGGACCGCTCTCCTCCTTTGCTGGTACAGTGGGAATGAATGGTAATGCAAAGGAGGGTGGTGGACCACCCTCTTCCTTTGGTGGCGCAGTGGGAATGAATGGTAATGCGGCAGGCAGTTGTGCTCTTGACATGCCCAATTTGAGGAATGTGAAATTGGCATTGCCTTGGATTGGATATGATAGACCAATGGTCCGGCCTGCCATTTCTTCAAGAGAAAATGGGACCATTGATGAGCCAGAAAAGATGAGTTTTAGTCGGTTATTGCAGAAACAACTTGTTTTATCCACTAGTGGGTCCAATGCTGCAGATATGGGAGGAATTATGGGGTGTTCTCAAGATTTGGGTAATACAGGGAACACCCTGTGTTTGGATGTTGTGTATCAGAAACCGGAGAGTCAACCATTTGGTCACCATGATGAACCAAGTGCAATGATAGAAGCATGCAGTGTAAGTGGAACTGGTACTGGTTCCCCATGTATCCAGGAAAGTCCAAAGCCCAAGAGCTCCGAAGTTGCCGAGCAGTTGGAGTCTCCTAGAAGTGTAAGAAAACATCCCCATTTTGAGAGGGAGGAAGAGATATCTTCAAAGAGAAGGAAGCCCCTTGACTGCAGACCTTCGGAAACCCTTCTTCCGGTTCCATTGCAGCAGATGACAGTGGGAGAAAATTTGATGCTCTTTAAGTTGGTCTTTGAAGAAATAGAGAAAAGGTTACAGAGTGCCAATCAGGACTGTGAATGGTGGAAAACTTGTGCGCGTGGACTATGCCAGGATTTGAACCAGCATTTTTCAGGGTTGCCAATTAAGGAATCTCATTGGCAGGAGATTTTGTATAAGGAACCAATGGACACCGTTGAGATGCAACAGTCAAGAGCATATATTAAGAAGGCTGCAAAGATCATTAAAGAACAGGATACTGAAATTCAGCTTTTCAAGGTAAGGGAAGAAAACACCGATAAATTGGAGTCCGAAAATTTGGCCTTAAAGAAAGACTTAGAGATGGAACAGCAGTATAGACAAACAGCAGAGGCACATGCAGTCAACCTTGAAAGCCAACTTGTACAATTCAAAGTAAGGGAAGAAAAATTGGAGTCTGGAAGTTTAGCCTTAAAGAAAGACTTAGAGATGGAACAGCAGTTTAGAAATTCAGCAGAGGCAAACGCAACCCACCTTGAAAGCCAACTTTTACAACTCAAGAAGAAATTGCAGAGAGTTTTGGAAGATTAATCTTGAAAATATCTGCCATGAATATTGAGAGAGTTATAGCTTCTTAATGAAGTAGCTCGCATTTTTATGATTACTCATGTAGCCCATCTTGTAATCGGTTGCAGTTTTGACCAATGTAATGTCCTATCATTTTTTTTTGGCTTGCATGAGTAAGGCACTAGTCTGAAATTTCCAAATACAGAGAAGTCTGAAAGATTTTTTTTCAACTTATTGGACATGAACGGTTAAGTAGGATGTGCTGATTTGATTTTTTAAATGTTAGTTGAACAGTACCTATAACGAAGAACAATAACTGCTAATACAACTGCCAAAAGTGGTACTAAGATCAATATTTAATAATATGCCAATGCTCACTCATTGGATAGTGCTCTTTGTGAATTGCAAGAGTATTTTGCTCAATACATATTTGTATTGTCAGTTCTTTGCAGAGTATCATTTTAGGTGGATGTTTCTCAGATCTTAGGTGAATCTTATTTGCATAGTCAATTCTTTTCAGAGTATCATGTTGGGTGGATGTTCTCGGATCTTATTTTTGTATTACTTCCCACACTAAGAATTTTGCTTTAATAATGTTATCTACGAGGTAAATGTCAGATAATGCCTAATATTTCAAACCCATAGACGGATGTTGTCACTTGCAGGTGAAAGATAGCCCATGATACGATCGGCTTATGCACCTGGCTATAGGGGAACAGGGCTGCCATTATTCTAGGTTTGCCCAATACCATCTTTCTGTAAGTCTTCCGGATTTTCATATCTATTATTTATTTTGAGAAGCTTGCTTAGTTTTTTTTAATTGAAAATGATGCTAGTATTACTAATAAAAGGAATACAAGAATCAGAAGCTCAAACCGTCACAGTACAGAGATCAGAATGCCATGGCTTCCCAAATGGGGAACGAGCCAACTGAAACCCAGTCACTATTGATGATAAGACACAAAACAAGAACAGCCCCCATAACAGGAACCCGGCTGGAATAGAAGCAGAGACATAAAACTAAGATACCATCATAACAAGATAAACTATAGAGTCGTCGACCATTAAACATCGGATGTCCTTAACCTCTGTGGATAAAGGCATCCTTTTGCAATAGTTTGAGGCATTCCTTAATCTTGTTGAGCACACATAACGCTGCCCTTGGTTCTGAGTGTTGATCTGATCCAACTGCAAAAAAATAGAAGACAAAATATGAGCTTGCTGAATAGCTAAAACAGAACCATTCCCAGAGTACAGTTGTTGACAGCGATTTTTCCTAATATGAAAGAGGATGACCAACCGACAAGTGTTCCAAATGACTGAGAGAGTGGAGGGGGAGAGAAGGCCAAGCACGGCAATTTTTTTTTGAAATTGCCAGGAAAGTGGTCTGGAAGAGAGGAGAGAAGGGAAGACCATAGCTGAGAGGAAGATGGGTAATGCCAAAAAAGGTGGGGAATAGTTTCAAGGGTGGGGTAGAAGGCACATTTGCCCATAGAAAGACCAAGTTTGGACAAGGTGTGGCCAATAGGTAGTTTCATATGTAGGATACATCAGATGAGTAGTTGACATTTGGCCTTAGCAGGGGACTGCCAAATGGTTTTAGCCATGCATTGCCATTGATAGTTGGAGATGGACATGAATCACTTAGTATTAAGAGAAACTTCTGGGAACAGGGGCTAAATGAGCTGAAACAAAAACCTTGATGTGGTGGTGGTAATGGCTGCTTGGTTTGGCCAAGGGGATGTAGGATTGGCATTGATATTAAGGAGAACATCAGGTGGGATCAGCTGTATAAACGAAGCATAGACCCACTTAAGTTTTGCAGGCAGACCAAACATAAAATGCAGCAGGTTCAAGAGAAGCCAATATGGGGTGTCAATATCCTTAACTGTATGAATCCCTTTGTTTGCAAAAGATCTGGCGCTGAATTTTGGTTGGAGAGCAAGTGGAAGATCATTAGATTGAATAACCTGGTTCCACCAAAGACTAGAGTTGGGGATACTCAATCCATGCCAAAGGGATTGGTGGCGCCATTGGAGATGTGGGGCCATTTCCTGCCAAGCTGCCCAATTAGGCCTGAGAGGAGGCGAACTAGAAAATGTCATCCTTAATTGCTTTGATTATGTAGATTTGATTTTTTGAAATTGGGATCTGTTGAATTAGGGGTAGGTTTGTCAAGTATGGTAATTGGTGCCAAGTATAGTAATTTTGTGCCACAGTTACATGAAGGGCAAGTGATAATATGGCTTCATGTTCAAGTTATTGGCATCAATGATTGCAACATTATGAACCAATAAAGCTTTTTTGAATCTTGCATGACACAAATTTTGAATACTTTTATTAATCTGAAACATAGAGTTGACCCTTATATTTGTCTGAAACATAGAATTGACCGTGCTTCACTTTATGTATCTAGCAATCGTAATGCAGATCTGAGATTATTGTCCTTAACTCCCGAATTCTTAGTATTAGAGCTGTTGATTGAAATGACAAACAATTATATATAAGATAAGATGGTAAACATAAAAATTCAAATGAAATCTGTGTTTTCTTATTTGATAAATGAGGGAATTCTCTTGTTTACTCACTCCCCCACGCCTTCCCCTTTAACTTAAGAAGAAAAAAGACACCACATTACAACATAACTACATTACCGGATACGCCCCCCGACCTTGGGAGCGTGGGGGATACGCCCCAGGCTATGGGACATGGGGGGAGCGCAGGGGATATGCTCAAGGAGCGTCCCTGCGATGTGGATATGCCCGGATACGTTTGGGTGATGTGTCTGGGCATATTCGCAGTCTGGGGATGCTCTCTGGGCATATCCCCACACTCCCGGATGTCAAGAATGTTTTTTTTATTTATTTTTTTCAATTTTGCCCCAATGAAAAGTCAAACATGGACTTCAGAATACAATTAAGAACAAACTAAAGTGGATTCCCAACACTAAAAGCAGCATTCACACTCATCTTATCAAAAGCTGCGTGAAATTTTTTTTGGGGGCTCTGCTCTCGAACCCCCGGGCAGGGGGGGGCTTAAACAGCCCCCCCTACAACCCCCCTCGTGCTGGATGGCTTGTTGTACTACAAATGATATTGCCAAGGGGATTACAAGACATCACACCATTATAGTGGTTGTAGGTCTGGATTTCACTTCCCCTCCTAACACATTGCACATTTGTTCACTCTTAGACTTAAAAATACAGCTATGGATGTCATTTTGAAGTTTTTATTTAACTTATTTTGTTTCCTCTATGCATATTATTTGGTTAATTTTGCTTATATGGTTATATTTTTAATTTTTTTTATATATATTTGTATGGTCATATCCAAACATATCCAAACCCCCCCCCAAAAAAAATCCCCGTACCCGTATCGGTAACGTAGCAAAATAGAAAGAAGAGGAAATCTGGTTCCCTTCAAAATTTGGGAATATACTATAATCTCAGTAATTCACCTTGACAAAAGCAAAACATAGTTCTAACACAGCTCTATGACCTGAAAATAAAAAACTGGAAAAGAGGCACAACAAAAGCAACATCAAGAATGCGAACGCAATAAGGTGGAATCAAGTGGCATCCCTAAAGCTTGATTGTCCAAACAGAGCAGAGGTCAGCCCCTCGAAGCAACTTGTGGATTCTCCTTGTCTGCTGGAGTTATTGGTTGCCTTATCCATTACCATTACACCATAACTTTTTTGAACAACTTATCTATTATTATAAAAAAGGAAAGGAAGGAAATGCCTTTTTAAGTTTCATGATGCAGGGCACCCTGCTGCTTATCTGCAAAGTAGCTTATAATATATCAGACCACCCTGTACACAATTTGGAGGAATAGTCGTTGCTGTAAACAAAGGCCATCTGCCGAATTTCTAACATTAGGGATAATGTAACCCTGCAGATGCGGAGGGATGTGCACAAAGGCCCATTTACTTACATTTTTACCATTCCCAATGTAGGCTTGGATGTAATTCTTCAAATCTGCACCAGTAACTTTATCACTAAGGTATGTTCAAATTCCTCTTCAAGATAAGGCAATTAGATGCCTTCACACAAGGTTTGTACTTAGTAGATACTTCACACAAGGTTTGAGATTTGAGAATCGTTCAAGAATGAAGATGCAAATGAATTTGTCCATCTTAGCCAAAGAAGCTTCGAATGTTTATGGATGCCATTGCTTGGTTCGCCCATTAAACACGCTCACTTTAAGCTACAATGCAGTCCAAAGCACAGTTAAGTGTACATGGAATAGGCATCTTGAACTCGGACCTTTCTTTTTCTAGGCAGCTACTTCCAGCATGAATCACTGTGTTCCTTCCCTGTGATAACAAGGCGAGAAATTTCAGAACAAGAGCTTTGCTTTTTTCTTTTTTTTTAAATTTTGGCCAACAAGGATTAAATTTAAACTGCTAAGGATTTCTGGATAAAGCTTTGTAAGATTTTTAAGATCTAAAAATTTGACAGTTGACGTCACCTGTTAGGAAATGATTTAACATTTCCCTTCAAATGCTAGTATAATTTATATAAGAACACACACTAATTCTTTACAGTTTTTGACGGTCTGAAATTTCACTTCACATAAATTATGGAAAAATAAATAAATAAATACTTCCCTGGAGAACTTCACATCTGAACAACCTAAAGAATCTAAATGAGACCCAAACGTAGAGGCTATTACGAAAGTTCGCAATAAGATATGCAAATGGTGCATGGCGTATTGATTGTCCCAAAGGCCACTTTTAAAAATTCTCTATCTTTTAAAGGATACCTTTAATCAAATTGTTTTTCTTTTTTTTAAAAAGGGTCACACTCAGCATATAGGACACAAAGATGGGATAAAATTTAAGTAAACCAACACATAACTTCTCATGTATTATGGTAAGGGTTTCGTGGTGGGGACTAATAGAATGTTGGTTGAGCAGTCACGAGTAAGGGGTATTCACGCCGTCAAAGTCACTCAGGTACAATCTTGAACTTAATCGTTTGACTCTTCGTATTAGGTACTGAAAGGGATTTGTACTCTGGTGGATGGATATAAGCAACCACCAATCGGACTACAACCTTTTTGGTGAGAGATTTATATTTAAGCAACAATACATTTCCAATTCCATGGCACTGTATCTATCAAATTTATTGCCCCTAACATGGGACCTTACTTAATAAGCAAGAGTGCTAGCACTAAGTAGAGGATCATAACCATTACAAGATTACTATCTAGTCACTGAGTTAACCTCTAAAAATCCAGTTCAAATACCTCTAGGTACATGCCTTACTAACCTAAATTGGATTGCTTTTCAATGTTTCTTCTAATTGTTTCTTTGACTCTAAGATCCTCATTCATTCATTCACCATTACGATTTTGGTTCTCTTTTTATTTTTTATTTTATTCAAAACTAATCACTCTATAAATTCTAATAGGCAATGAGTAGAGAGTAGTTTCAAGCTACTATTCTATGTATCTATGTAGACACTTTGGTACATAGTGGTTATTACTCTTAAAATTGTATTATTTTAGGGTACTTGTGTGTTTATCAATCATTGGTTTAGAATAGGATTTTATTGGCACATTTTCCTTGACTTTGGGTGTTCTTGTTCCCTTCCCCTCATTTCTTCTCTCTTTCCTCCCCTCTTGCTTCTTTGGGTTTCAAGTCTTTCCCCATAAATATATATTGTACAATTCTAGGGCCCTAGAAACGTATAATGTATGATTTTGGAGTGGGCCATTCTGATCAATGTTCTTGGGGATTTCGTGGATTGTTGGTTTTTCCTTCTTGACTTTTCCACCCATTGTATATCAACACACATGTCAATATGGTCCTAATTTGGCTTCGAAAAATCTATAAATATACAAGTGCATTAGTACATTTAAGACATCCCAGGGGCATTAGTGCATTTAAGACATCAATCAATCAAGACAATTAAAGCCACGTGTAAGAGATATATTATAAACATGCAAAAGTAATTAATTCAAGTATTTAGAGTAGAGTACAAGTATATACAAAGTATTTAATAGCAGTTGCCCCAAAGGTGCAAGTTACGCCGTAAGGGATGGTGTAATTTTCGCTTTTGTTAAAGTAGGGCTTTGTGGAGTGAGAGTGTAGATCGATAGTCGTACCTCACTGGGAACTCATGGATGCTTACTTTGTATCATCTTTTGTGAATGACGTTTCAAACAACAATACTCTAATATTTTTGGTGGAGGTGAGAGTGGAAATAAGGCTTTGTGTTCCTTCATATGGTACTGAGTTGTCTAAGGAGGAGATGTTCTATTTCATAGTGAGCATGAGCAATGGCGAAGCATTGGGAAATGACAAGACATACAAAGTATAAAAACAATTAAATATTTCAAGGTGTGCTAAGCAGTGATGGCTAACAAGATATTTCAAGGGATGGACTCGAAGAAGCCCAGACAAGTACATGTACAAACCTTTATAACATGACAATATTATATATTATAATATATAATATATCATATAATTTATATAATAAACTATAAAATATTATAAGTAATAGTAATAATATATTATACTATTAATAATATTTATTATTTTATTATAAAAATATATATGTATGATACATAATTATATATTATAATATATAATTAGATATTTATTTATTATTAATATATTTAATAATGGTATATATTATTATTTATATTATAGTTATTCTAAAATTTATATAATTATATAATATTATGTATTTTTTAATTTTTATTTTCAAGGAGAAAAATTGTAACTTCATATTAACATAAATAAGAAATTACATCTTGCATATGTTGTAACAACATTCAATAAGAAAAAATAAAAACACCCTAACAAGGCCAAAGAAAAACACAAAAGTCCAAGAGCTCACAAAAAGATCACCATTGTGCAAAAACAAAGGAAATGTGCCACACAAATTCCAAAAACAGTACAAAAGAGCCCTACATGTAGCATGTAACCAAAACCCAGAGACAACCACACCGCACCAACCAAGAAATCACCATAAGTCGCATAAACCAAGAGGTTATTCTCGAACAGAGTAGCCCTATCACTGATATCAACCAATTTCCAAACGAATTCATCATCCAACATAAACCCACTAGTCGCAATGGCACCATATTGGATGAGAAAAACGTCATGTTGTTTCCCCTTAACTCGCCATGACCCCATAGTTGCTTTCCAATAGAGTGATTCCATCTCTAATTTTCGTCAAAACCCATCTCTCTGTAGCCATTTAAATTCCCTCTTTAGAGAGAGTGTTTGCTAAGTCATAAGCTATAAACATGTTGGGAAGAGATTTTTTCAAACATCTTCACACTTAAGATCCGATAGAAAACAAGAGATAAATTCAGGGTCCTCAGCTTGAAAACCCCATTCATCTAGTTAATTACCACAGTCGAATCTCCAAAAAGCTGCAACTTAAAAACACCTTTGTCAACAACCAGTTGAAGGAGACGCTTCAAGGCCATATACTTAGCGAAACTATTAGTTCCATCACCCAAACCAACCCTAAACTTGATATAATAAGAGGAGTTTATGTACATTATGCTTCCAACCCCACAGACAGTAAGTGTGCCTTGACAAGGACTATCAAAGTATCCCAAGCTTCAGTTAATTCTAAAGGAGGATCAATTGGATGTCTATAAACAGGGGTCCTAGATTTGCATTCGAAGCTTTCACTAATTGTGTGTATTTTTGTGGAGCATTGGAAAGTTTGAATAACCTTGTCCTGGAAAATGTTAGCATTCCTAGTTAGCCAAATGTCCCCGGCGACAATCAAGGGAAGAGCTTTGAAGGATTTTAGATCAGGATTTTGAAGCCAAAAATTTATAGTCTTCCACATTTGGTCCCTGCCAAACACCCTTGCACCAAGTCACTTCTTTCATGGCACAAGGATAAAAAACAAAAGATGATCGATAGTTTCACTCACCTGTCGACATAAAGAGCAACAGCCAGAACCCTGCCAATGTCTCTTTTGAAGTACTTCACTAGTTAATGCTTTGTTCTTCAACGCCAACTAAATAAAAACTCTAGTTTTTAGAGGTGCTTGGATCTTCCAAAGTAGCTTCAACCACCAAGGCATATCAACCAAGTTCACTTGGAGGAACTTAACTTTATATCCCAACCTAGCAAAACAGTCCCCTGAAGATGGATTCTTTGACTAAACCAGCACATCCTCTTAGTGATTCTGACATGACTCCATTTTAGGTGTCTCACATAATCCACCCATTGGAAACCATCCACCTCATCCAACTTCAACATCTGTGTAGTCTTCCAACCTTGTTGCCAAAATTTTGTGCAAAGGAAGTCAATAGCTTGTGTAAGAAAAAAGATGCCCTTCTCCTACAACTTGAAAATCAGTTCCACATTTGACGTATCACCATCATCACACTTGACCCAAGAATTAGTGCCAATCCTAACTTTCCTACCACTTCCAACCTTCCAAATAAGTCAATTCCCAACAATGGGATTTAGCCTTAACTGATGCCTTCCAAACAATAGAGACATTTTGTGAAGATTTCACCCAGTATATTATCCACTCTTCAACATTGCTTGGTTCAATATATTTCTGCCTTATAACCTCAGTGCATAGTTCTCCCTTTGAGATGAGCCTCCATAGGCTTTTTGCAGCCAAAGCCTCCCCAAAAAACTGAATGTTTTTTAGACCTCAACCACTTAGGTCCTTTGGTTGTGCCAAACTCTGTCATTTCACTAGTGGAATGCCTTCCTTTTTCAGGATCCCAACGTAGACAAGAGATTGCAAATTTTTCCAACCACCATATTCCAATTCAATAACCTCTACCTGACCCTCCCTTAAATCTAGATCCACCAAAATTTTGGCCACTGTCCTAGAAGGGTTGCTCTAATAGCTCTCATCATCTTTAATGAAAGTACCCAAGTTATCCCCAATGGCCTTCAAAATTGCCTTAGACCATAGTTCCAATGGCAGTCCCAATAATGTAATCCATATAGGTTGAGAAAAGGACTTCTCCGACCACAGATCAAAACTTGGCCTTCATTTCCGTAGGGATAAAGGTGACCACCCCCAAGACCACCTCACACCCATAGTCTTATCAACATTAATTGTTGATCGAAAGATTAAGGCAAGCCACCTCTGCAGTAGTATATGAAAATTATGTGAATAGACAAACAATGGTATCCATAAATAGGCAATCCATTGCTCAAGATTTTTCTTAGAGGTTTTACACCCATAAAATTGCCCCGTGAGAGCTTTGTCTACCAGATGCATCATTTATTCCACTTTCACGTCCTCTCCCAAGACCAATATGATCCTATTATTCCTGAACTTAATACTTTTCCGGCCCTTCCACCCTTTGACAATATTTGAATTGCTCAAGTTCGCCTCAAAGGTATTTTCCCTGACACCACTGGGCCCCTAGCCTTTGTGAGAAGCAAACCATGTCCGCTAAGTCTTCCTTTCCTAAAGGTAGACAACCTGCAATCCCTTTGTTGTAGGCCACCTCAACATTTTTATCCACTTCACCGGAGAAGTTCCCAAGACAACCACTATCATGTTCCACCTCATTTCTGCTTGCCACCAAAAGAATCGACCTATCTCTTCCTACAATTGAAACCACTGTGGGAGTGCTTTTCCAAAGATCCTCTGCACCCTTGTTCCAAGATAGATGTGGGTCTCAATTTCGGTTGTCTTGAACCCTATCACCAATGACACCAAACTTTACTTCTCCTATGTACTTTGATCCACTAACACCCTTCCAATTCCACCTTTAAGATCAGTGCCAACAACCTTAAACAAAGGGTGACATTCAAAAGAGCTTAAGAGAGACTCTCCCCCAAGTCCTATATTCAGATTGCAACTTGAACCTTCCTTTCTAGACTTAAATGCCTAAATGCCCACAAAGAATATTGATGTGCATTAATGCGAATCATCTGAGTAATCCACCCTTTCTTCCATCATGTCAAAAGACTCTAAAACCCTTCACTCTCATCCTCACCATCCATCAATATAAGGTGTCAAAACAAAATAAAAAACTTATTAATACTAAGATGATGATATCCGTGCCATCATAAACTATTAATAAATCACCCAGAATGAGTGTACAAAATGCGTTCCAAGGTAGTTCACTCTGAATTTTTTCAAATAGTTTGCTTGCAAACACCTGAAAGTTGATACAAAGTCAAAATTCCACTGAATCCTAATACAACTCCAACTCAAATAACAAAGCAAACTCCTTACACCATAAGCCAGCCAAAGCACGTGACCTTGAGGAAAGCAGAGTCCTCTGTAATAGTCTCAAAGTTGTTACTTGCATTCCTCTTCTTCAACTGCAATGGAAACAAAGCCCTGTAAAAGGTTACAGTGACCCATGCCAAGTCGCATTTGCTTAAAAGTATCCAAGAACATTTTGATAAGTCCAATTTTTGCATATCATGTATATCAGGGCATTCACAACTACAACACCATCAAAAATCTGCTTTTGATTATTCTTTATTGGATTACAAACCCTATTCCAAATATAAACCTCCCTGCTTCAAACCTGTCGCTTCTTCCTAAATATTTAATCAACCTCAAAAAATATTATGTATTTATATATATAATATTATAATATATATTATATAATATGTGTGTGTAGGTATAGGTATAAATATATATGTATATGTCGATGTATATATGTATGTATGTATAATTCATATTGATTATATATATGTATATATGTATGTATGTATAATTCATATTAATTATATGTATGCATGTATAATTCATATTAATTATATTTATATATTTTTATTTATATATATAGAATGTCTTATAATTAATATAAATATTATATTAAAGTTTTTATTTGCTTTAACTATTTAAAATCTAATTAAATAAAAAATGGAAGAAACTTCTTCAATGAAATACTCCTCTTATATAATATAATTGATCGATGCAGGGTGCCATTTAGATTATACAAATTGATAAACTTAATTGCCAATGTTGAGAGGAAAGTAATGTAGAGACTTAAAAACGTCCCTCAAACTATTTTTTAGGTTGTCGCCCCAGGTCCTAGCTCTCGACCCTGACCTAGTTAACTCCTCTATTAACCTAGTTGACCCTTCTTTACACAAACTTAAACAAACCACTCAATACCTTGCATTTTACCTCTTTTGCCTTAGAGGGTCGACCACCGATGGTTAGCCTAACCATCGACGGTTAGCCTAGCCATTGACGGTCAGGTACCCTCACCCAGCAACTTAGAAACTTATAGTTGTGAACAAGCTTGTACTAACAAAATTGTCAACTTTCCCATGCAAAAACTCATGGATTTATATGCATCAATCCATTACACTTATCCAGGACCAACTTAGCAACATTCCCTCCTTCAATTTGGCAACTCTCTCTCCTCATCAGGGAGTTTTGTGCTATAAGTACAGGGCTCTTGGAGGAGATATGGGACCAACATTCATACATCCAGACTCTATTGTTTTCTTTGCAAGCATTCAACAACCCGAAGCTTTGTCCATGTGATTCCCAAGCCAAAGTACCATTACGTTGCTCGCATCCCTCCAGGTATCCAACCATTCAACTCTTCAAAGCAAAGGTACTTCAATTTTTTTTCTTCATTTTGTTTTATCCTTATTTGTTCATTAATAGTGTGTTTTCTGTTAAACACCTTCCCTGCCCCCTTTTTCCTACCCATTCTACCCCTAAGACCCTCCTTGCCCTTTAGCTACCCATTTCTAACTCACCTTCCTTCCCTAGCCAGTTATTAACAGGTAAGCGCCAACGGTTGCCATAACCATTGCCGGTTTTATCAACCGCCGCCGGTCACCCAACCGTCATTGATCAGGATAACTGCCGACGATCACCCTGACCGTCGAGGACCACTATCACATAAAATCACAGATTGTTATTTTATCCCCCTTCTTACCTTTTCAGACTTCTAGCCACCCTTGACCTGCACCTGAACTATTTTCTGATTTTTTTAGACCTGACCTTAATTTATTTATTGCATGTAGATGACCTTACCAGGACTTACACATGAGATAGATAGCATCTTTGACCTTCCCATTATCCCACAACCCCTATTTACTGATCAAAGTGACATTGCCTTTGAGCTAGCCCTTTACATTGTGGTTCTCACACCCCACCCAGAGGACGTAGAAGAACAGTTAGCTATAATCCAAGAGGATATTGATGAAGCTACTACATTTTAGAATCATTATTTTGATAATATCAACCCTGATATAGATTAGACTTCTTTTATTGTTCATCGACATCATTTTCATATCTACTATTTGTAATTTCTCTTTTATCAATAAACTTGAATGTTGAACAAGAGCTGACATCCATTTAAGGAAGCATATTCCTTTCTTGAGATTGGTTTCTCACCAGACAACCCCTTGCTTTTCTATTAACATATTTTTCTTGAGTTCATGTGACTTGTAGGTCATTCTTCCCTCGCCAAAGAAGAGTTCCCACTTCACCTGGATATTAATGTGCGCAACTTTCTACCAGGTACACACCCCTTATCTCTTGTTTCTCTCATCTTTCAAAGCAAAAAGAATTAGAGTAAGAAATTGAGTGAAACATTCTGGCATGCCCGATGGGATCTCTTAAGTGTTCATAGTTCTGTTTATTTCATATAGTTGAATTAGTGAATCTCATGTTTACTGCATTTTTACAAGTCTTTAAATTTTGTAAAATACAAATCTTCTTTTATTTTTCTGTTCTAAAATAAAAAATGAACCAAAAAAAAGTGCAAACTTCATTCTAAGGATAGGTTGCATTGTCATCTTGCATTATTACATTGTTCCTTGTTTATATTCAAAGAAACCAAAGATTTCCTTTCGGGTTAAAATTAAGTGCATTCATTGGATTCCCTGTTTACTGCTTAGCTCACCTAGATCAATTAATTACATTATGAATAAATCATAGAACACAAATGTTACACTACCAAACCACTGAAACCACTGCACCAAAGAACACATCAAAACATACTTGAGACAAGCCCATTGGGATTTCATCACCCTTTGGATCACCTTACCCTACTCAACGATCCCACTTGGATTTCACCACCAAGGGGAGGACCCACTCCATTCTCTAGCGGAGTATAAACTCTAGACAAATGATATCTATTGCTAAGCAGTCCGACTCGACTTCAGGTTTGTGAAGTGTGGGGAGCAAGACCCCAATACCAAGGCCACGTACTTGGTTTAGTGTAGATTCTTTGAGCACCCAAACTTAACTTGAAACCATCCTTAGATAGCTTTTTAATACCCGAATCATAAGCCAAATTTTCTTTTCATACTCTTTAAGGCATAAGCCAAAAGTGATTTAAAATAAATCTTAGAATTAATTGTGCTTTTAGTGTGTGCTTTGTTTGCTTTGGGCATTTCTTGGATTGCTCATTGTTTGAGGTGAAGGTTCATTATCCACTTTCAGATTTTTCATATGGTTTTGACCAGACAACAAGTGAAAAATCAAAATAATCAACCAACACCTTCATCTTCATCAATGGATTATACCTTGGATGCGAATAAATATCCCCATGGTTCACCTCACCATTCTCCACCACCATCTCATAAAATCCCAACTATATCTGAAGGAGATCTAGACTTCACCGCCTTTCTTGACAACAATCCAGTTGCCTTGCAACATTACCTTAACACCTTGCCTCATCGTACCCCTCCCGCTTTAGTTCTTTTTTCCAAACCTTCTCTTGGTATGCCATCCCACCTCATGGCAGGAACCACTTCAACCCACCATTAACTTAGACCTCTTCCAACATCCCATCCACCCAAACCCAAACTAACCTTCCAACACCCAACCAAACACCACCAGTTACACCCCATGTGGGTTCAACTTTACCATTGGTTACCTACACCCCATCTACTATGGCATTATCTTCCATTTCAGCTCCTATCTTCCCTTCAGTTGCAACCGATCCTTCGACCACAGTTCCACTTCAAAACTTAGTGCTCTCCATACCTCAAAACCTTCCTCCAATTAGCACTAGGGTAACCACCCAACCTCAACCTTCCCAATTTCCTCCTATCTCAAGCATACCAACCACATCTTTTCCTCAACATGTGCCTATGACAACTTACCAATATGTCCTTAACCTACAAGGGTACATACCAACCACCACCCAACCTTTTATACCAAACAGTTCTTATGTGCTGCCATCTCAACCTCTTGGCACCACCTATCAGTATGTGGCTTCGTCAGTGCCATCTGCTGCCTATTCGTATATGGCCGCAAACCAACCTCAACAAAATGTACCTCTTAATTATGCAGTTTTTCAACCCCAGCCCAACCTAATCAAAATGCTCATGGATAAAAGGACTAGTTTGGAGTCATCCATCTCCGCTTCAACCAGTCTTTTGTCATATGACCAATTTTGTAATGAGCCTATCCATCCCTCCGTACCTATTCATGCTTATCCTTCTCAATGGGAATTGCCCAAATTTTCTAAATTCCAAGGTGAAGAGGACCCTCAACAACACTTAAGAGCGTTCTGACATGCATGTTACTTGATCGATTATGATGATGCTCTCCTCCTCCGAACCTTTCCCATGTCATTATCTGGGGCTGCCCTTGACTAGTATAGTACTCTTGCCACTCATTCTATCTTTTCTTTCTCTCAATTGGTGCAAACCTTTTTGGAACACTTTTCTATAAACATATCTAAAAAGGTTTCCATTACAGACTTATACTCCATCAAATAGTTTGAAGATGAGTCCATTGTTGATTTCATTGCTAGATGGAGAGGTCTTATTAATCAACTCACTTTCCCATTACCTAAACCTGAATCAATCGAATTATTTTCCCGAGGTTGTGCTAAACACATTGCTCCAACTCTCCAAGTCCAAACCTTTAGGACCTTTGACGAAGCTTTTACTATGGCCCATAAATTGGAAAACCGTGCTATTGATGAAGGGGAAGTTGAAGCTTCAAAATAAAAATTCTAGTTTCAAATCCACAGACTCATTTTCCATCAAAACTACGAACCCAACCAATTCTAAAGCGAAAGCATCAACACATTCAGTCATTCTTAAAACTGCACCTCCTCCACCCATCAACCAAACACCTCCAACCAACCCTTCCAATCACCAAAAACGTACTCAAAATCGAGTCCCTTCAAAACCATTTACCCCGATTGGGGAATCTTATGCATCAATGTTGGAGAAATTACTCAAGGCCAATTTAATCCAAATTTCGCCCATCAAACCCCTTCAACAATTTGATACTTCTCGCACCCTTCTCGGGTGGTACAATGAGAATGATCATTGTGACTATCATCGGGTTGTTGGACATAATACCGATAGATGCAATACTTTTAAAAGCATTGTCCAATACCTAATTGATAAAGGGGAGCTTGTATTTGACAACCCAAATGCTCCTTCAAACCAATCCCTTGATATTTTTTGAAAACCATTTCCAAACCATCCACCTTCAGCCCAACACCATGAAAACTAACCCAAATCCTCCAATTCACATGAGGCACATGTAATCAATGTCATCAGTAATGTGCCCATTGTCGAGGAAGTTATTACTTCTATCACCCAAATTAAGGAGAACCACCTGCCACCAACCCCTTTAAATGCCCAAATGAAAGAAGTGACTATCCCTTCCACTTCCTTGGATGAAACCATGGTTTTGCCCACACCTCCTATGGTGGAAACACCTAAGGAGATGGTCATTCCATCGACCATTTTATTCACTCCTCTAATCCAACTCGAAAAACTACTTATTCCTTTGGACAATCGAATTGAGGAGGAAGCTAAACCAATCCTTCTGCTTGAAATCATTACCCTTACCACACCAATTGCAGAATCATCTGTATGTTAGGTTGTGGAGCTAAAAGCTTCAACCCTTTGCAAACTGAGGAACAGATGGTTGCTGAGTTCCAGGAGCACCGGCGTCGGCAGCAGGACCGACGTCGGTCGAGACCAGTGTAGAAGGCCACCGGCGACGGTAGGAAGTCGGCCGATGTCGGCAGAACCAGACTAGCAGGGACCGGCGTCGGTCGCTTGTGTGTTCCCGAATTGCTCGCTTCACGGACAGTTAAGTGAACGAAGAGTTTGCATGTTAAGACCAGTCAGAGTCTTAGGCTGCGAGGATAATTGTCTAAATTAAGAGTCTAAGTTATTGTTTGAGTTAGGGATCTATTTATAGACCCATTGGCATGTATTGTTTATGCATGAGATAGAAAGGAAGAGTTCCTTCTAGTTGTAAGATCTGTGAGTTGCAGGTTGTTGCAAGCTCATTGGGGATCTACATGTAAGTTTGGTCTTTGAATTACAGGTTGCAGGTTCATGAGAGATCAGCTTGAAGTGCTATAGAGTGCTTGGTGTATCGACAGTGTTATTACTGACTAGTTGGTGAGGTGAACACCAATTCTGTGTGTGAGTTGGTTGTTGGGACCATTTTTTGTGTAGGAGAGTGTGTGTGAGAAGAATTACTGTACACTTGAGGTGTGGCGAACCTCTGTAAGGTGAAAGAGTGTGGCGGCTCTTTATTGTATTCTTTTTTATAAAGTGTTAATACAAGATAGTGTATTGTCTCTCATATTCTGTGCTATTGGTGAATTCTAGTTACTTGTGTTTCTGGTTATTTCCTCATATGCAATTGCTTATATTTGGTAATCATACTGTGCTCTTTTTGAGGAGCAAGATCCTAACAGGTGGAATTAGAACATGTGTGTTTGTTCTTGGATTACCTCCACCCCCTAACAAGTGGTATCAGAGCTTTTGGTTGGGATACTAACAGATTGGTTTAGATCTAGGTAGTGTGTTTTGATTACAGGTTACTCACAGGGTTTCTGTTTGAGTGGGAGTTGAGCAATGGCAGAAAACAGTCAGCTACGAATGGAAAAGTTTAATGGCAAGAACTACCAATTATGGAGGATGCAGATTGAGGACTATCTGTATCAGAAAGATTTGTACTTACCGTTGGGTGGGGTTGCTAGCAAACCCTCAAATATGAAAGATGAAGAATGGGAGGTTCTTGATCGGAAGGCTCTGGGATCTATTAGATTGAGTCTTGAATCATCTGTGATTTTCAGCTTATCACAGTGTAAGACAACGGTGGAGTTGATGAAATCTTTGGCAAATTTGTATGAAAAACCCTCGGCTTCTAATAAGGTATTTCTTATAAAGCATTTATTTAATTTGCAAATGTTGGAAGGTGGATCTGTTCATAGCCATCTTAGTGATTTCCATGGTTTGGTAAACCAGTTAAGTTCAGTCAATATTGTATTTGATGATGACATTAGAGCTCTCTTAATCTTGTGTTCATTACCTGAAAGTTGGGAAGGTTTAGTAATGGCAGTTTCTAATACTGTGTCTCCTTCAAAAGTCTTAAAAGTGGATGATGTTGTGAGTGTGATCTTGAATGAAGAGATACGCAAAAAAAGCACAGGTGAATCATCAGGTGACGCTTTGAGTGTTGAAGGAAGAGGAAGGCCAAGAGAGAAGATAGAGCGTGGGAGATCAAGGTCGAAGATGGGCAGAAGATCCAAGTCCAGGTATGGCAGAATAACCTGATGAAAATGTGGAAAGCAAGGGCACTTAAAGAGAGATTGCAGATCGAGTGAAGATCATCATGAAGGACATGGAGAAGAAGCAGATGTTGCAGATTACGTTGCACAGGATGCTCTGGTATGTTCTTTGGATAAAGTAGAATCTTGGGTTTTAAATTCTGGTGCCTCTTTTCATGCATCCCCACATAGGGAATTTTTTCATGAGTATGTCCAGGGAGACTTTGGAGAAATTTGTGTAGGGGATGGTAAGCCTTGTCAGATTTTTGGCAAAGGCAAAGTGAAGCTGAAATTGCAGACATGTGACACATGGGTGTTAAAGGAGGTCATGCATGTCCCAGTTCTGAAGCGGAATTTGATTTCTGTTAGAAGTTTGGGTGATGAGGGTTGCACAGTAACTCTCACAGCAGACTCTTGGAAGGTTACCAAGGGTACACTTGTTGTAGCTAGAGGTAAGAAAGTAGGTACGCTTTATCTATCTACTTGTTTTACTGATTCTCTTTCTGGGTTATCTACTTCATCTGTAGATTCGGAGATGTGGCTTAATAGGCTTGGTCACATAGATAAGAAGGAGATGCTTGTTCTTGAGTCAAAGAGTATGCTTTCAGATTTGGAAGGCATGGATCGTGGTTTCTGTATGCAGAAAAAGAAGGTGACGTTTCTTGAGGAATCCGATGTTAGTGACAAGAACAGGAAAGCCTTGGTTTTCAAGGAGAAGGTGACGGACAGAGTTCAGCACAAGGTGCAGAGAAATTCTGAGCAGAGCAAGGGTGATTTGGACAAGGGTTTGATCTAAAAAGAGCTCGCAGGAAAAAGTCAGGTCTCACTAGAAAAACACAGAGACCGACGTCGGCAGAAAAATCGATGTCGGTGTCCAGACAGGGACCGACGTCGGCTATGTGTAGCCCGACGTCGGTGACTCAGGGCAGAGGACGATCGGCGTCGGCCAGGGGAAACCGACGTCGGCAAGGAGGCAGTCGTAGGGAACCGACATCGGTCGGCTGTAGACTGAGATGTGACCGGCATCGGTCACTGAGACGAATTTTGGGTGGACAGCTAGTTGTCATGGAGTCTCAAGCGCCCATATGGAGGACTGAAGGTGTAAGTTCTTAAATTCATCATTTCCCTTCTTTACACTACTTGTTGCTCACTTATGGTATAGAACCAGGAAGTTGTTGAACAAGCAGAACAGGTAGATCCAGGAAACAGTCGGAGCTTGGCATGGATGAGGATGTGATTCCTTAGAGGAGAACCAAACAGGTGTTTTGGGTAGAGTTGCCAGCTAGAAGTAAGCACTGAGAGACGAATGGATGTTAAGGATGAAGAAGAGCGGAAATGGATACGTGAGACAGAAGATCAGGGTATATGATCTTGTATTAGCTGCAGGGCAATGGAGGTTTGATCATTGTGTTTCTCTTTACCAGGTTGGATAATATTAGCTACATTATCCTATTTCTGTATGATGTGCTTGTTGTAGGGTTACATATACAGGTATTGCTGAACTAAAGGTAAAGCTAGTTCAGGTGTGTGTCATGGAGAATCTGGGAGCAGCAAGATTCTTTGGCATGAGTGTGTTCTAGAGACATGGAGGTCTTGTTGACTTTGTTTCAGGATGATTGTGTGAGACCGGTTAGCACGCCGATGGTTAGACAGTTCACAGAACAGGTGTCTTGATTCACATAATGAGGTTGAGTGCATGGTATGTACTAAACCTGAGTTTTCCCAAGCAGTGGGAGTTGTCACAAGTTTGGAGTCAATCCGAGAAAGTAATACTGAAGGGCAGTTCAGTGGGACCAGCAGCAGGTGCACATGCTATGCAGGGTCAAGTTCTTTTTCTACATGGTTGTAGATGCGGATGTGGCAGGTAATTTGGTTGACAGGTTTTACACTACAGGATTTGTGGTGGTTGGTCTTCAAGAGTGATCTTGAGAAGGGATACAAAGCCAAGGGAACAAACTAGACGGAGTACAGGTACATGTACAGGTTGCAGCTGTTTATCTCCAAGTGGGAGATTGTTAGGTTGTGGAGCTAAAAGCTTTAACCCTTTGCAAACTGAGGAACAGATGGTTGCTGAGTTCCAGGGGCACCGGCGTCGGTAGCGGGACCGACGTCGGTCGAGACCAGTGCAGAAGGCCACCGGCGACGGCAGGAAGTCGACCGACGTCGACAGAACCAGACTAGCAGGGACCGGCGTCGGTCGCCTGTGTGTTCTCGAACTGCTCGCTTCACGGACAGTTAGTTAAGTGAACGAAGAGTTTGCATGTTAAGACCAGTCAGAGTCTTGGGCTGCGAGGATAATTGTCTAAATTAAGAGTCTAAGTTATTGTTTGAGTTAGGGATCTATTTATAGACCCATTGGCATGTATTGTTTATGCATGAGATAGAAAGGAAGAGTTCCTTCTAGTTGTAAGATCTGTGAGTTGCAGGTTGTTGCAAGCTCATTGGAGATCTACATGTAAGTTTGGTCTTTGAATTACAGGTTGCAGGTTCATGAGAGATCAGCTTGAAGTGTTATAGAGTGCTTGGTGTACCGACATGGTTATTACTGACTGGTTGGTGAGGTGAACACCAATTATGTGTGTGAGTTGGTTGTTGGGACCGTTTTTTGTGTAGGAGAGTGTGTGTGAGAAGAATTACTGTACACTTGAGGTGTGGCGAACCTCTGTAAGGTGAAAGAGTGTGGCGGCTCTTTGTTGTATTCTTTTCTGTAAAGTGTTAATACAAGATAGTGTATTGTCTCTCATATTCTGTGCTATTGGTGAATTCTAGTTACTTGTGTTTCTGGTTATTTCCGCATATTCAATTGCTTATATTTGGTAATCATACTGTGCTCTTTTTGAGGAGCAAGATCCTAACAGGTGGAATTAGAACAGAGGTGTTTGTTCTTGGATTACCTCCACCCCCTAACACTGTATCTTCGCTGAAAGCCATCTCTCAAGAGACAATACCCCTATCTACCCAACCATTGCCTTCAGAACCTTCCACCAAGGATAACAATACTGAAACTGCTCCTTCTTCATCCCCAAAGGGTTTACACTTTGAAGCTAATGATCAGGGAACAATTCCTATTTATAAACCCTTCTCTCAGCTAGTTCAAAGTTTGGAGTTCACCTCCCAACCTAACTTTGATAGAGCTACCTTTTGGCATCGGCTTGGACTCCCATATCAAAATAAAACTAAACCTTCTACTTCACTGGAATCCACTTTTGAGCCTGTTGTTACAACTCCACCAACTACTCCTCCTAAAGTTACCAAGGGACCACCTCAATTACCCCTATCTAAAATTGCTAAATCACCCTATGCTTCTTTTACCAAGCCAATCAAGACCTTGGGGATCCCTCCCATGCCAAATCCCACTCACCCTCCTTTGAGACTGGATCTAGCCACACCAATCCAACCAAAACCTAATCCAATTAAGCCCATTAAGGAGGGATTGCCTAGACCTCAACTTCGAGGAACAACCATACCAGTTCCTTCACCCTTACATTCTATTTTAGGACCACATCCTTTCACCATTCCCATAACCTACTCTTCCTCCCAAAACCCATCTCCCTTTTTTTTTACCTATAACAAGCCCATCTCCTAGTTCAACATCATTCCTCACCAACCTTTCCCCATCTACCTTCCCCTCTATTAAACCCTTATCATTTAGACCTCCAATTTCCAAACCAATTACAACTAAGACAATTCATTCGAAACCTCCATCCAGGCTTGCCCCACCAACCATACCTCTTGTTAAAAATCCCTTAACCAACAAGAAACCTAAACCAAAAACCCACCATCTCCAAAATCCTTATCGAAGTCTTATACAACAATATTACAAAGGTTTCTACAAGCTTCTACCATTAACTTACCCCCCATCATGTCTTTTGACCCCACTCATCAAAAGCCAACCTGGTTCAATGACAATCTAATTTGTCTTTACCATAAAACCCCTAGGTATGATACAGAGAACTGTAAAGATCTCCAAACTATCATTCATGGGAATTTGGAGGAGGATGATCTATTGGATGAACCTTCTTTAAGCCCTCTGCCTCTTTTACCACCTATAAAATCCTCCTACGAATCATCTCCTTCTCTACTCCTGCCAAGGAGTGTAACAGAGGAACCGAAACAAGTAGCTGCTCCCCTTATCCATACTATTCATATGGTAACTTGGTTTAGAGCCCAACACAAGGACAAGGGTAAAGGGGTCCAATAAAATGAAAAGGGTATATCCAAGGACACCATTCCATGGTCTTACCCTTCACCTCCTCAACCAATTAACCAAACCCAAAAGATTACACCTTCACCTTCACAACCATCCAAGCCTAAGGTCTTCATTTTGGGATGCCCCTTCCTCCTCCAATGCACTTCATTCGTCCAATGCCTGGTGATAAAACAACTTCACCAAATGCCCATCAAAATGAGTCTTTATGACTTAATCAACACCTTGCCTCAACATCCTCAAGCTTTAATCGTGTTATGTTGTGGAGCTAAAAGCTTCACCAGGATGCGAATAGAAGGAGTTGCGGAGGTTGCTGAGTTGTAGAACAAGTTGTAGGGCAATCGACGTCGGTCTGATCAACTGATGTTGGTCATATTACAGTGCAGAAGCAACTGATGTTAGTTATGAGTCGACCGACATCGGTCAGGAAGGAGCTGACGTCGGCAACCTGTGTGTGCATGCGTTTACATGCGGGTCGATAACTGGTCTATTTTTAGACAGTCAATTTGCATGTAAAAACTTATTTTAGTCTTGGAGCTGCATTTCTAATTATTGTAATTAAGAATGTCTAATTATTGTATGCATGAGATCTATATAATAGACTCATGGGCTATATTGTAAAATTGTACTAGAGTGAGAGAGCAAAGATTAGCTCCTTCAGAAGAGAGAGAGCAAGAGTGCTAGATAACCATTGTGCTTGTAGAGAGAGCAAGAGTAGCTCCTCCTAGTTTCAAAGGGGTGCTGAGTGTGTATGATCAGAGAGAGTTGCAAGTTGTGCAAGTTTTGGTAGAAGATCCACCGGGGTACTGGTTGAAGAATCATAAGGATTTGGTGAGGCAAGGACAAGGGTTCTTTAGGGTGTAGAGACATCTACATGGTAAGGTCTAGTGATTTGCAAGTTGTTGCAAGAGCAGGAAGATCTACTTGGAGTACGGTTGTGTACTTGGTGTACTGACAGCGTTGTTACTGACTGGTGGAGGTGAACAACAACTCTGTGTTGGAGTTGATTGTTGTGAACATAATTGAGAGAGTGAACTGTTGAAGGAGAATTACTGGTGAGCCCTAGAAGTGTGGGAGCTCTAGAGGTGTGGGAAGAAAAAGTGTGGCATCTTCTTTATTGTATTTCTTTCTGGATGAGTATTAATACAATTGGGTATTGTCTCTCATATTCTGTATTGTTTCATATTTTTAGTTACTTATCATTCTGGTTAAATTTCGTGTTTAGTTGCTTATACAAAGGTAATCATGTGTGCTCTTATAGAGCAATAGGATCCTGACAATTGGTATCAGAGCTTTGTGAGCCTAGGTCCTATCAAGTGGTATCAGAGCCAGGTTGCAGGTTCATCAAAGGGTGGTTAAGTACACTAATAGGTGGTCAGAGCGTGTTAAGTGTTTTGTTGATTACATGTCACTCACAGAGGTTTCTGATTGAGTGGGAGTATAGCAATGGCAGAAGAAAGTAAGCTACGAATGGAGAAATTGAATAGCACGAATGGTCAATTACAGATTGATGGAAAGAAAGAGCAGGTAAAGAAAAATTGCTGGTTGGTAGAAGATCAACATGAAGGAAATGAAGAAGCAGATGTTGTTGCATAGGATGCTCTGGATAAAGTAGAATCTTGGTCTATAGATTATGTTGCCTCTTTCCATGCAGCCCGAAATAGAGCATCTTTTCATGAGTATGTCCAGGGAGACTTTGGAGAGATTTATTTAGGGGTTGGTGAGCCTTGTCACATAGTTGGCAAAATGGAAGTGAAGCTAAAATTGCAGACATGTAACACACAGGGGTTGAATGAGGTCATGCAGGTACCAGTCTTGGAGATGAGTCTAATTTCTTCAGAAAAATTGAGTGATGAGAGATGCATACTAACTCTCACAGCGGATGCACTTGAATTAGACGGTGGTAAAAAAATAGGTATCCTTTATCTATCTACTTATATTACTGATTCACCTTCTGTTGCAGAGATGTGGCTTTGTAGGCTTGGTCACATATGTAAGAAGGGAATGCATGTTCTTAAGCAGAAGACAGATGTTTTTGACAAACTTAAGAACTTGAAAGCCTTGGTGTTCATGGAGGAGATGACGGACAGAGATCAGCTGAGGGAACTGAATTATTCTGAGTAGGGCTATGTTGATTTGGACAGGGTTTTGATCCAAGGTGAGCTCATGGGTAAAAAGTCATCACTCACAGGAGAACACAGTTACCGGCATCGGTCAGGAGAAACTGATGTCAAACAGGCAGGTACCGACATCGGTCATGTGGAGACCAACAGAGTCAGTGGTGTCAGGCAGGTGTAGACCGATGTCAATCAGGAAAAGCCGACGTCGGAAGTCAGGGTCAGTCGCAGGGAACCGACATCGGTCGGTTGCAGATTGGGAGATGGCCGAGATCAGTCACTGGAACAGATGTTGGGCATACAACAAGCTGTCAAGGAGTCTCAAACGCCTATGTAGAGGACTGAAAGGGTAAGTGAACCTCATATTCGTTGTTCACCTTATTTATATTATTTGTTGCTCACTGATGGTCAAGAATCAGGGAGATGTGAAAAGGCAATGCAGGTAGAATCCAGAAAACAGTGAGAGCATGGCATGAATTATTTGGAAGAGAATCAAGTAGGAGTTTTGGTAGAGTTGTCAACTAGGATAAAAGCACTGACAGACGAATGGATTCCCAGATTAGAAAAGAGAGTGGATGGACACGTGAGACAGAAGGCAAGGGTATATGGTCTTGAGCAGGCTGCAGGACAGTGGTACAGGGTTGACAAGTGTATGACTAAGCATGGCTTTGGTCAAGGTCAATGTAACCGTTGTGTTTTCTTTACCAGGTTGGATAATGGTCGCAACATTATCCTGTTACTATATGTGGTGTGGTTGCTTGTTGCAGGGTCACACATGCAGGGAGTTTTTGAGCTAAAGGTAAAGGTAGTTCAGAGGTATGTCATGAAGAATCTGGGAGCAACGAAATTCTTTGGCATAAGAGACATGAAAGATCACAGGGTGATTTTGTCTACAGAGGGAGCTGATGTGAAGGAGGTGTTGGGAGGGTTAATTTGCAGGATCCAAAACTAGTAAGCACATCGAGGGCTAGACAGTTCAAGCTGAGCATAGATAGTGTCAGAAATCACATGAAGTCGAGTGTAGACCTGAGTTTTTTCAAGCAGTGGGAGTTGCCAGAGAGTTCGAAGCCAATTCAGAGAAGAAGCACTGGAAAGCATTTCAGTGGGTTTTCAGGTATTTGAGAGGGACCAGCAGCAGGGATTCATGCTATGAAGGGTCAGGGACTTCACTACATGGAGTTATAGGTTCAGATGTGGTAGGTTACTTGGATGACAAGAGATGCACCATAGGTTGTGTGGTGGTTGGTCTTCAGGATTGAGCTTGAAGAGGGATACAAGCCAAGAAACAAATTAGACAGTGTACAGGTACAGATGCAACTATTTATCTCTAAGTGGGAGATTGTTATGTTGTGGAGCTAAAAGCTTCACCAAGATACGAACAGGAGGAGTTGCGAAGGTTGCTGAGTTGCAGAACAAGTTGTAGGACAATCGATGTCGGTCTGATCAACCGACGTCAGTCATATTACAGTGCAGAAACAACCGACGTCGGTTATGAGTCGGCTGACATCGATCAGGAAGGAGCCGACGTCAGCAACCTGTGTGTGCATGCATTTGCATGTAGATTGATAACTGGTCTATTTTTGGACAGTCAGTTTGCATGTAAAGACTTATTTTAGTCTTGGAGCTGCATTTCTAATTATTGTAATTAAGAATGTCTAATTATTGTATGCATGAGATCTATATAATAGACTCATGGGCTATATTGTAAAATTATACTAGAGTGAGAGAGCAAAGATTAGCTCCTTTAGAAGAGAGAGAGCAAGAGTGCTAGATAGCCATTGTGCTTGTAGAGAGAGTAAGAGTAGCTCCTCCTAGTTCCAAAGGGGTGCTGAGTGTGTATGATTAGGGAGAGTTGCAGGTTGTGCAAGTTTTGGTAGATCCACCGGGGTACTGGTTGAAGAATCATAAGGACTTGGTGAGGCAAAGACAAGGGTTCTTCAGGGTGTAGAGACATCTACATGGTAAGTAAGGTCTGGTGATTTGCAAGTTGTTGCAATAGCAGGGAGATCTACTTGGAGTACGGTTGTGTACTTGGTGTACTGGCAACGTTGTTACTGACTGGTGGAGGTGAACAACAACTCTGTGTTGGAGTTGATTGTTGTAACCGTAATTGAGAGAGTGAACTATTGAAGGAGAATTACTAATGAGCCCTAGAAGTGTGGGAGCTCTAGAGGTGTGGGAAGAAGAAGTGTGGCATCTTCTTTATTGTATTTCCTTCTGGATGAGTATTAATACGATTGGGTATTGTCTCTCATATTCTGTGTTGTTTCATCTTTCTAGTTACTTATCATTCTGGTTAAATTTCATGTTTAGTTGCTTATACAAAGGTAATCATGTGTGCTCTTATGGAGCAGTAGGATCTTGAAAATTGGTATCAGAGCTTTGTGAGCCTAGGTCCTATCAAATCGAAGCAATGCGTTCCATAGAAGTTCAACCAGATGATCCCCAACCTCTTGCATCTTTGATTCAAGCTGTCCAACATGTTACTAGTGTCACCTTTCAAGAATCTGAAATCACACCATATCATAGCGAAGATCTTGATCCCCCTCTTTTTATCACAACATCCATCAATCATACACATGTCAAAAAGGTCATGATTGATGGGGGAGCAAGTATCAATATCATCTCCTCCCATGCTTATGATCAACTTCAACTACCTAAAAACATCATGTTGAAAAGCTCGGTGGTTCTTCGATCGTTTAATGATACCTTGGCCACTACTCTGGGGACAATTATTCTCCACATCCGTTTGGGGCCTCGAACCATTCTTGAATTATTTTACGTCGTAGAGGATGAATTTCAATATAATGTGTTACTTGGTTACCCCTGGATCTGCGCCATGTGTCCCTTGTACCCTTCATCGATGTGTCAAGTTTGAGCATGAGAGACAAGTCATTACAATCAAATCCAATCCAAGTCCCTTTGCTTCTTGTAATATGACGTATCGACCCAATGATGTTCTTATTCCACCTTCACCCTCTTCACAACCAACCATTAGCCAAACCACCGCGTCAAACCAACACACCAACACTTATACTTTCAACAATAGTGAAGCATTCACTAGTTCAACTATTCCTTCATCACAAATCCCGATCGAGCACCCCTTGCAATCCATGTTCCAATGACTTACACTTGGGGGATATCAACTTTTAGCTTTAGACACTTTTCCCTCTCCACATGAATTCGGGAACCTTCAGAATGATCCATCTTATGATCCCAATATTAGCACCCTTGTCCCCTTTGGTCTTCCCAATAATATAACATATTTTAATTAATGGGGGACTTGATAAACCACTTCTTGCTCCCACCACCATGACTTCTATTTAGCCATTTACTTCCAACTTTTCCTATCTTAGTAACCCGACCTTTGCCCAAATGTACCTTCGTCGATGTGCTTGGAAATGGTTTGGGTTTGGCCTCTATGAACAAGGACCCCATGAACTTCTTGCTATCAAAAATCAGAAACCTCGTGAGTTCTTTGGCCTAGGGTATGTTCCCCCAGAAGAGTCCATACCAACCTCATCACTTCCACCTCTCCCATTTGGAGAACCACCAACCTCACCAATTCCACCTCTCCCATTTGGGGAACCACCAACCTCACCTCTCCCATTCAAGGAACTTATACCCTTATCAACCTCACATTTCTAATTTGAATAACCTCTACCCTCACCAACTCCATTTGAAGACAACAACATCATCCCACCTAACTTTTTTTTTGATCAACACTGTTAGTTTAGGTCCCTTGACTTATCAACAGGGGTCAAACTAAAACCATTCCTCTCATCCACCCTAAAATGATCATGCATGATTCTCCTACCATTAACACCATCCAATGTCAAAATGACAAATCTATTCTTACCTATTTGGGTGTGGAGGATTCTTCTCTTCAAAAGGCCCTCCCTCCTGAAATCCAAACAATGCTAAATGAATCAACCACAAACATTAATTTGGGTACTCAGGAGAGCCCTCATATTGTCAAGATTGGCCAATCCTTAACTCCTGAGGAACAAAGAAACTATACAGCCTTCCTTCGTGACCATATCATAACATTTGCTTGGTCTTATCAGGGTATGCCTTGTATTGACCCATCCATTGCCCTTCATAACATCATCACCCGTCCTGAGGTTAAGCCAATCCAAAAAAAACTTCATCGAATCCATCATCGTATAGCTCTTCTTGTCAAAGAAGAACTTCAATGCCTTCTATCTATTAATTTCATTCAACCCATTGACTATCTATAATGGGTCTCTAACATTGTTCCTGTCACCAAACCCACTAGGGGACTCCACCTTTGTGTGGATTTATGGGATCTTAACCTTGCATGCCCCAAAGATGACTTTCCCCTACCTAACATTGACCAACTTGTTGATCTTATTGCTGGCCATGAAATGTTATCCCTCATGGATGGATTTTTGAGATATAACTAAATCTTGATTGCCCCCCAAGATCAACATAAGACATCTTTTATCACCCCATGGGAAAATTTTTGCTATCGTGTCATGCCTTTTGGCTTAAATAATGTAGGAGCCACATATCAGTGAGCAATGACCTACATTTTTCATGACCTCATTCATACAATAGTTGAAGACTATTTGATGATTTGCTTGAAAAATCTAAACATCACCAGGATCACCTCGCCGTTTTGACCATCATCTTTGAAAGACTTATCCATTATCATGTCAGGCTCAATCCAAAGAAATGCATCTTCAGGGTCTTATCAGGAAAACTCTTGGGCTTCATTGTTTCCCTTTTTGGAATAGAAATAGACCCCGCAAAAGTCAGAGTCATTCTAGAAAGGCCTCCTACTAACTTAAAACAACTTTGTAGCCTACAAGGCAAAATTCAGTCAATCTACCATTTTATCTCCCAGCTATCTGATTGTTGTCAACCCTTTCACCACTTATTGAAAAAATATACCTCATTTAAATGGACCAAGGAGTGTCAAAAAGCCTTTAATGCAATCAAGGAGTATCTTTTTTCTCCACTGGTCCTTATTCCCCCAAAGGAAGATCAACCCTTTTATTTATACCTATCTACCACTGATCATTCTTTGGGAGCCATGCTCACTCATCGTAATGACCAACAAAAGGAGCAGGTTGTTTATTACATCAGTTACACCCTCATTGACTATGAAACCCGATACACCCATCCAAAAAAACTCTACCTTGCCTTAGGTTTTGTTACCTCTAAACTTTGTCACTATCTTCTTAACCACAAAACTTATGTCCTTACCAACATTGATCCCCTCAAGTATATGCACTCTAAGCCATATCATAAACAATGTATGGCTAAGTGGCTCATGCTTTTTAGCTGAGTTTGATCTTGAGTTTCTTCCGTAAAAGTCCATTAAAGGATAGGTCATTGCGGACCAACTAGCTGAAGCCCCTCTCTTTGATAATCAAACTCCTCTTTTTTCCTTTCCAGATGAGTCTATAGCTACTCTTCTTTAGAAGAACCCACCTATCAAATGACTATGTATTTTGATGGTTCCAAATGTCAAAATGGTGGGGGTACCGGCATAGTCCTCATTCCCATTAATGGATAACCTCTCCCTCTTTCTTTCAAACTCAATTTTGAATGCACCAATAATATAGCCAAATACGAGGCCTTGATCATAGGTCTCCAACCACCCTAGCCTTACAAATCAAAACTATATGTGTCTTTGGAGATTCTCAACTTATTATCAACCAAGTCATAGGAGCCTATCAATGCAAAAATGATGTTCTTCTAAAATATAAACAACTTGCTAAAAAACTATTAGCATCATTTAACCATTATACCATTTAATTAGTCCCTCGTTCTACAAATAAATTTTCAGACACAATGACTTCCCTTGCGTCTCAAATTCCATCCTAGCCTGGTGATTCTAAACTATTTGTCACCATACATTGCTTTATCACCCCATCTTACCTCAGTCTTGATCTTCCTACCATTTGCCAAGTGGTAACATCACATATAGACATTTGGTATGACCAAATCTTTGACTACCTTAATGTTGGTGTCCTTTGGCCTGATCTTTCAAGAAATGCTCATAGATTTTTCATTCAAAGAACCTCTTGCTACTTAATACTAGTGGGAATTCTTTATAAATGAGGCTTTGATGACCTCCTTCTTTGATGCCTTCGTAACAATGAAACCTCTCACGCCATTAAGGAAGCACATGACAACATTGTGGAGGACACTTCAATGGTTTGGCTGTTGCAAAACATATTCTTCGCCTGAGATACTATTGGCCTACACTTAATTAGGATTGTTGTGACTATGCCAAGAAATGCATCAAATGTCAACAACATGCTAACCTCCATCATGCACCTCCTCATGGCCTCTAGGTATCAATAGATTATTGGCCCTTCTCACAGTGGGGTCTTGATCTTATTGGCAAGATCAATCCTCATTCCTCTCAATGTCACTAATATATCATCACTACCATAGAGTATTTCACCAAATGGGTGAAAACCATTCCGTTGATCTTAATCAAAGCTAAAAAAGTCATTGACTTCATTACCCATCACATCATCTACTGCTTCGGTGTCCCTCATAAAATCATCACTGACAATGGAAAATCCTTCAAGAACAAAAAGGTCTAGGAACTTTGTAAGGCTTTTGGCATTGACTTAAGTTTCTCTTCCCCTTATCATCCACAAACCAACAGACAGGCTGAAGCTTCTAACAAAACCCTCATCAAATGCTCACCAAGGTGGTCAATGCTTCAGGCAAGGATTGGCACCTCCATATCCTATTTGATTTATGGGCCTATCTCACTACTATCCGAACTACTACGGGTGCTACACCTTTTTCTCTAGTCTTTGGAGCTGAGACAGTTCTACCTTTTGAAGTCCAAATTCTATCTCTCTACATATCCTTACAGGAGATTCTTTTTGAAAGTGATTATCATCAGGTATGCTTAACATGCTTAGAACTCCTTGATGAACATCACCTTGTTTCCCTTAATCACCTTTGTATCTATCATGATCGTATCAAACGAGCCTACAATAAACATTTGAAAATATGAGAATTGAACATTGAAGACCTTATTCTTAAAGAAAACAAACATGTCATTAACATGGAGAAAACCAAAAGGGGTAAGTTTGCCTTCAACTGGCTCGGACCCTATATTATAACCCACAAGTATGGATCAGGAGCTTATCATTTGTCCTCTCGAAGGCAAACCAGAACTTAGGCCTTTAAACGCTTCACATTTGCACCCTTTCTATTGTTAAAGCCTCTCTAACACACCCTGCTATCTAACTTAAGCTCGTCCTTTGATTTTAACAACTTCCCTAATCCTCTTACCCTATTCCTCTTAGCGACATGTGGTTACACCAGATTTGTGTGATTATCCCTCAAGCCTTTTCATCCAATCTTAAACATGGGTACCACGACTCTACCCATGCATGGTTCTCATGGATAATTTTCATCTTTTGTTAGATGGAATCCCATGGCCGCATGTTCTTTAAGACCCCTTCCTATTATCACATAACCACCGTATTGAGGCACAACCTTTCCCTTACAAACAATTTTGCTCTAAACTTCAAATAGATGTGTCCATGTCTAAAACAAAAGTTCAAGATTTTTGGGATACATATTAGTTGGGTCCATTATCATAAGAAAAAGAAATAGATAGCTCCCTTGAAGGATGACTATCACCTAAATGATAAAATGATAGACTTCTCCCTTTAAGGACAACTATCGGAACTCAGACCTAGACCACTCCCTCGAAGGATGGCTAAGCTAACATGATAAATAATAGAAGCCACAATCGGCTCTATTTTGTAACTCAATGAAGCTTCCCACCTTGATCAGCTTGCCTCTTTTAAAAGCAATACATGACCCTATCAAAAAATCAACATTATCCCAAATGAACTGCAATTGATTCTCTTTTAATATTGGTAGACTTCTTGTATTGATTAGTCTACCCCTTCATGACATGGACTAGTATGTTTTAGTTCTAGACGTCACCTAAGTAAAGGGGCGGGTGAACCCACACATGATTCCTTACCTAACACTTCTTCCCCCACCTACCTATCACTACCCTCCCTTTTTCATATCACCTCTATAAATCAAACGATTCTAAGCTCACTTGACACATGGTGTTTATATGACACACCTTAGTACTAAGAAAATGCTAATTTGACGTGCATGAAGGTTTCACTTTCACTAAGCTCCAGTCCTCCTTTTGGGGTATAATAAGATCATTGTCAACAAATCTAGCATTCCCCCTTTTCATTGTCACCCATACATATCCTACCTATTAAAACCAAAATCATTCCATAAATCAAAGCATTAATGTTCAAAACCAACCCACTTATCATACCTAGTTAACATGATTAACCAGCGTCGCACCAAAACACAAGATTAACTGTTATGAATAACATTATTCAAACATACTTTATACCATCCCTATATTAATTAATCAACCATAACCTTTAAGCATCATCACCAATCAACACATCTTGGTCTAACTATCATAGCATAATTAGCATTAACAAATAACTAAATACATTATCATATAAACAAGAACATCAAATAAACATCTGTTATCATCAATGCAACATCTCAAAATGAAACCATATCATATATATATATATATATATATATATACACACACACACACACACATACACACACACATATATATACATACATATATATATATCTATATGTACATACATACATATATCACACATACACACACATATATATATATACATACATACATATATATATATATATACATACATACATATATATATATATATATATATATATACATATATACATACATATATACATACATATATATATATATATACATATATATATACATATACATATATATATACATATACATATATATATATATATATATATATATATATATATGTATATATATATATATGTATATATATATATAGATACATATATATCTATGTATATATATACATAGATATATATGTATATATATATATATACATACATACATACATATATATATATATATATATATATATATATATATATATATATATATATATATATATATATATATGACCCTTCCTGAAAAAATTAGCATATAATTGCAAATACATGAAATAAACTATGAAAAATCAACAATATATTAAATAAAATAAATAGAACTGAATTAAAATAATAAAATTGCAGAATCATTGGCCTCTTCAAGGGGGAAACCTCCTTTAAGCAAGCTCAATTCAATACAATTCATGGATGCCTTCATTGGGCCTTAACATTGACTTAAATACTAATTCTATTCTAACAACTATTTCCTCTCATGCATGTGGGATAAAGCAAATATGCTCCAAGGATGACTTACAAAGCATATGTGTCTAAAGCAACTACTATGTTAATAATGTAAATAGAAGAGTAAAACACGTTCCTAACATTCCCTCCCTCTTGGAAAAAACTGTCCTCAAATCTTCAATTGTTGAATCTAGAATAATGGTTCCCATGTGGCATCTTCTGGTTGCAGTGCTTGCCACTGAATTAAAACTTTTGTGATGGTGCGAGAGCGAATTTGGTGGGTGCGTCGAGCCAAGACTGCTTCTAGTTCAAGGAGGGAGCCTTCCTTATCAGGGTATGGTATGATTGTTTATGCTTAATGTTAGTGCTAAGAACTTTCTTTAGACATGAGACATGAAATACTAGGTGAATGCGGGAGGAAGGTGGAAGCTCCAACTTGTAAGCAACATACCCAATCTGTTGGAGAACCTTATATGGACCATAAAAATGAGGGGCAAGCTTTTGACACCCCTTTTGTTTTAGGTATGATTGTTTATATGGTTGTAGACAAAGAAAAACCATATCGCCTACTTGAAAGGTACGCTCAGAGCAGTGTTGATCGGCCTGCTGCTTCATGTGATTTTATGCCAAGTGAAGATTGTCTTGTGAGATGTGGAGAATCTGATCTCGATGGCAAAGAGTAGTGTTGACTGCTTGAACCAGTGAACTGCCAAGTGTTACAGGAGAAGTAGTGGGGGTGCTTTCCCATAAACTGCTTCATATGGGGTCATTTTAGTAGAGATGTGGTAGGATGTATTATACCACCATTCTACAAGAGGTAACCATTTGACCCACGATGTGGCTGCTCTATGACAAAACAATGAAGATAGGTTTCCAGACATTTATTGATGATTTTGATCTAGCCATCGATCTGTGAGTGATATCTCAAACTCATTTTTAATTGTGTACCTAGATGCTTGAAGAGTTCTTGCCAAAAATGGCTAGTGAAGGTGGAATCATGATCTGAGAAAATAGAAGTAGGAACACCATGGAGTCAAAATATGTGATCAAGAAATATCTGAGCAATGGTAGAAGTAGTGTAGGGCTGGGCCAAAGTGAAAAAATGAGCATATTTAGAGAGGTGATCCACTACGACAAGAATCACTGATTTACCACCAAATTTTGGGAGGCCTGCAATGAAATCCATGGAAATTTTGGTCCAAATACGTGTGGGAATAGGAAGTGGTTGGAGTAGACTAGGTGGGGAAACTATTTTGCCTTTAGTACATTGGTAGATATCACATTTAACAACAAATGTTTTGATATCCTTTTTGAGTCCATGCCAAAAGAAATTATGATGAACTCTCTCGTATGTTTTCAGAAACCCTGAATGACTAGCAGAAGGGGAAGCATGCATCTCCTGTAAAACTAGTTGTTTGAACTTGGAGCCATTTGTAACATTATGCGACCTTTATATCACAATGTGTGCCCATCCCATGTATAATGAGATTTAGCAGATGGATCATCATATAGTTGAAGAATGAGTTGTTGGGTTGGGATATCATTATGCCACTCATTTTGAAGATCTTAGAGCCAAGTGGAAATGGGAAGAGAGACTGCATAGAGGTGCACCAGATCATCAAACTAGTGAGAAAGAGCATCGACCACCAAGTTTTTCTTACATTTTTTTGTAGTTAATTTCATAATCATATCCCATGAGTTTAAAAACCCATTTTTGCTGCTTTAGAGAAGATACCAATTGTTCTAGAAAATATTTGAGGCTTTGATGGTTAGTTTTAATGCAGAAGTGTCGACCAATCAAATAAGGATGCCATTTATGAACTACATGGAGAATATCCATCATCTCTTTTTCATATGTGGACATCTAGTTAGGGCCTTACTAGTGAAGGCGATGGGATGACCCTCTTACATAAGTACAACACCCAGACCTGTTCCACATGCATCACACTCAAGCACAAATGGCTTAGAGAAATTGGGCATGGCCAAGACTGGCGTGGTGCACATGGCATGTTTAAAGTCATCAAATGCTTGAGAGGATGTAGAAAATCATGCAAATGCATCTTTTTTGAGCATAGATGTCAATGGCGTTGTAATTATGATATAATCCTTAACAAATTTTTTGTAGTATCTTGTCAGACCAAGAAATCCACGTAAGCATTTGGGGGTCTTTGATTGGGGCTAATTTGTCATAGCTATAATTTTGGTGGGGTCGACATGAACACCATCAGATGCGACAATATGTCCCAAATACTCCACCTTTGTTTGCCCAAAAGAACACTTTGAATGTTTGACATATAAGTGGTTAGTATCAAGAATGCCCAAGGTGGTGTCGAGGTGGTGGAGGTGATCCTCCCATGTGGGACTGTAGATAAGGATGTCGTTAAAAAAGACCAAGAGAAACTTATGTAAGAGGGGGCATAAAACTTGGTTCATCAAACTCTAGAAGGTGGAGGGGGCATTAGTAAGCCCAAATGGAATGACAAGGAAATCATAGTGGCCATCATGTATGTGAAAGGCTATCTTAGGAATGTCGGCATCATGAGGATGAATTTGGTGATACCCCGACCGCAGGTCAAATTTGGAGAAAAATTGTGCACCATGGAGTTCATCAAGGAGTTCATTGATGACAGGGATTGGAAACTTATCCTTGATGGTTGTTCGTTCAGATCTCGATAATCAATGCAGAGACGCCAAGAACCATCCTTCTTATGAATAAGCAATATTGGTGAAGAATACAGACTAGTGCTGGGTCGAATAACCCCAACCTGTAGGATATCATGGACGATCATTTTGATCTTAGTATTTTGATGAAATGGGTATCGATAGGACCGAATGTTGGGAGGTGTACTGACAAGAAGTAGTGGGATGTGGTGGTCCTAAGGCTGATGAGGTGGAAATCTAGTAGATTACTCAAAAACTGAGGCATGCTTGACCAAAAGGTTATGCAAGTCGAAAGGTGGGTGAGAGTCTAGTGGTGAAGTAATATAAAGATAAAAGAGTTGGGAAATGATGCCATGGGATCCCCATTTGAGAAGTTTCTCCATGCAGTGAGTGTTGATAATGCTGGTGGAGCCCAAAAGAAGGCCTTGGAGGGTGTATTTTTATCCATTCTCTAAGAATTGCATCCAAAGCTCTGATAAGTTCCAAAGGATGGGTCCAAGTGTTTATATCTAATGGGCACCAAGAACAAGATCACATCCCCCTAAAGATAAAGCAAACATGTCAACTCGAAGGTTATAGTCACCCACTGAAATATGGACATTATGACATTTGCCCTTGCAAGGTAATGTGCCTCCATTGGCAATCATGACTTCAAAACTGGAACATAGATGGATAAAACAATCTACTTGCTTGGTGACCTAAGGGTCGATGAAGTTGTGAGTGCTACCAGAGTCAATAAGGATGGTGAGGAGTTGCTTCTAAAAATAACCTTGGATATGCATTGTTTAGGGGGCAGTGACTCCTGCCAAAGCATGCTTGGAGATTTTTGGAGGGAAATATGGGTGCGTAGAATCATCAACTTCCTGTGAAATCTCCTCAGTAGTATCCTCATAATCTTTAATATCTGGTGGAGAATCAACATTTAGTAGGTACAATTTTTGCTCGATGCATTTGTGCCCTAGAACCCATTTGTCATTATAATTGTAACAAAGCCCTTTCTCATGATGTGCATACATTTCAGCTCCTGTGAGATGTTTGATGGGGGTTATCCTGGCAGTGGGTTGTTGGAAAGAGGGCTTGGAGGGTGCCCAATTAGAAGTGCGACATTGAGCAGTGATTTTGTCTTTAGCAAGTTTTGTGAGACCCAAGGCTGCCATCATGGTCTGAGGTTGAAACATCTTGACCTCAAAGCGAATGGGCTCTTTGAGGCCACTAATAAAACAACTCTTGAAGAAGTCATCTGTTAACCCTTCAGTATGATTAGCCAGCTTCTCAAATTCAATTTGATAATCATGAATGGTGCCTGTCTGATGAAGTTTGGTGAGGAATCTTGTAAAATCCTTGAATGCTGAGGGACCGAACCTACCCAAAAGTAGGGATGCAAAACTTATCCAATCAGGTTCATCATTAGATTTGAGATACCAACGGTACCATTGGAGTGCCTCTAGTTCCAAGTGAAAGGAATCAATTGGAACTTTGTTGAGATGATAAATGTTATGAAGGTTAAAGTATGGCTTTGCATGATAAATCCAACCTGTCGGGTCTGTACCATTGAACCGTGGAAAGTCCAATTTGGTCCCACATGTTGGGTGGGTGGATGAAAAATTAGTATTGAAAGAAGACTCCATCTTCTGTAATTTGTTGAGCAAAAGACCATTCTATTCATTCAATCCACGCACCATATCAACTAAGTTAGTGACCCAGGTCATCAGAGCTACAATTTATTCCTCCATGATCTTGGTGCTTGCACGTGTGATAACCATAACTTGGTTTTGTTTTTGGCAATGGGTGGCGAATCTAAAGTTAAGACACATTTTGTAAAGGAATTTTTTAATGTGGATGAAATCAGGAGGGGTAAAGGTAATTTTACTAAATTTTTTGCATAGGAGTATGATTGACGAAGAAGAGGGCAATTTTAGAGGAGAAAATGGAAAAACTAAAAAAATTGTCAAAGAGGGATGAAGAAGCAGAAAAGGGAGATGAATGCTATGTAAATTTTTTGAGGCAAATGGACAGAAACTAAAAAAGTTATGATAGAACTCAAAAAAATAGAAAAATGAGATTTGTGGGAATTCGTAGTAGAATTGGGATATGGGACCTCAAGGGAGAAAATATGGAGAATTGAATTTTAGGTGTTTGTAAATTTTGAGAAGCAACGGGGTTACAAACAAAAATATATTGCAAAAAAATGAAAATTTCAACTAGTTTTTTGCTGCTCTACTGATAGTCTTCTGAAGGTTTTCTTCTGCTCTGCTAATAGTCTTCTAAAACTTATATGGTTTTATAAATCATTTTGCTTTTTGATCTACGTGACAAAAATGGACCCCATGTTTGAATGGTTGCCTAAAGGTTTTTTAGAATTCACTCTGGCCACCAATGCCATTTGAGTGAGTACCGCTCTCCAACAATTTTTTAGCCACGGATTTACCTCTTAGCGATAGCTCTTAGTTTTCCTCATGAGTGGGAACTAGTCAATTAGGAAGGGGTCATTGCCTGTTTCGCTGGTAGGTCCTCTCAATGAGCTAGCTACTTTGGGGTTCCTGTGGTACTCCTCACAATGAGTTTTATGGATTTCACCCAAGCACTTCCCATAATTAAACAGATAGGTTTTACCCTAATCTGAAATAAAAGATAAAATCTAGAGTAGAATACAAATGCAATACGGTTGAATAGAAAATCATAATCTTTGGTGTTGTATTGTTGTCGAAATAAAATTACAAGGCTAGACTGTCACACAAAAGGGTTGGGAATGGATCTATTACCACTTTCTGATCACCAAAGTCCAATTATGACAAGGTGAGAGCATACGGTGGGTAGCAAAAAAAAAATCCTTGGAAAGCGCTCTGATACTAGATGATATGACCCTTATTGAACAAATTAGCATATAATTACAAATACACAAAATAAACTATGAAAAATCAACAATATATTAAATAAAACAAACATAACTGAATTATAATAGCATAATTGCAAAATCATTAGCCTCTTCAAGGGGGCAACCTCCTTTGAGCAAGGTCAATTCAATACAATTCGTGGATGCTTTCATTGGGCCTTAACATTGACTTCAATACTAATTCTATTCTAATAATTGTTTCCTCTCATGCATGTGGGATAAAGAAAATATGCTCCAAGGATGACTTAAAAAGCATATGCATCCAAAGCAACTACTATGCTAATAATGTAAATAGAAGAGTAGAACATAGGTTTCTAACATATATAATGCATATACATCATAACTCTCACTCAAAATACATCTTGCTTCTTTGACGCGTAGGCCAGTATCAAAAATGGATCATATACATATCATGGCCCTGGTAGACCACTGTCACTAGCCCCACTAGTACGTGTAACTATAACTATACCTGCACCTATAATTATACCTGCACCTATACTGGGTAGAGGCCCTGCTTGCTGACCCACTGCCATGGGGTCCCCAAACTTGCCCCACCTAACACACTCAGCTAATACTCTCCCCACCTCAGCTCATTAAGACACTGTGCTAACACAATGCCCTCATAATACCTTAGTTCCTATATCATTGCATGATACTTGGTCTATGTGATATATCTAAGAGGTGCTATACCTATTGTTACACCACTAGCCCATCATAAGGAATCTTTCTCTCAGGTCACCAAATCAAGTGAGAACCTCACTTGGTCTCACTCCCCTGTCAATGTAGTGACCTGATCATGTAAGATGGCCATCTACCCCTGTAAAGCTATGACTTGTGTACGTCCCTAATATCTCTCAATTGTGACTCCTCCTACCTGACCCTAAAGAGTCGTAACCTACCCTTGTAATGCAACTATCTGGGCTTGCGCTGCTGCTAGTGCTACTACCACATGTGGGTCCCCCTATGTTGGCACCTATCTCATATCTACATCCATTAGATCCCTATCACCATCTCCCAAACCAAAATCCATCATAGTATATATAACCTGAAACCATGTAGGGTAGTCAAGTGTCATCTCAACATCGTCACCTCCCCTCAATGGAAGCTCCTCAAAATCCAAAACCTCATCTTGTGGCTATGGCTTCAGAAGTGGATACTCTGAATCCTCCCTCCTGTACCATATAAAATTAGGAGGGATCCCTTGTACCAATCCAAACTATCACCGTACCCTCTCCAATGAAATATGCTTGATCTCTCCCTTCCATCTCTTGTAGATCCACCTCCAACTCTGTAAAGATAATGTATGACACTGGTAGCCCTCCCATGCAGGCCACTCCCTAAATGGCCTCCATACTATGTCTCCATCCACCAAACCCCCTAGTGTATCTCTGAACCAGTCTAGGTCATATGTACCATCACCTCCTCATGTCAGGGTCCTCTCTCTCCTTCATCAGTAAAAAATGACCCTATAATCCATCGATAAATACCCCTCGACTGGTAAACCCAATGGTTATAACACTCATATGTGCTCATATGCCCAACAATGTAACACAAACCCCACACTAATGCCATACCATCTATGTGCCCAAAAACCCCACAACTCCTTGTATATCCACACTAGTAATACTTGTGCCCATCCAAATACAACTCCACCCAGATATAACTTCACTAACACTCCTAATAACACACCAAGGTATCTCCCTTTGACCGAATCTTGCAATGCATAATAGGTAACCGCTAACTGCAACATAGTCAACAAGTGTCTATCCCCTAGGGCTCTCTGGTATAGTGGTCTGATACTGAAGTCTCCAGCATGAAACTCTATCACACCAACATCAGCCCCATATAACATCTCCAAGCACTTGTCAATCTTGTCCCCCTCTATTTGATGAATGGGATCTCCTCAGATCAGTAGCCTTGTAATCTAGTGAATATTCTCTAGTAGTATCACCATCTCTCATGTTGACAACTAGAAGGTATTAATCACTAGGTCCCATCTCTTGATGAGGGTGACTATCATGGCAACATCTCTTGGAAGATGCTGATAGTGGCGCATCCCCCCGAAACCCACCACCTCTATATGATGCCACTCTTTGACCGTCATCGCATCTCAAACTACTGGGAATATCTTGGGAATACGATCCCACAACTGAATCTGCTCTCACACCTACAAACAAACATGTCACAATTTAAATAAGGACTTATCCCTATCAACATGATAACTAAAACAAGTACTAAACTTCTCCCTACCATTTTTGTACCTGTCTATACAACACACAATATTTGAACCACCTACCTACCCTTTCTTTTTCACCCTGGTACTGCCTATCCTCTTTCACTCACCCACACCCCATTCTAAAACATACTTTCTCACATATAAAATAAAACCTAAACCTAAATCCTAAACCCTAAACCCATTTTTTTTTACCATCGCTAGTTCTGCCAATCGTCGATGGTCCCCATGGGGTATTTTATACCCCTAGGGTCAATCAACGCTAGTTGGGTCAACCATTGACAGTCACCTGCAGGCGATCATTGGCCATGGGCTTCGACTCTCCAACTTCCCCAAAAAACACAAACATAACATAAACACCCCCTCCCCCTGCACTTTCACCCATCTTCCCCCCCTCTCATCAATTTTACCCCATTTCCTACCTATCCCACCTTTTTTTTCCCTCACCAACAACAAAACCCAAAAAAATTGACCTAAACCCTAGGTTTTTCATTTTTACAAAAATTATCCATACTATGTAAATTTTTAATTCTTCATACAAACTCTAATTAGATGCTATCAATTTTAAAATAGTACCCCCCTCATTTCGTGATCGGTGCTACCTCCTCAAACCATGCCCTACCACTGGTGCATCCCCTAGATCCATTTGTCTCGATCTCACTATATATGCACCAATCTCATCTCAACACTTCACTCACCTCACCAACAATCCCTTTCACTCATAAACCACTAAATGACAAGCACCTTTCTAATTTCACATAATAAGACAAACAATTACCTTTTTTGCCCTCCACCTCACTTTTGTTATAGTGTTAGGGCTTTTTGACCCTAATTGTCGATAACTAATGCAACTATCACCAATTGGACTAACCGTCAAAGGTTAGGTAACTGCCACTAGTTCCCCCCAACCATCAACGATTGGTAACCATCGCCGATCATTTGCTTCCCCCTTCTTTTTCAAACACCCTACATTTATCCCTTCCACTTATTCCTTTCTTCAACTTACCCTTACCTTGCCTAACTCCAATGGGGTAACCTATTTCCCCTACTATTACCCTTATCCATGAATCACCCTCTCCCTAACCCAAGAACTACATTAGGCCTGATGTCTATGTTGGATGAATTGTCCATGGGACTATATAGGTAACATCCTCTTGCCTTGTGCATCAGGAGTAAGCTTGGCCACCCCCACCCAACCAACCTACCCATTTTCCCACGTCCATCGTGATGTCGACCTTTTTTTAGAACACACCTATTCACGACCTTGCTTTGATCATTATTGACCACTTTGACCAACTTGGCCTTGTTGAATTTTTTTTGCACCACTTTGTGTGCAACCTGATCATTCATGTTTTTCTCAGGATCACTTCCTACACTAGATAACTGAGTCAACACTGACCCTTTTTAGGACATTTGATATGCATATCCCGATCAACTATGACCAATGTTGGGGACTGGTTACCTTGTCACTTTTTCTAGAACTCGAACTTATTATTATCAACCTTGGCCATTTTGTGTCTTTGCATGATTTTGTGACCTTAGCATCTCATCACACTTTGTGCATGTAGTTGCATTTCCATACCTCATCCTTCTTTTATTTTATTAAACCATGGCCTGATTGCCATCTTACCTCATCGACTCCTGGTTTGAGGGGGAATACCCTCCTCCCATAATCGAGGCAACTGACCCTGGACTATCAACCTTTCATTTTTGTTGTATGATTTATTGACCTAAGGCCGCACAATAAAAAGGGACAAAATGTAGACACTTAAAAATGTCTCTCAAACTATTTTTTAGGTTGTTGCACCAGGACCTAACTCTTGACCCTGATCTAGTTAACTCCTCTATTAACCTAGTTTACTCTTCTTTACACAAACTTAAACAAACCACTCAATACCTTGCATTTTCCCTCTTTTGCCTTAAAGGGTCGACCATCAATGGCTAGCCTAACTGTCGATAGTCAGGTACCCTCACCCAACAACTTCGAAACTTCTAGCTATGAACGAGTTTGCGCTAACAAAATTGACAACTTTCCCATGCACAAACTCATGGGTTTATTTCCATCAGTCCATTACACTTATCTAGTACCAACTTAGCAACTTTCCCTCCTTCAATTTGACAACTCTCTCCCCTCATTCAGGGAGTTTTGTGCTATAAGTAGAGGGCTCTTAGAGGAGATATGGGACCAAAATTTATGCATCTAGACTCTCTTGTTTAATTTGTAGGCATTCAACAACCTGAAGCTCTATCCATGTGATTCCCAAGACAAAGTACCATTATATTTCCCACATCCCTCTAGGTATCTAACCATTCAACTCTTCAAAGCAAAGGTACTTCACTTTGTTTTCTTCATTTTGTTTTTTCCTTCTTTGTTCATTAACAATGTGTTCTTTGTTGAACACCTTCCCTGCCCCCTTTTTCCTACCCATTCTACCCATAAGACCCTCCTTGCCCTTCAGCTACCCATTTCTAATTCACCTTCCTTCCCTAGCTAGTTATTAATAGGTAAGCGCCAACGGTTTCCATAACCATCATCGGTTATATCAACCACTACCAGTCACCCAACTGTTGATGGTCAGGACAACTGTCGATGGTCACCCTGACCGTCGATGGCCACTATCACATAAAATCACATATTGTTATTTTAGCCCTGTTACCTCTTCAGAGTTTTGGCCACCCTCTACTTACACCTGAACTATTTTCTAATTTTTTTGGACCTGACCTTAATTTATTTATTGTATGTAGATGACCTTATCAGGACTTGCACATGCGATAGATAAAATCTTTGACCTTACCATTGTCCCACAACCCCTATTTACTGATCAAAGTGACATTGCCTTCGAGCTATCCCTTTGCATTGTGGTTCTGACACCCTACCCAGAGGATGTAGAAGAACAGTTAGCTATAATCCAGGAGGATATTGATGAAGCTACTACATTTTGGAATCATTATTTTGATAATATCAACCTTGCTATAGATTAGACTTATTTTATTGCTCATCAACATCATTTTCATATCTACTATTTGTAATTTCTCTTTTATCAATAAAATTTAATGTTGAACAAGGGCTGGCATCCATTTAAGGAAGCATATCCCTTTCTTAGGATTGGTTTCTCATCAGGTAACCCCTTACTTTTCTATTAACATATTTTTCATGAGTTCATGTGAATTATAGGTCATTCTTCCCTCACCAAAGAAGAGTTCCCACTTCACCTAGATATTAATGTGCACAAATTTCTACCAGGTACACACCTCTTATCTATTGTTTCTCTCATCTTTCAATGCAAAAAGAATTAGAGTAAGAAATTGAGTGAAACAAGTAAATTGAATTTTTGGTGATTATAATACTCTTGGACATAATAATAATGGAATCTTTTAGATATTTTTTGTTATAATTTTATGACACACATTATATTTAACACACACTTTACTCAAAGGTGGAAGTTACACCAAAAGGGATGTAAATTTATGTTTTGGTAAAGTGAGGTTTTGTAAAGTGAAAACATGTAAATCGGTAGTTGTACTTAATTCGAAACCCATGATCGCTGACCCTGTCTGACCTTTTGTGTATGAAAGTATTGAGAAATAATAATATGATATTTCTGGTGGATGTGATGATGGAAAATGAGGTTGTATCTTCCTTAAAATGGGGTGGCAATGAGTTGTGTAGGGAGGAGACATTGTTTTTCATAGTGAGCTTGAGCGATGGAAAAGTAATGGGGAAATACAAAGACATACAAAACATGAAGGTGGTGAAATATTTAGAGGTTAGTTGGGCAGTGATAGTGAGAATCAAAAGCCCATAAAAATACACATGCAAAATTAAGTGACATGCCACTTTCATCAATGAAATCTATAACTTCCACCAAACTATTTCAATTACCCAATGCATGATTGAAATAGGGAAACATGTGTCTGATATTGAATGACTCCTCTACAAATGTAGAGAATGTACCATGTATCAATTTAGATGAGTCTAAAAATAATTAAACAAATATGTTGACTACATTAACCATATAAAACTAATAATCTAATTGATCTATGTAGGTTGTCATAAACAAATAGATATGGATACTTTTGGGAGAAGATTTCAAATTGTAAAGCTGCACAGGATATTTATCTAATATTCATGTGTTATATACTCATTTTGTCATGTATAAATCTATTTTGTTCTACCTCCATGACTTGTAATAGTTTACAATATGAATAGACTACACTTTTAGGGCCAAGTACGAGAAGAAGATGAACAGTCAAGAATAGAAACGTCTATATATAATTTTGTTTGTAAGAAAAAAAGAGTTCCACTTTTGAAGAGATCAATAGAGATTTATTTGGTTATGGTTACCTGTGTGATTTTTTACTACGTTCCTTTTGTACGTTCTTATGTATAATGTTTGGTTACTTTCTATTTAATCCAAATGATTTATTTTTATTTATGAAACCTTGGATGTTATTGATTCCTAATAATGTAGGATAATGAATACTCCATATGTTACTGTTATCAAAAATTTTGTATGAACTCAACACACCATTCTGTACACTCAAAGTATATCGTAGCTATCTTCATCTTTAGCATGTTCTGATGCTTCAAGAACCTCTACTAAAAATGGTGCGGTGAGCGTGGAGCACTTCTTCTAGAGGAAATTATGCTAAGATGGTTATCAAGGTAGAGAGATATTGAGACATAGACCAAATGATATGTAATTTTGCAGAAAAAGAATAAAAATGGACTGGTCTTACTATAAATAAAATCATTCAAGAGCATATTTATGGAGAGATTTACAAAAATATTTGGTGCAAGTTGCTTGAATTGCTAGCTAATTGGTTAGCCCAATTGGAATATTATTATTTTATCCCAAGAACATAAACAACTATACTTTGGATTGAAGAAAAGATAGGTCGGTTGCAAAAATTGGGAACTGACTGGACAAGAGCAATATATTATTGGGTTGCTACTACAATATATATATATATATATATATATATATATATATATATATATAACTAAGTTTACAGTACAAGGATACATAACTTTTGAAGCTATGAAGGACTTGTTCATCAGAGAAATTCAAAGGAAATTTTTACAACTACCTATCCTTGTGAAGATGGTTGTGGACAAGGCCATGTGTCTACTCCAGCCAATATGGAGTAGTTGCTTCGGGCATATAGGGGTGTGTGCAACATGATAGTGAATGATGATCAGATGAACGGATAAGGCTTAAACCTAAATCTAGAATGGATACATGAGGGAAGAAGAGTCAGAAGAAAAGTTTGGATTTAGAATGAGAGTTATGACAACAAAATAGATGGATTAAATAGAAGAATACCTAGGTAGTTATGAGTAGAATTAAGAGTAGTAGTAAAATAGATGATGAATGGGTACGGATATGTGATGAGTGAGACACAAGAGATGAAAAATGAAGAAAGATGAGATGAAAGTATAAGATGAGTTCTAGTAGAAAGAAAGAAGTGACAAAGAATGAGAGGAAGAAGATATGTTCGAAGAATAAGGTGAGAATAGTGTAAAAGTAGGACAGTTAGATGATAAATGTAGGGCAAAACTACAAGAATGAGTATTATTAGGACATGAAGTATCTCGTAAGTCATAGATTAATTATAGGTTCAAGCTTAGAATAAAAAGTCACAAGAAAGAATCATTCACCATAAGAGCACATGTCCCCACAACCAAGTTTATTATATTTCAATAAAAATTTTCAACTAGGCAAATAGGAAGATAGTATTTGGGAACATCCATTTTTAGAACAAGTACATTGTTGGGGTACTAAAATTGAAACAAAATCAATTTGAAAGGCTTTGAAGGCCATAGGGTTTGTTGAAACCAAGTAGAGAAAAGAATGAAACACAAAAAACATAGTGCACAGGTTGACTCTCATAGTGCATAGATAAACCTTTGTAGTACACAAGTAAGATCACACATAACAAAGCCTCCTCTTATAACAACTATGTAATAGATCCCATCAATACCAGTTTACACCATAGGTGTTGTAGGAGCATTTATAAATTTGGCGACATATGATGGGTCTATGGACACTGAATAATAATTACTAACATGCGAGATGATATGGCAAGTAATGGCATCACCAATGAAGCTATCAAGAAGTGTGAGTTAATAGGGGCACTGAATGGAAGAGCATTTGAATTTATCTATTTTAATAAAATTATGTAGGCAAGTCTACAACAGGTTAAAGAATGTCTTATCACAGAGTTTAAGATAAAGAAATGTACAAGTCAAACTATTCAAGACTTTAAGGAGATTAGGCAGAAGTCATAAGAATTATTCTATGATTATGATCGCATGTTCTCTAACATTATGAATATGGTAGAATTTGCCTTAGTAGATAAAGATAAAGATGCATGGTTTGTCAAAGGATTGCATTCTAAAATCAAATTTTCTATAGCGCAGACTCAATATGCTACTAAGGTAGATGCTAGAGATGCTGCCCTATGGGTGGAGCAAATTGAATACTATGGGGAAGCTCCCGTCATGGGTTCCAAGATTGAAAATACATTACAAGCTTTTATGAAAAGAATGGAATAATTTCATGAGGCAGATAAACTTAAGCTAAACCTATGATGCATAGAGTGCGGAAAAGAAGGACATCACATGAATGATTGTCTTAAGATCAAGACAAATTTCTATGAAATCTGTAGAGTAGTAGGACATGTAACAACATCGTGTCATATTCTACAGTAGTATGTCAAAAATTCACATAATTTATATTGTAATTTTTTAAAGTCACACAATCATGATGAAAATAATTGTAGGGTTTTTCAAGAGCTCAAATAAGATATTACAAAGAATGTATTCATCATCATTGTGTAACAAGTGTCCTTGATGAAGCAGATGTTTCCAGGCCTAGAGGTCAATAAAGGTTGTGCGATCCAAGTAGTTTTGTAATAGATTCTAGCCTCAAGGTCTGGCCAGTTGGACCCCTCCTTCACTGAGTTGGACACCACCATCAACACAATACCAATACACAACACCCTGAAATCCAACAATGATGTAACAACAACAAACTAGTCAGACCCCACCAATTGTGCAATAATAATTTGGAATTAGAGATAATACCCAACAACAATAGCATTGGAATACAATGCAACAAAAGGGAGGGTATAGAGGAGGTTATTAATCAAATAGAGGAGGATTTAGGGGTGGATACAAAGGAGGTTACCAAGGTGGTAGAGGAAATAATTATCAATGCCCTCCTCTGTAATGCTATTTGTGTGGAGAGTATAATCATGTGAAATGCAATTTCCCCCTTAATCCTCAAAGATGGTCTTGTTATGCATATTTTAGAGTATATGACCAACATGAAATAGAAGATTGTCATGTCTTATAAAAGCAAAAGAAGGAAAAGGCCATCAGGAATGTTAACATGGTTAATTCATAGCCTAAGGAGGGTGCATTTTTGAATGTCATTACAAGACACCATCACGTAGAGAAAGGACTATCTCCTCTCAAAATACCTTAGGACTAGGGAATCTAGAATGCAAAATAAGATAAATACACATACCTAACTATAGAGAAGGGGATCATGTATGAAGATGCACAAATACTAAAAAATATTCAACATGTAATGAAATTAATTAAAAGTTCACAAAAAATGATTTTATACTGCACAAAATAAGCAAATATGAGAGATCACACAATAATAATTAACAACAAAGTAGAACATTAGATAATATAAAAAATCCACTTCGAGGGGGCAACCTCCACAATAATGCACTAATAGAAGAATACTTAACATGATGATGAAAGACTAACCACTACCTCTTATATATAGTCTATTTAGCCATGGTTATTCCATAGGCCGACCTATCTAAGAACATAGAGAAATATAACAAGAATATAAAAGAGGTATGCAAGCCACAAGTTGGCCACACATATCTGAAGACATCCCAAAGGTTAAAGGCATAGCATGCCCCTCCTCTTAAAAATAATGTTGTCTTCAATATTGAGTAAACTCTGGATGCTGTTGCATAAAAGATTCATCCTCTCAAGTAGCATCTTCATAGGGCAAATTCTTTCATTTGATTAGGTACTCTTAATCACTTGAGATCATAACTGCTTGGTGTGCATTTGAAAGATCACCTCAAGATCAAGAACAACTCTTCCTTCCTCATCCAATTCTAGTAACTCAATTTGGGTGGCCAATTTGTGTCCAATGACTTTATTTAGGCATGATACATGAAATACTAGATGTTTGTGAGTGGAGGAAGGAAACTCTAACTTATAGGCCACACTACCAATTTTATGTAAGATCTGATAAGGCCCATAATACTTAGGGGACAACTTGTTATCCATTTTCTATTGCTTCAAGGATATCTGCTTATATGGTTGTAAATGAACAAAACCCAATCACCAATGTCAAAGTGCCTCTCACTCCTGTGTTGATCTACCTGCTATTTCATGTGATTCTGGGCCATAGTTAAATTTTCACACAAACTAGCAAGGACCTCCTATTGATGATGAATATGTTCTTCAATTACATGAACCTTAGGATGGACCTTCAAGGTTGAAGTGATAGATAGAGAGTGGTATCCATATAGTGCCAAAAAATAAGACATTTTAAAAGAACTATGAATAAAAGTATTATACCACCATTCAACAGGTGGCAACCAATAAACCCATTTATCCTATTTATCAGAAACAAAATAATGGAGATATCATTCCAAACATTTGTTGACTACCTCAGTTTGTCCATCCGATTGAGGATGATATGATGAATTATGAGCCAACTGGGTGCCCAAACATGCAAATAACTTAGTACAAAAATTACTATTAAAGATGGGATCTCGATCACTAACAATGATTTTAGGGGTACCATGTAATTTTTGGATTATTTTAAAAAAGGCAAAAGCTATTGTAATAGTAACAAATGGTTGGGATAAAGAACAGAAATGAGCATACTTATTGAGATGATCTACCATAACCGTGATAACATTTTGACCATTAGATCTCGGTAATCCTGTAATGAAATTCATAGACAGCCCTTCCCAACATTGGCTCGAGATGGATAAATGCTGAAAAGGACCTAGGGTTTTGATGGTTTCTCCTTTATTTTGTTGACAGATCATACATTCAGCTACATATTTCTAGACATCCCCCTTGAGTCCTTCCCAAAAAAAATCCTGCTTAATTCTATGATAGGTTTTCAAAAATCTTGAATGACCCCTAATTGGAGTTACATGAAGTTTTTGAAGGATTTTTTGTTTAATAAGAGAATTATTACATAGGTGTAATATGTCTATCCACCTAGGTTTTCAAAAATCCTGCTTGATTCTATGATAGGTTTTCAAAAATCCCATGTGAATTTTTCAAATCCACCCAAACCTTGCTGAAGATTCTAAATCAAATCATGGGTAGCACTATCCTTGTCCTATTCTAATCATGCTTCATCTAGCCAATCTGCCTATAGAATGGTCATAGCATATAAAAAGGCCTCAACTGATTCATCCTTCCTAGGTAGTGCATCTGCCACTGCATTGTCATTGTATTTCTTGTAAACTATTTTAAAATCATAGCCTAACATCTTAGTTACCCATTTTTGTTGTTCTTCAGATGATAACCTTTATTATAAAAAATATTTGAGACTATTATGATAGATATTTATTTGAAAGTGATGACCCATCAGATAAGGCCTCCATTGTTTGATCGCATGCAAAATGACCATCTTTTCCTTCTCATAAATGGGCTTGTTCTAATTTCTACCCTTCAGTTGATGACTTTCAAATGCAAGTTGTCTGCCTTCTTGCATGAGTATAACACCCATACCATACCCATATGCATCACATTCAACCACAAAAGTCTTGAAAAAATTAGGAGTAGCCAACACTGGAGTGGTGCACATCGCCAATTTCAATTGTTCAAATGCCTTGGTAGATGTACCAGTCCACTGAAAGGAGTCTTTCTTAAATAAAAATGTGACTGGAGCTGCAATGCTACCATAATTTTTGACAAACCTGTGATAGTAACCAGTGAGCCCTAGAAATCTCCTTAGTTGCTTAAGTGTCTTAGGAATCAGTTAGTCCATCATTGCTTGGATTTTTTTAGGATCCACTTTTATTCCTTTATGTGAAACTAGATGACCGAAATACTCAACCTCACAAGCTCCAAAATTACATTTGGAAGGTTTGACATACAACTGATGTTATTTTAAAATTAAGAGTACTTGTTTCACATGGTGTAAATGGTCTTCCCAATTTTGACTATAAATAAATATATCATCACAAAATACCATAACAATTTTTTTCAAAAATGGCCTAAAAACAATATTCATCAAACTCTGAAAGGTAGATGGTGCATTTGTTAGCCCAAAAGGCATAGCAAAAACTCATAATGGCCCTCATGAGTCTTGCAAGCAGTTTTGAGTATGCCTTCATCACGAATCTAGATTTGATGATACCTAGAATGCAGATCTAACTTGGTAAAATAAAGAGCACCATTTAAATCATCAATGATAGGAATAGGAAACTTATCTTTGATAGTGTACTTGTTGAGTTCCATGTAGTCAGGGCACATCCTCCAAGTGTCATCTTTCTTTCACACCATAACAACTGGTGAAGAGTATTCACCTTGGCAATGGTGAATGATTCCTGCATCCAACATTTCTTATACCATCTTTTCAATTACACTTTTTTGAGCATAAGGATACTTCTATAGCTTGAAGTTAGGTGGTGTACTATCAAAAATAAATTTGGTAGCATGATCATGCATGAGAATAGGTGGAAGTCCTTTCGACATGTCATCAAAAACAACTGAATGGGCATCAATCACTTGTTGCAGATGGCTGAGTTGGATGAACTTCCATAGAAATCAATCGAGTTACAAATCCTTTAGCACCCTTTTGGAGAATCTTTATCATTTGATAGGAGCTACTAAGTTGTGAAGATTTAGCCCTTAATTCCCTTAGCTCAAATGTCCTTCCTTCAGAATGAAAATGCATGAATAATTCTTGAAAATTCATCTCAATAGTGCCCAAAGTGGTGAGCCACTATACTTCCAAAACAATGTTAGCTCCCCCCATAGGAATAACAAACATAGGAGAATCCAAAAAGTAGTCTCCCATGGTCAACTTAATACTATGGCATTTTTTTGAGCAACTGACAGTACCACCATCTGTAATCATGACCTAAAATTATGGAGCAAGATAAATAAAATAGTTCAAGTGGGTAGCCAACTTATTGTTGACGAAGTTGTGTGTGCTCCTAGAATTAATCAGAATAATGACCTATATTTTTAGAAAACCCACCACCTTAAGAGTTTGGGGAGTACTAATACCTGAAAGGGCATGATAGGAAATAGTAGGCCGAGAGTCTTCAAATTCCTCTTTGGGACCCTCTTCATCCTTGCCAAGTGCCTCCTCCTCATCATCATCCTCATTGGCACCTTTAATGTAAAAAAGCTTATTTTCATCACAATGATGGTCTTTGCTCCATTTGCTCTCACAACCATAACACAACCCTTTGGCTCACTTCTCCTCAATTTATCGAGGTGTCAGTCTGGTGGGTTGAGGATATGATGGTGCTAAAAAGGTACGATCATGACTAATAGTGAAGGTTTTCCATTTGACCATCTCTTTTTCCTCTACCATGCATGCCCGTGGGATAGCTTCTAATATAGATGCTAGGTTAAACTTTCAAACCTCCAATTAGATGCTATCTTTGAGACCACCCAAAAATAGACCAGTCAAATTTTTCTTAGTGATGTCTTCCAACCATAAAGATAGATTCTAAAACTGATGAATATTATCCTTCATAGTTCCTATTTGCCATAGTTTGGCCAACTAATTGAAGTAGTTCTCAGATATGTTATTTTGATAATGAGCCAATAACTCATCAGTAACAATATACCATGTAATAGGAGCACCATTCTTTTTCTTTTGAACACATAACTAGTGATACCAAATGAACTACTTAGGTTCTAGATATAGAGACACCACGATCACCTTATGAGAATTAGGTGTTTGATGCAGATTAAGTAAATTCTCAAGTTGGGTAATCCAAGTGAGAAAATCCTTACCATAAAGCTTATGCATGTCCACTTTGAGCAATATAGGTTTCATACCATAATTTTAGTTGTTAGTGTTGAGAGGAGGACCCGAATACTGAAGTGGAAGGGTGTTTAACTGTAACTGAGATGAAAGAGAAACCAATGAAGCAGTGATCTAATTCAATTGATTATAAACCCCATTAATCTCTTTGTGCATCTTGAAACATCAGTTTTAATTGCAACAAAGTCATCATGTCACACCAAGCCTTTTATGTCAGCCTAAAGTTAAGAAATCAACGGATCTAAAGTTCTAGATTCTATGTCTCCGGTAGGAGTCTTAAGAGTTTCTTGCCCCCATTTTCATCCTTGTGTAGGACTGACCATATACAAACCCTAAGATGGTTTTTGACCCAAAAAAAGTGTACTAGGGGATGGTACCAGTACGATCACCTCGCCAAGACGAATCCAAAAACTAATTTTGTGCACTAGGGTAAAAACTTTTGGCACAAAAAACTATATCAATGGACTATACTATTACGATCATTTCATCGAGATGAATGTCAGGATTAGGAGTAGAATTGATTACCTTGTATAAACAACTAAACATGGACTTTAACCATAAGTAATAAATAACAAGAAATCAGAAATAACACAGAATTTGAGAGACAATACAATCTTGTATTCAACTCATCCAGAAAGAAAATACAATAAAGAAGATGCCACTTCTTCTCACACCTCTGAGGCTTCCCACACCTCTAGGACTTCCAGTAATTCTCGATCAAGAGTTCTCTCTCTCAATTATGGTCACAAAAATCAACTCAAACACAGAGTTGTTGTTCACCTCCAACCAGTCAGTATCACTACTGCCAATACACAAGTACTCAAAGTACTTCAAGTAGATCTCTCATGAACTTGCAACAACCTGCAAATAAAATGATCTTACTTACCATGTAGATCTCTCTACATCCTGAAGAACCCTTGTCCTTGCCTCACCAAGTCCTTATGATTATCCAAACCAGTACTCCGATGGATCTTCTACCAGATCTTGTTTTCTTGTAGATCTACTTGATCATACACACTTGGCACCCCTATGGAACTAGGAGGAGCTATCCTTGCTCTCTTTCTTCTAAAGGAGATAACCTTGCTCTCTCACCTTAGCACACTTTACAATACAACCCATAAGTCTATTATATAGATCCCATACAAATAATAATTAGACATCTAATTACAATAATTAGATCTGCAGCTCAAGACTAAAATTAGTCTTTACATGCAAACAACCTGTTCAACAAACTAACTGTTCGTCAACAACCAGTTTTGGAATGCACAGGTGACCGATGTCAGCCGACTCCTAACCAATGTCAGTTGCTCTGTAATTGGCTATGATCGACGTCGGTTGGCTACTGACGTCAGTTGATGTAACACTGAGCAACCTCCTCTATGTCTGCATACTGGTGAAGCTCTTAGCTCCACAACCTAACAATATCCCACTTGGAGATAAACAACTGCACCTGCACCTGTACCTGTACATCATCTAATTTGTTTCCTTACTTGTATCCCTCTTCAAGCTCAACCTTGAAGACCAACCACCACAAAACCTATGATGCTCTTCCTGTCATCTAAGTAACCTACCACATTCGAATCTACATACCCATGTAGAGAAGTCCTTGACCCTACATAGCATGTATACCTACTGCTGGTCCCTCTTAGATACCTGAGAACCCACTGAACTGCTCTTCAATGCTTTTTTTTTAGATTGACTACGAACTTGCTAACAACACCCACTGCTGGGGCAATATCAGGGAGTACACATGTACTCAACCTCATCATGTGATTGGGGACCCTGTTCTGTGAACTGTCCATCCATAGGTGCGCTTACTATTCTGCATCCTGTACTACCTTCACACAATCATCCTAAGACAACATCAACCTATGATCTTCCCTATCTCTAAAAAAACTCACGCCAAAGAATTTTGCTGCTCCTAAATTCTTCATGACATACCACTAAACTAACTTTACACTTAGCTCAGCAAATTCCTGTATGTATGCACCTGCAACAAGCACATCATCTACATACAGTAACAGGATAATGTAGCGACCATTATCTAATCTGGTAAAGAAACACACAATGGTTATAATGACATTGACTAAAGCCATGCTTTGTCATCCACCTGTCAAACTTGTACCAATGTCCTACAGCTTGCTTAAGACCATATGGCCTGGCCTTTCATCTTATGTGTCCATCCTCTCTCTTTTTTAACCAAGAAATCCATTCGTCTTTTAGTGATTTTATCCGGCTGACAACTCTACCAAATCTCCCATTTGGTTCTGTATCTAAGGAATCAAATTCCTCAATCATGCCATGCTCCCACTATTTTCTAGATCCTTCTTGCTCTGCAGTGAACAACTAGTATAAAGAAGGGGAATAATGAATTTGAAGCTTACTTACCCTTTCAGTCCTACGTATGGGCGTTTGAGACTCTTTGACAGCTTGCTGTCTACCCAAAATCCATTTTTTGGTCAAACCTAGTTTGTACTCGACCGATGTCAAATCCACCTGATCGCCGATGTCGGTTCCCTAACTAACGTCGGTGTCCTCTAGTCGCTGACATCAGTTCCTTGATCGACGCTGGTATCCACCTTGCCCAACATCACTGACTTTGCCTGTCTACACATGACTGATGTCGATACCTTTTTGTTTGACATTGATTCCACCTGACCGATGGCGGTAACTGTGTTCTCCTGTGAGTGATGACTTTTTACCCGCAAGCTCTCTTTGGATCAAAACCCTGTCCAAACTGCCCTGCTCAGAGTTATTCAGCCTTCTCCACTGATCTCTGTCCATCATCTCCTCCATGAACACCAAGGCTTTCCAATTCTTAAGTTTGTCAAAGACATCTGTCTTCCGCTTAAGAACATGCATCTCTTTCTTACTCATGTGGCCAAGTCTACAAAGCCACGTCTTCGCAACAAAATAAGAATCAGTAATATAAGTAGATAGATAAAAGGTACCTACTTTCTTACCACCTACTAATTCAAGTGCATCCGCTGTGAGAGTTACTGTGCATCTCTCATCACCCAACTTTCTTGAAGAAATTAGCCTCATCTTCAAGACTGGAACCTGCATGACATCCTTCAACACCCATGTGTTGGCCGTCTGCAATTTCATCCGCACTTTTCCTTTGCCAATGATTTGACAAGGCTCACCAACCCCTAAATAAATCTTTCCAAAGTCTCCATGGACCTTAACATGGAAAAATACTCTATTTGGGGCTGCATGGAAAGAGGCAACATAATCTATAAATCAAGATTCTACTTTATCTAAAGAACATTCCAGAACAATCAGTGCAACAATACTTGCAACACATGCTCCTTTATTTCTTTCATGCTGATTTGTTACTAACCAACAATCTTTCTTTACCTGCTCTTTCTTTCTATAACACCGTAATTGATCATTCTTGCTTTTGAATTCCTCCATACTTTCTTCTACCATTGCTATACTCCCACTCAATTAGAAACCCCTGAGAGTGACCTGTAATCAACAAACACTTAACAAGCTCTGACCACCTGTTAGTTGATCCTATCTATGATACCACTTTGTTAGGATTAGAAGCACAATTGATTACCTTGTATAAGCAACTAAACACAGAATTTAATCAGAAGTAACAAGTAACAAGAAATCAGAAACAACACAGAATTTGAGAGACAATACAATCTTGTATTCAACTCATCCAGAAAGAAAATATAATAAAGAAGATGCCACTTCTTCTCACACCTCTGAGGCTTCCCACACCTCTACGACTTTCAGTAATTCTCGATCAAGAGTTCTCTCTCAATTATAGTCACAACAATCAACTCAAATACAAAGTTGTTCACCTCCCAACTAGTCAGTATCATTACTGTCAGTACATAAGTACTCAAAGTACTTCAAGTAGATCTCCCATGAACTTGCAACAACCTGAAAATCAAATGATCTTACTTACCATGTAGATCTCTCTACACCCTGAAGAACCCTTGTCCTTGCCTCACCAAGTCCTTATGATTCTCCAAACCAGTACCCTGGTGGATCTTCTACCAGATCTTGCTCTCCCATAGATCTACCTGATCATACACACTCGGCACCCCTATGGAACTAGGAGGAGCTATCTTTGCTCTCTTTCTTTTGAAGGAGCTAACCTTGCTCTCTCACTCTAGCATACTTTACAATACAACCCATGAGTCTATTATATAGATCCCATGCAAACAATAATTAGACATCTAATTATAATAATTAGATCTACAGCTTAAGACTAAAATTAATTTTTACATGCAAACAACCCATTCAAAAAACTAACTGTTCATCAACAACCAGTTTTAGAACCCACAGGCGATCGACGTCGGTCCCTGTTTGTCTGGAGGTGACCGACATCGGCCGACTCCTGACCGATGTCGATTGTTCTGTAACTGGATATGACTGACGTCAGTTGCGTTGTCGACGTCAGTTGCTGTAACACTGAGCAACCTCCTCCATGTCTGCATACTGGTGAAGCTTTTAGCTCCACAACCTAACAATGAATCCAATGACTGCAAATGTGCAAGGCAATTTTTTTTTTCTAGACTTTTTTTAATTATTTTTTTTCAAAAAAGTGTTTCAAACAATATTATGCTGACAGAGAATATTAATTTTCCTAGATTGCAAGTTATGTTTTTTTGCTCCTTCTCCTCACAGAAGTCACACCTCGTCTGATATAAAAAAATGCCACAGAAAGCTTGCCCAAATCAAAGCTCTGATACCACTTGTAATGAAATTACTAATATGTTCACACAAAATAAGCAAATATGATCACACAACAATAATTGACTGCAGAGAAGAATACTGGATAATATAGCAAAGCCACTTCGAGCAAGCAACTTCCACAACAATGAACTAATATAAGAATACTTAACATGATGATGAAAGACTAACCATTACCTCCTATATATAGTCTACTTAGCCATGGCTATTTGATAAGCCGACCTATCTAAGAACATAAAAAAATGCAATAAGAATATAAAAGAGGTATGTAAGCCACAAGTTGACCACACATATCTCAAAACACGCCAAAGATTAAGGGCGTAGCATAACATCAAGACATTACTGAAGAAGATGTTGTGATAATATATGCCCAAACGTATGGTCAAATCATGCACATTATGTATCAGGATGGATTTGTTACTATAGATGGATTTATTAAAGCTTTCAAGTACACTGCATAATGAAGACATCTCTTAGAACATCACAAACTTGCTACATAATTTATTGGAGTGTGCACAATAAGGAAAACATAAGACAAAAAGTCTTGTCTAGTATGTCAAAACAAACAAGCCATGGGATGTAGATGCACAAATTGACATTGAAGTTATAGGATATGAAATTCCAAATGATATATTTGATTTTGACAGCATGGTCAACATGATTCTCAGGTCTACATGGGAGGCTATTAGATGACCAGTTCTATGTTATAGCCTAGTAACTTTGAGCTTCGTAGATTATGAAATAGTTGAGCCCATTAGTAGATTATAATATGTTGAGATCAAATTCATAGAACTGAGCCTACGAGGTGACTTTGAAGTCATTGATATGAAGATGACAACAACACATTACCCTACACTGATTGGCAAAAAATGGACATATGATGGTCAAATGACTATCAATAATGTATAAAATAAAATAGAGGCACATCAAGGAGATAATATTGTCTTCATTCCTATGAATAAGGTGTACAAAGCCTACATCATTTTGGCTGAACCAAACTCTCCTTATGTCATGCACGAAACTAGTTGGATGAAGGTAAAATTTGAATAGAACCCAAAATGTTTGCACGCATCTAAGTGCAACTTCTTATACGAGCATACTAAACCTTAGGTATAATCTTTACTCACTCGATAGTTGAAGACATCTAAACAATGAAAGCCTAAACCAGTAGCTACTCAATCATTGGTACTGCAATTTATCATAAAAGATTGTGCATCCATGTCTGCTACATCTCCTACCCATTCAAAAATTGATTTTTTCTATCAAGCAGATGATCATATGTAGGACTATATAGAGCCGACTAGATAAATCATTTTGCCTTGGGAAATAGCTTCATCTATTAATAGAGACTTAGATGCACATCTACTCAACTGGGCTTAGGGTGATCATGAACTTTGCCCTATGAGAATGGTCTTTACACATGAGAGACAACTTCTTTTTTATTATGTGACTGAGGATATCAATCAATTCATTTTTCAACTACTAGTTCATGTACCTACCATTAGTCAGTGGACCAATTCTTTGAATTATGCTTTAAAAGGAGTTGCAATGACATGGTGGAAAATTCAAAAAAATGATCAACTCAATTAGGATGATGCATGCAAACTCATGATTAAAATATTCTAATTACCATAAGTTATCAAAAGTTATTGTCCTTTCTTCCAAGAAGGTGAGTGCCCTAAAATCCATATTCACAAATGTGTTGAAGTTTGGACTAAATAACATGTGACATCGAAGTACTGGGTTCACATCTTTCATTACACACTAGCTCCTTTGCCATCAACATGGTATATGCACCAAAAACATAGGAGGGAGACAAAACATTAGGTGCAGGTGCAAAGTGACTTCATATAGACATTTGTTTTTAAAGATGAAAACCCTCTAATTCACAATGCACAACTAAAAATCAAACATTTCCTATGCTATGGGTGCACAAAATATTTAAGCACCATGATGAAATCCACTATGCAAAAAAATGTAGCCTATGATCTAAATACAACATTAAAAAGATATTAATCTACCAATAGGGAAGAATAATATCTTATGCAACCATGCCATTCAATACAGGATGAAGAAGATGAAATTGAAGATTTAGATACTGATGGTGATATTGATCTGACTAATTTATTTGAACCTAAATGACCACTAGAACTTGTAAAGGACATAGTCGTATAACCCACTGAAGAAGATGAGATGCACAACATGCAAATAATAGAGGAAGAAGGGAAATGAATGATACAAGAATCTATTGCTGAGGAAAAGCATAAGATTTACCAATATCTTATTAAAAAATATGTGAAAAATATCAAAAGTGATGAGAAACCTAAATTAGCATATATAGGTGATTACTGGATTGAATCTAAAGTTTCAAAAGCTATGCAACTCCTTTGAGATCATTAAGATGTGTTTCCCACTAAGTTTTCAGATGTCACAAGAGTCAATCCATCTCTAGGAAAAATGCATATCAAACTCAAGGAGTGAGCACTACCCATAATGAAATGGCCATACAAGTTGAATCCAAACATGAAGTTGAAAGTGAAGGCTGAACTCAATAGAATGCAAGATGTAGGTATAATCTATCCTATAGAAAAGGTAGATTGGGTTAGTCCTATGGTAGTGCAGCCTAAGAAAATAGGGGAGATCAAAGTATATGGTGATTATCAAGTTTTGAATGATGTGTGTAAATGATCCATTTCCAATTCCCTTCACAGATAATTTTTTGGAAGCTATCGTAGGTCATGAAGTCTAATTTTTCACAGATGGCTTCAGTGGTTATCATCAAATACCCATCATAGAAGAAGACAAAGCTAAAATTAATTTTGCCATGGAATGGGGAACCTTTGCATACAAGGTAATGCCTTTTGGCCTCAAGAATGGATCCGTAGTTTTTTCTCGAGTAGTGGTGACTACATTCAAAGATTTCATTCACGACTTCTTGGAAGTCTATCTCGATGATTGGATAGTCTTTTCTTTGTTTAAAGAATATTTTTCCAAGTTACATCTCATGTTAGAATGTTGTCGAGCTATGTGCATTACCTTGAATTTTAAAAAAAATGTTTATTTTTTTACACCGTTTGGTGTCTGCTTAGGTCACATAGTGTGTAGTGAAGCTATTTTGGTGGACCAGGACAAAATTGTATTCATTATAAACATGCCTCTACCCATCAAATCAATGAAAGTGTGATCTTTTCTTGGCCATACAAGGTACTACCAAAATTTTATCAAGGGATATGCAACCATTTCATCTCCATTAGAGTATTTACTATGCAAAGGTGCAAAGTTTGTCTAGAATTTTGAGTGTCAAACAACCTTTATTTAATTGAAGCAAAGATTGGTTTTTATTCTTATTCTTGTCTTTCCAGATTGGAACAAGCCCTTTCATGTTCAAGTTGATGCTTTGGGTATCATAGTCGGTGTTGTGCTTGCATAGCCAAGAGAGGGTGGACTAAACCACCCCGTACATTTTGCAAGCTAAAAATTGTATGACACAAAAGAATTAAAAGACAACTAAAAGACAAAATTTTTGACACTATCTTCTTGCAAAACCATTTGAAGTATTCACTGATCATCAAGCCCTGCACTACCTTGTTAATAAAACGATGCTTGGAGGATGTATTTCAATATGGTTGATGTTATTTCAAGAATTTCAATTTTGCATTAATGTCAAGCCATGAAGAGAAAAAGTAGGGCCGGATCATCTAAGTCGCATTCCCAATGATGAAGAGCCATAAGAAATATAGGAAGATTCTCCTGATGCCCATCTCTTTTATGTTTATACAATCCCCAAATTTTTTGAAGCAATTACTAACTTCCTCAAACAAGGAGTATCCCTTGTGCACTACCAAGAAAGAGACAAAGAGTATTTTGTCATGAGAGCTTTGCCATATACCATTATAAATGGGATTTTGTATCATTTAGGGAAGGATGAAGTACTGTATAGGGTAGTTTTAGGACACAAACGACCAATGCTCTTATAAGAGGCACACCAAGGAATAACAGGAGGACATTTTGCTAGAGAAGCTACTACCAAGAAATTATTATAGAGTGGCTTATGGTGGCCGAACCTTTTTTAAGATGGACATAGAGTAGCACAACACTGCAACGTATGTCAATGCATGGATAAGCCACAATAAAAGGATGAAATGCTCTTACAACCCTTGTTAGCTGAACAACCTTTTGAATAGTGGGGCATTGATTTTCTCAAACCTATCACTCCATTAAGTTAATGTTGTAAATAAATATATATTATCACTATGACAAATTAATTTACTAAATGGGTTGAAGCTGTCATGACACCTATCTGTGGTGCAAAGGATGTGATAAAATTTCTTTATGAGAATATCATTACAAGATTTAGCTGCCCCATAAATCTCATTAGCGATCTATTGTTCCCAAAATCTGTCACTTGTTTTTTGGGGCAACATATCAACTATTTTGGTCTTGCAGGCCAAAATTCTCTCTTCCCTTCTCAAAAAATGTTCTGAGCGCTCAAGTTATTCAATTATTCAAGCATTTTCAGTCAAGGGACTCGCATGTTCAATGGGTTCAACAACTTCAATAGGCGGGCTCTCATAAAGGAACAACTTCCAAACACTTAGACAATTTCAAGGTTGGTTCAATGTCGAGGTTCAACCAAAAGGTCCATCGGCAGGCTTCAAAAAAAATATTGAACCATTGAACCCCACCTCCAAAGGTTCAAAGGTTCAACGGGTTCAAAGGTTCAACAACATCGGTAGACTTAAAGAGTTAAGCACTTCGGCAAGTTCAAAGTTCAACCACTTCAGAAAGTTCAATGGCTTTGAAGGACTTAACGAAAAGAAGACTTTGAAGAACAAAAGATTGAACCATTGAACTGTTGAACCTTGAACCAAAAGAGTTCAAAGTTCAAAGGTTCAACAAGTTCAATAAAGTTTGAGAGACTTAGAAGAACAAAGGATTCGAAGAGCAAAGAATGAACCATTGAACCGTTGAGCCTTGAACCAAAGGAGTTCAAAGTTCAAAGGTTCAACGAGTTCAACAAAAAAGAAAAGGATCTAGAAACTTCAAAGAACCAAAGGATTCTAAGAAAGAGAATGAACAGTTGAACCTTGAACCAAAATGGTTCAAAGTTCAAAGGTTCAAGGAAGCTTCGAGTGAAGGAAGGAAGTGGAAGATTCCAGAGACAAGTTTGAATATATGGTTCAACTGAAGAGGAAAGAAAGTGATTGAATCAAGGAAGTGATTGAACCAAGGAAGCGATTGAACCAAAGAAGCGATTGAACCAAGGAGCCGATAGAACCGCCTGAACCATTAAACCGATGCACATCAAAGGTTCAAAGGTTTAAGGTTCAAAGTGGTTCAAGCGACCAAGTGACCAATGACATCCCCATGGACGTCAAATTCAAGGTAATAAAATGCCCATTTATTTTCAAATATGGCACGGGACTTGAAGAACAAACTTAGCGACTAGTTGAAGAAGCTGAAAGAGCTAGCTAAAAACAAGAAGATAACTGAAGAGCTCAAATCATAAGGAAGAGACAAAATGCATTAAGAAAAGAGGGAATGATGCAAAAATACCATAAATATCTGTGCATGAGCTATTTCTAGTAGGTGAAACAGTCCACCAAGTGGACATCAGAGAGCATAGGCACTCAAGGACATGGCCTATTCTTATCCATCGAGTAAAGGTGAAGTGGAAAATTTCACAAATATCAGGAAGAGGACCAGGCAGCCTATACTTTGGAGGAGACATTTGAGATGAATTGACATGCCACAGTTAAGGCCGATGCCCTATTTCAGCATGGCCCCTGGACAGAACTGAAAATGCATTCAAGGCATTGAATGTAGCATGGTCCATTCCATGAAACAAAGCACTAAGTCTTTCCTAGCTACTATATATTGTAATCTCTTATTTTATGCAAAAAGGGAGCTCTCTATTATAGAAGCAAAACTTTGCCCAAATTGAAAGGCATTTTCTGAGACTTTGAGCTCAGATTGTTAATCATATTTCTTTATTTGAATGAGAAAACAAGTGACCTTTCAGACTTTGCGTTGGAATAGCTTGTGTTATTTAGGAAAATTTTCTTATGTCTATTTCCTAGAAGCATTCTTGTCCATTTAATTTAACAAGCAAAACTAGTGGAAGTAATCAGGAAGGTGTCCTAAAGCTGACTGTGGAGAGACTTTGTGCTGCCACAATTGTCTTTAGCGTGTTTGTTTTTTATTTTTTGTAAAAGATCTTGGGATGACTTTGGGCCCCCATTGTCCTTTTTATATTTCACTCTTTGGCAGTTGAGGTGGAGACTTTGTGCTACACTTCATCTTGCTGTGTTATTGCACCCTGTTACTTTTACTACCAGAAAAAATTCATGTTGTTTGCTACATAACACTTCTGAAAGAAGAGAAGTGCCTTCAGTGTTTTCACCAGAATTCTCCTATGTTTGTGAACATCATCTCTGAAAAAAGAGAGATGGATGATGTTGTCCTACCCCTGAGTGTTATTTTTAGCTTATTTATAGCACACACACACACACACACACACACACACACACACACACACACACACACACACACACACACACACACACACACACACACACATACCTACCTCATAGTTATAGGGAACCTCCCCTTGATGAGAGGAGAGATTTGTCCCATTTTGATGTGGTAAACCTGCACGTTTTGGCCGATAAATCTCCCTATGCTATGGTTGAAATAACCTATTTTGCCCATCAGTTAGCTGGTGACAAAATATTCACCCAACACGATCGAGGGACACACTTCTTGAATAATACTATCAAATCTCTCATTGAAGAATTCATGATTTCTCATCACAAAAGTACTACATACCATCCACAAGCTAACAGCCACACTGAGGCTTCTAATAAAGTGTTGGGAAAAATTTTAACAGGGATTTATGATGTCAAGAGAGATGATTGGGAAGATCACATTCCATAGATTCTTTGGGCATATCGCATGTACTATACGAGAGATTTACTCCATTTCAATTGGTTTATGGGATTGAAGCAGTTGTACCAATGGAATATTTGGTACCCATAGTGCACATTGCAATGTTCATGAGACTAGGGAATCGTGAGTCTCTCAATAATAGGCTTTTAGAACTAAATTGGATGGATGAGTATCGATACAAAGCATCTTGGATGCAGGAAGTTCATATGTAGACCTAGAAAGCATGGCATGACAATAATCTATGCCATAAAAAATTACATAAAGATCAACTAATTTTTTTATATGATAGTTGTTTCAGAGCATTTTTGAGAAAATTACAAATTAGATGGAAAGGGCCTTATGTTATACATGAAATATCATAGCAAAGAACCATTATTTTAAGAGATTTGTAGGGAAGCATTTTGCCAGGGCGAGTTAGTGGCTGTAGGCTTAAGACCTACCACCAATAGTCTTAATTGATCCCTTTTTGTTAAGTGAGTGGGTGCTGAGTAGCACCGAGTAGATTAGGATTTCCAATTTTTGTATGTTTTCTTGTGTGTTTATTTTTTTGTTTGTGCATGTGTGTGTTTGTAGATGATCTTCTTAGTAGCTTTTGGGAAGAAGAATACCCAAGTATAGCATGCACTAATCGTGCATAGAAGAATTCAAGTGTGCCAGCATGGATGTCATCAGGAATGAAAGAAAACAATTAAGTCTAGAAAATGTATAGATAAGTCACATCAACCAAGATATTTGTTGTATAATGGTCATCCCCAAGCAGTTAATGCCAGATCCAAGGTTTGATTGATCTAATCTTCAAAAAATTGGTGGTCGGTCAACATCATTTGCTCGTACTCTAGTATGGAAAATGAAGAACATAATGGAGTATTTCCACAAATGCTCCAATGACTAATTGCCTTAATTGCTAGATCAAATAATATTTTCCATATCAACATTTAGATTGATACTGAATAGACATCTCAATGCAACATTTATGCATAAATCCCCAAGCATGAACTCTATAAAGGTAGAAACCAAGTATATATTTCATCCTTGTAAATATTTTTATGAGCTAAGATTTTGAAGAGACGAGCTAATTTCACTGTGCAAAGAGATAATAGAGTTTCAATTTCATCACTCAATAATCATGGATCTTTCACAACTTATTAGGGGTTTGACAAACACTTAAAAATAAGTAATGGGAGTTGATCTGGCACTTTGACAAACAAAATTCAATGATCCAAAACCCTTAGATTTTCTTTGAGCAGTAGAACAAAAACTATTTCACCTAAATCTCATCGATGCTATGCAACCACTAGCTCTTGTAGTTCCCCACCACTTCCACAACATAGACGTCAAGCACCTACTTCATATGCCTACTTTTGGTGACTTGGGGGAGATTGTCTAAGTCTTGCTTGGCCACTACAATGATGAAAACATCTAAATTTACCCTAACACCACGATCATCATCAACACATAGGTAATGGACCAAGCTTTGGGCATGTGTACCTAAGGATATTTTCTTGCTCCATACAAGATGCAAATGTTGCCTATTTTCTAGGAGGTTAGAGATTTATATGTTTGGGGATTGAAAGGGATCCAAATTGAAGAAATTAATGATGAACTTATGCACATCCTAGTAGAATGTATTACACAGAGGTTATGGCAGACTACCAAGTCTACCTAGCTAATTCTAAAAGGGGTTATGGACATTGCCCACCACATGATCCATCAAAATGAGTAGTTTAATTTACCTGATTACTTTGTTCAAGATGTAATGACAAACATTGACATGTGTCACACATCTCCCAATTAGACATTCTAGTACTAGTTCCTCATTTTTCTCCTATGCTTCACATAATGGAAGTCCCCTAAGGGAGAGGTGCACCCTGACACCAACTATTAACCAATACAAAAATTTCATTACCTTATATGGACACCTGAGCATGGTGCCCTAGCAAAAGAAAGTAAATTCAAGACATGGTGGGAAGAATGACTAGAGTTAACTGCCACACATCCTCGGGTGTCGTTGGATGTCATGAAATTCTTGGGCTAACATGCTGTTGTCATTTTGCTACCAAAAAGAGTGTTCACCTATATTCATGAGCTACCAAGGTCTCCCTTTTATCCTTTACTATTCTTTGTTACTATGACCATGACACATGATGAATTCACCAATCAGAAAGCCTACATAGCCAGACATGCAATGCCACTCCAAGTTATACCACCTAGCACAACCATCCCTATAACACAACAAAAAGAGAAAGCCACCACTTCACAACCACAGAAAGGAAAGTGTAAGATCTCCATTGAGTAACAATCAATGTATCCCCTATTGAAGTGTAAGACAATGAGAACTACTACCTGGTTAGATGATCCTAAGGTGCCTCAAATCATAAGCTCCTACGATCTACTGTAGATGGGCATAGATGAACAAAAAGTCTACCAGATAATGGTTGTTGATATGGATTAATATTTTTATGATAGGGAGAGGGAGAAATAATTCTTCTTCTAGAAGGCAATGCACATGATCTAAGTGCATGAGAAGGTTACTCTGAATCTGTGGGTGGACCTATCACTATGCCTGGCATCCATCATTATCAACATTGTACAAGAAAACGCTGAGCAACTATAATGAAGGGTTGACTTCTTCTAGAAGTAACCTTATACCACCTTCATAGCTGAAGATGTCTTTTACCACTCCCAAAAATCCCATAAGAGTCTCTGGTGCATAGACAATGAACTAGGCATGAGGCTAGGGTCTCACGTACCCTTGAATAACTCACTTTGATCATCTAGCCATAGTGCAGGAAGTGCAGCCTTATCCATATTCCACTTCACCACCACCCAAACATAGGTTGGTTACCTTAAGATGCAAAAAAACACATGTTTCCAACTCCATTGTACAACCAAGTGATTCACCACCTTCAAAACAAGCCCATGAGGTCGAAGAGCTCACACCAGAGTAACCTATGATAGAAGAACATAAGCTTCATGGGAAGAAGCAACTCATGCAGTAGAATGGTGAGTCAGAAAAGAGGAGAAAAAATGCCACAAAGAGTAGGTTCAACAACAACAAGATCAACAAGAAAGTCAACAAGCTAAATAATTTGAGGCCACACAAAAGGCCTAAGACATAAAGGCTAACCAATAAAGGCTCTAGAAGTGGCAAAGAAAGCACAAGAAGATGTCGATGTAGCCAAACAAGCAAATGAGGTGCATCAGAAGAAGATGGCTAAAAAAGAACAAAGAATTTGAGCTCACTACCAAGGCTAAGGCTAAAGAAGAATTAAAAAAATAGGATGTAGAGGCATATGCAAAGTAGGCCATGAAAGATGCTACTCATGCACAATAGCAAGCCATGGAAGCTAAAAAGAAGAAGAAAGAAGAATAAGAGGAAGCCCTACACAAATAGAAGGACCAAGCATAGGAACAATGAGTGCACACAACCAAAGCATAGGTTGACTAAGTGGTATAGGTATAGGCATAGGCACAAACATAGGCACATGCTATGGCTGAACAAGCCAAGGCTACTTCTATGGAAGAATAGAAGAAAGTAGAAGAATGTGTGCAGAAGCTATGAGAGGAAGAACAAACAAAAAAGAAAGCTATATAAGATGAGCTTAATAGAAAAGTAGAGGAGGAGGCCAAAATAAAATAAGCTGAAGATGCTGCATAACAATTTAAGATGGCAGCAGAGGCTATGACACAACAACAATAGGTCTTGAGTAATAAGCTGAATTAGAGCATCTATAACAAGAAGAAGAACCAACTACAACTCCAACAGGTCCAAAACTACCAGAATTTATTTTGAGAGGAGTTTGGCTATAGGACATCCCGACTGTGGGTGTTTGGTGCACTACCTTATCCCTTTCACTCATGATCATGCCATGACCTGACCCTTCAATGACTGTAGACATATTGGTAGCATTCCCTGTTGGATGGTGGAGCTTGATCTTATTTTAATGCCTAGTTCCTGATAGGGGGTGTAGGGGGAAACACTCCCCCCACTAGGGTTGCCGTGGGGGTCCATGGGGTAGTAGAAATTAAGTATAAAAATACATTATAAAATATTGTAATTTTGTAGTTAATCTGGATCATTTACTATTAGGTTTAAAATCTAATGGTAAAAATTAAGTTAGTGCATTTTTCCCCTAATTTATAACCCTCCTTTGATATGAGGGTATTGTAATTAGGCAATAAAAAGAGAGAGAGTGAAGAGGATATTGTAGTGGATGTATTGTAGGTTTTTCCCTTCATTTTTTTGATTGAATAATAAAGACTGATAATTTATGTGTGGATGTAGCCCATATTGGGTGAACCATGTTAAATATGTGTTTCTATTCTATTGTGTTTTATAAATTTTAATTCTATCTTTATTTCATTATTATTGCTCTACATTCTATATTCCTATCAACTAGTATCAAAGTCAAAGGTTTATTTGGTAGATAAACTTGCAGGAAAAGAGATTTCTTGGTTTGAGTGGGAGCAATGGTAGAAGAAGGCAAATTTAAGGTTGAGAAGTTTATCAGCCAAAACTACCAGCTATGGAAGATGCAAATGGAGGACTATCTATATTAGAAAGATCTTTTCATACCATTGGGTGAAATAACAAAGACACTGATGACTATGAAGGATGAAGACTGAGAGGTTCTTGACAGAAAGGCACATAGAATAATACGACTATGTCTGGTAGCGTCGGTGGCCTTCAATATTTCCAAAGAAAATAAAATAGTGGATGTGATAAAGTTATTAGATAAAGTGTATGAAAAACTCTCAACCTTCAACAAGGTATTTCTTATGAAGCATTTATTTAATCTAGAAATGTTAGAAGGTGGGTCTGTTACTAACCATTTAAATAAATTTAACATGGTCATAAATCAGTTAAGCTATGCAGGAGTAAATTTTGATGATGAGGTTAGGGATCTTTTGATTTTGTACTTATTGCCAGAAATTTGGAATGGCTTGGTCGTGGCTATGAGCAATTCTATCTATGGCTCAAATATTTTAAAGTTTGATGATGTTATTGGTGTTATCTTTAGCGATGAAAAAAAACAGGTGAGACATAAATTAATGCTTTGAATATGGAAAATAGGGGAAGACAAAAGGATAGAAGAAAGGGCTCAGGGAATCGTGAGAAGTCTAAGAAGGAAATATCTAAATCTAGAGGAACATTGGTGTGCTAGATTTGTGGGAAGAAAGGACACCTAAAGAAAGATTATTGGTTTTGAAAAGAAAAACAAGGAGATGGACAACAAGATAAAAACCAAGAAGTAAATGTAGTAGGTGATGTGTTACAAGATGATTTAATCATTTCTTTAGATAATATTAATGATTCTTGGGTATTCGATTCAGGGGCTTCATTTCATGCTACACCCCATAAGAAATATTTTCAAGACTATGTTGAAGGTGATTTTGGACAGGTTTATTTGGGTGATGGTGAACCCTATAAAATTTTAAGAAAGTGTAAGATAAAAATAAAATTACAAAATGGAAACAAATGGTTGCTGAAAGAGGTGAGGCATGTTCTTGAGTTGAGAAGAAATCTAATTTTAGTAGGACAGCTAGGAAGTGAGGGCTACATAGTTACATTCACAAATAATTCATGGAAGGTCACTAAAAGATCACTGGTAATAACATAAGGAGAGAAGGTAGGTACATTATATTTATCTAATGGTGATGTTGACTCTTCTATTTCTCTAGCTTCTACAAAAGCGAATACAAAATTATGGCACCATAGATTTGGGCACAAGAGTGAGAAGGGGATGCAAGTTCTCCACTCAAACAATTTGTTGCCAAATTTTAAGGTGGATTTGGATTTTTGTGAGCACTGTGTGTATGAAAAATAGAAGAGAGTCAAATTTCTCAGAGTTGGGAGGATACAAAGGGATGAAAAGTTAGATCTTGTGCATATAGATGTATAGGGATCGGCTTAGGTATCATCCCTTGGTGGATTTTTTTATTATGTTACTTTTATTGATGATGTAACTAGAAAAACATGAGTTTATTGCATACGAAATAAATATGATGTTTTTGATACTTTTAAGAAATGGAAAACTTTGGTTGAGAATGAGATAGAAAATAAGTTGAAGTGTGTTGGATTAGATAATGGAGGTGAATGTTGTAGCAGGGAGTTTGATAATTACTATTCATCCCATGGGATTCATAGAGATAAGACGATTCCAAGAACACCACAATAGAACGGTATGTCAGAAAGGATGAATAGGCTAATCATGGATCATGCAAGGAGCATGAGATTGCATACAGGGTTGTCCTTACAATTTTGGGTAGATGCTATGGATGCTATTGTTTACTTAATAAATAGAGGGCCTTCAAGTCCTTTGGATGGTGGAATTTCAGAGGAAGCATGAATTAGTAAAAATGTAGATTATTATTTTTTAAAGATTTTCAGTTGTGAAACATTTGTCCATATTGATAAAAAATAGTACCAAGCTTGAGGTAAAATCCAAGAAATATACTTTTATTGGATATGGAGTTAATGATTTTGGTTATCGTTTATGGGATATCATGAAATCATTAGGAGTAGAGATGTGATATTTAATGAAAAGGTCATGTATAGAGATTAGTTGCAAGAAAACAAATAGGAAAAGTCAAATACAAAATATGTAGTACTTGATGAAATTATTGGAAATGAAATTTTAAAAGTGTTAAAAAATCAAAATGTGCAACAACTACAACAAGTACCTCAAACTCTTGCAAGTGTAGCTAGAAGATCTACTAGAGTAAGTAGACTCCCTGAACATTACTCTCCTTCACTTTAATATTTTATTATTGACTGATGGTGGTGAGCCATAAAGTTATGAAGAAATAATGCAGGTAGAAACCAGAAAGAAGTGGGAGCAAGGCATGAAAGAGGAGATGGAATCCTTGGTATATAACCAAACTTGGGATTTGGTTCAGTTCCTTGTAGGTAAAAGAGCATTGTATAATAAATGGGTTTATAGATTGAAGGAAGAAGATGGAGGCAAAAAGAGGTACAAGGACAGACTTGTTGTAAAGGGGTTTGCACAAAATAAAGGTATTAACTTTGACAAAATATTTTCTCCAGTAGTTAAAATAACTTATATAAAAAATATTTTAAGTTTGGTAGGAGTAGAAGATTTGCACCTTGAACAGTTAGATGCAAAGACTACATTCCTTCATGGTGATTTGGAAGAGAAAATATATATGGAGCAGCCACAAGGATACAAAGCCAAAAGTAAGGAGAAAATGGTGTGCAGGTTGAAGAAGAGTTTGTATGGCCTAAAACAAGATCCAAGATAGTGGTATTTGAAATTTGACATGTTTATGATAGAACAAGGTTATAATACATGTCATTCTGACCACTATGTATACTTTAAGAGATTAGATAATGATAGCTATATTATCTTGTTATTGTATGTAGATGACATGCTTGTTGCAGGGTCTAACATGCATGATATAAATGAGTTGAAAAGAAAATTAGCAAATTCATTTGCAATGCAAGATCTGGGTGCTGCAAAGCAAATCCTTGATATGAGAATAATAAGAGATAGAAAAATGGGAAATTGACATTGTCTCAAGAAGAATACATCAAAAAGGTGTTAGTCAAGTTCAATATGCAAGATACAAAACTTGTGAGTACAAATTTGGGAGGGCACTTAAAATTAAGTAAGGAACAATGTCGTAAAACACAAGAAGAAATCAATTATTTCACCAAAGTGCCATATGCTTCAGCATTTGGAAGCTTAATGTATGCTATGGTGTGTACTAGACCAAATATTTCTCATGTAGTGGGAGTTGTCAGTAGGTTTATGAACAATCCAAGAAAAGAGCATTGGGATGCAATCAAGTGGATTCTCAGGTACTTGAGAGGGACCACTGATAGACATTTGTGCTATGAAGGGTTAGATGTTACCTTACAAGGATATGTTGATGCAAACATGGCTGGAGATTTAGATGGCAGGAGGAGCACCACAAGTTATGTATTCACTATTGGTGACACAATAGTTATTTGGATTTCAAAATTGTAGAAGATAGTTGCTTTGCCAACTACAGAGGTATTATATGTTATAGCTACAGAAGCTAACAAGGAGATGATGTGGATGCAATGGTTCATGGAAGATTTAAGGCATAAGCAAGAAGATTGCAAGTTGTACAGTGATAGCTAGAGTGTGATTCATTTAGCAAAGAACTCATCATTCCACTCAAGAACCAAACATATATAACTCAGGTATCACTTCATTCAATTTTGGAAGATGGTCAACTGAAGTTAGAAAAGATCCATATGAGTCAGAATCCTATACATATGCTAACAAAGGTAGTCACTAAAGATAAGTTGGAGAGTTGTTCAACTTCAATAGGTCTTTAAGGATAACAAGGAAGATGAGAAACATGTCAGGGTCAAAGCTCAAAGAAAATTAAAAGAGTTATAGTAGTGGAGTTACAAAAATTAGTCTCCAAGTGGGAGATTATTGGATGGTGGAGCCTAATATTATTTTAATGCCTAGTTCTCGATAGAGGGTGTGGGGGGCGGCAATGCCCCTCCCCACTAGGGTCACCATGGGGGTCTAGGGGGTGGCATAAATTAAGTATAAAAATGCATTATAAAATATTGTATTTTCTTAGTTAATCTAGATCGTTTACTATTAGGTTTTATATCTAATAGTATAAATTTAGTGTATTTTTGGCCTAATTTATAACCCTCCTTTGATATGAGGGCATTGCAATCAGGTGGTAAAAATGAGAAAGTGAAGAGGATATTGTAGTGGATTTATTTTAGGTTTTTCCCTTCATTTGTTGGATTGAATAATAAGAATGATTGATCGTTTCTGTGTGGATGTAGCCCATATTAGGTGAACCACATTAAATCTATGTCTCTATTCTATTGTATTTTTTAAATTTTAATTATCTTTATTTCATTATTATTGCTTTAGATTCTATATTCCTAACATTTCCCCTCTAATAGGAAGCATGGTTGGAAGTCTCCAGACTCCTATTGAAGAAACAACTAGAGGGCATGCCAACATTTCAAAAATATATTACACATAAGGCCACCTCTCTGAAATAGGAAAGGGATCAATCTAAGGCTGAGAATGTCAAGTTAAAAGCTTGATTACATGAAGCTACCAAGCTAATCTAGGAAGTTCATCCCAACTTGGTCACTCAAACAATTGACGACCAAGTCATGTCCAATCAACACATAATAAAGACTCTTGTCTCTGAGTTAACCAAGGACTAGTGTGTAGCATAGAAACTCCGTGCCATTGGCACATTGGGACATGATGTTAAGACCTAAGTTGTGTCTCTCATTACTCTACTAGAGCAGTATCAAGGCATGTTGGACATTGTTGTAATTCAAGCACAACAAGTTGCACACAACTTGCTGGACTGGAAGCAATAACTAGATACTTTTTTAGCCAATTCTAGTGCAGACTTTGCCACAATCACCACCACCAAAGTAACCATGGTCAAACACACCAAAACTATGGAGGAGAAGGATGGAACAGTCTAGGAGTCATTCAATTCTAGGGATAATGTGCATGACAACCTCATTAATTTGTATAGTTAGCTTCTGCATAGTTCTTTCACTGTCCTCCAAGCTCAATGTCACGCAGATAAGATGGAAAAACTTAGTGACGAGATTCAGACAAGGGTCATCAACACTAAGGCAACCTTGAGCATAACAGATGACATAGATCTCAGGAAGATCATTGGTTACCATGCTCCATTGTGCAACCTATTGTGATTTATCCAAAAAATGATGTTGGACTAGCATGCCTACAAAATCGATTTGACTCCTTTTTCTAGTGAAGTCACCCAGATTATCAACACACTTGCATACAAGCCACCTTTCTAACTCCAACATATCATCACTCAGTGCAAGGACACATATTCAAAGTCTAAGGATTCTTTTGGTCAGTAATCGCCTGCATGTATGCCATTGCCATCAAGTTAAATATTAAACAGAGTACAAATTTTGAATTTTTTTGCATAATATTTTGTATGGAAAATGATTTAGTAAGACAATTGGGGCCAAGTTGGTTTAAAACCTGTAAAGGGTGGCCACCTAGTTGTGTTGGACTATTGAAAACTCATAAAGGGCGGTAGGTTGGTATGCTACTTAATTGAAAATCCAAAAGGGTGGCTAAGTAGTGTAAAAAAAGTGGAAACCAAAAAAGATGCCTTAAGTGATTACTCTGACTCTTATTGGTCTAACCATTTCTGTATCCTTTACTCACTTATGCAATTTTGATGATCCTGTGACATTGTCTTGAGATGAGACAACATTTTACATCTAGGAGAGTATTGGGAGAAGAATTTAGATTGTAAAGCTGCATAAGATTTTTGTCTAATATTCATGCGTTATGTACTCATTTTGTCATGTATAATTCTATTTTTTCCTATCTCCATGACTTGTAATAGGTTAGAATATGAATAGACTCCAATTTTTGTGCCAAGTACGAGAAGAAGATGAACAGTCATAAACAAGAAATGTCTATATATACTTTTGTTTGTAAGAAGAAAAGAGTTTCACTTTTGAAGAGATCAATAGAGATTTATCTAGTTATGATTACCTATGTGATTTATTACTATGTTCCTTTTGTGCGTTCTTATGTATAATGTTTAGTTACTTTCTATTTAATCTTAATGATTTATTTTTGTTTATGAAACCTTGGTTGTTCTTAATTCTTAATAATGAAGGATAATGAATATTTCCTATGTTCCTATTATCAAAAACTTTGTATGAACTCAATACACCATTTTGTGCACTCGAAGTATATCGTAACTATTCTCATCCTTAGCATGTTCTAATGCTTCATGAACCCCTAATAATAGATACATATATTTCCAAGATTTTTCCAATCTCATTCTTAGTAACACTAACACAAACTATTTTATTTGTAATAGTAATGATCATTTATCTTTATTTAGTGAATAGAGGAAAGGTAAAATTGTTGTTGGGACCACATACACTACTAAATTTGGGTACCTTGATGGACCTAGGTTCAAATCCCCACTAGTATCTGCATACTCACTCCAAGCATTACGACAATTTGATATATCTAAAATTAGGAACCACACCATCTATTATAGTTTCCTATGTGGAGGCTACAACTGTGATACTAAAGAGTGTAAGTTATGTTGGAGGGGATGTAATTGTGTGTTTTGGTAAAGCATGGTTTTCTAAATAAAAATAGTGTAAATCGATAATCGTACATCACTAGAAACCTATAACAACTAACCCCATATCACATTTTTTTCACAAAGCATTAAGCCATGATGATATGATATTCATTTTAATAATACTTCCAAACCATATTTTTCTTGACTAGTGATCCCTTTAATTTTATGTTTTTTGCTAGTGGGGATAAATGAAATGCTTATGGAGATAGGATACAATTGTGGTGACCTTTTCTTCCAAGGGTCTGAGTATGTCATTTATGTATGTTCTTAGACTTGATTTAATTTCCCCAAGTATCAACATATTGATATCATGGACAAATGAAAGCTACAAGATAGACTCTAGGAACTCAATGTTTGCTCCCCACATCATCAACATTACAATATTGATTCGAGTTCCATCAAACATGGATCCCTGTTGTAATCAAATAATATCTCAGGATGTCCTCATCTAACCTTGACAATAGAAAATTGTGAATCAAGGATGCCACCACCATACAAGCTATGGACTCCTTTGAAATGGGTGTAAGGACATGCAAATTAAACAATTTCCCTAAATATGGGTCTATGGCACGATATGGACCCTATAAGGTAAAATATCACCTAAAATACCCTATCACTAGCCCTCACCATCATTGCATCACTCACCTTGAAATATTACTTCAGATGTCAATATATTGACAACATGGATGAATAAAAGCTACAAGATAGTCTTTGGGACCTCAATATCTTGTCTTAACATCAATGGCATTGCATTGTTGATTCGTGCTACACATGAGATGTAGAGACATATCTTAAACAAATAATCTCTCATGACGTCCTCATCCACCCTTGAAATAAAAAACATCTAATCAAATATGTTTCCATCTTGCTTTGATAGAACTGACATGTATCATTATGCACCATTGTTACATTGACATGCCAATTTAAAATTTAATGTAGTCGCATATGTAGGTATAAATTATATGGGATAAGTTCTATCCAGGTGTTTTCATAGATAAATATGCTTGTCTTACAAATGGTAACATGTTCATCGAAGCTAATATTACATTGTATATAATATTATATTATTATATGGGTCCTTTGGTGTACAATATCACCTAAAATACCTTGTGATTGCCCCTCGCCATCACTGCATAGCTCACCTTGAAATATTTCACTATTTACATGTTTTGAATGGTCTTTTCCTTTCTTCCAAGGTCTAAGTATGACATTTTTGTATGTTCTTAAGCCTAATGTAATTGCTTTAGGTGTCAATATATTGGAAACAAGGATGAATGGATGCTACAAGATAGACTTTGGGATGTCAATGTCTTGCCCCTACATCAATAACCATGCAACACTAATTTGAGCCGCATATCAAACATGGAGTCATGTCAAAATCAAATCAATGGAAGGGACAAAATATTTATTTTCATAAAGCAAGGTTTTATAAAGTGAGGGCGTGTAAATTGGTATGACCATTGATCCTATCAATATTATAATTATATATAGTATATTATTATTATAATATAATATTATAGTTAACATATTTATATAATATATATAGTTAATATAGTTAACACACACACACACACATATATAATAAATTAAAATATAGTATAATAATATGATATATTATTAGTAATATATTTTATAATTATTATATACCTAATGTTAGGTGTGGAGCCTGATTGTCTTCTAGGATCAAAGGTTAGAATTTTGATATTATTTCAGTCAGATTTGAATCCCATTTTTTATATCCCTAATGGCACTATTAGAAAGAAATGCTTACCATTGTGCCAAAAGGTCGACTTGTTAACGCCTGATAAAAACACTAGATAAGCACCCATGTGAGGCTGTTAGTCCATGTCACAAATCCATGAGGGGGATGCTAGTGGTTAGTCCAACAATCCCCCCCTCAGCATTACCTGAGGGGATTTGAACCCATGACCATGGATTTGATACCAATTGTTAGAAAGGAATGCTTGCCATTGTGCCAAAAAGTCAACCTATTAATGCCTGATACAAACACCAAATAAGTACCCATGGGAAGCTGTTAGTCCATGTCACAAATCCCTGAGGGGGACACTGGTGATTAGTCTAATAGGCACGAGGGGTTACAAGGGGTTAATAGGGTTTGTTATAGTATTTTATTTCTCTCTTGTATTGCTAGAAATAATATAATGGACAAGTTTGGTGGATGTAGCCCATTTTGGGTGAACCACGTTAAATCTAGTGTTTCCTGTTATGTGTATGATTTTTGTTTATTTTTATTTTTTGATTAATTGATTTCATAGTTTATCTTATATGCAATTTAGGGATAAATTTGGGTTTTAATTTATCCTAACAACTGGTATTAGAGCAAAGGTTTTTTGCATAATTTTAAATCATAAGAAGAAAAGGGTTTGACCTCGAGTGAGAGCTATGGTAGATGAAAATAAATCTAAGGTGGAGAAGTTCAATGGATAGAACTTTGGATTGTGGAAGATGTAGATGGATGATTACCTTTACCAGAAAGACTTATATTTGTCATTGGGAGGGCAAGCCAAGAAGCCATCGACAATGTCAGATGAAAATTGAGAACTATTGGATTGGAAAGCTCTTGGAACCATATGGTTGTGCCTTGCATCTTCTGTAGCATTCAACATATCACAAGAAAAGACAAAAAAGGTCTTATGAGCACATTATGTAAGTTATATGAAAAACCCTCTACCTCAAATAAAATATTTTTGATGAAAAAATTGTTTAACATGAAAATGTCTAAAAATGGTTTAGTACTAAATCATTTGAATGAGTTTAACATGGTTACTAGTTAGTTACATTTCATAAATATTGACTTGGATGATGAAGTTAAGGCTCTCCTTATTCTTTGTTCCTTACCTAAGAGATAGAATAACTTGGTAATGGTAGTAAATAACTCTGTGTCTAACAATGCCATACTAAAGTTTGAAGATGTGGTGGGTGTTATCTTAAGCAAGAAAATGCAAAGGAAAAGCATAGGTGAAACATCCATATCTGGAAATGCATTAACAATGGAGAACAGAGGAAGGCAAAAGAATAGAGGAAGAGGAAATCAAGAAAAATTAAAAAGGGGTGCAAGATCTAAATCAAGAGGTAAGATGGAATGTTGGGTCTGTGGTAAGCTAGGACACAAAAAAAAAGAGTGTTGGTTTTGAAATGATAAATCAGGTAAGGACCAAAAGGAAGGCAATAGAGAATAAAATGTAATAGGTGATATAGTACAAGATTCTCTTATAATTTTTTTGGATAATATTGCTGAATCTTGGGTTTTAGATACATGTGCCTCTTTTCATGCTACCCCTCATAGACTTTATTTTATAGATTATGTTCAAGGTAATTATGAGAATGTTTACCTGGGTGATGATGAACCCTATATCATTGTTGGAAAAGGAAGTGTTCAGGTTAAATTATAGAATGGAAACACTTGGGTGCTAAAAGATGTCAGACATGTTCCAAGCTTGAGGAAAAATCTAATCTTTATAGGGTTGTTGGGTAGTGAGGGTTGTATGGTCACATTTACAGTCAAATCATGGAAGGTTATAAAGGGTTATTTGGTGGTTACAAAATTTAAAAAAGTAGGCACTTTATATTTGACTATAGATAATGCTAATTCATCTTGTGCTGTAGTTGCTACATGTAAAGATGGAACTTTGTGGCATTACAGACTTGGCCACATGAGTAAAAAGGGAATGAAGACCCTACATGAAAAGGATAAATTACCAGGTCTGAAAGAACTAGATCTAGAATTTTGTGAGCACTACATATATTGGAAAAAAATATGTGTGAGGTTTCTCAGCATTGGACCAACCAAGAAGGAGCAAAAGTTAGAGCTTGTGCATATAGATGTATGGAGACCAACTCAGATATCTTCACTTGGTGGTTTAAATTATTATGTTATTTTTATTGATGATACAACTAGGAAGGTTTGGTTATAATGTATAAAAAGGAAGTCTGATGTTTTTGATACATTCAAGAAATGAAAAGCTTTAGTTGAAAATAAAATAGGTTTAAGACTAAAATGTCTTAGATCAGATAATGGGGGTGAGTATTGTAGTAACACTTTTAACAATTACTGTTTATTAAATAGAATTCATAGACAAAAAATAGTTTCAAAAAAACCACAATAGAATTGTGTGTCAAAAATAATGAACAAGACTATTATGGAGCATGTCAGATGCATGAGATTGCATGCAGGTTTGTCTTTATAGCTTTGGGTAGATGCTATAACTATAGTAGTTTATCTAATAATTAGAGGACCTTCAAGTGTTTTGGATGGTGGAATAAAAGAAGGGGCATGGACTGGAAAGAAGGTAGACTATTCTTTTCAAAGAGTTTTTGGTTGTGAGGCATTTTATTATATTGACAAAGATCATAGGAATAAGTTAGAAGCTAAGTCTCAAAAATGCACATTTATTGTTTATTAAATTAATGACTTTGGATTCTAGTTGTGGAATATGGAAGACAAGAAAATAATTAGGAGTAGAGATGTTGTGTTCCATGAACATATCATGTATATGGACCAGTTGTAAGAAGAGAAGCAAGAAGAATTCAAAAGGGAATATACAATATTAAAAGACATTACATAAAAACATGTCCCAAAGGTTCTTGATCAGAATGTACAACATGAATAGGTACCTCAAACCCCTGCTAGAAGATCTGCAAGATTAAGTATACCACCTAGTCATTTTTATCCTTATTTATACTATTTATTACTTACTAATGGTGGTGAGATAGAAAGATATGAAGAAGCAATGCAGATTGATGCCAAGGAAAAGTGGGACCAAACAATGGATGAGGAGTATGATGCTCTAATAGAAAATCAGACATGGGATTTGGTAGAGATTCCCAAAGAAAAGAAGGCATTGTAGAATAAGTGGGTATATAGGATAAAAGAGGAGAATGTAGGTAAAAAGAATTTTAAGGCCATAATGGTGGTTAAATATTTTGCACAAAAGAAAGGTATATATTTTGATGAAATATTTTCTTCAGTAGTTAAATGACTTCTATAAGAACTATTTTAAGTTTGGTAGAAGTAAAAGATTTGCACCTTGAACAGTTAGATGTGAAGAATGCATTCCTTTATGGTGACTTAGAGGAGGAAATATATATGGAGAAGCTATAGGGATACGAAGTCAAAGGTAAGAAAAATTTGGTGTGCAAATTAAAGAAGAACTTGTATGCCCTGAAACAAGCTCCAAGGCAATGGTATGTCAAGTTTGATAGTTTTACGATGGAACAGGGTTATTGTAGATGTCATTTAGACCATTATGTATATTTTAAAAGTTTTGAAAATGATAGCTACATTATTTTGATTTTATATGTAGATGATATACTTGTAGCTGGTTCCAAAATGCACAATATTAACGTACTCAAGAAATAGTTAAGTGATAGCTTTTTGTAGACACCAAAATTGTGTCTACTCCTTGGTCGACCTCCCCCTTGGTCCCTTTGGTCCACTTCTAAACATTCCTAACCCACACACTTATTAATTTAAAATAAAATACCTATTTTAAATTAATAACACCTCACACATGACACACCACCCTTGACACCTCACCCTTGGATTGCTCACCCTTGGATACCCTCATTTATCACCCTATGACTAATCATTCCAACTCTCTCACTAATTCTCACGCCTATTAAACCCACCTTCGACTGTTTAACTACAGCAGCTGAACTCAATAGATGGAAGAACGGGCAAAAGACTAAAAATAGCCCTTTTTCCCATTCTCCAGCTGTCGACGTCGGTTAACCGTCGGCTGACACTGGCGATATCACCGACGTCGGTTGCTTAAAACCAACTTGCAGGCTGGACGAAAAAGGAGATCACAGACCTGAATGCTAATTCTCTTGTTTGGATCAATTTTCTCTTGCTCCTCGACTCTTTGCAGGTACCAGCATTATATCAACACTCTCCTAGCTGTAGAGACTCTGCCCAAGTGACTTCAGATCAGATTGGAGCATGGTACAAAGATCTCGACATCAGCTATAACAGGCACAAGCATTCACACCCCTGATTCTTCAGCAACTAAGAACTAAGTATTCTCTTTCTATTTTGTTTTAGAAAGCATTAATAGTTAGCTTCTATTTAGCATTTCTGAATATCATCAACCAAACTTGACTTTCTTCTCGAAGAGGCTGAGAGGCGTTCCCCATATCCTTAATCCTTTTGACAACTTGTCCTCTACCCCTTATCCCTCTTAAGACTCTATTGGCTTCCCTGAAATCTTGCACGAACCTCCAGACCCAGATAGACCTTTCAGACCCCTCTGTCAACTACAAGCCGTCCAAAACCCATCGAAGGCCGTTGCCCTGACTGACATCAACCATTTCCCCTATCGACATTGGTAGAATAACCGACGTCGGCAACTTGACCAACCGACGGCGGTAGAACCACTGACATCGATGACTGTGACAGACCGATAACAAAATATAGGTACACATTATCTCTATTTCTTTTGTTCAGTCTTTTGACCATTTCTCTTTCTAGTAACACTCTTTTATCAACTAGTGGACTGTCATCTCTCAAGGAAGTCTTTGCGCTTCTGGGACTAAGCTTTGCTTGGCAGTCCACCTTATATCTATCTAACATTTTTCTATTTAAGTCTTATTTTCTCTATAGGTATCGTCCTCCACAGCCAAAGAGCTCCTTCAATCGTCTAGATAACGGTGCGCAAACTTTATCCGGGTACGTACAAACCCTGACCATTATCTTAATTTTTTATTTCTTCTGAATGTGGAAAAATGAAAAATAGTTAGAAATATTCTGGCACGCCCGGTGGGACCCCTGGAATTTTCCTTGGGTTCATCATTCTTTTTCTTCTAAAACAAACTTTCATATAGGTGCATTAGGAAATTTTTTTTTCTTGCATCCTTCTTCTATCTCTTTATTTCGAAAAGACATCATAAGCAAGTTAAAAAGAATCTTTCTTTTTCTTCTTATCACCTTTCCTCTTGCATCTTAGAGTAGTGAAATTCATACTCTTAACCTTTTCTCAACTTGTTTGCATCTGAACAAAACATTTCAGTTTGGGCTTAAAATCTATTGCATTTCATTTCTGCCTGAATGCATACTTAGCTCTCACATCTAGTAATTAAAAACGCATTATGGATAAATCTTAGTGCACTTATGTTACACGACCAGACCACATTCACAAAATCAAATATATAAACATACTTGAGACAAGGCCTGACTAGGATTTCATCACCTAGCAGATACCTTACCCTTCCTGGTAATCCCACTTAGACTTCACTACCAAGGGGAGAACCCACTCGGTTCTCTGGCAGAGTATAAACTCTAGGGGAAGTATATACTAGCTAAGTGACCCAGCTTATCTCTGGGCTCGTGAAGTGAGGGGAGCTTGCTTCTTAGCACCAGGCCACGTACATAACTTAATACAGATTTTGAGCACCAAAACTAACCCGAAACTAACCTTAGACTGCTTCTTCTAGTACCTATTTTAAAAGCCAACTTCCCAAACACACTCTTCTAAGGCATAAACTAACAAGACTCTAAAACTTATTCTTAGAATTTAACGTTTAGAGGCTGCTTGTCTTCATCTATTTTTCTATTTTCATCTAGTTTTTTGAGCTGGTGAGGATGCATTATTCTGAGCTTCAAGAATAACTCAGACTTTCTTCTTTCTTCCAAAAACTTTTAATTTTTTGAAGTTTCTAGAAATACACAGTAACTAACATCAGTTTTTTCACCGACATCGGCAACTTATATTCACCGACATCGGTTATCTGACCGACATCAGCAACTTTCTTCACTGACATCGGTTTTTCTACCGACGTCGGTCACTGTCAAAAATTTTCTTCTCAAAACAACAAGCCAAAAACTTGACCTTCTGACTGTCAAAAACACATTCTGGTTTTTTGAGGCTGAAACATACAATTTTAGAACCTAAATCCCCCTTCTACCTTGGATAGTTTTGACACGTAGTCAAACCAAAACTCTTGTTGACCACACAAGGCAACAACCACTCTCGCCTTCACCTTCTATATCAAGTCCTCTAATGGAGTATCATTCAGAGACTGAACGAACTCCTACCCAACCAACCTTGACTCAACCCCCTATTGTTCTTGAAGGGGACCAAGACTTTGAAAGGTTTCTTGACCTCAATGTCAAGGCCCTTCAGCACTATCTCGCGAGAAGTCAAATGCGAGACTCTTTAGGCAACCTAGTTTATGGGATGCCAACTTCCTTAGTTGAGATGGCAGTCGTATCAACCGCCTCTGTAATTCAACCCATAAACACCCAAGCCATTGCCTCAGCTAATAACCTGACCATGACCAATCTTTAAAGTGTGGCTTCTCCTTCTATTTTTGGACCTACTTCCATTGGGGTTTCGGTGCCCCATCAACCACAAACTATTCAACAAAGTTCTACACCATTCCAAAACTTAATTGTCTCCATCCCACCTACTCTTGTACCCATCAACATAAGAGTAACCACCTATCCTTCAACAAGTGTTTCCACCACTCAACCACCTTTGGCAACACCTAGTCAAGTTTTGCCTTCTAGCTTCATAACACAACCACCCTTGACTTCAACATCAGTCCTTATGACTAGTTACCAATATGTTGCACCTATACAAGCACAACCAACTATGTCATTCACCCCTCCTAACTCCTTCCAAGCACCTTACAACTTAGGGGGTGCCCCACCTATCAATCCACTAGTCGATCTAATCAAGATGCTGATGGATATGGTGTCTAATCTTGAGACATCCATTTCTGGTTCAAGAAATGTCCTCTCATATGAACAAATCTGTAATGAACCCATTCATCCTTCAGTCCTAATCCAACCATATCCTAGTCAATAGGAACTTCCCAAGTTTACTCGCTTTTAGAGTAAGGAAGACCCATAGCAACATCTACAAGTATTTAGACATGCTTGTTACCTTATAGCCCATGATGATGCATTATTACTACACACATTTCTCATGTCACTTTCTAGAGCTGCCCTTGATTGGTATAGTTCTATTACCAATCACTCTCTTTTTACATTCACCCAATTAGCTCAAATTTTTCTTAACCACTTTTCGATCAACATCACCAAAAATGTCTCCATCATAGACCTATACTCTATTAGACAATTTGACGATGAATCAATAGCTAATTTTGTTGCTCATTGGAGAGGCTTAATCAACCAACTCTCCTTTTCTTTACCTCAACCTGAGCTCATTGAGCTCTTTTCACAAGCGTGTGCCAAACATATCTCATCTACTTTGCGGGTCTAAATATTTTGCACATTTGACGAAGCTTTCACCATGGCCAGGAAGCTTGAACTCCATGCTGTCGAAAAAAATAAAGTCAAATTGCGTAGTAAAAATATTAATGCAAAGTCAAATGACCCTTCCTCCAAATCTTCTTCTTCCAATTCCAACTCTAAGGAATCAACAAATGCTGTAGTCGTTAGACCATCATCTTCAACAACAACCAACCAATCCGAACCTTCCACATCTCAAAGTATCACATGACAATTCCAACAACGATACATACATCATCAATATACTCCACTAAGAGAATCATACACGTCCGTGTTGGATAAACTTGTCAAATAGGGAGTCCTCAATCTCCCCCAAATTCAACCACCACCTCAATTTGATCCTTCGCGTGCCATCCCTGCATAGTATAAGGAGAATGACTTCTGCAATTATCACTGTGTCAAAGGCCATGACACAGACAATTGTAAGACCCTCAAGAATATCATTAAAAGTGATCTTGTTTTGGATAACCCAAATGCGCCACCTAACCAAAACATAGACATCTTTAGACAACCTTTTCCTACCCATCCCCCTAGCCAAAACAACGTGCAAACCATGGCCGATGACTCCCAAGAGTTTAATATACGCACACAGTCAACATGGTCTCGCCTCTTATGCCTAACCAACCTCTCTCATAGTCTGAAGAGGTTAGCCCACCCATTGGTCCTTCATAGGTAGAAGAGCCTTCTTCTCCCATTGGTCCTTCACAGGTAGGTGAACCTTCTACTCCTATTAGTTCTCCATCGACCTCTCTTATATTAGAGGACGCTTTGACTATGCAGACGCCACTAGCCCCACCTTCATCCTTCCTAATACCAATGGAGGACCTTACCTTTCCTGCTCCTCAACCACAAGTAGAAGGCACAATCATCCTTGCCCTCTATCTTCTTGAGGAGTCACAATCTCCAATTCCTTTTCCACCAAGAGAAGAACCTGTCTCTTCACCTACTTTGATCGAGGACGATCTAGTTATGACTCTCTCACGCTTTGGGTCCAAGATCGCTGCATCTAACACATTTTTGGTCTCACAACCACCCACATCTTCTAAAGAACCAAGGCCTCATCCAACATCTTCCAAACCATTCTCTCAATCGGTGGAGAAATTAAGACTTCTCCATTCGAGAAAATTAGAACATGAGGCATTATGAGAGCAACTCAAAGCTCCTCACCTTACACGTCCCGTCTCATCTCGTGCTGTCGACCCTCCTGTGACAAAATCTCCAAAAGTATCTGACGAGGACCAGGCTTCTTCTTCCAAACCTTCAAAAACTCAACCATCCACATTCGAACCTAAACCCTCACAAACATCCACCATATCAAAACCGATTAAATCCCTTGGTATTCGCCCCATATCTAACCTCACTCACCCACAAGTGAAGGTAGACTTGAACCTTGCCTCGCACAATAGTAGTCCTCGCACTAAACCAAAGAAGGCTACTAAACCATATCAGAGAACTCTTCTCCCGCCATCACCATTGCCCTCTATTTTGGGCCCACACCCATCCACCTTAATAGGAGTGCTTCCTACTCCGACACCCAACAAAAACAAACCACCTCCATTACTACCAACACCTAACAAAAACATACCTCCTTCAAAACATCCAACGCCTCCTACCATGAAAGTGTCATCTACGCGTCTGGCCACACCACCAAACAAAAGGATGGTACAAAACACTCCCTCAACAGCTTCTAAATAGAAGTTTTCAACTTTTACTGCAACACAACACGCAGACCTATCAGCAGGTTCATGTGTTTTACTGTTACGCCAATTGTTACAATCCTCTAGCATCACTCTTCCACCTATTAAGCCATACCAACCTCTCAGACCAAAACCATCTTGGTTTGACGACACTAAAATCTGCTTATATCATCTCACACCTAGACATGACACTGAAAATTATTGTGCCCTTAAGGTTGCCATTCACCATTACTTGGAAAAAGACACCCTTCTTATTGAAGATACAGTCAACACATCTCCAACACCGTCCTATGTCTTCCAACCCTCTTCACTGACACACTCATCAACTCTCAGATCAAAGCCATCTTGGTTCAATCACACTAAATTTTGTGTGTATCATCGCACACCTGGACATGACGCTGAGCATTGCTGTGCTCTTAAAGCTGTCATTCGTCAACACTTCAAAAAAGACACCCTTTTCACTAAGGATCCTCTTGACCACCCTTTCTCCAAACCATCGACACCATCCCATACCTCTCAAACATCTTCACCTAAATTGAGATCCCATCATCAGACTATGGTTTCTCTACCACCTTTAACCCCTTTGTTTGAAATCAACACCATCAATGTGGCCAATAGGTCACAAATCATGAAGGATAAAGGGAAAGAGAAGGTTTCTTTCCCTCAAACCTATTTATTCTTCAAGCCTCCTCAACCAACACAACCCAAGATTTCAATCTTGGGCACATCCCATCCAACATCTTTGAAGCCACTTCATGACCCCATGGTGAAACAACTTCACCAAACTCCCATGAAGACATCTTTGTATGACCTCATTCAAAGCTCTCCACAACATCGACAAGCCTTAATCAAAGCCTTACAGGTAGTGGGGGTCTAATTTGAAGACTCCCAACCACTAGCTGCCTTAGTCCAATCATTACCAACCATTGCCTCCATCACCGTCCATAATTTTGAGATTCCAAACTTTAACCTGGAAGATCAAGATCTCGTCCTCTCAAGCTAAAGTCTATCAGGCAAAAGCTTTGCAAGATGCATCCTTGCGTCACACTCTAAGAGAAGCTTCAATGTCTTCTCTCCATCTTATCCAACCATTTCTCAAGCATTCTCCTCATCACCAAAATAACTAAGAGAATTTGACTCTATACTGACTATCACAACCTCAACCAAGCATCAACCAAACATCAACCAACCAAGCATCGACCAAATACCAACCAACCAAGCATTGACCAAATATCAACCAACCAAACATCAACCAACTTCTTAATCATCTCCAACACATGACCAATATGAAAAGAAGTAAACGAAGCAAGTTTGCTCCTAATTGGCTCAGACCTTATATCATAACGCACAAGTATGGATCAGGGACTTATCGTCTGTCTTCTCTTGAAGGGCAGCCAGAAATTGAGCCCCTTAATGCCTTGCATCTATGACCATTCCACTATTAGTCAAGTACTCATTCACATGACATTTAACTTGAGCTCGTCTCTTAAACAATCTCTGTCATTTTAATCCTATTCCCTTCACCCTTTTTTCCAACATTAGTTAACCCTTTTGTCAATCATGAATGCTTTGTCCTAATAAAAGGGAGCCCTTAAACTTCTATAGTCTTATCCATGACTAAAAATTCTGTCAAAAATAAAGTGGGATGTCAAACAAATATCAAAAGGTCATAAACTCTAAATGCAGACTGCTCCCTCAAAGGATAGCTGCATCATCATTACTGTAGCTAATAGACTGCTCCCTTGAAAGACAGCTATTCAAAGCCCTCGAAAACATATAAAATAAATAGACCACTCCCTTGAAAGATGGCTATGCCTAAAAATCTTGCTACAAACAACACTCTTTCAGAAGCTTCTTGCATTGATCAGCTTCACAAATGACCACAAAACAAAACGACATCCCCATGTAGACTTCCCGCATTAATAAGTCTATCAAAAAAAAAAAAAAAAAGGTCATGGACTTGCCTATAGTCGTTCTTAGGGTCACCTATAAAAGGGGCAAAGTTATCCTTTCTAAAAAGGGTTACGCTATCCTGACATATCACATATCATTAAACCTATTACCCCAACATACTCAAGGGATTTCGAGCTCACTCAATGTCAAGTGATTCGATTGCTTCTCTAACACAACCAATGGTCAAAGACGTAATGCATGAACATGGCTTTTGTTTGCAAAACCCTTATCTATGCTATCATTATGGTCCTTGTCAATGAAAGAGCAACGCGCCTTTCACTTCTTACGCACTTTGGTCACATACGACCAATTCAAATCCAACCAAATCATTTTCTAAACCAAACCAAACCAAACCAACCAAACCTTTTTCAGACCACTAACATTATCATAGCCTATTCACACTAGTTTCTATAGAAACCAGTACACATGGAAACTATCGACCACACAATTTATGCCAAACATAAACCATTACTTGTTGAAGCATAAGCATACTCATTTCATTTTTAGCATACGTCCATCACTAATATGGACACTTGCTAGGGATGGAAAACCCTATAGCCAATGTTACAGAATACACCATCACATAATATGGAAAAGGCTGTAACATCATCATACCCTCATCATTTATAACCATTATCATGACCAAACCAACCTATCAACCACTTTGACTCTTGTTTTGAACTACATTGGTCTGAAGCTCTTAAAATAGGGGCTATGTAGGCAGCACTCAGTTGACATGACATTTTTTGGGGTTAGCTCGGCCACATCTGTTTGTTCGTCTATTTGATGGACAAACCATTTAAACTTTAACCATGACTTAACCTAGTCAAGACCAATCCATAATCGACCTCTTTGACTCTTCTTCCCTTTTGGGGAGAACTACATTGGCCTGAGGCCCTTCCAACAAGGGCTATGTAGGTAGCACTCAGTTGACATGGGGTCTTCTAAGGTTAGCTCGGCTATTCCTTCGTCCGTCCATCTAATGGACCAACTATCTATACCAACCCAAAATCATGACCAACAACCTTGGAGATCGTGACTATCTCCTCAGACCATGACCACTTTTGAGACAACCCTACCTTGGTTGTTTTGATTGCATATATGCTACCTCACGAATAGTTAGCAAATTTTCTGCAACCCATATTATGACCCTCACACCTATTGTCGGATCGCGAGCAACTTGATCCCCAATATTTGTGACATTTTCATGTTTTCTAAGAGCACTTCTTGAGCCTGGGATACTTGGAACATGACGACCATTGGAGCTACAACTTTGATCATTTAACCTAATCAGCTATGACTAAATGCTGGGGACTGGTTATTTTGATTTTAGCACTCTTCGACCCTTGACTTGCAACAATTTGACCTGACCGTCATGTGAAGTGGTATATGCGCAATCTCAACTATTGCAGCGTTCACACTCAAAACTTCACCATATCCATCCACTATCTATCAAATCGGCACCTGATTTCAGGTTCCCTTCCCTCGACTCCTGCTTTGAGGAGGAATACCTCATCCCATAATCATGGCAACCTACATTTATTTTTGTCTTGCAGTTCATCAAAACAACCAACAGGACAAAAATGATTTTATCCCATACATGGGGCAACTTACACCTGTTTTTGTCTTGCAGTTTGTCAAGAACAACCAACAAGACAAAAAAGGGCAAATGTAGACACCAAAATTGTGTCTACTCCTTGGTCGACCTCCCCCTTGGTCCCCTTGGTCCACTTCTAAACATTCCTAATCCACACACTTATTAATTTAAAATATAATACCTATTTTAAATTAATAACACCTCACCCATGACACACCACCCTTGACACCTCACCCTTGGATTCCTCACCCTTGGATACCCTCATTTATCACCCTATGACTAATCATTCCAACTCTCTCACTAATCCTCATGCCTATTAAACCCGCCTTCGATCGTTTAACTATGGCAGCTGAACTCGGTGGATGGAAGAACGGGCAAAAGACTAAAAATAGCCCTTTTCCCCATTCTCTAGCCGCTGACGTCGGTTAACCATCAACCGACGCTGATGGTATCGCTGACGTCGATTGCTTAAAACCAACTTGCAGGCCAAACGAAAAAGGAGATCACAGACTTGAATGCTAATTCTCTTGTTCAGATCAATTTTCTCTTGCTCCTCGACTCTTTGTAGGTACCAACTTTCTATCAACACTCTCCTAGCTATAGAGACTCTGCCCAAGTGACTTCAGATCAGATTGGAGCATGGTACAGGGATCTCGACATTAACTGTAATAGGCACAAGCGTTCACACCCCTGATTCTTCAGTAACTAAGAGCTAAGTATTATCCTTCTATTTCATTTCAAAAAGCATTAGCAGTTAGCTTCTATTTAGCATTTCTGGATATCATCAACCAAACTTGACTTTCTTCTCAGAGAGGCTGAGAGGCCTTCCCCATATCCTTACTGCTTTTGACAACCTGTCCTCTACCCCTTGTCCCTCTTAAGACACTATTGGCTTCCCTGCAATCTTGCACGGACCTCCAAATCCAGACAGACCTTTTAGACCCCTCTGTCAACTACAACCCGTCCAAAACCTGTCGAAGGCCGTTGCCCTGACCGACATCAACCATTTCCCCTATCGACGTCGGCAGAATAACCGACGTCGGCATCTTGACCAACCGACGGCGGTAGAACCACCGATGTCGATGACTGTGACAAATCGACAACAAAATACAGTTACACATTATCTCTATTTCTTTTGTTTAGTCTTTTGACCATTTCTCTTTCTAGCAACACTCTTTTATCAACTAGTGGACTGTCATCCCTCAAGGAAGTCTTTGCGCTTCTGGGACTGAGCTTTGCTTGGCAGTCCACCTTATATCTATCTAACATTTTTTTGTTTAAGTCTTATTTTCTCTACAGGTGTCATCCTCCATAGCCAAAGAGGAGCTCCTTCAATCGTCTAGATAACGGTGTGCAAACTTCATCCGGGTACGTACAAACCCCTAACCATTATCTTAGTTTCTTATTTCTTCTGAATGTGGAAAAATGAAAAATAGTTAGAAACACTTTTCTATGAAGGATCTAGGTGTAGCTAAACAAATCCTTGGTATGAGGATAACTAGAGATAGAAAAAATAGGAAGTTGGAATTATCATAGGGAAAGTACATTAGAAAAGCTGTGGAAAGATTTAATATGTAGGATGCAAAATCAGTTGGGACACCTTTGGCTACACACTTTAAATTAACAAAGGAATAATGTCCTAAAATATAAGAAGAAAAGAAACTGATGTCTAAAATTTCATACTCATCAGCAGTTAGCAATTTAATGTATACAATGGTGTGTACGAGGCCATACATTGAACATGCAGTGGGATTGATGAGTAGGTTCATGAGTGATCAAGGAAAGGAACATTGAAAGGCAGTAAAATGGATCCTTCATTACTTAAGAGGGACCATAGATACAATGTTAATCTATGGTGGATCAGATGTGACATTACAGGGATATGTTGGCTCAGATATGGTAGGTGACTTGGATGGTAGAAGCACTATAGGGTATGTGTTTATAGTAGGTGGTACAACAGTTAGTTGGGTATCATGGTTATAGAAGGTTGTGGCACTTTCAACCACAAATGTTGAGTATGTACTACTACAGAAGCAAGCAAGGAAATAATTTGGTTACGGAGGTTAATGGAAGAATTGGGACATAGTCAAGAAATATGTACTCTATATAGTGACAGTCAGAGTGCAATCTATCTAGCTAAAAACTCAGCGTTTCAATCAAGAACAAAACATCTTAGGTTATGTTATCATTTCATTCATTCAGTGATAGAGGAAGAAAAACTAAAATTGGAGAAGATACATACCAATTACGTGTATGGTTTTTGTTTATTTTTATTTTTTGATTAATTTGTTTCATAGTTTCTCTTGTATGCAATTTGAGAATAAATCTGGGTTTTAATTTATCCTAACACCTAAATATATTATAATAATAATAAGAATAAAAAAATTTAATATTAGATTAAGCTTCCTAAAAATTTGAGATTAGGCAACAAATAACATTTTCCATTAAGTACATTACATGGCAAGTAAGTTTGACATTGACACTCCACCTTAGTAATGAATTTGACATATTTAAGTTCATTATATGTGGAGTAAACATTGAGATGAAAACAATTTAAATTTGAATTTGGATATGGTTAGTTTCAGAAATGACATAAACTTGTCAAAATATAAGGCATGTGGAAGCCCAATGTTATGTTGCACAAATCTTGGTCTAGCACATGGCATTATAGGTCATTCATCTTTCATGAAATAATACTCTAAATTTGTATATTTTCCAAATGGGAGATATGTCACTCCATAAGATTTTCCACTTCACAGTCTTTATACAATATGGCACCAAGATTTGAACCTTCCCCAACAATCAATTCTTGCATAAGTTGGTATTCTTACATTCTTGAAGGCAATAACTTATATGAACGATACTACACTCTACACTACTCTCATTGATTACATGGCACATAGTGAATTGACTATCAGATAAAACAAACTATAGATTACAAAAGAAAAAATTAAGCAAGCAACATGGAGTTCCCAACTCAAGTAAACATGTCTCAACATTTATTCCCTTAGCATAACACTATTGAATAACAAACTCATCTACAGGGATTGTCATGAAATAAATACAATGAAAACCATTAATGGTGTATATTGGGGATAATAATGGTGATTGCCATCAACTTCTATTGACCAAACAATGTGATGCCAAATGATAATGGAGGATGGTGCATGGAAAAGGGTCCCTGGTTCTCGAAAGGTATGGATTATTCACCATAAATTCCTAAATTAAACTCAATGATCATGACCATTACCACAACCCCCATCTGGATTCTACTTCCAATCTTCTCCTACACCTCTGAAAGAAGGGTGTGATGGAGACAATAGAAAATGTATTAAGGAAATGCTTGTGTAATGACAACAATGAGGATGGTGAATACACATTTGCCAAAATCTATGTGGAAGTTGATATAAGGGACTATTGGATCAAATAGTCCCAAATCTCATACACTATTAATGAGAGCAAGAGATCTATCACAAAAATATGCATTAGATGTAGGATTTATCATGAAGTCATACACAATGTCTAATTGTCCTTAAATCATTAAAATGTTGACATCGTAGATAATCATTGATAGTGTCTCATTCTCATCCTTTGACTAATAAAATAACCTATTGAAATGAATATGTTTTAGAATATCTAGTGATGAATTGTTTTTAGATATTTGCTTGTTACAAAACAAAAGAACATATTCGACATAATTAGTCCACCATGAATTCATTCTAGCATGAAAAGTCATAGAGTAGACATTGCATTACTACACTATCTTATTGAACATGCATTTTTGTTTGTGTCTTGTTTTCAAATTTGTACAAGAATTTTAGAGGCATGATAATAATCAAGCTAAAGATATCACATGCCACAGAATACACCCCCAATTTTTTCAAGCTTTCTAGATGTGACAACCTTATTAGGGTTTTAAATAAGGACATTAATTTACTAGATATTTACACAAAAAATTAAGGAAGTGAGAGAGGTTTTATAAGTCCTAGTGTTGATGGACATGGTCATCAAGTTTGTTTCTACATATCTATTATTTAATAGCTTTGGGTTTAGGATTTTGGGAATGAACCTACCCTTCTAAGAATGACTGAATGAGCCTACGCACAATGTATGTTCATAATAAGTTTTATGAGTTTCCTTTGCCTCATTGTTTGAATGTGATGTGTACTGTCTAATTTTGACAGTTGTCTCCAAATTTGTGTGAAATTAGATATTCTTATTGAAGCCTCTGAGGTATAATTATTTATGCAATTATATATAGTTTTATTATTTTAAGTTCAATTAGATTTATTTTCAATGTTTATGAATAGATGAATGTAACTTAGATCCATTGATATAAATCAATTTTTTTGTTGAATCCACATTATCTTGCATGCTCCATAACCTTATAGGGTTATATATTGCTTCTTCGGTGATAGATTTGATTGTTCTAGGGATTATTTTATTTTATTAATTAAATCCATTACCTCTAATTATTGTGTGTTACATTCAAATACTACATTTATTTGCTTGCATATTATTCAAACCTTAGGGTCTTTACATGCTATGTATGTGTTTAATTGTTTTGCTTTAAGAGTAAAGAACCCCAATTTTGCAAAGAGTTCAATTTCAGCCCCGGGCTCACTCAAATGTTCAAAGTTCATTTAGAGATTTACAAAATAAGTGAATGAGCTAAGTTGATATTTAAGTTAACAATTTTTTTAGCTCACTCTACCACCAGTCTCCTTAAACTCAATTCATCTTCTCTATCAACAATATATGCATGTTAATTTATAAGTTCAATCCCACACTATCAAAGCATCCCATGTTTTGGCTGATTTATGGATTGTATTCAATAAAAAAAAATTGACCATTAACAATTTTGGCATGTCTAGTTGGACTTGATGGAAAGAACTTTGTTCTTTTCTTCACTATTGGGTTTTATTCTATATAAATATGATTATAGAGATTATACATCATCCACCTTGGTACCTTAAACATTAATATTTTTAGCATGCCCAGTGGGACTGAAATTTGGTTTTAAATTTTAAATTATTATGTAAATCCCCTAATCTAATTTAAAATCTAAGATTTTGGTGTGAATTTCAAAGCCATTTGCTTTTGAAAAGAAATCTTTCCATTACCTAGAAACTCCATTGATCAAATAACCCATATTCAATCAAGCAGATCTTGCCCATTTGAGATTATCTTTGCCGAGTATAATGAACTTATGACTAACCCAAGAGGCCTTCACTTTGTTTTTTAGAATCTGAGAAACCCATTAAATTTTTAACAATGGAATCTCATTCTAAAGTCAACACTCAGTTGGTCCCATTGATCATATCAAAGATGTTTCCAATTTATGTCCAATCCACCATATTAATAATAATGATGTGCTTTAGGATTTTGTCTATATTATTCAAGAGAAAGGCTTTATAATTCTATAGATATTTACCTACAAGCTCAGTATCAACATGGGATGAGTTGGGAGAGAAGCTATGCAATTAATTCAAAGAGAAGGTGGATACTCTAGTTTTGATATAACATATAGCTACAATCAAAAGGGTTGACTTAGAGCATATTGTTGATTTCAACCTCAAGTTCAAAAAGACATGGGAGAGGTTACTTGTATAGGTTCATTCATCATTGGGTTTGGCCTATTAATATATTTTTAAAATCTTTTGACCTTGATTTGGCTATAATACTATAAACTTTAGGAGGAGATATTGTCCCACAATCTTTTGATTTTGCTAAAGCAACTGCAAATGCTCTCATACAAGTTGGGAAGATAGCTCTTTTACCTACCATATCCTTATTCCCTCAAGCTCATTAATCTTTTGATATGCAAATAAAAAACCTACCTGATGTATACCTTAATGCATCCTTAGATTCTCATGCAATTTATGAGGTAATGGAACTTATATAAAATAATTCAAATGACATCATCACCTTCAAAAGACAACTTGTTATTCAAAATACTAATAGCCAACATGTTTTTCCAAGCATCCCAAAGTCTAATCAAGCAAGAAACCATAGTCCCTTAACCCAAACTACTTAGAATTATACAGTAGAGGTAGGTGAGTGGGTTTAATTATTCCAACAATGTCTCACTTCCTCTCCACAATCATGTGATTTATAAATATGTATATCAAGAAATGGTTAATTTTTTTGTTGGGTCATATGATCCAAAGTTATTTCCTTAGTGTGTTTGTTAATATTAAAAGGGCACATGCACCCCTTTGGTAGTTTAATAGGTAAATCAAATAATCTTAGTGAAAATAATGTTGTAGGTGGTTAGTAAGTTAAATGGGTAAGTTAGTTATTTCTTGTAGGAAAAACCACCTCCATGAAAACTTATAAAAAACTTTAGTACATTGTAAATATTCAATAATGAGATCTTACCTTATATGAAAATTTTGTCCATATTTACAATGTAGTTTTTAATAAATTTACCTATGTATGGTCCTAATAGTTGTACCAAAGCCTTGTTTACCTCTTGAATGAGGAGAGAGATTAAGACATTTTTTTCCAAATTTATGAAGGTCTCCTTTGTTTTTTAATCTCTAAAATTCATTCTTTTATACTTGTAAAACTTCATTGTACTATCTAAAACACCCGTTGAAAGAAAATTGAATGACCACAAATGTTTTTTAGTGAAAGTTGTATGGCTCTAAAGTTTTAAATAAGAATTTTGAATAACATAAAATCAATTTTGAAGCTTTAGTTTGCATATTGAACCCCTAAAAACTCATTTTGTAAGGCCTACCACTCATAGTTTCAGTCTAAAATTGAGTTGTACAACTTGTTTTGCTATTGTATGCCATGTAAATCATAAAAAATCATGTTATATGTGTAGCTTAGGTGTTTAAAGAGTAAAAAATATGTTAATTAGTCTCTTGTAGTCTAAATGAGAAAATATCAAGCATAACAATACACTAGGACTAAACACTCTTGCCTAAGAACTAGGGAGAGCCTAACATAATAAGAAAGATAAAAAAATAGAGATGAAAACAATACAAATTTTTTACCTCCTTTATTGAATTTGATACTTGTTGGCATAAAGATGTTCATGCTCAACCTATGACAGTTTGAGTCTTATAGCAATGCTCTTCCATGGTGGTAACATCTCTCCAATAGTCACTTCTGGCTTGATGTGAAACTTAGCATAAATTGGGCATCATATCACTACTCTCAAAAGATTCAAGAAGGTTTTCCAACATAATAATGTTACACACAAAATCTTATTAGCATATGGTGTAGGCACTTGTATTTATAACTCAAAGAAATAACTCTAACCTTAGGGAGGTTAGGTTGAATTCTAATTTGGGTTGAGTTTAAATTAACCTAGGTTGAGTCAGTCTAACCTTAGGTTGGGTTAAATCACTCATGAAATCTTAACACCTCAGTTTTAGATATTTGTGAGGCATGACAACTCACTTTAGATATTGATGATGTGTGACTCATAATTTTTAATACTTAGGAGATAATAAATCATTTTATTAGCTTATTTAACCTTTTGACTTCATATTTGGATAAAAATTCATTTTTTGGTAAATAAAATCACTAATTTGATTTGAAATTTTTATTTAGGAAAGTTAATTAGGATTTGTAATATAATTAGTATTGTTTAGTGATTTTTGGCTTTTGAAAATTATTTTAAATGTCTTCAATTAATAGCTTGATAGGCCAAAAGTGTCAAATTACTAGGTCATTATTTGACTAGAGTTAGGATTGAACTATGTTAGTGATGCATATAGGGTAATACACCAAATAAGCTAGCCTCATCATGTTTCTAAGAAATTAAATCTCTTACACAGACGAATTTGGGAAATTTAGGTGATTTCTAGGCTTAAAATGTGTCATTTATTAGAAGTTAAACTGAATTCTAGTTTAGGTATGAAAGTGGCCAAAAATAAGTGTCTATAATTTTCTCCTATTTGAGAAGGCATTGAAAAACATAGGCACAGTAACATATTTTCAAAGAATGAAAAAGTCATTAATCCAAATAGTTCATTCCACAAAGGATGGTTGATAAGCCCTTAACGCCCCCCTGAGGGAGCAAGAAACAACATAGAATCATCGAATATTACCTTGAAATGAAGAAAATGATATGATCTAGTGGTAACAAGGATGTTATTGAATTTACCAAAGGCAATTATAATCAGTAATGAAGGGTGTGACACTGGTTTGCTCAAAGGCAGTTATAAGTAGTGGAACAAATAGCTGCTCCAGTAGGGTGGTAGGATAGATACTGATTTGTTCAAAGTTGATTATAATCATTAATGAAATGGGAAACACTTATTTTACCAAAGACATTTATAATTAGGCATGGAAAATGGGAAACACTAATTTTTCCAAAGGTGGTTATAATCAGGGACAAAAAATATCAAACACTAATGTACCCAAAGATAGTTATAATCAGGAATAAAAAATATAAAACACTAATTTTCCCAAAGATGGTTATAATTAGGAGCACATAAAGTTTCCCCCCAAGGGCAGATGGAGTGGTTAAAAATAATGATTGCCCGTAGGCGGTTATAATCATTAAATTGGTAAAAAGAAAGGAATTTTCCACAATGGGGCAAATTGGCAAGGGTAACTTATGTAAAAAATCTATAAAATAGATTTATAATGAGCTGAAAAAGGATAAAAACACATTTCTAGCCTGAATATGAGTTTGAAGATGCACGTTCAAATAAATACAGGATATAGATTGAAAAATCATGTTGTTAAATGGGTCTCAGGGGAGGCCCAAAAAGATGGTCTAGTTTATGAGATGTTCCTTGGGTTATCATCTAATCATGTTGGTTGACTTATATGGATGCTTATTCATAGATGTTTATCGATATAAATACATAATAAATAATTTGTTACACTTGTTAATTACTCATGGATTCAAGCATGTGTTTGGGTTTTTGGCTGGTGTTTGATATATCGAAAATATGTTACCATTGCATTACTGGAATAGACTCCATGTGAACATGGTTTTTTTTTAGCTTGTGATATTATGAATGATAATTATGGATAATGAAAATGACCATTCATATCCTAAGCATGGAAAACTTAATTTAAATATAAATATAAAGAACCTAGGAATAATATATGGTTAATTAGATTCTAAGTGTAAATATAACAAATAAATCAAGTGGAAGACTAAATACAAGAATTCACAATTGAAGTACATGATGTGGATAATCAAGACTTAAATGAAAATAACATTTAATAATCTTACGGTAATCGAATAACAAATGATGAAATAAATAACAAAATAAAACAAATAAAAAGATAAAAATAAACAAACAGATAAAAACAAATAAAACACAACAAAACACCAACAAAAAACAACAAAACACCAATAAAATAAAACAAAAAAAACACGTAAACAAATAAAGTGAACATAATAATCAAAATAATTAAACAATCCAAAGCAAAGAAAAGTGCAGTAAACAAACTAATCTAAACACATAAAATAAACAAATTAAGTTAAACAAACAATAATACATATAATAATGTGTAATCACAATGTTAGTACAAATAGAAAACAAATTATTCATGCATGTGTAATAGAGGTGTTACTCTTGATGACAGGGTGTCCCCTAAGCTAGGTAGCAATGACACAGGTAAAACAACACAAGGATAATTGGCACAAAGTTTCCCCTAGGCTATAGGGAAACAATGATACAAACATTTTTCTTAGACAATAGGAGACAATGACACACAAAATTAAAAAAATGGTGGGGCGGGCGGGGGGAGAATAGAATAAAAGGGGTAGATGAGTTGACTCTAGATGCACTAGACAAGTTGACATTACCTACATAGTTCCATGTACACAAGATCCAATGTGAAATTTAGGCCCAATGTAGTTCTCCCAAGGTATGGGATAGAAAAAAGAATGATAATAAAACATGATTAACGTGTAGAAGAAATAAGAGTGATCTCGCAAAATGGTGAGTGTGGGAGAAGGGAGGGGATGCCATTTCACAATCATGAAAATGTCAACACAAATAAATCACATAAGCATGAGAGTATGGTTTAGACTAAAACCACACTAAAAGTCAAGAGATGAGTATCCGCTAATGAACTAAATTGGTAATTCATAATGTCAACTACATCTAAGGCTTGAAATGGGAATGAAATCGTAAAACAATGAGATTGTTGAGATAGAAGATGCTCATAAAATGGTGATAGCGTAAGAAAATCCAAGTGGTCATTAGTATATCAAAGTCAAATACATAATGATCAAAACATGAACTTATAAAATGGCAAGAGTGTACAGCTTAAGGTTAATAAGGATGGGGAAACTAAATAACAAGTGGTTACTCATGAAATAGTTAGGAGTTGTAGTATCTTTAAGGAAAATATGTGGTTGAAAAAGAAAGGAAGATATGACCAAGCTAACCCAAGATACCTCTTGTATCCAAGTGTTGTCTACATAGTCTGTGTAGAGCTCAAGTTGATGTAGTTTTCTCATAAATGGGAGGAAAAAGACCAAGGTGGTCTATAAATGAAGTTACATAGATAAAAAGGCCCATCGTAGAATATTTTTATGGCTTTATATCTTGTGTGGAAATTCTAAGAAAATTTTCATGACTTTGTGATTTTTTAGGATTTTCTAGATCTTTACAAATGTTTAGGGGTTTTGAAACTGTTATAAATATTTTTGGAATTTTATAGGCATCTTAACTTAATAAAGAATGATGAGACACAGAATGGTCCAACTCACAAAACAATGAGAGCATCGTTTAGGTTACTCGTAAAATGGCAAGAGCGTTCAAACTTAAATTTTTCACAAAATGATGAGAGCGTGGTGAAACGGATGACTGAGCTAATATCAACATGAATCAATCACTACCTATATAGTCCCATAGGACCTCAAGTCATTTTAGTTATGCCTACGTAAAATACATCCAATTAATTACCAACAAATTTAGGTAAAGGCAAATGGCAAGGAAAAATGATAATAGTAATGGTAAGGTGATGCGATAATGCATGGTGAAGGTGTTATCCATAATTTGCCCATAGGTAGTTATAATTTGGAAATGATGACAAAGGGTTAGTGGTACTAATTTGTGCATAGTAAATTATAATTATTATCATAAGGTGGGAATGCAATAATAAATAAAGTATGTAACTGCCATGACCACTGTCATATTTCTTTTATATACTACCATTTGAACATGTAATTCTAAACCAACTACTATAACTAAATCTGTAATGAACCAATGAACATGCCTTAAGTACAAATAAATCAAAACCAAGGCCAAACATGACAGGTGAGGTTAGGTAAAAATAATTAGTTGGCAAAGGGTTAATATGGTAGAACGGTAAGGGGTATAGTACAAAAAATAGGTATAGTGTGGCATAACTTAGATGATCATTGTAGATAATAATCTGAATCCCTCAAACATAGAAATGTTTGAGGTGAATTATGTTCATTGGTTCATCAAATTCATCTCTCTCTAGTGTAGAGAGCTTGTATGCTCCAAAATCATAGTTGGCAACAACTACATAGGGCCCTAACCAGTTTGGTTGAAAGTTTCCTTTTTTCTTTATTTCAACATTTACATTCTTCTGATTCTCTTTTAGTACTAAGTCACTAAGCTCAAATTCATGATGCTTAATGTACCTATTGCGTTGGCATTGTAATCAATTATGATAAGCCTAAATATTATTCAAGGTGGCTAAGAGTTTACCATCAAGTAATCCTAGCTCCTACAAGTGAGCTACTCTGTAGTCTTTGTCATCAATGATGTGTTGCAAATGAAATTCATAAAGAATGGAATGCAAATTCAATGGGAAAAATAGCTTTAGTTTCATAAAAAAGTGAATAGGGTGTAAATCCCATTGGAGTACGTAATGTGGTATGGTATGCCCAGAGGGTGTTAAATAGCTACAAGTGCCAATTACAACCAACATCATTGACAATATTCTTTAGAATATTGATAATAGTTTTATTAGAAGCCTCAGTTTGGCCATTGCCTTGTGGATAGTAAGCGGTAGAGAAATGTTGTTTGATGTGGTGTTGAGAACAAAGTGATTTCATATATTTATTCTTGAATGATCTACCATTATCATGAAATACGAAAAGGAATTGCATTATATAGAACACTACACAAGGTGCTTATTTATACATCAACAAGTGAGATTAAATCTCCTAATCTATAGGCGATTAAGTCTCACAATGTAACTAATCACACATAAGAAATATCACACTCAACTAACCTATGATACATGTCAATCAAAGGTGTAACTACACCATGTGACATTGATTACATATAGGCTAGGATAAATTAATTATTCTAACATTCCCCCCCTTAATTGATCATAGACTAAAGAGACGAAGAGAGAATTTCTAAATGCCTCAAACTTATCACATGAAAGTGACTTTGTGAAGACATCAATGGACTAATCCTAAGTGGGTAAATATTGGAGTAGTATGTTGTGCTATTAAACATGTTCACGTATAAAAATGAATTTGAACCTTTATGTGTTTGGTTCTCTCATGAAACACTAGGTTGTGAACAAGATGTAGAACACCCTGATTGTCATAATATAGAATTGTAGGTTGTCCATGAAATTTCAAGTCTTGAAATAGTGAGATATATCCATATCACTTTTTAGACAAATCCTATTGCAATTTAATATTCTACATCTATAAAAGATCTAAAAACACAATTTTGTTTCTTACTTCCCCATGAAATTGGACCAGATCCTAGAAATTACACAAATCTAGAAGTGGATTTCCTATCATCAATAAAAGCTGCATGATCTACATCTATGTATCTTCTTAATAACTTATCATTCTTCTTGTACTCTAGGCCATACTTAACTTTACCTCTAATGTATCTCAATACCCACTTTGTTGCTTTCTAATGTCACCTTTGGTTCCTGCATGAACCAATAAAGATAATTGACAACATAGCTAATATCTAGCCAAGTATATGTCAATTAAATGAGTTTCCCAATCAACTACAAATAGATAGTTACATTTAATTTTGATGATGGTTCTATACGATACAACTTAAGTCTTGTCTTCATAGGTGTTGCAATAGGTTCATAGTCCATCATCCTAAATTTATTGAGCAATGTCTTGGTATACTTCATCTATGAAATAAAAATGTGATGTTCCTTCTCTTACACATTCAAACCAAGATAATAGTGTATCAACTCGAGATCTATCATGTCAAACGATCACTTGAGATCATTCTTAGTTACATCAATCATCTTCATTGTGCTACCAGTGATGACTAGATCATCGACATAAACAATCACTATAACAATCTAGACTATAGGGATTCTGTTACTATTGAGGGATCATATATTTCTTGAATGATGATCATAATTGTCATATTAACCTCTTCTCAATCCATGCTTTGAGTCCTCAATCTTGAAGTGGATATATCTGGTACTCCATTCAAGTTAACATCTTGTATAGTACTTGTATACCATTTGGGCATACATTGAGTTATAGGTGGTGGTGTTCGAGATCCTATTTGACTATCTTATTTTTCACCTTTACTATCTAAAAATATTATAGGACTTTTACCTATATCATTTTCTTGTGTAGAAGGTGGATTGATTTCACTCTTTTCATAAAACACTACATCTCTACTAATTAGTACTTTATTTGTTTCTAGATCAAGGAGCTTGTATGCTTTTGATTTTTGACTATATCCCACAAAAATACATTCCTTTATTTTTTTATCCAACTTCTTTATTTTCTTCTTAGGAACATGAATGTATGCCTTGAAACTAGACACATGAAGATGAGTGACCTTTGGTTTTTTCCCTATCCATGTTTCAAGTGGTGTGATGCCATCAAGATATTTGGTGGGTGACCCGTTTAACAAGCAGATTACAGTGTGACAAGATTCTGCCCAATATGTATTAGGCAATTTTGCATCCTCAACCATGTTGTGAAACATTTCCATAATGACTCTGCTACACCATTCTAAAACTCCATTTTTCTGAGGTGAATATGGAGCTATCAATTACCAACTGGTTTCATTTGCATTGAGATGGGCTGAGCATTATTTAATGGTGTATTCCCCCCATGATCTGAGTGGAGGGTATTGATTTTCCTACCAGTTTAATTTTTAATCATGGCCTTGAATTCTTTGAAGACTTATAAAGCTTGATATTGAGTCTTCAATAAATATACCCAAATTTTTCATGAGTAATCATCAACAAAAATTTGAAAGTATTTGTACTCTCTGAGATTGGGAGTAAAATGTCTGCATAGATCAGTGTGCACCAAGTCTAACTTACCAGGGAATCGATATCTAGTCTTTCCAAAGGGGATTTTTTTTTGTTTCTAGCTAAGTAATTGGTACATATATCATAAGATTGCATGATTTTTGGAAGACCATGAACCATATCATGTTTGCTCAATTCAACCAAATAACCATTACTCAAGTGTCCATATCTTTTGTGCCATAATTGCCAAGTTCTGTATCTTTGACCACAAGTGCTTAATGGTCATTTTGATCAAATTTAACCATGAGGTTGTGGTCAAGTAATTGATTAACATATAACATATTTTCTGTAAGTCCTAGAACATAGAGAACATTTGAAATGTTGTAATTTCTATTTCTAAGTTGAAGTTTGATGTCACCACTACCTTGTATTGTATATGAGGTATCATCTCCAAGTGATACATTACCCTTTGATTTTATTTTTTTCAATGTAGAAAACCATTCTTTTCTCCCTGTCATGTGTTTGGTTGCTCCCAAATCAACATATCAAATTGCACTTGGATGATTGGTAGCCTCATGTGTTTGAGTGGCTAAAATATATTCTTCATTTGAAGAATCAAATTCTTCAACAACATTTCCATGTCATTTAGGCTTGGAATTTTTCTATTTCCACCTATTTTGTTGTTGTGGTTGCTTTTTTTCTATTTGTGGTGAATTGTTGAAAGAGGGCTTCTTGCTTGATGAGCCCTTTTGAAATGTGTTGTACCAACAATGGTTTAAGTCATATCTTTGTCTTCCAAAAATTTGACATGCTCTAAAAGAACATGCTTTATTCCCTTGTTGGTTTTTTTATTATTTTGCTTTGGAGATTGTTTTATACACTTTATGGGTTTCTTTCCCTTTTGATTTTTTGTGAGCGCATGATCCTCATCTGCTTCCTCCAAAATATGCAAAGCTTCCTCTTGTTTTAACAATTTTATCAATTGTTCAAAGGTTGGTTTTTGTCTTGTGACATTCAAAGTGGTCACAAAGATCCTGTATGTGAAGGGTAGTGCTCTAAGGACTATAGGTACCAAAGAATCATTTGTCATTGATTCACCCAAAGATTAAAGTGAACCTTGTAAAGTTGTAACCCTTCTAAGGAATGCTTCTAGTTTTTCATCTGATTTGAGCTCGAGAGTGTGTGATTGGCTCTCAAGATGCAATATTTAATTTTGATTCTTTGCTTCATATACTATTTTAAGCTTATCCAAAACATATTTTATAGTTATAACACTTCAGATATGAGATTGTACCTCATCTAAAACTCCAAACATTATTACCAATTTAGCCTTTTTATTAGCTTTGTCATATTTTCGCTGCTGCTAATCAACATCTATTGCATGTAAGATCCATGTGTCTTCTATAACTGACCAAATATATTCAAACTATAGATGTGTTTAGAATTTTATTTTCCAAATAATGTAGTTGTCACTACTAAGCAATTATGTGTCAGGGAGGATGAAACAAGGTCTAAAAATAGACATCATGTAACACAAGTTGCATATGAAAAGAAGTACAAGTGTGTTTTAAGTGTAAAAAAAATGTGCATAAATTCACACACAATGAAATGCAAGCACACACAAACACACAAAGGATGTTAGACTCCACCAAAAATGCATCCTAGAATGCAATGGAAAACTAAGGAATATGGACGTCAATTTCAACCAAAAATGCATCTAAGGAGTTTACAACTTAATTTTACTATTGCAAGATGATTTGAGGGTGTTGAGAAAATAAAATCCATGCCACCTTTTGTGGTCTTAAAATTACTTAAAAAATAACTTGTCTTGTTAAGCAAAACAAAAGAGCCTCTTGGGCTAGACAATTCATTGTTATAAGTAAAAAATGGCTTTTTGCCTTACAATATTCATAAGATGAGAATTTGAAAAATTAAAATGACTTTTTATTCCTCCTATAAATGGGATAGCCCCCTCCAATTTTAGCCTGATTTTCAATAGAAATTGAAAAAAATGCATTTTTAACAAAATCCATAGGTTTTGTTTACTTAGTGGTTTTAAAGAAACCATGATTCATAAGTAAATATCCATAGCTTAGTTTAAAAACTTTTTACCCACTCTAGGTTGAGCTAGCAGTAACTAGAGGGGAGACAACCATTTTAGGAAAAAACCACAAATGGTTTTGGCAAAAGATAGACCATTTACATGATGAGGAAGAGAAATGTGCAAGCCACAAACTCTTGAGAGAGTCAAGGATGGAGAATGGGCAGAAGCTTCATGGTGATGAGTCCATGGGCTATACTATCATATTAATCATGTATTTCCAAGATCCAAATGTCTAGGATGAGATCAATGTCAATTGAACTGGACTTGATGAAAAACCCCTTGATGTTATACTGCTTACAAACTAAAGTAATAGATTTATTAAAGATGTAATATTGCCTCAGAATAGAACCAAGCTATGGATTGGCACCTTAGACACTCAATAGTTAACTCACTATTAAGATGGTACCAAACACATCTAGCAAAGCCATATATTGTAGGGTCATTGTTGATGGAGCTATTGACTATAGAGGCAATATAGAGGAGATTGATGTGAGATATTGGCTATATGATAACCTAATGGTGGTTAAATAGATTTATGTGAGCTCAATTTGAGTTGAATTGATCTATAGAGGATCGATCTAAAACTAATGAAGGATCATCAAATTTGTATGACATCCTAGAATATATTCAAACAGTCAATGTAGATAGTCAATATGGCAAAAAAGGTCGATCAGGTTGGCAGGGGCATGGATATGATTGGAGCCTATTGAAAAGCAATTCAAAGAACCTGCCTAAACATAGATCTTAGATCGAAAATATGTGTGGTAAACACAAAAATTATAGATCTAACTATTTTCTAGAATCTTGAATATCAAATCCACTTGTGTGAGACATTTGAAAACAATTAAAATTTTAATAATCAAACCCTCATTGCAATGGAAAAATCAAGTGGCATATTTTTTGAAATAGATATGCAAAAAATTTCCAAAAGAGTTGCAAAACAAAAAATAATTTACCTGCATGACAACTTTTTCATTCCATATGAGCATAAACTCATCTCTCAATCTCTACCTTATCTCCACCACTTTAAAACCTCCTTAGGATTACCTACTCTGATACCAAATTAAAGACAAAAAGGAATTACATTATTTAGAGCACTATAATAGATGATTATTTATACATCAACAAGTGAGATTAAATCTCCTAATCTATAGGTGATTAAGCCTCATAATTTAACAAATCACACATAGGGAATATCACACTTAACTAACCTATGCTACATGTCAATCAAAGGTGTAACTACACCATGTGACATTTATTACATATAAGCTAAGATAAATTAATTATTCTAACATATCATATATAATGTTAGAGGGGATGCCATAGCGGCAAATGAGATGGTTGAATATGAACTTGGAGATCTGCTTACTAGTGATGTAAGTGAGGAGAATGGATTTCAACCACTTAGTGAAGTATTTAGTAGTAGTTGGGAATTAGATTGGCAAGATTTAGACCATTGACACACCTCTTTAGATATGCAGCTACATCCACTTCTAGCATTGATCAATAATAACTAATATGCAACAACTTTTTGGCTAAGATTGCCCTACTTGTGTGGGCTCCACACACTCCTTTATGGACTTACCTCAACACTAGTTTGGATTTTGTTGAAGGTAAATAATGAATTATATTTCCATCATAGATTCTAAAATATAAGGTTGGTCCAAATAAGGTATAACAAGAGGGTTTATGGAAAAATGCTTTTTTGTTTTTTACGTGATAAATTGGGAGGTATGGTTTGGTCTTGAAGATAGGCATATATGTCTAAGTACTAAGGAGATGTAAGACCAAAAATATCATAAACCATCTCTATGACTGATTGTTTATGTGCTAGCACAAGAGATATTCAACAAGAAATTGATAATCCTTAGTGTTATCAGTGATCTAGATCATAGAACTAATAGTGGCCATAACATCCATTGTTCTATTATTGGCCCAAGCTATTCTCTCAAATTGGATGTTGGCAATATATTGTTTGAGAGTATCAACCATCTCTTGATAGGGTACTAACTTCTCATCCTTAGTTTAGTACTAGTATGTGTCTTGATTGATGATTAACTAAGAACCACCATACACCAATAAATATTGAATGTTCGATTATACTTCTTGATGAATCCCTATAATGAGTGCTTCAAAATTGACCATGTTATTGGTACAGGGAAATCCAATATGAAAGGACTTGGGAATGAGATCCCCTTGTGGCATAATAAATAATATTCTTGTCCCTAATCCATGAGTAGTGAATTATTTATCAAAGTAAATCTTCCACTGTTTGGCCTCAGGAGGTGCATCTACTTCTTTAACAGTCATAATGGCCTCATATGGAAATCTAACTGTGATAGGTTGAGTATCTTGAAGAGGATCTTTAACAAGCTGATCGGTGAGTACTTGCCCCTTAATGACCTTCTTGTTGGTATATTCAATTTTAAAATCACTCAATAGCATGATCCATTTTGCCATACAACCATATAGATGTGATGTAGAAAGTAGATACTTGAGTGCATCTACTTTGACAATAACAATGGTTTTATTTTTTAACATATAATGATGTAATTTTTGGGCTGAAAACACCATTGATAAACAAGCCTTTTCAATCAGCATATAGTTATGTTTATACATGACCAATGTTCAAATCGAATAATACGTAACACGATCCTTTTCCTATTCATTGTGTTGTGCCAAAAGCTCCCCTAGGGCATTCTCAGTTACTGATAGGTAAAGAAGTAATGGCTTGTTTGGCATTAGTGGTAACAAAATAGGTGGGTTGGCAAGATATTCTTTAAGATAATCCAACGCTTTTTGACACTCTTCATTCCAAGATAATGTAACACCTTTATTCAATAAGTACATAAATAGATGACATTTATCAACTAATTTTGAGATGAAGCATCTAATAGATGGAATATTTCCCTACAAATTGTAGAGCTACTTCAAGGTAGATGGTGGTGGCATTTCTATAATTTCACAGACTTTAGCTAGGTCAATTTCAATTCCCTTACAAGAGATAATGAAACCTAATAATTTATTAGAAGTGACACCAAATACACATTTTTTTAGATTAATCCTGACATTGTACTCATGAAATCTCTTAAAGATTCTTTGTATCATGGTTGAGTGATCAACACAAGTCTTTGATTTTCCCAAGATATCATCGACATAGTCCTAAAAAATGTCATGCATCATGTCATGAAAAATCACTATTATAGCTCTTTGGTATGTGGATATAACATTCTTAAGTCCAAATGGCATCACTTGATAACAAAATATTCCTTAGGGAGTGGTGAACATTATTTTATGCTGGTCTTCTAGTGCGATCCCGATCTGATTATATCCTAAGAAATCATCCATTAGAGAGAGCATTTCATAACTAGTCATTGAATCGACTATCATGTGAATATTAGGTAGAGGAAAGTCATCTTTTGGGAAGGCTTTGTTTATATCTTTAAAATTGGTGTAGATCTTGATACCTTCTAGTTTTTTTCTCATTGACATAATGTTTGAAATCCACTTTGATAAGTCAATTGACCTAATGCATTTCACATTTAGGAGTTATTCCAACTCTTTCTTTACTAATACAATAATACAAGGATGCATCTTATGCAACTTCTATTTAAGAGGCTTGGCATTAGGATGTACAACAAGATGGTGTACAAGCAAGATGGATTCCAACATAACATATTTGAATAGGCCCATGCAAATATGTTAAAAAAATATTATAAAAGGGATATAAAAGATTCACATTCCTCCTCAGTGAGGGATGTGCCTAGTTTAATCCACTTTGGGTCTTTTGGAGTCCCAATATTCACCTCTAAAGTGTCTTTTACAAACAGTGTAGAACCATCATCTATAATAGTTGGCAATACATTAAATTGATTGGCAATAGAAAAGTTATCTAAATGGACTATCTCATCTAATTATCCTAAGCAGGATGAATCAAAATATCCTAATGCTGGTATCAGCCATGGTACAAATACCCCAGGGCACTCTTGAATAATCTATGCAAAAACCTATCACTCCTTAGTACTGATATCTGATCCATAAATAGACTATGGGCTATAAATATCCTATGCTTCATAAGAAGAGGGGTGAACATCTCCATCTAATAGCATCTAAAACTGGTTTTCACCAATAGACTTGCCTTTCTCTTTACTTTTTACTTGGTTAGAAAGTGCCCCAAAGAAGTTTTCACTTTTAAACCTCAATGTTTGATTTTATTTTTGTTTTTGGCTAGGAAAGTTCACCTGCTCTCCCAAGTAGGTAGCATGATTCAATCTAATAACACATCCCTGCTTGTGGAGTCCAATAGGTATGTGGCTCCTCAGTCCCATCAATTTGTATATGGCCTCATCATTTTTCAACTCATCTAATGACATTATTGACTATTGCTGGTTTTAGTCTATCAATTATGGATAGCATAAGGTTAAATGTGAAGGTTGATAAACAGGGCTGATGGTGCAAATGGCATAGGGGTTAAATAAATTTGTATTAGAAAGGTCATCATAGATGCTATAATTAGACCCTACATCATTGCCATCATCGTCATCACTAGTTGTTGGTCTTGGAACATGAATTAGGTATGTAGGGTCACCTCCAGGTGGTTGAAGTTTGATACTATCGGTTCCCTTATACTTAGTCATTGAGACTAGTTTGATCATGCCTTGTTGATGTAACTTGAGGCCTTTGACTTCATAATCTAGATGATCCATAATTCAATTGGGAATATGATACTTTGTGCTTTGGTAACAATCAACCAACTTATCAATGTAGAGCCATGAATCATCTTCTGATAAGGGGTCTTGTTCTAGGTCAGAGTCCGGTTTGAAGACAATGAGATTATTCAGCTGAGATTTTCCTTTGGTTTCCCACTCCATAAGAGTAGTCCTGGCCTTAGGTCTCCCATAAGCTTTAGGAGTTTTAGGAAATTTGGCAATATGAAATTCATTACGAGTGATATATTCTCTAAGATCTTTGTCAGTAACATAGAAGTGGATGGACATTTTTGGTGGAGGCATGGCTGAGGTGGAGTCTAAGTTGTCTAGGTCACTGCAATTAGCTTCTGGGCCTAATTCAATGGATTTTCCCTTTTCAGATTTGTCTCCATCTACTTTGGGTATAATATTCATGCCAAACGGGTTGTTTTATCTCATCTACTTAGCCCCAAGGCATTTACAATACTGATATGGCTGAAGATCAACATGTATAGTCACTTTCATTCCTAAATGTGTAAATTTTATACACTGATGTAATGTAGAAGGTATAGCCTTGATTTCATGGATCTAGGGTTGGCCTAATAACAAGTTATAAGATAGATACAAATCTAAAACATGGCATAGAGTATCATGGGTCAATGGCCCAATGATCACTCACAAGCTAATAGTATTATGTGATTCCCATTCTTTGTTATATATGATTTGATAATGATAGTATCTAGATGTAAGTTGACTATTATATACCCAAGATGTTTGACCAACTTTAGAGACATAATGCTGAGACTTGAACCATTGTCTACATGGACATATTTAACTCTATGGTTTGTTATAATGACTTCAATGTACAATGAGTTATTATGCAGAGGGCGTATAAAAGACATCACTTTGGTCAAAGGTGAGACATTGGCTAGGGACCAAGTGTCCTACTATAGCTTGGAATTTGTCCAGAGTGATATCATCTGGCATAAGGGATTGGTTCAAATACTTATTTAGGATGTCTTTGTTGATAGTAGATGTATGCATCAAATCCATGATAGAGATGTGTACAAGTGTCTTCTTCAGTTGTTCTAAAATATCATAGGCTTTTCCCCTAGTTTTGTCAGTTGGTTTATTTATGATAGGCACATGAGGTTGATTAGGCTCATTTATAGTATTTGGCTGTGGTCTTTTGATAGCGACCCTAGATCGTCGAGTTACAATTACACAATATCAATATGGAATTTGGATTTGGTAGTTGGATAGGTAGGTAATGAGGCTTGGAATGATGATTCTTAGATAGTAAGATGCCTGATTATCAACATGGTCCATAGAAGAATCACCAGCATAAAGAGGTTGGTAGGTATTGCTCGACAAATAGGCATTGTTATGCGAAGGTCTAGGTATGTTTGTAGTTGGTCTAAGGTTGATAGTGATGGTGGAAACATGACCACTTAGATGTGTCCTACAACATTGTTGTAGGTATATGTAATGACACGATGACCTCTTTGGTTAGTTTGATCATTTTGTCCTTTGTTTCAACCATTTTTTTATTGTTGTTGTGGTTGGCATTATTGTTGCTAATTTTATAGTGGAGTTCTATACTGATATTTTTGTTATTGTCGGTACTACTACTGATTGTTATTATTTTTATGTTGTGGAAATGAAGTTTGGTAGATACCTAAGTTAGGATTATTTATAGGAGCATGGGTGTCTCTTTCTTTCTCTCTATTTTCCATCATGTTCTCAATCAAATGTCTAAGTTGAATACACCATCTAATGGAATATCCTCTAACACGATGGTACTCATAAAATTGATGTTTTGTGTACCAATTAGGAAAAGGAATCCCTTCAAAAAATAGCTTCATTATCAACCAACTGATCATATTTGATTGAACCATTATTCAGAACATAAACTCATAGGCTCACCAAGGTCACTAAATTATTGGGCGGCAATGGGTGGTCTTCTCCTCAGAGTAGGGGATTGAAATTGGTTTTGTGGAGGTTTTTCTTGAATGTATGGAGGAAGTGGTTGTTGATTGGGTGGAGGTATATGGACAACTAGTGTTTTCATTACCTGAACATGGAATGATTCCTTAACCCCATTGCCAACAACATTCTTATTGCAGTTGTAAGGTTTAGGTCTGTCATTATTGTTGGCTTGAGGTGGCATTGAATCTAGTATTTGAGATGACTTCTGATTATGGTTCTAGCCTTGATTCTAGTTTTGGTTCTAATTGGAAGAGGATAACTTGATTATGTCTTTGTAAAAAAAGGATTTCTCAATATGTATTCCTTTATTTATAACCTATTTGAATGTATGAGCACATTGTAGCTCGAGATGATAGGATATCTCACTGTGTAATCTCCTAGTAAATATTGTGGCCAACTATTTATGTAATAGATTGTGAGTAAACTGGCTTGCTAGGGCTCTCCCATGTTTCAAGTATGTAATGAATCTCTCTTTATTATTCTCTTTATTTTGGCCTAAATCCACAATAGTAATCTCATGCTTGAGATTATATGAAAAGTGTTGTAAATTTTTTTTCAAGAGATCATCAAAGTCAAGTATAGATTTCTTTAGTAATGTCAATAACCATTCCAATGCTTGTCCAACTAGACTCCTTAGGAAGAGTAGAATCAAGTATATATCACTATAGGCCACTATCTGGCATGCAACCAAGAATTACAAAAATGCTCTTTAGGGTCACCTTTGCCTTTGTATTTGTTGAATTTAAGCAACTCATAACCTAGTGGAAATGGTATTTGCAAATACTCTATGTTGAATTGGTGAGAGAAATCTCATCCGGTTTGAATTTTTTCATTTATTTTCTAACCTGTATTGCTTGAATTGCATCCTTCATCTGTTGCAACTCTTGGGCAAGGAAATTAGAGGGAATGGCCTGTTGTTGTGGATGTTACACAGTCAAAGGTGGATTACTCTAATTGGGATAAGTATATTATGGGATACTAGTTGAATTATCCAGACAACCAGGTACACATTTCCATGCATTAGAATTATACTATGGATAAACTACTCTTGAAACACATTTTGGTTTACTTTGGCTACATAACATTGACTAGTGAATTGTGGCTATTGTACTGACATTTGGATCTACAAAATGTGTTATTATTGTTGTGTTTGGGAGGGAGCTTTATGCCTACTCATTGAACCCTATTATAAATATGGAACATGTTGTTGACTAGATCTCTATTGTTGAAGGTGTTGGTAGTTGGATCCTTGTTGCACATTCGATACCCACTAGGTGAAAGGCAATCGTTACCTAGCAACTAGTGTAGAGATGGATTACAAAGATGGTTAGTTCAAGCATTAGTCATGAAAAACACAAATAATTCATAAATAACTAACAATCTAGGCCAACCTATTCAAATGGGGTGTGCAAATGATAATAAAGAACTCAATGAAAGAAAGGAAACATGCATTATCTTCCAAAGAGATTTGAATCATCCATAATAAACTCCAAGCATATTTCCCCCCTTGATTTGGAGTTCTTGTCTTTGTCAACAATGGATGGTAAGCTCCTCCATCATTTCAAGAACACCATGTATAATCTAGGCTCATGATATGAAATCAATCTATGCCTATCAATGAAACTATCATATTACAAATAAAGCATTTATCAAACTATACAAAGACTTGTGAAAAGAATCTTGTATTATAAGTTTACATGAATTAAGCTTAACAATGTGAGTGAGAGGCCTTCTATTTATAGATTTTTCAAATTGATTAAGATCAACCATGATTATCCATCTCAAAATCAAGATGTGTGTCCATGAATTAATCCAGTTATGTAATTAAAATTCATAAATACTTTCATAATGATTTGAGAGAAAGGGGCATTAAAGAGGCATGGAAAGCCATAATCTTGATATTTATTGCATTTATGGCTTATGGATACCACCCTAAAAATGACCTCCCTTAATGATTTAGTTAATAGGAATCAATTTATAATAAATAAATATTCAATAAATTGTATGAAATTTTTACTTAAGTTCATAATTTGGTTTAATTTGCCTAAGATTAATCAAATTTAGTAAAATTCTTTAGAAATTGGTGCACAATTAATCAAACTGGTCAAAAAGTCATATTACTAGGTCATAATTTGACTCTAGAGGAATTAGAATATGATGTTAGTTGTGTACAAAATGTTATCCTATTTAGGATGTTGTTGACACAAAATAACACATGCACGTGATGTGTGCTTACAAATTAGAAAAAAAAGTGATCTAGAACACCAAAATATGAAATCATCATTTTGAGTCAAAATGATTTAAGAAAAGTTAATAATCACATAAAATGCATTGCCACATTTAGGAATACATTAGCCTAAATCAACACTTGTATATGATAAGCTCAAACCATTTAGTGCATTTAAGTAATTTTTGCCTAAATTAGGCATTTGAGTGCAATTTGAGTAAGATTGACAATTTCAACATGAATGGTGTTAAGAATGGGATGTCTACATTTTTCTCTTGTTTGAGAAGGTGTAGTGAGACATTCAGGTGAAGTAAGATATTTTCAAAGAAAAGATTTTTCAAGAAGAAATTGACCAAAAATGACCCATGATTCCCCCTCAAGAGGACATAATAGGATGAAAGAGAAGGATGGACTCTTGAAAAGAGAAAAAGTGATATTAACCTATGGAACAGATTAAATCTAGATGAGCTAATGCTTATATGCATTGATTACATCAATGATCAAAATATAATTAGAATAAAATGGCCCCAAGGATGGGGGGAATGGGAAGTATACAATCCAAAAAAAGAATCAACACACTTTGAACACACCCAAAGCTAAGGTGCAAGTTGCGTGCTTCAAAATTGATCAATCCCAAGACAAGTTACATACTAAAATATTGCTAGAATTATGAAAAAATTCCACAGATCTTAGAATTAGAATAAAAAGGATAAACATGTCTTCAAAGATAGAAGAAATAATAATGTGCTCCATTAGAGTGAATTTGATCATGTGATAAACAATTTTTCCCCATTGGGGCTGATTTTGATCATTGATAAAGAATGGTTTACCCCTATAGGGCTGATTTGACTCAATGATTGGTCCAAATGTTGTGCCCCTTTAGGGAAAATTGGCAAGCAATAGTTTAAAGATATAAACTATGACATAGATTAAAGATGAGTAGGCATAAATGTAGATGCAATGGTTTAATGATTGAAATAGTCATAAAAAACTAGGCATACAAGGATGCACAAAGTGATGCAAGAGATGAAAAGAAGAATGGAGATGGCTAAGCTAACCTGAGATACATCATGTATCTAAGTGTTGCCTACATAGTCCAAAAGGACCTCAAGCCAATGTAGTTTACCCAGAAGTAGGAGAGAATGGAATGAGGGATGGTGAAAATTGACTAGTTATTCAATTAGACTCATGATGTATGCCAAAAGATGCATGTATAAGCATAGAGTTGGAGTGTTAAACCTATTATCCTAGTTTATACATGGTGATCTTGAGAGTTGTTTATCAGAGCTGTATTGATGTTATTAATTGAGTCCAAAGCATAAAGTGCTTGCTATAGAAAATGAAATTAGGCATCATAAGTATGAATAACTTATAATGACATGGCATTTCAATTACATGAAACTGGTTCAAATGTGCACATTTATAATTAAGGATAACAGTCAATACCAGAGTTACAACTATTTACATTTAAACAAAAATCAAAGGCAAAGAAAAAGAAAACATAAATGAACCCAACTTAAAATTAAGATATGAACAATCAAGATTTAACTAGGAACAAGAATGTTTAAAAACCAAGAAGGAAAAAATTAATAACATGAAATCAAGATTATGAATAATCAAGATCCATGTGGACCATCAAGATGTACTTAGAAAAGGAAACAAAAAAGCAATACCAAATAGTAAATCAAAATACCAAACAAATAAACAACAATCAAATAAACATGCACACAAAATAAAATGTTTTTGAGATTTTAGCATTTTATGAATGTTTTAAAATTTATCAAAGTATCTCAACTTAGTTGAGGATTAAGAGATACAGAATGGTCCAACTCATGAAACAATGAGAGAGTGCCAACTTAAAATTCTCATAATATGGCAAGAGTGTATGAAAATGGGGGACTGAGTTGACCTCAACATGAATCGAGCATAACCTACGTAATCCCATTAAGAATTTAAGTCATAATAATTCCACCTACACAAAAGGTGATGAAAAATTGACCAGGCCACAACAAGTTCACAAATAAAGGTGAATGACAAGGCAAATGATAATTCTGATTTGCCCATAGGTGGTTATAATCAAGGGTATCAAATACAATATTGATTTGCCCATAGGTAGTTATAATCAACAATACCAAATAAGATAATAGATAAAAGATAACTTTCCAGATCAAATGTCACACTACTCCTTAAACTTTCATTTAACATGACACTCTAAACCTGTTAAAACTGGATTAGAATCCCCTCATAAAAAGTGTAAGAACCAAAGAAACCAATATCAAAATGGTATAAAAAAGACAACTAAAAAAAAGCCTTGGTTAATAATAAAGACATGGTATGAATAAAATGATCAAAAGATAATTGGCTATAGTGGCAACAAAGTTGCCCCCAAGTGATGATTGGCTTAGTGTGCTCGCAAAATGGTGAGAGTGTGGCTTAGGTTACTCGTAAAACAATGAGAGCATTCAAAATTATAATGCTCATAAAATGGTGAGAGTGTAAAGAAGATGACCGAGTTTACCTCAATAAAAAATTTAACATTGCCTACATATTCCTAAAAGACCTCAAGTCAATGTAGTTTAAAAAATGCAAAACAAATTTATAATGCTTGAAAAATGGCAACATCATAATGAAGGTGACTGAGCTGACCTTAATATAAATTGAGCATTACCTACATATTTTTTTAGGACCTTAAGTTAATGTAGTTCAAATAAATAATTCAAACTTATAATTCTCACAAAATGGTGAGAGCATAATGAAGGTGATTGAGCTGACCTCAATAAAAATTGAGTGCTACCTATATAGTCCCATGGGACCTCAAGTAAATTTAGTTCAAATAACACAGATAAAATTTATAATGCTCACAAAATGGTGAGAGCGTAATGAAGGTGACTGAGATGACCTCAATAGAAATTGAGCACTACCTACATAGTACCATAGTACCTAAAGTCAATGTAGTTCAAACATAGTGTTTAAAATTATAATTCTTGTAAAATGGTGAGAGTGTAATGAAGGTGATTGAGATGACCTCAATCGAAATTGAGCATTGCCTACATAGTCCTTTAGGACCTCAAGTCAATGTAGTTCAAATAACACATAACAAATTTATTGTGATCTCAAAACAATGAGAGCGTAATGAAGGTGATCGAGCTAACCTCAATAGAAATTGAGTGTTGCCTAGGCAAACCTATTCAAACGGGGTGTGAAAATGACAATAAATAACTCACTGAAAGAAAGGAAACATACATTACCTTCCCAAGAGCTTTCCATCATCCATAAGCAGCTCCAAGCATGTTTTACCCCTTGATTTCGAGTTTTTGTCTTTGTCAACAATGGATGCTAAGCTCCTCTATCATTTCAAGAATACCATGCATAATCTAGGCTCATGATATGAAATCAATCTATGCTTATCAATGAAGTTATCCTATTGCAAATAAATCATTTATCAAACTACATAAATGTAATGAAGGTGATCGAGCTAACCTCAATATAAATTGAGTGTTGCCTAGGCAAACCTATTCAAACGGGGTGTGAAAATGACAATAAATAACTCACTGAAAGAAAGGAAACATACATTACCTTCCCAAGAGCTTTCCATCATCCATAAGCCGCTCCAAGCATGTTTTACCCCTTGATTTTGAGTTTTTGTCTTTGTCAACAATGGATGCTAAGCTCCTCTATCATTTCAAGAATACCATGTATAATCTAGGCTCATGATATGAAATCAATCTATGCTTATCAATGAAGTTATCCTATTGCAAATAAATCATTTATCAAACTACATAAATGACTTGTGAAGAGAATCCTACATTATAAGTTTACATGAATTAAGATTAAAAATGCGAGTGAGAGGCCTCCTATTTATAGATTTTTCAAGTTGATAAGGATCAACCATGACCGTCCATCTCAAGATCAAGATTTGTGTCCATGAATTAACCTAATTATGTAAATAAAATCCATAAATATCCTCATAAATATTTGGGAGGAAGGGGAATTAAGAAGCATGATAAACTATAATCCTAATATTTTTTGCATTTATGGCTTATGGATGCCACTCCAAAAATGACCTCACTTAATGATGTAGTTAATATGAATCAATATCCAATAAAGTAATAGTCAATAACTTACATGGAATTCTTACTTAAGCTCATAATTTGGTTTAATTTGCCTAAGTAAGATTAATCAAATTTAGTGCAATTCTTTGGAAATTAATGCACAATTAGTTAAACTGGTTAGAAAGTCATATTACTAGGTTGTAATTTGACTCAAGAGGAATTAGAAGGTGATGTTAGTTGCATACAGACCATTATCCCATTTAGGATGTTACTGACACAAAATAACATAGGCATGTGACGTGTGCTTACGAATTAGAAGAAAAGAGTGATCTAAAGCACCAAAATGTGAATCGTCACTTTGACTCGAAATGATTTAAGAAAAGTTAGGAATCACATAAAATACATTACCCCATCTAGGGATACATTATCCTAAATCAACATTTGTATACAACAAGCTCGAACTATTTAGCACATTTTAGTGATTTTGGCTTAAATTGTGCATTTGAGTAAGATTTACAATTTTAACACAAATGGTGTTAGGAATTGGATGTCTACATTTTGCCCCTATTTGAGAAGGCATAGAAAGACATTTAGGTGAAGTAACATCTTTTCAAATAAAAGAGTTGTCAAGAAGAAACTAACTAAAAATGACCCATGATTCCCCCTCAAGAGGTCACACTTGGATGAAAGAGAAGGATGAACTCTCAAAAAGAGAGAGAAAGTGATTTTAACCCATGGAATAGATTAAATGTAGACAAGCTAATGCTTGCACACATTTATTCCATCAATGATCAAAATATAATTAGAACAAAATGGGCCCCAAGAATGGGGGGAATGGGAAGGATACAATCTAAAAATAGAAGCAACACACCCAAAACTAGGGTGTAAGATGTGCACTTTGGAATTGATTAATCTTGAGACAAGTTGCACACTAAAATATTAATAGAACAAGGGCAAAACTCCATAGAGCTTGGAATTAGAAGAAAAGGAGAATGTTATCTCCAAAGTGAAGAAATAATAGTGTGCTCCATTAGAGCAAATTTGATCATGTGATAAATAATTTTGCCCTAGTAGGACTGATTTTGATCACTGATAAAGAATGTGTTTCCACTGTAGGGATGATTTGATTCAATGGTTGGTCCAAATGTTATGACCCGTTAGGGAAAACTAGTAAGCAATAGCTCAAGGATATAACTTATGACATAAATTAAATACGAGTGGGCATAAACATAGATGCAATGGTCTAATGACTGAAACACTAATAAAAAACTAGGCATACAAGGATGCACAATGTGATGAAAAGAAAATTGAAGATGACCAAGCTGACATGAGATACGTCATGTATCCAAGCACTACCTACATATTCCAAATGTACCTCAAGCCAATTTAGTTCACCTAAAAGTGGGAGAGAATGGAATAAGGGATGAATAAAACTGACTAGTGTTCAATTAGACTCGTGATATATGGAAATAGATGCACATCTAAGAATGGATTTGGATTATTAAACCTGTTGACGTAGTGGATTGCACTCAGGGCAGGAGGCCGAGCTCCTGCCTTTCCACACACAACAATGGAAACTCCCCTCTCACCTGTGGAATCGGTGAAGCTGGAGGGGAGAGTCTCTAGATGAGGGCTAGCTCCCTCTGATGTATCATTTAGGCCCTGGTTTCTCCTACTGATAACAAACAAAATGTAAAAAGGGGGGGATGAAAAGAGAGAGAGATGCTGAAAACAAAGCCTAAGCCTAAAAAAGAAAAGGCGATACACCAGAAAATGTGATCCACCTAGCCCGAATATACACTTTTCACCAAAAGGAAGCACCTATACACTTCATCTGAAGTGAGAAAACCTTCTGCATCAGTGGGTTAGGGGTCCGTGGAGATACAAGGAGGAAATAACTACTAGAGGCATTTTGGGACACACTGCAGCAGCCTATCCACTTCACCTATACTCCTCTAGGGACACTTCTGATAGACCTGTAAAAGGAAACTCAAAAATGCACCAGACATGCTGAATTCATTCTGCAAAAGCATTTAAGAAAATGACTTAACATAGAATGAAGGCATAGACACATACTAAAGATGCAAAACTTAGAATGGAGGTAAAAATAGCTAAGTCCTGATTCAAGGTAAAAATTCTGGCAGAGCTCTGCCTTACAAGCCCGAAAGATTTTTGGGCAGAGTTTTGCCTTAAGGCTGAGAGCGGATCCCCCTTTCCGAATGAGAAGTTTACAATTTACAGAAAGAGGAAGAGCAACTTGGCACTTCTTGGGAAAGATTTTGGCACTCTTTTTTACAAGTGGCCCATGTGCGTTCTGAATCTTGGGAAGAAGAAACCACTATTACCAATGTCATTCTTCAGAAAAGGCCTATTGGAATCGTGCTTGTACAATCACCAAAATTTACTTTGGCATTCAAACATTAATGCAAGAACATGACCATGCCTCTTTCTTGCAAACAGACTACAGTTTGTCCCCTCATTAATGCCAACTGCAAAAAACAGGGTGCACCGCTCGTCTGACAAATGACTCACCCTCCCTTTGCCACTTGAATGCTTGTCTTTTCTGCTCCTTGTCCTCTTCTTGCTCTATCAACCCTCGGGGTGATCCTCTGGTGGGTCACTGCGTTCCTTGGGCTCCTTTCATGCTTGGCGCTCAAACAGTTCAAAACCAAATGAATATTTCACTGTGTTAAAATTGACATTCATGCAGCCGTCACCCAATGGCTACTTTGTCTGCTTATATTTGACGGCTTTCAGGATGTCACCATCCTCAACAAAATTCATCGGGTCTTTTGTTTTGGGCCTTTTTCCCATGGGTTTTCTGTTTTGGGCTTTTTTCTCACGGATAAAAGGTTCGCGGGAATTGGCTGCATTGACTTTTCTACGAGCTCTTTGACTTTTTCTGCACCTTTGGCCCTTTGAAAATCCTTTCCCTAAATTCCTTCAGGCCTTTTGTCTGAAGGAATTCCTTCAGACAAAAAGTCTGAAGAAATTCAGAGCCTTGAGACTTCTCACATCCCTTAAATCTCTTCGGCTTCCTTTGAAACGTTCTCTGCCCTCTGCAAGGGCTTTTGGATCTTAAACTGCCCTCCGCAAGGGCTTTTGGACCTTGAACTGCCCTTTGACTATAGGGCACATCCTTGAACCAAGCCATTGAACCAACCCATTGAACCAAAATTGGTTCAACGGTTCAACCACTGCGCGTCGATGCCGTTGAACCAAGCCTTTGAATCAATTTGTTGAACCTCCAGCATTGAACTTAAGCATTGAACCAAATGATTGAACCAATTGATTGAACTAGTTCAATGGTTCAATGAAGCACGCTGAGCCTATTGAACTTTGGCATTAAACCATTTGATTGAACTGAAAGCTGCTTTGAACTGATGCCACTTGAACTTAATCATTGAACCTGGCATTAAACCAAACGATTGAACCAAAGTGTTGAACTAGTTCAATGGTTCAACGATGTGTGCCGAGCCCTTTGAACCAAGCCCAATGAACCATCTAATGAACCAAGTGTCTGAACTCATCGATGAACTAAGCGCCGAAGTGTTAAACCAACTGAGATGAACAAAGGCTTGAACCAAAGGCGTTGAACCAATGCGTTAAATCGGTTCAACGGTTTAATGCTTCAAGCGACTGTTGAAACAAGCCCATTGAACTCTTTTGTTTGAACCAAAAGCCAATGAAGCAAGTGATGAACTAGGCTTTGAAATGGAGTGATTGAACTGCCAATTGAACCAAGCATTAAACCAAGGTCGATTGAACCAAGCGATTGAACCAAGCATTAAACCAAGGCCTTGAACTAGGTTCAATGGTTCAACAATGCCAACCTTCTTCATGATTTTTCCTCAAACAAGAGCTCGAAGAAGCCTTGCAAAAAACCCAACACTCTTTGAAACAATCCTTCATTCACCAAAAGATTAACCTGCAGAGTCCATAGAAAAACTTCTCCTACAGAGTCCGTAGAAATGGACTTGCAGAGTCTGTAGAAATTTTTCAGAGTCTGTAGAAATCGCCAAATTCATGCAAAATCAAAAAATGAAAATGGCCTAGAATAGCAGGGGCAGAGGGGGACCGATTTTTGGCCTGTTGGGTGAAAAAATGGTCAACAAATTGGCAACTCCCAGGAGAAGCATGCCTGCTATGCTTAAAGACTAGTTGTCTTGCAGTCCATTGGGCACGGAGTCAAATGTAGCTTTGAAGAAAGTTAGCAACTGCCCCAAGAGATTCGAGAATCAAAACATGAAGCTTTTTACCCCACACATGAAGGGAAACACACAAGGCTAAAAACACTACCTGTGTAAATTGTACTTAGGGAAAATAGGAAAGACAACTGAAAGCAAACTACTATATTCAGCTAACTAGGAATGCTTGCCTCCCTCTTGGATCAAAGGGAAAATTTTTTAAGTCCCCTTCCTTGCAAGAAGACTTATGGTGCCAGGCAAGTAGCTAAATGAAAAGGAGATTTGGTGACCTACTCCTCTTGCCTATCACCTTGCTTGGCTTGTATCCAAGTGGATTAGAATCGAACATGCTTCCGACATATATGTATTCTGCTTGTCCTTGGAAGCTTGTTGAATGCTAGTCCATCAAACTGGTGCTTATCACCAAGAAATCAATGGCTATTGGCTCATCACCATAAGCCCTTTGATCTGTATAGCTCCCTTGCAGTGCATCACGGTCTGACCCATTTCCTTCTGCTTCATTAAAGATCTTATCAGACTCATTCTCTGCTCCCTCTTGGCCTTCTTGAAGAAGGGTGACTGTGGTGATGTCTGAAATAGACTCACAAACTGATTGCTCATCCCACAGAACATCGCCTCTCTATTTAAAGCTCTCTTCTTTAAGGCATTCCTCCAAGAAGATAGACCTCTCCTTTTCCTCCTCAAAGATCAGGATCTCTAGATGTTCAAAGGTATCCTCTTGATCTTCCTCCAACTCAAGCTCCTCAGCGTAGTCATCCTCCTCATCGAAGCAATAAGGAATTTCATCGAACAAGGGGGAAGAGAGCTCACCATGCTTTTGTTCCTCCTCGTATTGCTGGAACATCTGCATATATGCAAGGCCTGCATCTTCTACATTGCTGATGATGTTTTCACAAGAAGCATCAATGATGATTTTGCCTTCATTGTCGCTCATGATAGCCCCTTGGGAAACTACAACTTGGATCTTCTGCTCCTCACTTGCCTCTTGTAGAACAGGTTCCTCCTTGAGAAGGGGTGAAGTGGAAAAATCATGTGGAAGAGGAGGTAGTCCTTGAGCTAGAATCAAATGATTATCCTCTTTCCACTTGGTCAGCACTTCATCTATATTAGGTGTGGCCTGATAGCTCTCTTGGAAGTGTGTATATGGGGTGTGTTCAGACATAGAATGTGCCATTGGGTCTGAACTATCCATCACACATTGGCTGAGGAATCTCTCTTTAGATTCCAACTCTACAATTCTCCTGGCTAGATCTTCTTGGAAAAGCCTTTCTTGGAAGTCACCAGCGTCATCTCGAGTAGGGGCAACATCATCTTCTTCAAGGTTTTGAGAAAAACCTTGCTTCTCCTCCTTGCCCCATGATTCTACTATTTTTCCCCAGTTCAGGATCTCATAATTGGAATTTTGCTCCTATGAACAGGGAACAACTCTATTTTCTCCAATGTCCTAGGGCTCCTCCACAAGGTCTAGAAGTTCTAACTCTCTTTCATGAAGCAGTCTCATCCTAGCCTCTAAATCTTCAATTTTCTTGGCTAGATTATCCTGAAAGAGTCTTTCTTAGAGGTCACCAACATCATCCTCTTCAAGGCTTTAGGCTAGTTCCTGGCATTCCTTCCTCTAACTCGAAATCTACACCTCATGTTGAAAGACTTGGGGAGGTTGAGGAATGCTAAGAAGAGACTGTTGATGCACTAGAAGAGTCTTTAGAAGAGGGATGTGCTAGCTCATGGTATTCCCCCCAATGGAAGATTCAAAATATAAGGAATTGAGAAGATTGATCTCCATGGGGGGTTGATCTGATGCCCTTTGATGTTGGAAAGCCAGGTGCATGGGATTGAGGGCAGATGAATCAAATGAGCTAGAGTGAGCAAGTGCTATTTGATGGAAAGGATTTGGTGCAATAGAGGGGACTTTCTTCAGAATAGGAGGGGGCACATAAGGCTGACTATCTTGAATGAATGGATTCCTCCATTTTTCTACCTCTTCCTCCATGGATTGCAAGGCCTGAGCTTGCCTAAACAAACACTCCTCTTTATACATCAGCTCTTGCTGATATACGTACTGCTCCTCAAGTCTATCAATCTCCATCGTCTGCTTTTCAAACTCTAGGGCTACTTCCCTTATCGTTGAAGGGCAACTAGGAGGGCTGCTTGAGGTGATTACATAAATATCTGGAGCTTGATCATAGTCATATGAAGGAATACAAGGTCCATGATTTTGTATAGAGGGATTATACATACAAAGGTGATTTCTTAATGGCACCAGGCTACTTAACCAACTGATTCAACTCGGTGTCACCATTGGTGTTGATGCAAAAGCCTCCAAAGGCTGGTCGGTTGAAGAACACACCAAAAATTATTTAACTCTTTGGACACAACTTGTCCTAGTTGGTCCCACCAGGCATGCCAAAAATTGTTGACGCAGTGGATTACACTCAGGGCAGGAGGCCGAGCTCCTCCCTTTCCACATGCAACAATGGAAACTCCCCTCTCGCCTGTGGGACCAGTGAAGCTGGAGGGGAGAGTCTCTAGATGAGGGCTAGCTCCCTCTGATGTATCATTTAGGCCCTGGTTTCTCCTACTGCTAACAAACAAAATGTAAAAAGGGGGGATGAAAAGAGAGAGAGATGCTGAAAATAAAGCCTAAGCCTAAAAAAGAAAAGGTGATACACCAAAAAATGTGATCTACCTAGCCCAAATATACACTTTTCACCAAAAGGAAGCACCTATACACTTCATCTGAAGTGAGAAAACCTTCTGCATTAGTGGGTCAGGGGTCCATGGAGATACAGGGAGGAAATAACTACTAGAGGCATTCTGGGACACACTACAGCAACCTATCCACTTCACCTACACTCCTCTAGGGACACTTCTGATAGACCTGTAAAAGGAAACTCAAAAATGCACCAGACATGCTGAATTCATTTTGCAAAAGCATTTAAGAAAATGACTTAACACAGAATGAAGGCATAGACACATACTAAAGATGCAAAACTCAGAATGGAGGTAAAAATAGCTAAGTCCTGATTCAAGGTAAAAATTCTGGCAGAGCTCTGCCTTACAAGCCCGAAAGATTTTTGGGCAGAGTTTTGCCTTAAGGCTGAGAGCGGATCCCCCTTTTCGTATGACAATTTTACAATTTATAGAAAGAGGAAGAGCAACTTGGCGCTTCCTGGGAAAGATTTTGGCGCTCTTTTCTACAAGTGGCCCATGTGCATTCTAAATCTTGGGAAGAGGAAACCATTGTTACTAATGTCATTCTTTAGAAAAGGCCTGCTAGAACCATGCTTGTACAATCACCAAAATTGACTTTGGTGTTCAAACATTAATACAAGAACATGGCCATGCCTCTTTCCTACAAACAGACTACATTTTGTCCCCTCATCAATGCCAACTATAGAAAATAGGCTGCACCATTCATCTGACAAATGACTCACCCTCCCTTTGCCACTTGAATGCTTTGTCTTTTCTACTCCTTGTCCTCTTCCTACTCTTTCAGCCCTCAGGGGCGATCCTCTGGCGGGTCGCTGCATTCCTTGGGCTCCTTTCATGCTTGGCTGTCAAATAGTTCAAAACCAAATGAATATTTCACTATGTTAAAATTGACGTTCATGCAACCGTCACCCAACGGCTAGTTTGTCTGCTTAAATTTGATGGTGTTCAAGACGTCACCGTCCTCGGCAAAAGTCATCGGGTCTTTTGTTTCAGGTCTTTTTCCCGTAGGTTTTCTGTTTTGGGCTTTTTTCCTGTGGACAAAAAGTCTGCGAGAATTGGTCGCTTTGACTTTTCTGCAGGCTCTTTGACTTTTTTTGCACCTTCAGCCCTTTGAAAATCCTTTCCTTGAATTCCTTCAGGCCTTTTGTTTGAAGGAATTCCTTCAGACAAAAAGTCTAAAGAAATTTAGAGCCTTGAGTCTTCTCGCGTCCCTTAAATCTCTTCAACTTCCTTTGAAACATTCTCTGCCCTCTGTAAGGGCTTTTAGATCTTGAACTTCCCTTCGCAAGGGATTTTGGACCTTAAAATTCCCTTCGACTATAGGGCACACCCTTGAACCAAGCTGTTGAACCAACCCATTGAACCAAAATTGGTTCAATGGTTCAATCGGTTCAACCACTGTGCACTGATGCCATTGAACCAAGCCTTTGAAATGATTCGTTGAACCTCTAGCATTAAACTTAAACATTGAACCAAATGATTGAACCAATTTTTTGAACTGATTCAACAGTTTAATGAAGCGCGATGAGCCTGTTGAACTTTGGCATTGAACCATCTGATTGAACTGGAAGCTGCTTTGAACTGATGCTACTTGAACTTAATCGTTGAACCTGGAGTTGAACCAAAGTGTTGAACCATTGAACAAGCCCTTTGAACCAAGCCCGATGAACCGTCCAATGAACCAAGTGTCTGAACTCATTGATGAACTACGCGTCGAAGTGTTGAACCAAGGCTTGAACCAAAGGCGTTGAACCAACGCATTGAACCAGTTCAACGCTTCAATGCTTCAAGTGACTGTTGAAACAAGCCCGTTGAACTCTTTTGTTTGAACCAAAAGCCAATGAAGCAAGCAATGAACTAGGCTTTAAAATGGAGCGATTGAACTGCCGATTGAATCAGGCATTGAACCAAGTGATTGAACCAGGCATTGAACCAAGGCCTTAAACCGGGTTCAATGGTTCAACGATGCCAACCTTCTTCATGATTTTTCCTTAGACAAGAGCCTGAAGAAGCCTTGAAAAAAACCTAGCACTCTCTGAACTGATCCTTCATGCGCCAAAAGACTAACCTATAGAGTCCATAGAAAAACTTCTCCTGTAGAGTGCGTAGAAATCCAAAACCTGCAGAGTCCATAGATTTAGACCTGCAGAGTCCATAGAAATTCTACAGAGTCCATAGAAATCACTAGATTCATGCAAAATTGAAAAATGAAAATGGCCTAGAACAACAGGGGTAGAGGGGGACCAATTTTTGGCCTGTTGGGCAAAAAAATGGTCAATAAAACCTGTTGAGCCTAGTTTATAATTGGTGATCTTGAGAGTTGTTCATCGGAGCTGTATTGACATTGAGACTTGAGTCCAAAGCATAGAGTTCTTGCTATAGTAAAATGAAATTAGGCATCATAAGTATAAGAAACTTATAATGACATGGCATTTCAATTGCATAGAGCTGGTTCAAATGTAAATGTTTATAACTAAGGATAATGATAAGAACTAACAATACTAGAGTTACAACCATTTACATTTAAATAAACAAAATCAAAGACAAAGAAAAAGAAAACATAAATGAACCCAACTCAAAATCAAGATATGAACAATCAAGATTTCAGTAGGAACAAGAATGTTTAAAAAATAAGTAAGAACATCTTACAAACATCCATGTGGACCATCAAGATGTACTTGGAAAAGTAAAAAAAAGAGTCAAGACCAAACAAGAACTCAAAAAAACAAACAAATAGACAACAATCAAATAAACATGCACACAAAACATAATATTTTTAAGTTTTTAGAAGTTTATGAATGTTTTTGGATTTTATAAGTATCTCAATTTGATTGAGGATTAAGAGACACAAAATGATCCAACTCATGAAATGGCAAGAACATGCCAACTTAAAATACTCATAATACGGTGAGAGCGTATGAAAGGGGGATTGAGTTGACCTCAACATGAATTGAGTACAACTTACATAATCTTATTAGGACCTCAAGTCATAGTAATTTTGCCAACATAAAAGGTGATGAAAAACTAACCAGGTCATAACAAGTTCACAAATAAAGTTAAATGACAAGGTAAATGATAAGCACCAACTCAGCAACAATTCATGAGCACCAACCCACAGGAGCACCAACCCCTTTATGTATACCACACACCTATCTCTCAATGTTGCTATCTCAACAAATGATAGATCAATACAACATCTCCTTCCTCTCTCTCACCTTTGCTCTTCTAAGCTAGATATAACAAATACAAATCATATTCATCTCTCACAATTGCTCTTCTAAGCTAGATATTACAATATCAAAATCAACCTCTCACTCTCACATTACAAATGGCTACTCAAGCCCTTATTTATAGCTTTCCTAATGACCTTTGGCCTTCCCCTTTTGTGACCTTTCATTCCTCATGGAAAATGGCACCAATCTTGGTTGACCCTTCATATCCAAGCATTTGAAAAGTCATGTGGTGACCCTTCATGACCAAAAACATATTTTCCACTTTTGTCCTTATCTTTAGTGACTTTTCGTATTCCTTAAAGTGTGCCTTCATGAGAAATTCACCCTTTACTCTTTTGTCTTCACTTGGTGACTCTTGGTATTCCCCAAGATGACTCTTCATGGGAAAATGTGTCCCATCCTTCTTTTGTCTTTATCCCATGACTCTTCGTCTTCTCCATGGGCCCTTATTTTGTCTCATATGCAACCAAAAATATATTCATTAATATTAAATAATTATTAACTCATATTAGCCAAGATAAACAATATTAAATGCAATGGGGCCTTTATCACCAATAATACTAAACCTTTGACATCAATGACAATATTTCTAACAATCTCCCCCCTTGTCATTAATGGCAACCTCAATCCTGAAACTGCCACATCCTGTCACCTGCACATACCGTCATTTGAAAACATACAGTAACTCTCCCTTACTGTAGCAACATGTACATGTTCTTTGTACCTATTTTCTACACCTGTACCTCTACCTTTTATTATCCCCCTTTGACATCAATGGCAAAGGGCCTACCTAGAGCTAACACTTAGCTCCCCCTCACTTGATGATGAACATCAATGGCAGGATGTAAAAGAAATTACTCCCAACTCCTCTCACCGATCTTTGAGAAGATATCTAATTTTACCTGTCCTTTGAGAATCTGCAATCAACTCATTTGAATATTCTCTTCTAACCTCATAACCTTTTGCATGAAAATTTAAGGTGTATCCTTGATCACATATTTGACTTATACTCAATAGATTATGCTTACAAAACATTCTTAGCTTTGGCTCTACTAATATCCAAACTTAAATACCTTTTCTGGCTATCCTAACAGTGGTTTTATCTCTGAATCTTATTGTACCACCATTTATCTTCTTTAGAAAAATGAACTTACTTTTATAACCTATCATATGCCTCGAACATCCACTAACAACGAACCATGGCTGATCTTTATCTCTTACATGCAAAGTTGTTTGCACCAACATAGAATCTTCAAGTTGTTTATTCTGCCATGAACATATCTTGAACCTTCTTCCTGATGAATGGAGCTTGAAACTCTGATCCTCTTTGATTGAATCTGCATGAGTATCATTTTCCTTCTTTCTGAAACTGTTAGCTCTTTTTCAATATTCTAATTTCTTATGACCAAAATCATTTGAAACACTGCATATACAAGAATCATTCTAATAGCCTCAAACCATAATACTGATGCAAAATTTTCTTAAAAATATATTCTCTCAAAAGATATTAATCTGTCAACTCACCTTATTTTCATGCAACATAACCAAGACCCAATAGCATCCACCATGCTTCATTTTTTCTTAAAAATGTCTCCTTGAAGCCTAAAAGAGACACCCCACACCAAAAGGGTCCTAGAAACAAATCTCAAGAGATTCCCACATCTCCTCTGTTTCTTCCTTGATCTTCTTGTGTTTTTCTTTTAGAATCCGTTTAAGCATGTCTAACCTTTTTTACCTACTAACCTTATCATTTATAATGTTTTTCATCTTCTCAACTTTTGCAACTTTCTTATCTTGACAAAGCTCATGCTCAAATGTAACAAGAGATTCTACACAATCCTTCTTATCTGATTCTTTATCTACTATAACAAGTAATTCATTTTCATTTTTGAACTCAACCTAATCAACCTTTACTATTTTAGGTCTCCAAACCTTAATTTGACTCTTCTCATATCTTTTAGGGGCTCTATAACCTTTGACATACTTTGAATATCTCTTTAATTTATTTTGGCATAATCTAGCAATATGTCTAACCTCATGACAACAAAAGCAAACAATATTTCTCATACCTTTTTGTTGAATGTGACTGAGATCTCCCTTTGACTGATTGCTTCTCCTCATACAATATCTTTCCCTATGACCAACATGATGACAAATAAAACAATGGCCATGAAAAGAATTTGAAAACTTGAAAGCATTGGGCTGCCTGATCGACTTCTTTGATTTTCCTTCAAAACCTCCATCCTTTTTTCCTTAGACTAATATTTCATGATCTTTCTCAACCTTGATTATAAACTTCTCATGATTATCTTTTAAACAATCTAACTCAACCTTCAACTGTTTACACTCTTCTTTTTTTGATGTTAAAATTGAAGTTGCAACCTCTAACTGATTTTTAAGATCTTGAATAAATATCTTATTTTCTTTTACTTCTATAGCCAACTTGGAATCCAAGATACATAACTTTTCCTTAAGAGCCTCAACCATAGATTTCAACTCTTGATTCTCCTTCTTTAGCTACTTAGCCATCTATGCTTTTGATCTACCTTCAAGTTTTTAAACCCTTTCTGAAGGAACCTGCTCTGATACCAATTGTTAAGCATGGAATATACTGAGAGGGGGGGTGAATCAGTATATTATATATCTTATAAATCTTTCCTTTAACCAAATTCCACTTAATCAATCATTCAATATATGCAATAAAACTTAAACAATAAACATCCACACAAGATAGAGAGAGACACTAGATATAACGTGGAAACCCAATGTGAGAAAAACCACAGAGAATCAATCTCAAATATATTCGTGAGAACAACCCCATAGGAGCACCATACCCCTTTACCAAGTACAAACCTCAGCTTCAATTCGTGAGCACCAACCCATAGGAGCTTCAAACCCCTTTGCTGAGCACCAACCCAACACTTATTCGTGAGCACCAACCCACATGAGCACCAACTCCTTTGTGTATACCACACACCTATCTCTCAATATTGCTATCTCAACAAATGATAGATCAATACAACATCTCCTTCCTCTCTCTCACCTTTTCTCTTCTAAGCTAGATATAACAAATATAAATCATATTCATCTCTCACAATTGCTCTTCTAAGCTAGATATTATAATATCAAAATCAACCTCTCACTCTCACATTACAAATGGCTACTCAAGCCTTTATTTATAGCTTTCCAAATGACCTTTGGCCTTTACCTTTTGTGACCTTTCATTCCTCATGGAAAATGGCACCAATCTTGGATGACCCTTCATATCCAAGCATTTGAAAAGTCATGTGGTGACCCTTCATGACCAAAAACGTCTTTCCCACTTTTGTCCTTATCTTTGGTGACTTTTCGTATTTCTTAAAGTGTCCCTTCATGAGAAATTCGCCCTTTACTCTTTTGTCTTCACTTGGTGACTCTTGGTATTCCCCAAGATGACTCTTCATGGGAAAATGCGTCCCATCCTTCTTTTGTCTTTATCCCATGACTCTTCGTCTTCTCCATGGGCCCTTATTTTGTCTCATATACAACCAAAAATATATTCGTTAATATTAAATAAATATTAACTCATATTAGCCAAGATAAAAAATATTAAATGCAATGGGGCCTTTATCACCAATAATACTAAACTTTTGACATCAATGACAATTTTTCTAACATAAATAAATGGTATAAGGAAAAGGATCAAAAGACAAGTGGCTATAGTGGCAACAAAGTTTACACCAAGCAATGATTGGCTTAGTTTGCTCATAAAACTATGAGAGCATAGCTCAGGTTATTTTCAAAATGATAAGAGCATTCAAACTTATAATGCCCATAAAATGGAATGAGCATGGTAAAGGTGATCGAACTGACCTCAATAAAAATTGAGCATTGCCTACATAGTCCCAAAGGACCTCAAGTCAATGTAGTTCAAACTATGTGAAACAAATGGAACATAATTGGTATACTATGCCTATAATAAAATGGTCTATAGAGTTGCCCCTAAGAGACAAGGCACAATAATGACAAATGGAAAATGGAAAAATAAAAATGGTTCTACTGCTCATGCTGATATGGTGATGCACATCCTAGTCAACATGTGAGACTACAAAAATGATCAGTTATAAAAATTGTTATCCAACACCCTTTCATAATAGTTTCTTTTGTTGACATGGATATGCATGTCCTAGTCAACACATGAGACAACTATAATAATAAATCATAAAGTTACTATCCAACACCTTGTCGATAAAGCTTCTATGTTAAGAATTTATATTAGATCTGGATCTCAATAATGTGTTTGTGATCTTGATAGTAAATAATGTTAGTTATAAGATAAATGGTATAAATAGGTAATGAAATTATGGATGATAATGGAATGTATAATGAATATGAAACAAATGAATATCAAGACTTTCAAGCACACACAATGTTATTGATTTTGGATTCGACATAATTTTGGTTATGATGGGGCTAAAGACCTCTAAAGATGCTATCAATAGGACCACCAGATTGTTTTATTTTTTGATCCTAAGAGTATATACTATCTAATTATGTTGAAGATGAGAAGTTTTACTGATTTGATCTTGAATAATATCTTCATCAAATAAATTATAACTTTTGTGCTTAGCTATTGGCACCTCAATGAAGTTTTCACCAATGAATTTGTCTTGATTTTCCCATAGTGCCTTCGAGAAGGTTTCATAAAGAGATATTAACATTTGAATTTTATTATCTTGTAGAGCCTTCAAAAAGGTTTCACTAAAAGATGTTGAGTTTGGTATTTGATTATCCCCTAGTGCTTTCAAAAAGGTTTCACTATGAAATTATTCTTTTTTTGAATGAATTTGGTCTTGGTCCCTTGATATTCTGCAAATAGTATGTCACCATAGATGCAATTCAACAAAGTGTGATTTTGTCAGTCCCAATCGATGCTTGTGGGAGGTGGAATGTCAATAAAATGGATATGTTGGGTAGGGGTAATGGAAGGATGAAAGGCAACACAATCCTCATTGAAGATACTAGGAAAACCTGTGTCGATGTTGAAGTAATCATCCTCAAAAATTGTAGAAGGATCACAAATATATTAAAATTTATCTGCAAGGAAATTATAACCAATGTTGTAACATCCATGACTGTAATCTATTTTTGAATTCGAATCTGAATCAAAGGACTCTAAATGCAATACTAAGGTTGATAGTGATTCTACTTCTGATGCTAAATCTAATGTTGGTTCAGAAAGGTAACCTGACTCCAATATTGTTTCTTCATCTAGTGTGGTTGTTTCTATAATGATGTTCTATTAAATGCTTGTTATCAAAAAAGTAAATGCCTGTGATGGCATAATGGGCTCTATAAAAATTGATTCATCTAGGAAGGGTTCAACATAGACTGTATTGTCTAAGTGAAGCCCCTTTAATAGAGGGAACTGCTTGAGGGATGACTCAACAAAATCTTGTCTATCAAAATGAGACTCTTTTATGAGTGGAAAAAGATCAAGAGACAACTTTACAGAGATGGGATTGTCAAGGAGATTAGGCTCTTTAAAAATAGGTGAAAAATGAATAGGTAACTCATCACAGGTTGACTCATCACAAATGGGTGTTTCAATAATAACATCATATTTTTGGTTCATAATTGGTTGCAAAATATCAATTTTGAACACATTTTGGTCCTCATAAGATGAATCTCAAAGAGGTAATGGTTCATATTTTGGCTCGAAGATCGACACAATTTATAATGTGGGGAAGATTTAGCTCAGTGTGATCAACAGTTTGTGATTCAATAATGGGATCTCTAACAAGTTGACTATTGAAGAAGGGATCAACTATGACTAGTTCATCAAATGGGCATTCCTCATCAATAAGTATAATAAATATAGGTTATGGGCCTAAAATGGTAATAACTAGATGCTGTGTAGTTTGGTTGCTTGCACAAACCAAAGGAAGAACTCTTAAAATGGCAACCTTCCCATGTTATGGAGCTTGTTGGCTCACACAAGCTGAAGGAGAATAACCTAAAATGGTAACCTTTGCATGTTTCAGAACTTGATAGCTCACATAAGCTGAAGGGGGATAACCTAGAATGATAACCTTCAAGTGCGATGTGCAAATCGAAGGAGGATATCTTAAAATGGTAACCTTTGAACATGACATGCAAATAGAAGGGGCAAGATAAGGATGATGCATAAAAATTGGCATAGATTAGATTGGTATTAAAAAAATAGGCTCAAAGAAGGTGACTTCCTCAAATAAGATGGAATACTCACATCTGCCATAAAATTATTCTACCTCACAACTAGGGCCACAAGAGATCCCAATACGAGTGTACCCTAGCATCATGTTTAGAAAGATGTTCCCTACATTTGATAAGATTTGGACAATGTTTAAATAAGGTATGTTTATTGATCTTCTCTAAACAAATGACAAAGGTAACCAAAGAGAATGTGTCAAGAAATTACTCAACCTTGGGTGGGGTTGAAATATGTATGAATCAGAAGAGGGTATGATAACTCAAAGACCTAAGTGTAAACTAGTACACCAAATGTAGGTTAAGAGATACATCAATAATGTAAAAAATATAGTTCAACTTCGATGAGTTACTACTAGGAAACTAGAAGAAAGCCCTTCAAATTAGGAAGGTGATAATGCAAACCAAGAAACTCAAGATGTGAAAACATGCAAGAATTTTTAAGTATAAAAATAAAACCAAACGGGAAACACAAAACCACCACATGGTAATAAGAAGGTATTATAAAATGTGTTCTAGAACTTAGAGTGTGAGCGATACACTTGATGATAAGTTCACAATGATTGAATGATAATGAGTATATAAACGACCTTCAATCCAAATGGGAAATTGAACCCAAGCTACTCAAGTCAAGTAAAAACAAGAAATTATACCCAATTAACACATTAACTTAGTAACTTAGAAAGGTGCAATTTTGAATTTGAACTATCAATAGACTTAAATATATTTGGAAAATGGTTTAGACTCAAATGGACAACATAACTACATAATTAGATAAACAAACATAATGTTTAAGATGATAGATTTAAACAAGGCAAAGATGATTTGGATTTGATTAGCATAACACCTCCTTATTTAATAAGTTGTGGACAATGTGCTTGGTTATGACGTGTGTTTACAAACAAGTTTTGACTCAAATTAATGACTGAGTAAGCAAAGACTAAAATACTAAATATAACTAAGTGATCATCCTAAGCCCTAAACTTACAAGGTTGCTTTGTATTGTTGAAATCCGTCTTTATACATGCACTTGGAAGGAATAAAATTATTTATCCAAAATAAAAGCACATTAATTGGTAGGGTATTTTACACCCCCCTTCTCCTAATAAATAATACAATGATATGAACCTTTGGGCACACCTTGCATCAACCATATTCCATGACAAGTGGGGTTATCTAAAACTTACAATTTATGACCATCTAGATGGTCCCAAGTGTGGCTAACACAAGGGAAGCAACACATCAATTGAGTTCATACTGATCAATTTACTATGCAAAGGTCTATTACTTTGCATAGCAATTCCATCCATGGACTGCTTAGTGGAATACCCTTGTTGACCAGACCTAACTCAGGCTTTCATTATGAAAGGAGAGGTTAGCTACTTAGCCCCTGGATCTTGCAGTATGGATACCATGATTTATATACCTCACCATGGAGTGGGGTTAAAACAATGCCAGAAGATGAAGCCCTGAGTCAAAGCTTCCCTAAAAAACTCACGAAGAGGAAATGACCTCCCCTCCATAAGCCAAATGCATAAAAATGAATGATCTAAATGAAAAGGCTTTAGAGGTTATTTTTAGATCACCCAAACCATAGAGGTTTTGGAGAGAGCCTATACACTTCCTTTTCATGCCTTGGACAAAGGCACAATTGTAATGAAAAGGTGATTTTGGTCACCTGAGTTCCCTATAGGGGAGAGCATACATGCATGATTATTTTTTATCAAATAATCTAACAAGCAAGTGATAGATGATTTACATAAAACATCACACTTTTAAAAAGCAATTGAAGTGAATGATCATTTTATTACACCAAATTGAAATGTTAAGTGAAGTTCTTAGCCCCAGTGATAGATGATTTACATAAAACATCACACTTTTAAAAAACAATTGAAGTGAATGCTCATTTTATTACACCAAATTGAAAAGTTAAGTGAAGTTCTTAGCCCCTTGGCCTTAGTTTGCAAAAACATTGAAAAACATTCACAAATAAAATAAACCATCTTAATTCCTTTTAAACACCAAAGGGAAGGTTCAATGTTTAAACATACAAGATCTAGGTTCCTTTTAAACACCAAAGGGAAGGTTATTGATCTAATTTTGCTCAAATTAACAACTTTTCCTCATGGGTCCTAAAAGAAAAATTTGAGAGTCTTGTTTATCTTTGAATCAAAATTTGAAATGAAACAAATAACTTTAGATTTATCGATCTTGGGTTCTCTATTTTTTACACATAAATATCGATGTTGGTCACTATTGACTGATGCCGGTTGCTGCAAGACTGATGCCAGTCAGAGACCTAACCATTGCCGATCAAAATCGATTAATAAAGGTCACTTGTGAACCCTTAGGCATGAAAATAGTTGAAAAAAAACTTGTCAGCACAATGTTAGGATAAAATCTCCAAAAACAAACTTCTGGATGAAGGAAATGTTTAGACCTGAGACTTATAAATCCAATTTTGACAACAAAAAACTTAATTAAAGATCTAAAATGTCAATTGTTAGCCATGTTTTTCTTTGCAAATCAATCGATGCTAGTCACCCAAAACCAATATCAGTCATTGTGTGACCTGTGTATGTACAAAAAATGTTTAAAACATAGGAAAAACAAGATAAAATTTGATGTTAAAGGACTTTTTAATGACTTTAATGGAAATCTAAGATTTTCAAAATATATTCCTTGCTTGAGAGGGATGTGTGGTCCCACTGGGCATGCCAAAATGTAGAGATGGATTAGAAAGATAGTTAGTTAAGGTGTTAGTCATGAAAAACACAAAGAATGCATAAAGAACTAACAACCTAGGCCAAACTATTAAAATGGGGTGTGCAAATTATAATAAATAACTCAATGAAAGAAAAGAAACATACATTACCTTCCCAAGAACTTCGCATCATCCATAGACAACTCCAAGCATGTTTCCCCCCTTGATTTGGAGTTCTTGTCTTTGTCAACAATGGATGCTAAGATCTTCCATCATCTCAATAACACCATGCATAATCTAGGCTCATGATTTGAAATCAATCTATGCCTATCAATGAAGCTATCCTATTGCAAATAAAACATTTATCAAACTACACAAATGACTTGTGGAGAGAATCCTACGTTATAACTTTACATGAATTAAGATTAAAAATGTGAGTGAGAGGCCTCCTATTTATAGATTTTGCAAGTTGATTAGGATCAACCATGACCGTCCACCTAAAGATGAAGATGTGTGACCATGGATTAATCCAATTATGTAAATAAAATTCATAAAAATTCTTTTAAATATTTAGGAGGAAGTGGCATTAAAGAGGCATGGGAAGCCATAATCTTGATATTTTTTGAATTTATGGCTTATGGATGCCACCTCAAAAATGACCTCACTTAATGATGCAGTCTTAAGCTCATAATTTGGTTTAATTTGCCTAAGTAAGATTAATCAAATTAGTGCAATTTTTTAGAAATTGGTGCATACTTAATTAAACTGGTTAGAAAGTCATATTATTGGGTCATAATTTGACTCAAGAGGAATTAGAGGACAATGTTAGTTGTGTATGGACCATTATCCCATTTAAGATGTTGCCAACACAAAATAACATAGGCATGTAATGTGTGCTTACAAATTAGAAGAAAAGAGTGATCTAGAGCACTGAAATGTGAAGTCATCAATTTGACTCGAAATGATTTAAGAAAATTTAAGAATCACATAAAATACATTGCCCTATTTAGGGATACATTTGCTAAAATTGGCACTTGTATATGACAATCTTGAACCATTTAGCACGTTTTAGTGATTTTGGCCTAAATTGTGCATTTGAGTGCAATTTGAGTAATATTGAAAATTTCAACACAAATGGTGTTAGGAATTACATGTCTACACTTAGTACCTAATGTGCATAAGAAACTTGTTATTGGCTAAACACCAATTTTTTTATCGATAATTTTTAAAGAGGTACTTAATGTTGAAGTGAAACTTATTAGAGGTTTGGCAACTATTGGTTTGAAAACTATTGGGGGTTTGACATTTATTGTTTTTGACCAACTAGCACTTTCTAACCAATAGGATTACATTCTTGGCTAGGCAATGTTTGAGATTGATAAGGTAAATTGGTCTGTGCTTTTTGTGGCATAAAATTTGTTATCACCTATTGAGGTGGCATAGTGTTTTGCACTTATTGTTGTGGTAAGTTGGTCTGTTGTTGGCTTGTTCCCTCTGTTGCACATTTGAGGAAGTAGCCGATTGGAGAGTAGAGATCACTTATTGATTTTTTTAAATAAGCATACCTAGTCTTTGCTATTGTAATCCACTCATGGTGTTGTTTGGAGGAATCTATTGTGTATTACTTGGCTGTAAATTAAACCCACTTGTTGACACCAAAATTACATCACACACATGTGCGTAACTCCCTATGTCAAAACCCCCCTTAAGCCCATTTTAATAATACCAATTAATTTCCCTAACCCATACTTTTACCCCTCACACATTTAATTAATTTAAAATACTTAATTAAGTTAATTAAAAACCCATGTTGCCACCTTACTTGGCCACCTCACCCTATGATTAATTCTCCCCTGATGAGTCACCTCAAGACCTGGTCCCCTCATCCTAACTACCCCAGACTTATTCTGACTTCCAAACTAAATTCCTAAACAACTAATTCCTTCTTAACCTCTTATTTTTGCTATTTTATAATGGGTGTCACACTTGGCATGAACAATAAAAGAAAATAGGCCAAAAATAGTAAGGTTTACCTATTTTAGGGCCACCAACATTGGTCAACCCATGGTTGATGTCGATGGGTTCACTGATGTCGGTAATATAAGCCAATCCCAACCTGAAGTTCAAGTTAGAAGAAATTAATAAAATTAATTCTTACGGCATCCAGGCTTTCATCATCATATTTTTGACATCCTGACTTATAATCACCTTACGTAAGTCAATCACAATCAACAATTAAGCTCTTGAGGACCAAAAACACCCGCTTGTTCTCTCTATTAAGGCATTCATGTTTGGACTCCCTACTAAGGACCATCAACCTGAAACTTATCATTAAAAAACCACCAAAGATAAGTACATCAATTATATTGTAGGTCATTTAAACATTTATTCTGCTATTCTTCTTTATATCTACTCTGCATTGCTTTACACACTTCTGACCGTGCCTTGTGAGGGAGGCACAAAGCTTCCTCACTTGTTTCCCCTTAACCTAATAATACCAAACCTCTGACCAGACTTAACCAAGCCATAATCTCCCTCTCATAACTCTCCCAACCTCCCTGAACTGATCCAAACCATTTCCCAAACCCAAGAAAGCCTTTTGCAAGCTCCCAGATAATTATTTCCCCTATCGACCTCAACAACCTAACCAACATCGGTCACCTCACTAATGACCTCAGTAGTATAACTGATATTGGTCACTCCCCTACAGATGTCAGCGATTATGGATTCACTAGCCTCTTCAAAACCTACCTGGATAACTTATAAAACACAAACATAGTACCTCACCTACACCCTATCACTCTTTATTGCATACATGTTATTAATAATAGTAATCTTATCTCTTTTTCACTCTCTTTACTTCTCTTTTAGTTATTTATTATTCTTTTGTCTCTCAAAAGTGGACTGCCATGTCTAGGGAAGTTTCACACTTCCTAGAACAAGCACGTAGCTTGGCAACCCACTCATTTATCTGCTAATAAATATCTTGTGGTAGTGCTTTCTTACTTGCAGTCGTCCTCCCCAACCAAGAAGAGTGCTCATAACATCTAGATACGATGCACAAACCAAATCCGGGTTCATTCCAATCACTTATCCCCATCCTTCTTTCTATTTTTATTCAGACTTAAAATAAACAAAATTTAGAGAAACATTATGGCATGCCTGGTGGGACCTTGGAGTTTTCCTTGAGTTCATTTCTTGTTTTAAACATTCATATAGGTGAATTATAGTAAAAATTTCATTTCTTGCACTTCTTCCTTCTCTTTTCTCTAAAAAATGAAAACTTCAATATCTTATTCTCTATTTAAAAATCATTAAACTATTTTTTTTTTCTTTTCTCCTTGCCTCTGAAAGCAATTTGAAATTTTCTTTTACAAAAAAAAGAGAATCCCTTCTTTACTTCCTCTTGCATGCACATTAGGATAGTGAAATTCATACTCTATTCCTATTTTCTTTCTATTTTTATTCGAATCTAAACATTTCAGATTTGGGTTTAAAACTTATTGCATTTCATAGTTTGCTTATTGCATATTAACTCACCTAGTTAATTACAAGCATTTTGAATAAATTGTAGCACACCTATGTTACACAACCAAATCACATTCACATAAACAAGCATCTAAACTCACCTGAGAAAAGGACCATCAAGATTTCATCACCTGGTGGATCACCTTACCTTACCTCGCTATCCTACTTGGATTTCACCACCAAGGGGAGAACCCACTCCATTCTCTAGCGGAGTATAATCTCGAGATAGAAGGTATATTTTGGCTAAGCAACCTGGCTCGGCTCCAAGTTTGTGAAGTGCAAAGAGAAAGCTCTTATAAGAAGCCATGTACCTAGTCTAACATAGATTTCCTCTTGAACACCAAAACTAACTTGAAACCAACTCTATATTGCTTTCTAGTACCTTCAATAACCAAATTCTCTTCTCACTATCTAATTAAGGCATAAGCCAACACGAGACAAAAAAGTAATCTCTAGGACTTAATAGTTGTTGGCTGAATGTTCTTTTTTTGCTTTTCAATTACCTTTTGTATTTTTGAGTTGGTAAGGATGCTTTTCTATTGATTGATAAAATCAATACTATTTCTAAAACTTAGTTTGTATAACTTGTTATCTCAGGGTTTCTGAGTGTTATTACTTCTTACACAGACCTTTTACATCCACTATTTTAACTAGTTTCAACCTCTAATTTATTACAACATCATATTTTCTATTTCCTAGGATTTCATAGTGACTGACATTAGTTAACCCTATTGGTATTGACAGACTTTACCTACTGACATCGATTATTCCACCAACATCGGTGGACTGTTCCTATCGATATTGGTCACTTCCCTATCGATGTCAGTGACTATGTAATTTCATCTACTCAAAACAACAAAATAAAATAACCCATTTACCTGCACTCAAACCTTGTTTTTTTAATTCTATTTCAAATACAGGGTAGCAAGACTATTTAAACCTCCTCTTGCATGGTATTGACATGAGCTTAATTCAAAATTATTGTCGATAATGCAAGCCAGCAACTACTTCCACCTTTCCCTCTCACTTCTGATTCTATCATGGAGCATACTTTAGATACAGAGCATACTCCCAACCCTAACCAAATTCCCATTGTGGCTGAAGGAGATCAAAATTTTGCTAAATTTTTTGATCGTAATGTGGCTGCCCTTTAACATTACCTTGTTATGAGTTGAACTCGTAATTTTTCAGGTGACCCAATCTTTGGTATGCCAACCTCTTTAATGGAGACAACCTCAATTTTAGTTGCCTTCTTTGGTTTCCCCATGGTTACCCAAACCACCACTTTGATGAGTAACCCAACTATAAATAATGTTCAAAATATAGCATCTCCAACTGCATAATCCCACCTAAACCCTGGTGTAACTTCCCTACTTTCACAACCACAACTAGTTCAGTCAAGTCACACCCCATTCCAAAATTTAGTGGTACCTATTCCATCCACCCTCATGCCTATAATTACTTGAGTTATGACTCACCCTTCATCTAGTATAACCATGCCAATAATCCAACCTACAGTAACAACAACTAACCAAGGCATAGTCTCCAACCCAATGGGACAAGTCCCTTTTCTTTCCACACCTCAGCTTGTGACTCATTATCCTTATGTTAATTTGACACAATCTCAACAAGCTATGTGATACACTCCCTCTGCTTCCTATCATATTCCCTATAACTTAGGAGGTATCCCCCAAACTAATCCCCCTCCAGACCTCATCAAGATGCTAATAGACAAGATGTATAATCAGATATGCAATGAACTAATCCATCCTTCTATGCCTATTCACCCTTATCCAAGTCAATGGGAACTCCCTAAATTTACTCATTTACAAAGCAAAGAGGACCCACAACAACACTTGCAAGCATTTAGACATGCTTGTTATTTAATAGGGCATGATGATGCATTACTACTTCAAACTTTCCCTATGTCTCTTTTAGGTGCTGCCTTGGATTTGTATAGCTCTATACCTTAGCACTCCCTTTTCTCATTTACCCAACTTGCACAAATATTTATAGACCATTTCTCAATTAACATTTCTAAGAAGGTTTCTATAACAGACCTTTATTCTATCAGATAATTTGATGATGAGTCTATTACAGATTTTGTTGCTTATTAGAGAAGTTTGATCAATCAAATCTCCTTATCCTTATCCCAACCTAAGCTTATTGAGATTTTATCAAGGGCATGTGCTAAGAACATCTCGTCCACACTCTGTGTACAAACTTTCTACACATTTGATGAAGCTTTTACAATGGCATGAAAACTTGAGGTTCACGCTATAGATGAAGGCAAAGTCAAGTTGCATAATAAGAATCCCAATACCAAGTCAAATGACTCCTCTTCCTCTAAAACTTTTATCTCTAATGAAAAGGCTAAAGGCTCCGCCAACATGATGGTCGTTAAGTCATCCACTTCCACAACCACAAACCAATCAAAATTTTCAACTTCTCAAAATCTGACCAAGCAATTCCAACAATGGTATGAACAAAGATAATAAAATCCTATTAGGGAATCATATACATCCATCTTGGAGAAAATATTACAACAAGATGTCATAACCCTTCCTTAGATTAAACCTCTTATAAAGTTTGACCCTTCCCATCCTATCCCAACCTAGTACAAAGAAGATAAGTTTTGTGGTTACCATCGAGTTAAAGGCCACAACTCTAATAATTTAAAGACAATCAAGAACATTATTCAAGATATGCTTGATAGAGGTGAGCTCATCTTAGATAATCCTAATGCACCTCCTAATCAAAGTATAGATGTATTTAAATACCCTTTTCCTAACTATTCACCCAATCAAAATATTATCCAGTCCACAACTAACTTAGGTGATCATAATATCCATACGGTTAATATGGTCTTTCCTTTATCTTCAGTTTAACCTGCCCCTCAACAAGAGACATCTATTTCATCGACTCCTCCCCCATATTTAGTGGTATTTATTTTGCCCATTCTTCCTCCTCAAGTAGAAGAGCCTATTTCACCTGTTCCACTCCCTCGATAGGAAGAGACTCCTTTACCACTCCTATCACCTGAGGAACCTATAATGCCAATCTATTTACACCAATATTACCTATACTCTTACCACTTGAAGACCACACCCTACCTGTTCCTCAACCACATGTTGAAGGGAACATCATTCTTGCATTATACCCTCTTGAGAAACCTTCTTCCCCTAATTCTCCTCCACCTATAGACAATAGTACCCCACCCACTTCACCTTTGCACCTAAAAGAGTCCATATCATCTACTCCCATAATAGATGAGAGACCTATTGTGCCTACTCCAATTGCACCACCCTTACCCATTATTTTACCTATGGAGGATCATACTTTACCCATGCCTCTCCCACATGTTGAGGGAGCCATAATACCTATGCTTTACTCTCTTAAAGAACCTACTTCACCTACCTCCTCTCCACCCATGGTAGACCAAGTCTCTTCTCCCATCTCTATCGAAGAGGACCCCGTTGCAGTTCTTTCTTATCTTTGGCTTGAAGTAGCAGAGATCAACAATTTCCCTCTTTCTAAAATACCATGACCTTCTAAAAACATAGTTGTAAGGCTTACGTCAACTTCATCAAAACCCTTCTCACATTTGGTGAAAAGTCTATAATTTATTGACTCCATGAAGCTTGACCATGCGATATTTTGGGAGCAACTTAAAACTCAGTATCCAACACAATAAATGTCAACCTTTACTTCCAACCCCCTTACTACTGTTTACCCCAAGGTCTTTGATAAAGCTAGAACTTCTTCACCAAAATAACTTGAAGTTCAACCGTCTATGTTATAACCCTCATCCTCACAAGAATCTATTACATTAAAGTAGATCAAGCCCTTAGGTGTATGCCTCATTTCTAATTTAATTCATCCACTGGTGAAATTATAGTTAACTCAACCACAAGTTGGAGTTTTTTTACCTAAAATACAAAAAAAAATTAAGCCTCCTAGATCTCGCCGATCCCTTCTTCAACCCTCAAATTTACCATCCATTTTGGGGCCACACCCTTCTACTTTAGTTAGAATATTGTCTAACCAAGCCAAACAAAAAGTTAAGCTACTTCCACACTTGCCTTTGCCATTTGGTAGGCCTCTCACATCCAACACTAGGAAAGTGATAGCAAAACATGTAACTCGACCGTCACCAAACAAGACACCATGTAAAATTGCCTTTTCAACAACAAAATAAAAGGTGTCTACTCCTATTAGCACAACAATCGTGAGCCCACTTTCAGGCTCTTAAAGATTTTTATTATGTTAGTTATTACAATCTTTGGTAATAACTCTTCCTCCCATTAAGCCTTATATTCCTCTTGAAATGAAGCCATCTTGGTATGATGATACACAAGTGTGTTTACATCATCATTCACCTGGACATGATATTGAGAATTGTAAAGCCCTCACAATGGTTATTCAACAACACTTTAATGTTGACACTCTCTACAATGATACTACCATTAATTTTTTTGTTATTTCACCTTTGGTATCCATAGTGCCTCCTATTATTCCACCTAAATTCAAACCTAAAGATGTCATCATAACCCCTTTATCACCTCCTTCACCAAATTTTCAAATCAACATAGTTAATGTGGCCATACAGTCATAAAATCAAAAAGATAAACCTAAGGAAAAGGTCACTACTCTGAGGACCCATCCCTTCACCAAAAACTCTCCCCCTCTTAATCCTAAGATTTCCATTTTGGGTGTTCCTAAAGTAACATCTTTGAACATTATTCAAATCTCAATGGTGAAACAACTTCACCAAACTCCTATAAAAATGTCTTTGTATGAGTTAATCCAAAAATCATCCCAACACTGTCAAGCTTTGATTAGTGATTTACAAGCAATTAAAGTACAATCAGATGATCCCCAACCTCTTGCAACTTTGATCAGTTCCCTTAATTCTATCTCCTTGATTTCTTTCAGTGATTCAGACATTCCACTTCAACACCTTGAAGATCAAGATTCTGCCCTTTTTATTACCACATATATTGATCAAAATCATATCAAGAAAGTTATGATCGATGGGGGAGCTAGTATTAATATTATTTCCACCCATGCATATAAATATCTAGCCATTCTTGATAATTGCATGTCTCAGATTGATGCAGTAATCCATTCCTTTAATGATACTACAATTACTATGGTGGGCACTATTGTCTTACATATTCATGTAGGTCCCCACACAATTCTTGAGCTCTTATATGTTATGGAGGGAGAGTTATAATATAACATACTGCTTAGATGACCTTGGATATGTGTTATGGCATGCGTACCCTCAATTTTTCACCGCTGTGTCAAGTTTGAACATGATGGACAAAGTACATGTTATACCTACTAACCCACCTCCATTTAAAACATGTATTATGACCTATAGTCCCAATGATGTTCTCATCCCATTGAAAACATCATCTTCCTCACATGATGCTTCTAAAGCTTCCACAAGCTCCACTCTTATGGTTACACAGATATCGACAACACAAATTCTTGACAAAGATCCCATGGCAGAGACCTTTCAAAGTTTGTCACTAGATGAATATCATTTGTTGATGCTCGACATATTATATACTCCACAAGAGTATGAAAGGCTTCACATGCACCCGAATTATGATCCCCGTATTGGGATGGTCATCCCTTATGGGCCCTTTAACCTTCAAACCAATTTCACATATGGGGGAATTGATCAAGCTCCCACTATCAACAATCTATCTTCTTTGTCACAACCATTTACATGTGGCTTCTCTTTCCTAAGTAACCCTAGATTCACTCACACCTATCTCTATAGGTGTGCCTAGAAAGGATTTAGTTTAGGTCATTATGAACAAGGTGTCCATATGCCTATTGAATATCCTACTAGCAACACCATTGAAAAGGCCAAAAAGAGGCATGGGGTGGGATATGATGAACCAAATAAACTCACTAAAACCTCCCATGAACCAATTGCCAAATAACCAGTCTCTCCTTCTCCACCTTCTTCTCCACCATCACCTATAGAATCAGAGGTATCTATACGTCCTAATTTTTTTTCAATAAATACCATCCATTTGGGGCCTCTCACCTATCATTAGGGTAAGGAAACAAGGTCCCTTCCCTCTCATTCATCCTGAAATAATTGATGAAGACTCTCCCACTATTAACACTATCCAATGTCAAGATGATGATGCAATTCTCACCTACATGGGTGTAGATGATTCCTATATCCAACGATCACTCCCATCCAAAATGCAAACTATGTTAAATGAATCAACCATTGAAATCAACCTACCTTCTCATGATAACCCTCATGTCCTCAAGGTTGGCCAATATTTAGATTCCTTTGAGTAAGTTGATTATACCACATTTCTTAATGACCATAACAAATTATTTGCTTGGTCTTAAAATGACATGCTCGGTATTGAACCCTCTATCATCACCCATAACATTATCATCAATTGAGATGCTAAACCCATTAAGTAGAAGCTTTGTAAAATGCATCCTCATATTTCTCTCCTTGTCAAAGAAGAGCTCTAATGCCTCCTTTTTGTTAACTTTATCTAACCCATCGACTACCTGTAATGGATTTTCAATATTTTTCCTATCACAAAAGCAACCAAGGGAATCTACATTTGCACTGACTATCATGATTTCAATCTCACCTATCTAAAAGATGATTTCCCATTGCCTAGCATTAACCAACTTGTTGATATAACGGCTAGCCATGAGATGCTATCACTTATGGATGGATTCTCTAGATATAATCAAATCTTGAGCATTCTTTAGGATCAACACAAAATAACCTTTATTACCCCATGAGGGACTTTCTGTTATCAAGTCATGCCTTTTGGCCTGAAGAATGCTAGTGCAACCTACCAATGTGCCATGACCTACATTTTCCATGATCTCCTACACAAAATTATGAAAGATTACGTGGTTGACTTGACAAGTCTAAACTTCATCAAGAACACTTGACAAATCTCAAAACCATATTCACTCATCTCCTCTAATATAATGTTTGACTAAACCTAAAGAATTGTGTCTTTGGTTTTCTTTCCATTAAACTCTTAGGTTTTATCATTTCTCTCCATGGTATCGAGGTTGATATTTCTAAAGTTAGAGCAATCCTTGAGATGCCTCCACCTACTAATATCAAATAACTCTGTAGCCTACAAGGCAAACTTTAATCCATTCACCACTTCATTTCTTAGTTGTCAGATCGCTACCAACCCTTTCACCATTTCCTAAAAAAGGATGTCTCCTTTAATTAGAGTATAGATTTCCAAGAAACCTTTGATGCAATTAAACAATACCTCCTTTCCCCACCAATTCTTATTCCACTTAAGGAAAATTAGCATTTCTACCTATATATTTCCACAATAGACCATTCTCTAGGTACTATGATTGCACATTGAGATGACCAAAATTGAGAGCAGATGGTTTATTACATAAGCCGCACACTTATTGATTATGAGACTCGATATACCCATACTAAAAAACTTTGCCTTACATTGGCCTTTTCTACCTCTAAGATTCACCATTATCTCTTAAATCACAAAACCTATGTGGTCACCTATATTGATCCCCTCAAATACATGCATTCCAAACCATATCACAACCAACGTGTAGCTCGGTGGCTCATGCTTCTTATTGAATTTGACTTTGAGTTCATTCAACAAAAATCTATTAAAGGGAAAATAATCACTGACTAGTTAGCTGCTACCCCTTTACCTAAAAATCAACCTTCAAGCCTTGAATTCCCTAATGAATCTATTACAATTCTCTCCACTGATGACATATCCTATCAAATGATGATGTTCTTTGATGGAACTAAATGCCAACATGGTGGGGGTGTGGGGGTCATTCTTATTCCTCTAGATGATGAGCCTATGCCTTTGTCATTTAAACTAGATTTTGAATGCACTAACAATATAGCCAAATATGAGGCTTTGATTCTAGGACTTCAAATAGCTCTCTTCTTGATTATCAAATCCATAACCATTTTTAGTGATTCTCATCTAGTGGTTAACCAAGTTAATGGTTCATACCTATGCAAAAAATAAATTCTGTAGTGATATAAACATCGTGTAGATACACTCTTGGGATCATTTGACTCTTATATCTTGTAAACTATTCCTCGATCTATAAATAAGTTTGTTAACATGATGGCTTCACTTGCTTTACACATACCCTCTTCATCCTCCTCTTCAAGAATCTATGTCACCATGCATCGCTTAACATTACCCTCCTATGTCTCAGCTAAGATCCTCTTTGTCAAAAATGTAACAACCAACCCACAAGACTTATGGTACAAACAACTCATGGATTATCTTTCCTTCTCTATTACCCCTCCTGATCTTTCTAATAATGGGAAATAGGCCTTCATAAAATGTGTTGCTCATTATACTATACTCAGGGGACTTCTCTACAAGTGAAGTTTTGATGGTCTTCTACTTAGATGCCTAACTAGTACTAAGACTCCCTTTTCTATTAAGGAAGTCCATGATGGGATTTATGGTGGATATTTCAATGGTCATGTAGTTTCCAAATGTATCCTTCAACTTGGCTATTATTGGCCCACACTTCATCAAGATTGTGCTGGTTACGTTTAGTGTTGTATCAAGTGTCAACAAGATGCTAACCTCCTTCAAATTTTGAATCATATATTGCAAGTTGCCAAAGACTTTTGGCCCTTCTCCTAATGGGGCTTAGATATAATCAGAGAGATTAACCCTCATTCATTGCTTCATCATCATTTTATCATTACTGCCACTGAATAATTCACCAAGTGGGTTGAGGCCATCCCTCTCATCTCCACTAAAGCTGACAAAATTGTTGACTTCATTAACCATAACATCATCTATCATTTTGGTGTTCCTCATAAGATTATAATAGATAATGGCAATTCTTTCAAAAACAAGACTATGTAAAGTCTTTGTGATGTATTTAGAATCAAATTAAACTTCTCATCACCATATTATCCCAAAGCTAATGGACAAGCAAAAGATTCTAAAAAAACATTGACCAAAATTCTCATGAAGGTAGTCAACAATACGGGCAAGGATTGGCACAGACATATTCATTTTACTTTATGGGCTTACTGCAATAACATTTGAACCCTTACAGGTGCTACACCTTTTTCATTAGTATATGGGACAAAGGCTATTTTGCCTCTTGAGGTCTAGATTCCTTCTCTTCATATTTCTCAACATGACATACTTACTAATGATGACTTTCACCAAGAACGTTTGGCCCAACTTGAATTGCTTGATGAGCACCATCTCATATCCCTCAATTATCTCTAAATCTATCAAGAGCATATCAAACGTGCTTATAACAAAAACCTCAAAGAGTGAGATTTTAATATAGGAGATCTTGTCTTAAAATAAAATCAACATGTGACGAACATGGAGGGAAGAAAATGAGGTAAGTTTTCTCCTAATTGGCTTGGACCTTATATCATAACTCATAAGTATGGCTCAGGGACTTATCATTTGTCTTCTCTTGAAGGAAGGCTAAAACCTGAGCCTTTAAATGCCTTACACCTATGACCATTCTTTTGTCAAACAAGCATCACTTTACTTCATGTTTAACTTGAGCTCATCCTTTGAGCATTCCTATTACATTCATTTCCCTTCCTCTTCACCCTTATTCCTATACACTTAGTTAACTTACACAGTGGTATGATTTTGTCCTCACAGTGAAAAAATCCTAGGCCTGTATAATCTTGTCCATGACTAAAAGCAAGAAAAAAAAGAAAAAAATGGGATATTTGAAAAAGTTATAAAATTATAGGTCATGCTTTTCAACGTAGATTGCTCCCTTGAAAGACAGTTGTGTAACTTCCCTTTACTACTATCAATAGACTACTCCCTTGAAGGATAACTATTTAAAATTAAAAACAAATGCTTAGACCACTCCTTTGAAGGATGGCTAAGTCAAGATTTGTTTTCAAAGGGAAAAATAAATGCAAAGGGGTCCTCATAGCTTTACACGACCTTACCCCATATAAAATCCCATTGTAAGCTTCCTGCATTGATTAGCTTACACACAAAAAAAAAAAAAAGAGAGATTTAAGTCATGGACTTGCCTATATTAGCTCTCAGGTCACCCACAAAAGGGACATATCATTTCTACTTGGTATGTTATGCTACCTAAACCTTTTTTTCCCTTATTTTACCCTTTTTCCCTTCATACTCTTTCAAGGGACTATGAATCTCACTTAACATAAGGTAAACACGACGCTTCTCTAACAAACACAATGGTTCAAATATACAAGGCATGAAAGAGGCTCATTTTCTTGAGCCTATTTATGTTCTAAATTATGATCTTTACCAATACACGAGCATTTTGCCTCTTTATTTTCCCATCCACATCACATGTTGATATCTCTATTTGAGATGAAGAAACAATGTCATACCAACACTAACATAAATAGTCTATTTATTTTACGTATATACCATCATAAATATGGAAAAAATATAAAATAAACTAACATAACTAGTCTATTTATTTTATGCATACACCATCACAAATATGGAAAAATGCTTAAATAAACTAATATAACCAATCTATTCATTTTAAGCATACACCATCACAAATATGGAAAAATGCTAAGATGAAACTAACCAATCAACTATGTATATACCATCACATAAATGGGAAAGGCTAGTCTAACTCAAATAACATGATCAACATTAACATCCAAATTAACATAGTATATCATAATCATCATCCATATCATCATAATCACAAGAAACACATCTCAAATAAACACATGGCAAAAAAAATGAACATCTCATATATATAATATGTGATCAAAGTACATGTTCATCATCTACATCATCATAACATCATATCTCTCTTTCAAAATGTACATCTCGCATCTTTGCATTGTAGATCGGTATACATGTGACATATATAATCAAAACTAGCAACCTCTGACACTCAAGGTCCTCAAGGCTCTCCATGTGGTCGTGAGGAAGTAGTGTCATCACCACTCTCTACTCATCTACATCTGTGTGAGATATAAGCCATTGCACATGACATTGACCTCTCCTGCTCTCTAAACTCTGAATATCTCTATATCTATGAGAACTCAATAATCTCCCTCTCATAGTAGGCAATTTCATCTAGGGAATTTGAATATCTCACCATAGATACAGTCTATGAAGGACCCATTGTACCTGATGATGGCCTAGCATGTACTAGTCCCTATGGTGGTGGAAGAAGAATAGCCTAGCCTTTTACTCTCAGACTATCTTTCTCTATTGTCACTATAGTCACTTGACCCTATAAAATAATCACCTAGCCCTGTAGTGCTGCAACCTGACCCTATAAAGCCCTAATCTGAGCCTACAACATCACCTCCTACCCTTGTAAGGCTAAAACCTATGCCTGGGCTATCTTTTGAGCCTATAGCACTACATCCCTCTCTCTAACTAACCCCTATAAATCTTACAGTGGCCTCTTGACCTCCATCACCAGATTTAACCCAACCCACCAAGATGTATAGGTCGCTATACACCCTGAGTCCCCAACACCTGGCCTTACTATATCTCCTCAAAATCTAGCCTATCTATCTCCTAGGGCAATGGAGGGGTGCCTCTATGTCATCTCTCTTGTATCAAGGGAAGGTAGGTGAAATATCTTGCAGTAGCCCAAACTACCTCTTCACCAACCCATCTCCCCTTAACCCATAGTGAACTTTATAACCCAACAAGCTACTCTACCTACCCTCTAAAAATTAGGTATGTCAAATATGGTCTCCATAAAATATCTACAAGGATCAAGCCCTTGATCATGCACCTATAGAATGCAATGTCTTGCACCATGCTATCCATTCAGTTCTGTGCCATCCCCTTTCTCCACCATCTAAAACCAACCTTGAAGCTGGCCAAGATAATGGTAGGTACCCCCAATGATCATGTCACCACGATGTGATCATACGCCCAACAGTGTTGTAGATGACTGACACATAAACTATATCAACATCATAGCCTCAAACCCCATAGCTCTCTATATAACTATGCCAAAAATACTAGATCCCAAGCAAAAATGGTCCACTACTCAACCATCTATGTAAGCACACTTGTCAAAGCAATAAAAAATCTCCCTCCATCTGTGTCTAGTAATGCATATACCATGATCTTGATCATCATTAGGATGCTCAGATGATGTTGCTTCTGATCAGCCATATACAGTCGCTCATATGCAAAACTCATAGAGTGGTAAGTCACCTCATTGACATGCTCTCCATATAAAGTGATAATGTGTATATCATGCTCCTCTCTCGAGCATGCAAAGAGCTCCTCACCCTGGAGTGGTTGCCATAGAATCTTATACACATCCTCCTACATCACTATCATCTCTCTGGTTGACAAATGGAAAGTGTTGGTGGTATGATTGCATCTCTCAATCAATGCTATCATCAGAGACACATCTTGCATGACTCGATAGTACCATTACACTCCTAATCCCTCAACTACTATATGCTCCCACTCATCTGGAGTGACATCCCTCCTCATACGTGTCAATAACCTCAACAAATGATCTCATAGAGTTGACTCTATCCTCACCTACATCCATACACACAAACAACTTAGGTCACATACCTTTTAATCCACTCTATCACTGCCTTTTTTCCTTCCCATTGGGAGAACTACATTGGTCTGAGACCCTAAATCAGGCTATGTAGGTAGCACTCAAATGAAATGGGGTCCTCTAGGGTTAGCTCAGACATATACCTACCTCATTAACTACCCTAGGATCCACTACCTCTTTCTCTCTACCCTAGGCTTCACTGCCTCTTTTTCTCTACCCTAGGCTTAACTTCCTCTCTCTCTACCCTAGGCCTACCTACCTATCCCAACTCTAGGCCTCACAACCTATATTCTTGACTCTTGACACTATGACCTATCTTTTAAGCCTTAGACCTCTCTGCCTATTTCAACTTACCCTTTTCCCTAAACACACATTTTTTAGATATTTTTCCTAGGTTTTAGGAGAACTACATGGGCCTGAGGCCTTAAAATGGGCTATGTAGGTAACACTCAGATGACACGGGTTCTTCTAAGGCTAGCTCAACCATTAAGCTAGTTGACTACTTCCACTGGAGATCCAAAACTCACCCTTTATCCTATTTTTTTACTTTTTAGTAGTCACTGATGTCGACATTAATGTTGATGTTGATTCCTTATTAGCTTATGTAATGGTTGACATTAGCAAGAAACTATTGACTTCAGTGTTATGTCAGTCGATGTTGATTAACCTCATCGATGTTAGTGACTGGTTTGGCCTCAGGGTTGAACAACCCAAATATAACCTTACTCATTTCCCCTAAAAATCTACCCACAAAACCCCCTAACTAATACTACACCTACCCTAACCTATTTTCTACCCCTCCACTATTATTTTCTACACCCCCACCTCTCATTTAACCTAAAAATTGTAAATACCAAATCAAACTAGTGTAGGCTTTTACCTCATCTCTCCATCTCCTCCTAGCTGGCATTGTTGGCTCCTGTGGTTGTGCACCTCTCACTGGGTCCCCTCTTTGAGCTACCATCTCAAATCACTCTCAAGCTCTATTTCTTCTCACCAATCACCAAGTTGCAAATGAGTTTGGTCGGCCACTAAACCCCTTTTTTGTCAAGTTTGGTCGGTCACTGATGTCAACATTTTGAACCTAACCTGCTGATGTCAGTGTTTATACCTATCAACATCAACAACATTGCCCTAGGTTTTTTGACATCGACACTTTCTATTACTGATATCAAAAAATTTAACTGACATCAGCACCATTCTAATACTATTTTCCCCAACACAAAACCCCCAACTTTTCAAACCTTACCCATACACTAGGGTAACTGGAGATCACATATATCAATTATAAAATGACATTGAAGATCACTCAAATATTCACCCACAATGAATTTGCTTAGAGATCAAGAATATTTCCTCACTCATTGACCCTTTTACACCAACCTTGCATTGCTTGTCCTCATCGCTTATGCTATTTTGCTATAGTTGGCTATTATGCACATGTAGGTATATTAGGTGTTTTTAGATGGAAACCAAGCCCATCCTATCACCTTTAACCCTTTTATGTTTCTCAGGGGCACTTCCTATCTTAGATACATGGGACACATTGACCGTTGGATCTACAACTTTGATTGTTTTGATCTATCATCTATCACTTACAAGCTATGCTTTGGTTACTTATATCTAAGTCCTCCTTAACCTTGCCTATTCTTGACTTTGATGACTATAGTTCATGTGGTATACGCATACAAAGTGATGCTCAATTCTCCACCATTCACACAATTACCTTTTTATCAAATTGGTACCTGATTTCAGTTTCTCCTCCATCGATTCCCATTTTGAGGGGGGATACTGATACCTCATCTAATACTTGGAGCATTTAACTCCTATTTTTGTCTTGCAACATGTCAGTATAAATTACAAGATAAAAAAGGGAAAATGTAAACACCAAAATTACATCACACACACGTGCGTAACTCTTTATGTTGAAACCCCCCTTAAGCCCATTTTAATAATAATAATAATAAATCTCCCTAGCCCATACTTTTACCCCTCACACATTTAATTAATTTAAAATACTTAATTAAGTTAATTAAAAACCCCTATTACCACCTTACCTGGTCACCTCACCCTATGACTAATTCTCACTTGATGAGTCACCTCAAGACTTGGTCCCCTCATCCTAACTACCCAAGACTTATTCCCACTTCCAAACTAAATTCTTAAACAACTACTTCCTTTTTAACCTCTTATTTTTTCTATTTTATAACAGGTGTCACACTTGGCATGAATAATTTAAAAAATAGGCCAAAAATAGTAAGGTTTACCTATTCTAGGGCTGTCGACATCTGTCAACCCATAAATGATGTCGGTGGGGTCACTGATATTGACAATATAAGCCAAGCCCCAACCTAAAGTTTAGGTCAGCAAAAATTAAGAAAATTGACTCTTATGACATCCAAGCTCTCATCATTTTATTTTTAACATCTTGGATTACAATCACCTTGCGTAAGTCAATCACAATCAACAACTAAGATCTTGAGGACCAATAATACCCACTTGTTCTCTCTGTTCAGGCATTCAAGTTTAGACTCCCTACTAAGGACCATCAACTTGACACTTATCATTCAATGACCACCAAAGCTAAGTACATCACTTATACTGTAGGTCATTTAAACATTTATTCTACTATTCTTCTTTATATCTACTCTGCATTTCTTTACACACTTCTGACCATGCCCTATGAGGGAGACACAAAGCTTCCTCACTTGTTTCCCCTTAACTTGACAATACCAAACCTTTGACCAGACTTAACCAAGCTATAATCTCCCTCTCATAACTCTCCAAACCTCCCTGACCTGATCCAAACCATTTCCCAAACTTGGGAAAGCCTTCTGCAAGCTCCCAGATAATTATTTCCCCTACCTACCTTGATAGCCTAATCAACATCAATCACCTCACAACTAACCTTGATAGTATAATTGATATTAGTCACTCCCTTACTGATGTTGGTGACTGTGGATTCACGAGCCTCTTTAAAACCTACCTAGACAACTTCTAAAACACAAACATAGTACCTCACCTGCACCATGTCACTCTCTGCTGCATACAGGTTGTTAATAATGGTAATCTTATCTCTTTTTGACTCTCTCTTTACTTCTCTTTCAGTTATTTATTATTCTTTTATATCTCAAAAGTGGACTGTCATCTCTAGGGAAGTTTCACACTTACTAGAACAAGCCCGTACCTTGGCAACCCACTCATTTATCTACTAACAAACATCTTGTGGTAGTGCTTTCTTACTTGCAGGTAGTCCTCCCCAGCCAAAGAGGAGTGCTCACAATGTCTAGATTCAATGCACAAACGAAATTCAAGTTCATTCTAATCACTTATCCCCATCCTTCTTTCTATTCTCTTTTAGACTTAAAATAGACAAAATTTAGAGAAACACCACTTTAGTTTAAATAGGAATGCACTAGCATGCTATTCACAACATTATAAGTGTGGTATTTTGTTTGATAAACATTATCTTCCATCAAAATATGGACTTTATACATATCACCAACCAATGTGATTTAGCTAAAGGGTCCTATGTTTTGGCTTGTGTAGCTTGAGGTGTTTATTTATTATCCTGTCAATGGAGCTATCTAAATAAGTAGCATACTAGAAACAACCCTTGCATTGAGATTACCAACAAGGTTAAGATATTTTTGGTACGCTTGATGTACCTATTTAATTTTTTCTTCCATAATACCTTTCCCTTTTGTAGGTATATTTTGGTCTTATTCTTGCATTTGGACTAGAGCTTGACTATAACTAGTTGATGCATGTTTGAATGGTTAAATTTGAGGCAAATTACTAGGAGTTCTAATCAAAATACTTAGAATTTTGTATGATAATTTTGGTGGAAACATGGCCCCTACTTTGATAGCTCCAACAAGCACTTCATCTTTGTTTTCTAAAAAATGATGTTCAAATAAGTAAAATCATAGCTTGTTTGTGTTGGTGTCATAACATAGTAGGGCTCTTGTTATTGATTTTGTTCAATGTTAGGCATCATTTGAGTAAGGTATTATGCAATTTGCTTTGATTATTCACTAGATAAGGAGGCACATTTACTAAATATTATGTTAAAGGGTCATGCCTTTGTTTAACATATGGGATGTTATAAGGTGGATAAGGATTTATCTCATAAGCTACACCATTATACAACTCTTGAACAAAAAGGTCATTGGTCACAAAATTTGTTGGTAATATGATTGCCATTGATGTCAAAAGGGATATTATTGGCATTATGGATGTTATTGATGTTCATAGATGAGTATGGTAATTTTAAGATATGCAATAGATCCTATCAGAGGTCAAATATGATTGGAGTTCTTGTGTGCATGAGTGGAATTCATCCAGTTCTTCATTATGTTCATCTAGACATTTTAGGTCTATGATAGGAAAATCTGAGAATGCAGTTTATTGATGTCACCATTGCCACATGTGGATGAGTCTAGGGGAGTTGGTCATATGGTTATGATCACATTAGTCCCTAGTTATTGTTGACCAAATTTTGGCCCTTCAGGCCAAAATTGGGCACCCTTTTTTTCGAAAAAACATCTGAGTCTATACCTTTGTCCAAGTCCAGTATGCAAGTTTCATTTGGAAGAAGTGTTCTTATACAAAGCCCAAAGCCTTTTAGATAAAAAAACCCAAGTGTTTTCCTTTTGAAAGCTTTATTCTTTAGTCTTTTGGTTGAGTCCTTTGCAATGAATTCATTTGGCTTTTTATTTTAAGCCTTTGTTGAATTCTTTTAGACTTTTTGTCAGAGGATTTTTTCCTTAAGTGTATTTCTTTCAAACTTTTCAGTCAGTGAAATTCTTTCAAAAAAATTGCCTAAGGTAACTTTTTCGAAGGGTATGTTCAACTTTCCCAAAGGGTATCTTTCTCACAAGACATGGTCCACTTCACTTTCCCGAAAGGTACTTTGCAAAGTCTCTGAAGGGTACTTTAATTTTTTTAAAGGATACTTTATTTGGAAAGTGGACACTTGTATTTATTCCGAAGGACACTTGCCTTTCTGAAGGGATCTTTTCAAAAAATCTGAAAGAAAGAATTATTTCAGACATTTTGTCTGAAACAACTTTTTTGAAGGTTCATAATAGTTTTTACAAAGGGCAACTCAAAAGAAAATGGCATCTTCAATCTTCTGAAAGGTCACTTACAACTTTTCTGAAGGACTTTTTCAGGTTAAGTGGACACTTTCAACTTTCTCAAAAGGATGTTTTCAAAAGTTTGAAAGATTATTTTTGTAGGAAGGTGGACCATTTGAAAAATCTGAAGGGTATTTTCCTTTTGGAAGAGACACTCAAAAATCTGAAGTCAAAGGCTATGTTTCCTTTCAAAAAGGGTATTTTTCATTTCTCCGAAGGGTCATTTTAAAGAATCAAAAAGGGCCAAACAAAAAGCCCAAATAAATTCTATCAAAAAACTTAAAAAGGTGCCAAGGACTAATTTTTTCAGACTTTTTGTCTATGGAAATTGTTTGAGGCATAAAGGACCAAGCGAAAATTTGAATAAACAGAACAAAAGACCTAAATAAATTCTTTTGGGAAAGTGACGAGATAAGAAGTCCAAGGAAATAAAAGTCTAAAGAAATACTTGAAAGGTGATAGCCTGTAGAACATCAATTTTAGACTTCAAAAACTAGTCATTGGAGTTTAAAAGGAAAGGGTCAATGGGAACCTGAAAGCAAAGATAAGAGGTAACAAGTGGAAATATTAACTAAGGCATTTTGTTTTAGTTTTAACTTATTTAACTATAGCTGATTTAATTGTAACTGAGGCGTTGGTTTAGTTATAACTCATTATAATTGATCTATTTGGTGACATGGCATAGCTTGTTGACTTCTCTCCCATGCAAATGCAACTGATCCTTTCAAGATGATACATGTCTCAGTGGCCCTTGGACTTCCTTTGATTACTCTATCTCTCAAGGCTATATATATGCGTCCTCTTGGCTCATTTTGGCATCCTCTACTAATTATTGGGGAAACTCTGGCCAAATTTGTACTCAAAGAACTCTTGAAGAGATATACAAGTGTGATTACCTCTCATATATTGTAATATTGAGTAATGATTGAATCATTATTGGTCTAGTCTAGTGAAAGATTGTCTTTTCTAACTTGTACTCTTGATGGTCTACCAATTTGCAAAAAAGAAATTGTTGCAAGTCTTTGCTAGTATTCTTTTCTAAGTGTAGAGATATATTAGAAGTGATTTATGACTGTATCTTTCTTTAGATCATTCATTCCATTTTAAGAATCATATACCTTCTCGAATCTAGCATATGAAATATTGATGTAGCAATGGTTCCTGAGTTATGAGTTCTATGCAAGACAACACCTTGTTTTATCTTTAAAGTAGTGGTTTCAGTTAATTGGGAGGATATCAAATATTGGTGAATCACCATTTATTTTCTTAGTTATTTTCCTAAACTCTTTTCATACATAATTGATAGATTAGAGAGAGATTTATAGGTGCATCAAGGGGAGCTAACCCCTAATCTAGAGATTCATCTCAACAAAATTATCACCCACAGCAAGAGAGATGATTCCATTTTTTTGCATGGATGAGGAGAGCTGAGCATCTCCTCAAGGGTGCAAATCTAAGCATCAACAGTTTTTAGCATGCTCGATGGGACCTCTTAGTCCTAGAAGATTGTTCAAGATTGGTACTAGCTTTGGCATTGTTGAAGATTAAAAGAAACATCTACATTTAATACCTGGTGACTCCATTAAAGAATTCAAGTCTTTGGTTGATGATCAGTTCTTATTTTCCATGCCAAAGGTGACCACTAGGTCTACTGCTAAAGGTGTACCCTTTGATTTTTTGGAAATACTTTCATATTCCACTAAAAGGTATAGATTTTTAAGCACTCATCCTTATAAAAGATATTTTGTGTTTAAAGCTTCTAAGTTTGTGTTACATTCCATTCCCAACATCCATAGTGATCATTCACAAATGGATAGAAGATAACCTTTTGTGACTTCATCGGGACATCTCCCTTGCACCTTGCCTAGTATGATCAAATTCCAGGATCTACCCTCAAAAGTGTCCCATATTTTAGTGGAAATGGTCCAATTACTTCCATTGAGCACACCGGGAATATAGAAAATCTTTGTAATATCCATAATATTACCCAAAAAATGTAGCTATTAGGTTATTGGCCTTATCTTTCAAGGGAAAATTTTTGGACTAGTATGGGACCCTACCTATAAATTCTATTAGCTCATGGGATGAGTTGGGGACTCTATTGACTAATAGTTTTGGGGAAAAGAGTGATCACCTATCTTTAGTTGAGAAATTAACCACAATAAAGAGGGCACCACATGAATTCATGCAAAATTTTAATGCTAGGCTCCAAAAAACTTGGGATAGAATCCCAATCCTTGTGAGGCGAACCACAAACTATGCATTTGTGTACTAATTGAAAGCATTGAATAGTGACATTACCATGATGATTCAATCCATGGGTGGAAACACATTTCCTTTCACTTATTAAATAGCCATAAATGCTAAAAATTTTCTTGTTCAAGTGGGAAAGATAGCTCCTAGACCTCCAATGCCACTATTCCTTGATTTGTATTCTCCTAGTCAAAGTGCATTGTCCACTTTAGCTCCTTTGCTTGGTCAATAAAAATATGCCATTGTTCCTTCAAATGAAATCCATGAGGTTAAAATTTTTCTCTAAAGTGTTATTAATGAATTGGTTGCGCTCAAAAGGCAACAAACCCATGGTTATAGGACACCAATCCTACAATAAGTTTGGACAAACGAACAAATCGCCTTTTCAAGGCAATAATTAGGGACAAGGCCAAATTACCCATGTCAAACCTTATCAAAGATATAATCCTAGTTCTCCTTCATCCTCCAAAGCCCTTGTCCCCACTTAGAACAATTTGGTCCAAGAACAACCCAACTATCCATATTTTGAACATGGTCAAGAACAAGTTGCTTATGTAAATGAAATGCACAATCAAAGTATGTTAATGCAAGGCAATCAATCTTTCCAAGCTTCAAATTTTTAAGGATACATGAAAGGTGGGGTGGAAAATGGAAAACCTTAGACTAATGCTACCCTCATAAATCACTTGGAGGGTGAGTTTTGTGCCATTAATTTCTTGGGAAATACAAACAATCAGAATACTAGTGTTGTCTACAATACTAGGTCCAAAAGGAGGGCTATCGATGAAGATCAAGGAGCTAATCAAGGACCTATTGTGACTCCTACATCATCTCTTATGGTAATTGGGTCTAACACAACTCCTAAACTACAAGAAAATTAGAGGATTACAAATTTTAGGATAGTTGCTCCAACTCTACCTCTACAAGCTACATCACAAACTGCAAATGTTCATAAAGAGAACCCCAAGGTGAGTAATCCTTTTATAAATGTGGTAGACTAGATGAAGAAGATTCATATGAAGATCTCATTGTGTTATTCTCTAGCATTACCAGAGTAGAAAGATATACTCCAAAGGAATTGCATGGATTGGGCAAACAGGCTAGCCCATCTAGAAACGACAATGTCATTCTAGTAAATGGAACTCAATCTATGGATGGTCAAGTGAAGAAAGATGAGAAGACTCCTTTTTACCTATCTATAATTATTGGTGATTTATTGTTTCATGATTGCATCATTGATAGTGGATCAAGCACATCAATTATGCCAAAATGTATAACATATAAGCTAGGCCTCAAGTATGAGCCAATGACTAAAAGAGTTTTGCAATTGAATGGATCACCAGCTAAGACTTTGGGGATAGTGAAAGGTTTGAATTTGACCCTTCATGCTTGTCCTAATTTTTCAATTCCCCATGATGTGGTAGTAGTATATTTATCTCCCTATTTTGCTTTTTGCTTATCAAGGGACTTTACATCCAAGATAGGTGGATGGATATTTGACAGCCAATTGGTCCTACATGGTGTTTAGGACAAAATATGGCACAAGGGAATTTACATCCAAGATAGGTGGATATTTGGTATCCAATTGGTCTTACATGGTGTTTAGGATAAAATATGGCACTAAGGTGAAAATTGAGTTAGAACCTATTCATAGAGATCACTTGAAACCATATTCACCTAAGGTAGCAAATGTTAACTATGCTATCATTGATGAAGAGGAGATTCATATTGACCAATCTCCATCATCTTCCCTTGAAGGAGTTTCTGATTTGTTCCTAGATGAGTGGAGAAATGACAACTATGAGCATGATCCTTACAATTTTATTGAAGAATCTAGTCTTGGAGCTTATTATATGCATGATAAGGGATATTTCATGCTTATTTTGATGAAGCCAAGCCATGATTGAATGGCTTATGACAGCTTTTCTTTGATGGGTCTAGAAGCAAGATGGGGGCAGGTGGTGGATCTATGTTGGTTTCACCTTCAAATGAAAGGTATTTTTTAGCCTTCAAATTTCAATTCTCATATACCTATAATGTGGCAGAGTATGAGGCTTTCATTCATGGTCTTGAATGGTCAAGGAAAAGAGGTGTCAAGGAATTTTAAGTGTTTGGTGAAATTGAGCTTGTTATGAATCAACTTAGAGGGAAAATTTTGGCCAAGAACTCTTTACTCAAATCTTATAAGCATAGAGTTTGGGACCTTGTAGAAGATTTCATGGCTTTTAACATCAGATCTATTCTAAGGGAAGACAATAAGCATGCTAATAGGTTGGCATCTATTGGTGCTCGATTTGATGTTCCAAAGGGCATAAAGGAAGACAAAAACTAGCCCCATCTAAAGGTGATTGTGAGAGCATTCATACTAGATAATGTCACCAATTGGCAGGTCTTTGATAGTGACCAATAAATAATATTTTTTCTACAAGAAGAGGCTGATTTTTCTTCCAAGAATTAGTCTAAATTGTAGAAATAATATGGAGGGTAGATTGTCCAACTGAAGTCTAACAAGCTCCCCAAAGGTCTAGTGATTCTTGAAAACATATTCAATGAAGATGCCCAGGTCAAGAAGGAGAAAGTAAGGATGTCAACCAAGAAAGAGAACTATGAAAGGATAGAAATGTTATAAATATTGTCATTGATGTCAAATGTCTTAACATTATTGGTGATATAGGCCCTATTACATTTAATGGTGTTTTTAATATTCATATCTTAGATAATGTGTGTTAATATTTATTTAATATTAATGAATATATTTTTGGTTACATATAAGTCAAAAGAGGGTCCATGGAGAATTCAAAGAGTTATGGGGTAAAAGATTAAAGAGGAATGGGATGCATTTTCTCATGAAGAGTCATCTTGAGGAATTCTAACAGTCACCATGTGAAGACAAAAGAGGTATGACACATTTTTACATGAAGAGACACTTTAAGGAATATGAAAAGTCACCAAGATAAAGACAAAAGAGGAAAGAACACTTTTGCTTATGAAGGGTCACCATATTACTTTTCAAATGCAAGGATGCAAAGGGTCATGCAAGTTTGGCATCATTTTCCATGAGGATTGAAGGGTCATAAAGGGTGAATGCCAAAGGTCATTTAGAAAGTTATAAATAAAGGGTTGAGAAGCCATTTGTAATATGCAAGAGAGTGCATTATTTGTATTTGTTTTTGAAGAGAAAAAAGTATGAGATATTGTAGATTTCTATCATTTGTTGAGTAAACAACATTGAGAGATAGTTGTGTTTTATACACAAGAGGGGTTGGTGCTCCTGTGGGTTGGTGCTCACAAATCTTTGTAAGGGGCTGGTGCTCACAAATAGTTGATATGTTGGTGCTCAGTAAAGGGGTTGGTGCTACTACAAATTGGTGCTTTTGAACTTTGTATTTTGAGTTGGTGCTCATTCATATACTTGAGATTGTTTTTTGTAGTTTTTTTTACTTTGGGTTTCCATGTAAAAATTTGGTGTCTCTCTCTCTCTCTCTCTCTTGTGTGGTGCAAATTATTATTTTATTTTTATTACATATCTTGAATGTATAATTAAGTGGTTAAAGAAAAGAAATAAAATTAAGTAAAAAGATATATAATATACTGATTGACACCCCCTCTCAGTATATTTCATGCTTAACAATTGCTATCAGAGCAGGTTCTTTTTGAAAAAGTTTTACAGCTTAAAGGTAGATCGGAAAAGCATGATGGTTGAATCACATTAAAAAATTTATACAAATAAGGCACTTTTATTTGATGGGATGAATTATGATTTTTAGAGCATAAAGATGAAGACTTATTTTATGGCCCTTGGATTCGACATATGGCAAGCAGTGGTGCAGGAATATGAAGAACCAAAGACACTTGTAACTACTCCAATAGAAAAAAAAGCAAGTAAAAATAATGCTAAAGCTTTAAATTCTATTTTATATGGTTTATGTGAATCAAAATTTGCTAAAGTTATGCAATGTAAATTTGCTCATAAAACTTGGGTAAAACTTAAGAATACTTACAAAGGTGATGGCAAAGTTCAATAATCTAAGCTTCAGACTTTCAAAAGATAGTTTGAGAGTTTGAAGATGGAAGAGAAAAAAAATATAGTAAGTTATCTTTTGTGAGTTGATCAAATAGTTAATCAGATTCAAGGTCTTAGAGAAAATTTAAAAGAATCAACTGTGGTTCAAATTTTTTTGAGATCTCTACCATTGAGATATGATGCAAAAGTTTTAGCAATTGAAGAGATGAAGAATTTAGCCAAGCTAAAGATGGATGAGCTTCATGGTATTTTTATGGCATATGAGATGTGAACTAAATAAGATAAACTCTCAAAGAGAGAAGTTGCTTTCAAGAATCAAGTGATAGTTTTAGAAATTATGAAGATGACAATGGAGCTCTATTTATTTGTAAGCCAAAAAGGGGCATAGGTAAATATCAAGGAAAATTATTTTTTAAATGTTTTAATTGTGAAAAGATTGGACATTTTGTATCTAAATACCTAAATAAGGGTAATGATGATAATGAAGAAGGAAAGTCTATATACAAGAATAATTTCAAAGGCAAATTTAAGAAGGGATTCAAGAAGAAGAGTTTATATTCTAAAGATCCTAGCTCAGCTAAAGATAGAAGATTCAATGACTTAGAAGAAGAAGAGATTCTATTCATGGCCAAACATGAAGATGCCTCTACAAGCAAATTAAATATGATCAAGAAGAAGAATATGATGAAGCTGAAGTGAATCTGGAAGGAGAACTCATTTGTGCCTTAGAAGAGTTAAAAGCTCTTGAAAAGAAGAATCAAAGATTAAAGCTCTAGATCGAGAAAAATGAAAAGGAGTCAAAGGAAATAATTGAAAATCTAAAATCACACCTTGAAGAAGCCAAAAATAATGAATAAGATCTAACGACACAGTTGAAAATAGTAAGTAAAGAATGTGAAAGATATGATATTAATTTTTTTTTTTAAAAGTAGATCTTGAGAAAATAAATAAAACAATCAATGATAGAGCAGTCAATGATTCAAAATTTGAGAATAGCTCTAATATATTGAATAAGATATTAGAAAATCAAAAATTAATATCAGATAAGACAAGTATTAGATTTTAAAAATAGAAAGAGGAGGTCATTACTTTCACAGACAAGAAAAAAGGAAAGAGCTATGCTGAAGCTCTTATAAAAGAAGAAATAAAAAGAGAAGTTAAAAATATAGAGGACATCTCAAATAAATAAAGATGAAGGGAATAGAGCTACAAAAGGTAATCAAGTCAAAGATACACAAATAGGTCCTATTTTTATAGTTACTATTTTTATTGTAATGGATATGGTCATAAAAAATTAGAATGTCAAAAAAGAGAATATTTTCAAAAATGAGAAGGAAAATCATGTAAAATCAAGTAGAAGCCACAACTCTTTTGCTCCTCTATCAATCTTTAATGAAGAGACCATAATATATTACAAGTGAAACAACTTCAGACACATAACTTAGTATTGTAGAAGTGTGTTTGAGTCAGTCAAGAAAGATGAGAGTTTCAAGGCTCCATTCATTAAAAAAAAAGTTCATACAGGTTCATGGCAAAAGAAACAACCTAAAAAATCTATGTTGGTACAGACAGCTTTGCATGCAAAAAATGAATAAAAGCCATGGTTCATTAATAGTGGATGTTCGAGGCACATGATAGGAGACAAGATCAATTTCATAACTTTGAAGAAGATCAATGGTGGCATAATAAAATTTGGAGACAATACTACTACCAAAATTGTTAGAAAAGGTACACTAAGTCTGGATAATGGTAAAACTAAAACTAAAAATATTTTATATGTAGAAGGTATTAAGAATAATCTTTTGAGTGTAAGTCAAATGTGTGATCAGGGGCACACACTAAAGTTTTATGCAGAAGGTTTTGAGATTAGAAGAAAAGATTTAGATGTGTTAGTTGTAGATGCTCAGAGAACATGCAATAACTTGTATATGATATCAGACATCAAAGATCAAAGATGTTGTTTGAGTCAGATTTAATAAAGTTAGATATGGAACAGGATAATGGGGCACATAAATTTTAACAATCTTGTCAATATCAGCAAAAAACAAGTAGTTAAAAATCTTTCAAATATTACAAAGCTATCTGACATGCTTTGTGAACCTTGTCAGCATAGGAAGTAGGCTAGAAGGTGATTTAAAACAAAAGAGTACTCAACCACTCAGATGTTAGAGCTTGTTCACACTGATCTATATGGACCTATGAGAACTCAAAGTACTCAATATAAGAAATATTTTATATTGCTTATTGATAATTTTTCACGTATGACTTGGGTAATGTTTTTAAAGAAAAAATCATAAGCTTTTAGATATCTCAAAGCATTCAAAGCCTTAGTTGAGAATGAAACCAATTTGAAGATTAAGTGTCTAAGATCAGATCGAAGAGGAGAATTTATGTCAAATCAATTTATTTAGTTTTGTGAAGACCATGGAATAAAGAGACATTATTCAACAATCAGAACTTTATAACAAAATAGAGTAGTTGAATAGAAAAATAGAATAGTTTAAGAGATGGTGAGGACAATGCTAAATGAATCTAAGATAGTAGATAAATATTAGAGAGAGGTAGTTACTACAGTAGTGCATATTTAGAATAGAACATTATTGAGAGTCAATAGTGACAAGACTCTTTATGAGCTATGAAAAGACAAACCAATAACAATTGATTATTTTAGAGTTTTTGGTAGCAGATGCTTCATAAAGAGAACTGTTAAAAAACTTGATAAGTTTGAATCTAGAGCAGATGAAAGTATATTTCTTGGTTATTCTTGCAAAAGTAAAGTTTATAAATATTATAACAAAATAACCAAATTTTTTTTTGAAAGTGCAAGTGTCAGAATAGAAAAATATGGAACATAAAGAATCAGTGATCTAGTAGACATTCCTGAAATCATTAAAGAGGAAGGTTTTGAAGAATCAGATGAAGATGAGAAGAAGGATAGAAAGGGCACCAAAAATCCATCCAAATATGTTTAGAGAAATCATAATGAAAGTGACATCATCAAAGATATAAATGAAAGAATTCACACCAAAAAAATGATGGTAAGTGAATTTAACCAAGTTAATTTCTCTTTGTTATCCAAAATTAAATTTAGAACTTTTTTCAGAAGCTAGACATGATAAGCATTGGGTTAAGGTTATGGATGAAGAATTAAATCAGATAGAAAATAATGATACTTGGGAATTAGTGTCTAGACCAAAATATCACAATATGATAGGAACAAAATGGGTTTATAGAAATAAGTTGAATGAAAAGGGAGAAGTGATCAGAAATAAAGCAAAATTAATATGTAAAAGATATATTCAGATTGAGAGAATAGTTTTGAAAAAACTTTTGCACCAGTGGCAAGGTTAGAGGTTATTAGAATGTTTCTTACATATACAATTTTTAAAAATTTCAAAGTGTTTCAGATGGATGTCAAATCTACCTTTCTAAATGGGAATTTAAAAGAAGTCTACATTAAGCAACCTGAATAATTTATTCTCTCAAATATTAGTAACCATGTATGCAAATTGAAGAAAGCATTATATGGATTGAAATAAGCTTCTAGAGCTTGGTATGTAAGACTTGATAAGTACCTACATGATCAAGGTTTTAAAAGAAGATTTGTTGATAGTAATCTCTACATCAAAATAAAAGGTGAGCATCAATTGATTGTTGTGGTATATATTGATGATATCATTTTTGGAGAAAATATTGAAAAGATGAAAAAAGAATTTTTTAATAATATGCAAAAAAAAATCGAGATGTCTATGCTTGGAGAATTGTCATTTTTCTTAAGATTGCAAATATTTCAATCAGATAAAAGAATTTTTATATCTCAAAGTAAATATGCCAAAAAAATATTTAAAAAATTTGGTTTTGAAGATTGTGTACCAGTTGACACACCAATGTGTACAAAAAATAAGGTGAACAAGGATGAAGATTCACCTTTTACAGATCAATCTTTGTATAGATCTATGATTGGTAGTCTTTTATATTTAACAACATCAAGGCCAGACATCATGCATGCAATAGGTATAGTTGCAAGATAATAGTCATCTCCAAAAGATAGTCATATTCAGTTGGTGAAAATAATATTTAGATATATCAAGGGGACATTGAATTATGAATTATGGTATCCCACAGATAGAGATTTTACTTTGGTTTCTTATACAAATTCAGATTGAGTAGGGTGCTTGGATGATAAAAAAATTACAAGTGGAGGAGATTTCTTTCTTGGTGATAGCTTAGTATCATGGCTAAGTAAAAAGTAGAATTTAGTATCACTTTATATAGTTAAAATAGAATATATTGTAGCAGTATTATGTTGTACTCAAGTGCTTTAGATGAAGTAAAATTTGAAAGATATCAAGATAAATTATGATGAACTTATTTATATTTTTTTTGATAATACAAGTGCTATAAATATTTCAAAGAATATAGTGATGCATTCAAGAACAAAACATATTCCCATTAGATATCACTTTTTGAGAGAACAAGTTGAAGATCAATAGATTAAGATGGAGTATATCAGTACTATAGAGAAAATTGTAAATATTTTCATAAAAGCACTACCAAAAGACATATTTGAGTATTTACAAGAGAAGTTGGGAGTAATTTTTTTTAATTTTTGCTATTGAGGTTTAACATCAGTTGATGAGGAGTTAAGTGTTAGCTCCATGTAGGCCATTTGCCATTGATGTCAAAGGACGAGAATAATAGGTACAAGTATAGGTGGAAAAATAGGTATAGGAAATAGGTATAGGTTGTTACAATAAAGGGGAGTTACTATATATTTTTCAAATGATAGTATATGAAAGTTTTAGGATGTGGCAGTTTTAATTTGAGGTTGCCATCAATGATAAAGAGGGAGATTGTTGGAAATATTGTCATTGATGTCAAAGGTCTAGCATTATTGGTGATATATGCCCCATTGCATTTGATGGTGTTTTTAATATTCATATCTTGGCTAATGTGTATTAATATTTATTTAATATTAATGAATATATTTTTGGTTGCATATAAGTCAAAAGAGGGCCCATAGAGAAGTCAAATTATTATTTTAGTTTTATTACATATCTTGAATGTATGATTAAGTGGTTAAAGAAAAAAAATCAGATTAAGTAAAAATATATATAATATATTGATTCACCCCCCCCTCTCAGTATATTTCATACTTAACAATAAATTTTTAAAGATAAGCTACTTGCACTTGGGAAGGTATGCACTAGTCAAGAAAAATATGATTTCATTGAATTATGCAAGGAGTTTAGTGATATTTTTGCATGGGAGTATAGTGATTTGAAAGGTTTTAACCCAAGCTTGGCTCAACACACCATATAGATAGATAAAAATGCCAATCCATCAAGCAAATAAAAATGCCAATCAATCCTAAGATTGAGCCTCTCATGAGGAAAGAACTCACCAAATTGATTGAGTCCAAAATCATTTTCCCCATCAAGCATTCTTCTTGGTTGACCAACTTAGTCCCTATTACAAAAAAGAATGGGGAGATCAAGTTGTGTGTGGATTTCAAAGAATTGAATAGAGTGTTTTTGAGAGACCATTATTCCCTCCCTTCCATGGAGCAAATTCTACAAGTGGTGGCAGGTAGTGAGAGGTTTTGCCTCCTAGATGGTTATTTTAAGTATAATCATATTTTGGTGAAAGAAAGTGACCAATACAAAATAACTTTCACCATGAAATGGGGCACATATGCCTATAGTAAGATGCCATTTGGATTGTCAAATGCTGGATCTACTTTTTAACATGCAATTGATATGACTTTCCAAGGACTAATCAATGACATTGTATTGGTTTATCTTTATGATGTGATAGTTTTCTCCAAGGATGCATACGATCATTTAAAGCACATGATATAGATTTTTTAGAAGTGTAGAGAGTTTGGGATATCTCTAAATCCAAATAAGTGTGTGTTTTTTATTCATGAAGGCAAACTCTTAGGCCATGTTGTTTCCAAGAAGGTCTATCCATTAATCCAGAAAAGGGTAATTGCCATCTTGAAATTATCTTTATTGCTATGTACCTAGGGATATGATATATTAATGTATATGGGTTGATGGATATGTCGACATGTGGCACACATCTCCTTAGTTATATGGATACAATATATTAAGATAATGGAGTAATTTGTGGAATTAGTACATTGGATAATGGTCAGCCTACATTGAGATTAGGAGGTTACCCATCCATGGGTTAGATAGATGTATATATATATAGGAGATGATTATTATGGTAAAGATATCAAGTAATCATTGAGTCTTTTATTGTAAGAGGATATTAAAGGTTGTCCTCTCGAAGAGACATTGTGAAGTTATTCCTTCTTAAAGAAGTATTATATGGTGTTTCCCTACTTTAAGGGTATTTTTACAAATATTGAATATTTGAATCATATCAAGATCATATAAGTGGTATCAAAGCTTTGATTTGGGCAATTTGTGTGGAGTGCAACCTTAGTTTTTTAATCATTAATATCTTTTGATTGGTTTTGAATTTTTTCACAATTATTTTACTGGATATAGAGAATATTTTAAATAAGTCACAGTACAAAATTGAGATTTTTTTATTAGTTTCGAGGGAGTTATTGTTATTTTAGGGTTTATACTAATTTCACTATATATTCTGACATATAAAGAATTTTTATTCTAAAGTTTTACTGGAGATGTAAGAATATATAATAGAAGCACAGTCAAAATTTTAGAATTTTTGGAGTTATTTAAGTGATTTGTTGCAATTTTATGTTTTTTCATATATTCATTCTATAGGTCGAAATTTGTGACATTTTTTCACAAAATTTTGACTGAGGTTCCAATATCATAAGAGAAAGCTACAATAAAAATTTGGGACTTTTTGGATCAGTTTTGTATGAGTTATTGCCATTTTAGGGTTTCATGAACCCTAATTTTTTTTGTGGATCATGAAGTTGAAAAAAAAATTAGGGGAAGATGATGTTGATGCTAGAGAATGGTGGCTCATTTTTAAGGAAAATAATACTAAGAAATTTTTATGGAAAATAGAATTATCTCTTTCTTTGTCTGGGCCTGCACAACATTGGTGGTTTAATCAATTGAGGTTTGTGCAAAAGTATTCTTCATGGGAAGCAATGGAACAAACCTTCCTAGATCGATGGGATATAAAAGAAAAAGAGGATGTAGAAGAGGAAGAAAATAATGATGATAAAAAAGAAGAAGAAGAAGAAGAAGGGTTCAAATAATTTGGCTCTAAAAAAATTTGAGTCAATTTTTCAATTTCATGGATGCATTCAAAAGAAGATGGTAGTTGTGTCCATAAACCCTACTAGTAAGTATAAATTCATTAACATGAATGTGGCCAAGCATATACATGTTCAAGAAAATAATATCAAGGAGGTTCAAGTAGATGGTAAGAATATTTTAATGTTTGAATATTTGAAGCTCATTATGGAAAAATATGTTTTACATTCAGATTTTTATGCTTTGGATATGGATGATGTGGATATAGTTCTTGGATATCCATGGTTAGAAACTTTGGGAAAAATGAATATTAATGTTCAAAAAAAGTTTATGAAGTTTTGGTATAGGAAAAATAAGATCACTTTACAAGATATCATAATGAAAAAGGCACTAATAACAATCCAAGTAGATCATGAAGATGAGATTGAAACAGGTGATTAAGAGCATGATGAAGATTAAGATGATATAGATAAAGACACATTACAATTAGAAATGAACACTTCATCTACTAAAGAGACAAAGAAGGAAAAAGTGGGAGAGGTAGAAGCAAAGGTGGATAAGGTCAAAATATTGGAAAAATTTGAGGTATAAAGACACCCACATCATCATGAGAGGAAACAATCATGGAACCGGGTGAGGAAGTGTCATAAAAACAATCATTTTATCTATACAGGAAATAAAATTTCCAATCATTATGGATATGCATGGAATCCAAGACAAAATACTATGGTACATGGAATGAATGGGGAAATCACTATGACTATGCATATAAGAATACCTACTATGGTCATGGTTAGAATCAGAGTAGCGCAACAGAATATGGTACATGGAATAAAAAAATAATAATTATGCTTGGACACCAAAGTAGTATAATTATGATCATGAATGAAATCAGAGGATCACAATGGAATTTGGAAACAAGTTTGGAGAGATATCACCTACCAAGATCACATATGGATGGCTAGATGATCGAGATTGGAGACAAGTGTGCAATGATTTGAAGCACACTCATTATTTAGTTTCTTCTTATGTTTCGGGGCTGAAACATGTCAAAGAGAGAAGTAATGCTATGTACCTAGGGATATGATATATTAATGTATATGGGTTGATGGAGATGCTGACATGTGGCACACATCCCTTTAATTAGTTATATGGGTATAATATATTAGGATAATGGAGTAACTTGTGGAATTAGTACATTGGGTAATGGTCGGCCTACATTGGGATTAGGAGGTTACCCATCCATGGGTTATATATATATATATATATATATATATATATAGAAGATGATTATCATGGTAAAGATATCAAGTAAGCATTGAGTCTTCTATTGTAAGAGGATATTGGAGGTTGTCCCCTCAAAGAGACATTGTGAAGTTATTCCTTCCTAAAGGAGCATTATATGGTGTTGCCCTACCTTAAGGGTATTTTTGCATATATTGAATATTTGAATCATATCATTTACCTAAACATAAGAAGGGTATACAAAGCTTCTTTGGTAAGATAAATTTCATTAGGAGGTTCATTCCTGATTTTGCTAGCATGGTCAAGCCTTTGAAATCTATGTTAAGGAAGGATGAGATATTCACTTAGATAGGAAGGAGAAAATAAATTTTTGAAAAGATCAAGCAAGCCATTGTCGAGGCCCCTACTCTTGCAAGTCTTAACTTCTCCAAGGACTTCAACCTTTATACTTTAGGGAATGAAGAGGTGATCTTGGCAATGCTTACTCAAGCTAATGATGAAAATTTGGAACAACATATTACATTTTTTAGTCAAGGTTTGGAAGGCTATGAGACAAGATACACATATGTTAAGAAATAAGTGCTTTCAATTATAAGGAGTTTGAAGAAGTTCAGACATATGTTATCTAACAACAAGATTCACTTTTTTGTGCCACATCTTAGTGTAAAAGACTTTTTGTTGAGCAGAGATTTGAATGAGAAAAGGGCAAGTTGGATCACCAAAGTGATGGAATACGATGTGGAGATCAAAAAAATCAAGTTAGTGAAAGGAAAAAGATTGTGTGAGCATCTTGCTTTAGATTTGAAATAGCAAAGGGAGGTTGTTTAGGAACTTCATGATGATCCTACAATAGATGTACCTTCAGTCATAAGGAGTTGGACACAAGACATTATTCACTTCCTTCAAACTAGTGAGTGTCCACAAGATCTTGATAGGGCCAAGAGAAAGTACTTTAGGCTATAATCCATTCCTTATGTACTTGTTGATAGTGTGATATTTAGAAAATACTTTTTAGGTGTGTTGTTGAGATGTATTTGTTTGGATTATATTAACAAAGTGTTGCATGAGTTTCATGATGGACCAGTTGGTGGTCACTTGCTCCAAGAACCATAACTGCTAAGATTATGAGAGTTGGTTACTTTGGGCCTAGTTTATTTAAGGACACTCATGCTTGGATGAGGAAATGCCAAAAGTGTGCTCTTTTTGATGGAAAATAAAATCTACCTACCTTGCCTCTTCATGCAATCTAGGTTGACAACCCTTCATGCAATGGGGTTTGGATTTCATAGGTCTGATCAATCCTCCTAGTGATAGTCACAAGTGGGTGTTGACAGCCACTGATTATTTTATAAAATGGGCAGAGGCTATATCTCTTAAGGAGGTAAATTAAAACTTAGTCCTAAACTTATATGAAGGTATATTAACTAGGTTTGAATCTCCTTCAATAATCATTTTAGATAGTGCATTACCCTTCTTAGGAATAAGGACAAATGAATGGGCTTTGAAGCATGGCACTTATCTTATCACCTCCTCCAACTACTATCCCCAAGGGAATGGACTAGCTGAGTCCACAAAAAAGAACTTAATCAAGATCATAAAGAGGACTATGGAGGATAATCAAAGGACTTGACATACCACGTTGAAAATAGCCTTTCAGGCTGATAGGATCACCTCAAAGAGAGTAATTGGGAATTCACCATACACACATGTGTATGGAAGTGAGGCTAGGAGTTCTATATCACTTGAGTTACCAAATTTAGACCTCACCTATTAGCTACAATTGATGGAGAATGAGAGCATGGGATTCAGATTATGTGAGTTGATGGAGCTTGAGGAGACAAGAGATCAAGCTATGTGAACCATGGCAACTCACCAAGAGCAAACAAAGAAGTATTTTGACAATAAGTCTATGCCAAGAATTTTTAGAGGATCCATTGTCCTAATATGGGATGAAGATAGGGCCAAACCTAGAAATCACCTAAAGTTTAATGCTTTGTGGAGTGGCCCATATGTGATCATACAGTGTAAACAACATAATGCTTTCTAACTCTCAAAGTTGGATGGAGAGGAGTTGCGTATCCCAGTCAATGGGATATATCTAAAGCATTGTTATTAAAGTTCTATTTTTATTTTGTGCATAGTTTTTTATTTTCTTTGTGTTCCCTAAGTGTTGATGCACATGTGTGAGTTTGTCCTTATCTTGTTTTATGTTGTCTTTGCTTAGTCTTGATATTATTTTGTGGTGTGTTTCCTTGTATTTTATTTTGGCATAATCCTTGTTAGTCACCTTTAAGACTTCATTGACTCCATTGGCCCTGAGATGGATAAGGCTACTTGTCTGGTCAGTATAGCAAGCACACTACCCCTACGAGTCACCAATTTGTAGACCAAATTTTGGCCCTTTAGGCCAAAATTGGGCACTTTTTTTTGCAAAAAATTGTCTGAGTCTATACATTTGTCCAAGTCCAGCATACATATTTCGTTCAGAAGAAGTGTTCTTATACAAATCCCAAAGTCTTTTACATAAAAAAACTAAGTGTTTTCCTTTTGAAATCTTTGTTCTTTAGTCTTTTGGTTAAGTCCTTTGCAATGAATTCTTTTGAGTTTTTGTTCTAAGCCTTTTCTGAATTCTTTTGGACTTTTGGTTTGAGGATTTTTTCCTTAAGTGTATTTCTTTCGAACTTTTCATTCGGTGGAATTCTTTTGGAAAAATTTCTTGAGGCAACTTTTTTGAAGGATATGTTCAACTTTTCTGAAGGGTATCTTTCTCGTAAGAAATGGTCCACTTCACTTTTCTGAAAGGTAATTTATAAATTCTCTGAAGGGTAATTTCAGTTTTTCAAAGGATAATTTTTTTAGAAAGTGGACACTTGCATTTCTTTCGAAAGACACTTGCCTTTTCGAAGGGATATTTTCAAAAAAATTGAAGGAAATAATTGTTTCAGACATTTTGTCTGAAACAACTTTTTTGAAGGTCCATAATAGTTTTTCGAAGGGCAACTCAAAATAAAAGGGCATCTTCAATCTTCTGAATGGTCACTTACAACTTTTTTGAAGGATTTTTTTAGGCTAAGTAGACATTTTAATCTTTCCAAAAGGCTATTTCAACTTTTTCAAAGGGAGATTTTCAAAAGTCTAAAAGATTATTTCCACAGGAAGGTGGACCATTTCAAAAATTTGAAGGGTATTTTCCTTTTGAAAGAGACACAATTTTTTTGAAGGGTCACTTGAAAAAATCTAAAGGGTATGTTTCCTTTCAAAAAGGGTCTTTTTCATTTCTCTGAAGGGTCATTTCAAAGAACCAAAAAGGGCCAAACAAAAAGCATGAAGGAATTCTTTCAAAAAACTTGAAAAGGTGCCAAGGACTAATTCTTTCGGACATTTTATCCACAGAAATTGTTTGAGGCATAAAGGACCAAGAGAAAAGTTGAAAGAAAATAACAAAAGACCTAAAAAAATTCTTTTGAGAAAGTGTCGAGACAAGAAGTCTGAGGAAATAAAAGACTTAAGAAATACCTGAAAGGTGATGGCCTGTAGAACTTCAATTTTATATTGTAGAAACTAGCCATTGGAGTTTAAAAGGAAAGACTCGATGGGAAACTAAAGGAAAAGATAAGAGATAACAAGTGGAAATTGTAACTGAGGCATTTTTTTTTAGTTTTAACTTATTCAACTGTAACTAATTTAATTGTAACTGAGGCTTTGATTCAGTTGTAACTCATTGTAAATGATCCATTCGATAACATAGTATAGCTCACCTACTTCTCTCCCATGCAAATGTAACTGATCCTTTCAAGATGACACATGTATTAGTGACCCTTGGACTTCCTTTGATTGCTTTATCTCTCAAGGCTATATATATGCTTCCTCTTGGCTCATTTTGGCATCCTCTACTGGTTATTAGGGAAACTCTAGCCATAATTGTACTCAAAAAACTCTTAAAGAGATATACAAGTGTGATTGCTTCTCATATATTGTAATATTGAGCAATGATTGAATAATTGTTGGTTTATTCTAGTGAAAGATTATCTTTTCTAGCTTGTAATCTTGATGGTCTATCAATTTACAGAAAGGAGATTGTTGCAGGTCTTTGCTAGTATTTTTTTCTAAGTGTAGAGATATCTTAGAAGTGATTTATGACTGTATATTTCTTTCGATCATTCATTCCCTTTTAAGAATCATATACCTTCTCGAATCTAGCATATGAAATATTGATGTAGCAATGGTTCTTGAATTGTGAGTTTTGTGCAAGAAAACACCTTGTTTTGTCTTTAAAGTAGTGGTTTCAGTCAATTGGGAGGATATCAAATATTTGTGCATCACCTTTTTTTTCTTAGTTTTTTTCTTGAACTCTTTTCATACATAATTGATAGATTAGAGAGAGATTTAAAGGTGCATCAAGGGGAGCGAGCCCCTAATCTAGAGATTCATCTCAACAAAATTATCACCCACAACAAGAGAGATGATTCCATTTTACCGCATGGATGAGGAGAGCTAAGCATCTCCTCAAGGGTGCAAATCTAAGTGTCAACAATTATTATGCACCAGATTTTAAGTCATGCGATGAAGCACAATCGAAGATATGAGGATGCAAAGTTAGCTACTCAAACAAAATTCACTAAGTTTCCATACTTAACCAAATTTGCAAAAGGGTTCAAGCAAAGCCAAGTAAGCTTGTTGATGAGGTAAACATTCACACACATGGAGATGTTAGGACAAAATGATCATATGAGGTTATTCATTTTTATGCCTAGTTTTTATGTACTAAATCTTAGGTCACACGATGTAGCACAAAAAAAGATATGAATGTGCAAAGTTGGGTTCCCAAGCATTTTGATAGCATTTTCCCATAGTCAAATTTGCATGTGTCATGAAAAACTAAGAAGGAATTTTGATAATGTCATATATACCACATATGAAGGTTTCAAGATTAGATTAAAATATGGATGGAATCCCCTATATGGAAAGATATTATGCACCAAATTTTAAGTCATGCAAATAAGTGCAACAAAAGTTATGTAAGAACAAAGTTGGTCTTCCAAAAAATTATATGCATAGTTGGCTCTATGGCAGAGTAATATGAGTGATCAGATTAATGGAATTATATCTTTCACACAATAAGGATTCAAGGATAAATGATCATATGGATTTATTCAGTATTATGCCTAGTTTATATGGTCTAAATTTTAGAATAGGCAGTTGAGTGAAGCAAAAGATATGAAGGTGCAAAGTTGACCTTACAGATAGATTACAATGGTTCCCATACTTAGTCAAATTTTCATAAGGTAAAGTTTGAGCCACTCTTAAAAAGATCAATGGAGCACATTTGCTATAAGATATTAGGATGTTTTGAGATAAGGACAAGTGGTCAAAGTTTAACGTTAATCCAAGATAAAGTTTAAGCTTGTCAGAAGATCGAATGATGAGTGGATGATCATGTAATGAATATCTAATGGAGTGAGTGAACTCAATGGGATCAAGTGATCGATATTTAACAAGATAGAGGTGAGTTAAATAGCAATCTAGTTTGATGAGATCAATGAAGCATATTCATTCCAAAGACTCATGAATCAGCAAGATGAGATTAAGAGCTTGAGGTTTAATGTTAGATAGAGGTAAAGTTCATACAACTATGAAGATCTAATGGCACGTGGGAGCTTAGATCAAAATATCTAATGGATGCATTTTAAAGTTAGAAAATTAAATCTCAAAAGCATATAAGGATCCAATGAAGAGAATGAGCCTATCAGAACTTGATCTAATATACATGTTTTAAAGTTGAGAAATTTGAATGAAGACCATTAGATCATGGCATGAAACTTAAGATCAAAGGAAAATATTTAAATATTTGTTCATTACAATGGTAAAGTGGAGGAAATTGTAGTTAATCCATAAATTATGATATAGACAACAAAATTGATCAGTGTAATTGATCAAATTTATGAAATATGGCATGTGCATCAAAACTATATTCTAGTATATGCTAAAAATAATAATGAGTCCAAGAATTATGGTGGTGAAGTATGAGTTCAAGACATGGGAAACTTGTTAAAGATAGGAGCTAAAGTCCAAAAAAATATAATATGATGTGTTAGCAAACAAGTGTAAACATATAAAAGAAATAAACCCTATATCAAATTCTTATATATATGTCATCTAGGATATAGGCAAATGTTATTGGTATAATTAAAATTGTGTCAAATAGAGAAATATATAGACATAGAGAGAGAGGGGTAGAGAAGAGAAGAGAGGAGAGAGATGTGCATAGCATGAGTAGTTACAAACCTGACCTATAATAGAGAATTGAATTGGATTCATTTATGAACCAAACATTGTAAGTTGTATCTCTATAATATAGATTTGATTAGTGGGTGTCATCAGAAGAGTTGAGTTGGTGCTCTTAAATCAAGGGATTGGAATCTCTTTAGGATCAATGCCCTTAAACATTGTAACCAATGAGGTTATTTATTATGAGGTTATATTAGAACAATAGATTCTAGAAACTATTCTCATGGTGGTTTTTCCTATATTGGATTTTCCATAATATATCTAGTGTTGTGTGTATTTATGTGTATGTGATCTCTACATATATCTTTAATCTAGATTAAAAGTCTTAAAAAGGACTAAGTTAGTCAATCTATTGATTCACCCCCCTCTTAGTAAATATTTGTGTTCCAACAATTGGTATCAGAGCCCTAGTTTCTTAGAAAAAGCTTAATCAACTCAGGTAGATCTTGGATGGTGAACACAAATGGCTAGTCAAGAAGGCTCTTCCTCAAACAAGGCAACTCTCATTGATGGATCAAACTATGAATTTTGGAGCATTATAATGGAAGCATATTTATCCTCATTAAGGTTTGATATATGGATGTCTATTGTAAATGGATATACAATCCCTTCTATAATTCCTATTGATCAAGCTTCAAAGAAAGCATATGAGAGCAATGCCAAGTCAAAGAATGCTATCCTTTGTGGATTGTCTAATTCAAATTTTGTCAAAGTGATGCATTGCCAAAATGTTTAAGATATCTGGAACAAATTAAAGAGCATCTATGAAGGTGATGACAAGGTAAAGCAAGCTAAGCTACAAATATTCAAAGGCAAGTTTGAGAGCCTTAAAATTAACGAAGAAGAGAAAATTATAGACTACCTCCTCAAAGTAGATGAAATAGTCAATGCAATTAGAGGACGTGGAGAAGAAATGAAAGATCCAATCATTGTCAAAAAAGTTCTAAGATCTCTACCATCAAGGTATGACTCAAAAATCTTTGTAATATAAGAAATAAGAGATCTAGATAAAGATAAACTCACTATTGATGAGTTTCATGGAACATTCACAACATATGAGGTGATAATGGGAGAAACAAATATCTTCAAGAGAGAAGTTGTATTCAAAGCATCCAAACTAGTAAAGAAAAAATACCTACATTTGTATCTGAGGAGACTAATGAAGAAGAAGCCAACTTTGTTAGAAGATTAAAAGAGGGTTTTTAAAGTACAAAGGCAAGTTACCCTTTAAATGATTTAACTATGGTAAAGTAGAACATTTTACTACCAAATGCCTTTATAATAAGAAGGATAACTATGAACAAGAAGAGGATAGTAAAAAGGTGAAACCTCACTATTCTAAGAACTTTTAAAAAAAAAGAAATGCCTATACACAAAAGAAGATAATGATTCATTGGATGCCAGTGATAGCTCTAATGATGACCATGACTATGCTTTTGTGGCTAAGGAAAATTAAGTCATATTCATGACATTAAGATCAAATTTTATGGATCAAGAAGAAGTTGAAGACTCAGATATATAAGAAGGAGAAGTGGATCTAGAGTGTGAACTCATCTGTGCTATAGAATAAATTGACAAGCTAAGAAAATAGAACTCAAAATAGAAGAAGCTTGGATAAAATAAGATTGAAAATGTGTCCAAAAGTCTTGAAAAATATGATCATATGGTGGTTAGCCTAAACACACAAGTAGAAGAGGCTAAAATAATAGAAAATGTAGTCAAACTTGAACTACAATCTAAATCTGATGAGTGCATGAAGTTAGAAGTAGAGATAGTGGTTTTGAGAAAAGAACTTGAGAAAGCTAAAGATCAAATAGACAAAGTTTTGAAGCTAAAAGGAAGATCAAACATTTTTGATGATTTGATCAACTCTCAAAATCCTTCAAAAGAGAGATCTGGTCTTGGTTATGAAAAAGGAAAAAATCCCATAACTAGTACATCTTCTAACCTATATGACAAATTCAAAGTAGAAGGAGAATCATGAGCAAAGAAAGAGAAAGCTTGTAAATATATAAAGATAGACACAAGCACTACTGATGTGAAGAAAGATGTAGGAGAAAATAAGCCTAAAAAAAGAATAATACAAAGGTAGTTGATGTAGATTATTACACAAGAGTGAGAGACTTGAAGGAACCAAAGTTTAGAAGAGCTCCTCATCCTACACAAAGAAATGCTATGATCAGGTATTCTTCATCTTTCCATGGTTATTGTTATACCTGTAATTAGTTTGGTCATAGGGCTTTTGATTGTAGATTTGTACCTAAAAGGATAGAAAAAATTGTAAGCAGAAATTCATTTGCACCCTTGTTAGATATAAATGTAATATGCTATAATTGTAATAATTTTGTCACATAGCTAAACAATGCAGAACAAACTTTTTAAGACCAAAAACATAAAGTAAAAAGAAAGGCATGCCTCCCAATGTGAACATAGGTTCACAAGTCTCTGAAAAAGAGAAAAAAGAAGCCAAATGAGAAACCTAAGGATGTGTGGAAAGTAAAATATCAATCTATGATTTCTCAAACTGCACTCCATGCCAAGGAGCATAATTTGTGGGTAATAGACAATGGTTTCTCAAAATATATGACTGGTGACAAGAACAAGTTAATCAAATAAAGCAAATGTAAAGAAAGATCTATCAGCTTGGGAGATAACACTGGAGTAAAGATTAGAGGTAAAGGAACCTTGAACATAGATGAAAAACTACCTACACATAAAGTCCTTTATGTTGAAAGATTGAAACATAATTTGCCAAGTGTTAGCCAAATGTGTGATAATGGATATAAGGTCACATTTAATGTATAAAGATGCAAGTTAAGGATATCTAAAAGACTAGTTACATAAGGGAAAAGAACTAAAAGCAATATCTATAATCATGTTGAAGTGAATTGTAATAGCTTATTGATAGGAAAGATTAATGAGAGTTGGTTATGGCATAGAAGAATGGGCCATGCCAATTTTGACAACTTGGTGAAGGTGAGCTCAATTAAGTGTGTTAGACACATGCCTATAATAACCAAACCTATAGACACTACTTGCAAGGAATGTCAACAAGGCAAGTAGATAAGGGCCAAATTTCAAATAAAGGAGTATGCAACTATAAAGCCTCTAGAATTAGTTCATACTGATCTTTGTGGTCCTATTAAGATAAGAGGATCTAAAGGAGAGAGATACTTCATGTTGTTTGTAGATTATTACTCAATAATGACATGGGTAACCTTTTTGAAGGACAAGTCACATGTATTTGAGAGATTCAATATCTTTAGGGCCATGGTGGAGAATGAGATTGGACAAAAAATCAAATACCTAAGATCTGATAAATGTGGAAAATTCACTTCAAATGAGTTCATAGAGTACTATGAGAATCATTGACTCAAAAGACATTACTCTTCAATAAATACTCCATAACATAATGAAGTTGTTGAAAGAAAGAACATGACAACTAAGGAGATGGCCAGAACAATGCTAAAAGAGAGTAATTTACCTGATGGATACTGGAGAGAAGCAGTCCAAACAGTAGTATATATCTTGGATAGAATTAAACTAAGGGTAAATAGTGATAAAACTCCTTATGAACTATGGTATGGAAGGCCTACCTCTATTAAGTATTTTAGAGTGTTTAAATGCTACATCAGGAGAAAAGAAGACAAGTTGGGAAGCTTTGAATCAAGATGTGATTAAGGAATATTTCTTGGTTATTCCACCCAAAGCAAAGCCTACATATGTTACAACAAAAGTCTACACAATATTGTAGAGAGAATCAATGTCAAGGTTTAATAAGACTTGAAACATGTTAAACCTAACAAATAAATCTATAATGAATAATCAAATTATGAAGATGAAGCAACCAATGAATATCATGAAGAAGTAAATGAAAAGGCACCTATAAGATTTGTTCAAAAGGATCATCATATATATTAGATCATTGGAAATAATAATGAAGGATTTTAGACGAAGAGTTGCACAAAACAAAGAGCAAGTAATTTTTGCTCTAATGTCTAAAATTGAGCATCAGAACTATGTTGAAGCTAGAAAAAGATGAGAATTAGTTGAAAGCCATGGAAGAATAACTAAGCCAAATTGAAAATAACAAAACTTGGGAATTAGTTTCAAGACCTTAAAATAATAATGTGATAGGTATAAAATGTTTCTTTAGAAATAAGCTCAATGAGGATGGAACTATCATAAAAATTAAGACAAGATTGGTGTGCAAAGTATATGCACAAGTTAAGGGCATAGATTTTGAGAAAACATTTGCTCCAGTTTCTAGATTGGAAGTCATAAGAATGTTTGTAGCATTTTTTATTTATAACAAGTTTAAAGTCTATCAAAGGGATGTTAAGTCTACTTTCTTGAATGAGAACCTAGAAGAGGAAGTCTACACAGAACAACTTGAAGGTTTTTAGCTGTCAAAAGAAGAAGATTATGTGTGCATATTGAAAAAAGCTCTGTATGGTCTAAAACAGGCACCTAGAGCATGGTATTCAAGATTAGACCAATACCTACAACAATAAGGATTTAACAAAGGATGTGCAGATAATAATTTGTACTTCAAATCAAAAGGTGATCATATGTTTATTATTGTTTATGTAGATGACATCATCTTTGGTGGTAGAAAAAACATATAATGTGCAAAGAATTTACTACACAAATGCAAAGTGAGTTTGAAATGTCTATGCTTGGAGAACTTTCTTTCTTCCTTGGTCTACAAATATCAAAATTGATGAAGGGATATTTATATCCCAAACCAAGTATGCAAAGGAAATGCTCAAGAAGTTTGGAATGGAAGATAGCAAACCAGTTAGTACTCCCATGATAACTAGATGTAAGCTGAGCAAAGAGGGTGAGTCCCTTGATTCAAATCAAACTATGTATAGATCAATGATATGTAGTTTGTTATACCTAACTACATCAAGACGTGATATCAAGCAAGCAGTGTGCATGTTTACAAGATTTTAAGCTACTCCCAAAGAATCACATGTCAATGTAGTGAAAAGAATCTTTAGATATAGCAAGAATATAATTGACTATGGTCTATAGTATCCCAAAGGTGAAGATTTAACTTTGATAACATCTATAGATGTTGATTGGATAGGAAGTGTGGATGATATAATAAACACTAGTGGTGGTGCATTTTTTCTTGGAAACATATTTGTTTCAAGGCTAAGGTAAAAGCAAGAGTCAGCTACTCTTTTATAGTAGAAGCAGAGTATTTGGAAATAGTGGCATGTTGCACTCAAATCTTGTGGATGAAGCAAACACTAAAAGACATCAAGGTAGAGTATAAATCACCTATCTCTATTCTTTGTGATAATTCAAGTACTATTAACAAAAAAATCCAATGATGCATTTCAGAACCAAGCACATATTAATCAAGTATCACTTCTTAAGATAAAATGTTGCAGATGAAGAGGTCATAATGGAGTATGTGCCAGCTCAAGATCAAATTGCAAACATATTCATCAAACCTCTTCCCAAGGAATAATTTGAGTATTTAAGATAGAAGTTGGGAATGGTGGCTCCTACATCACATCACTAGATCTTAGTGATAGGGCATGAGTCTAGAAGGATTCTTATATAAGTTTTGTTAATCCCTGGGAGAAGAGAGAGAAAGAAACTCAGGTATGCATATTTTTGTGAATTTATAATGAGTTGATGGTTGCAGATGCTTGGACAAACTCCTTTATTTGATAAAGGGGGAGAAAATTTTGGATAAACATTGAGAAAGTTGGAGTCCCTTTTCCATTGATGTCAAAGTAAGAGAAAAAGTGAAAATGCTCTTTGTAAAAGGAGCAGAACAGGTGTCCAAGTTGATTTTTTACAAAAGTGCCATGGAGAAAAATTATAAATGGTCTCTGTAAAAGTTTGAAAGATCATATCATGTTTCCAAGTTGAGATTAGGAAAATGTTCCATTGCCTATGGGGGAAAAAGTTTGGTATGAACATTTTCAACTCAAGTTCATCAGAAGCCAATGCAAACAATGTTAGATAAGGATTAGAATATTAGAATATCAGAGCATTTAGTTTTCCATCAATGACAAAGGGGGAGATTATTGGCAATATGATTTATCATTGATGTTAAAAGAGAGATTACTGGCATTATGGATGTCATTGATGCTCATAGATGAGTATGGTGATTTGAGGATGTACAAGGGATCCTATCAGAGGTCAAAGATGATTGGAGTGATTGTGTACATGAGTATAATTCATTCCGTTATTCATTATTTTCATCTAGATATTTTGGGTCTATGATAGGAAAATCTCATAAGGTAGTTTACTGACATCACCATTTCCACATGTGGATTATTCTAGGGGAGTTGGTCATATGCTTGTGATCATATTAGTCCCTAGTTATTATCTACCAAATTTGAAATCATGTGGTGAAGTGTGGTAAAAAATATGAGGATATAAATTTGTATACTCATATAGAATTCACTAAGTTTTCATAGCCAAATTTTCAAAAGGGTTCAAGCAAAGCCAAGTAAGCATGTTGAGAGGTTAGCAATCACAAACATATAGGTATTAAGACGAAATAATCATATGGGTTTGTTCATTTTTGTACCTAGTTTATATATGCTAAATCTCAAGTCATGTGATGTACCATGACAAAATATGTGCATCATGACAAAAGATATGCATGTGTAAAGTTGGACTTCTAGTGATTTTGGTAGTGTTTTCCCACACTTAGTCAGATTTGCATATGTCAAGAAAAGTTGAGAAGGCATTTTGATGATGTCATATCTTACATGTATGAAGGTTTCAAGAGAAGATTAAAATATGGATAGAATACCCTATGTGAGAGGATATTATGTACAAATTTCAAGTCATGTGACTAAGCACAACAAAAGTTATGCAAGAATAAAGTTGGCCTTCTAGAGAGTTCTACACATAGTTGGCTTTGTGGACGAATAATTTGAGTGAGCATATTAATGGAATTATATCTTTCATGAAAAAAAGATTCAGGAAGAAATGAGCATATGAGTTTGTTCAGTATTATGCCTAGTTTATATGGTCCAAATTTTAGAATAAGCGGTTTAGCAAAGTAAAAAATATGAAGGTGCAAAGTTGACCTTATAAATAGATTGCAATGGTTCCCATACTTAGTCAAATTTTCACAAGGTAAAGTTTGAGCAACTCTCAAAGAGATCAATGGAGCGTGTTTGCTCCAATATTTTAGAATGCAATGAGATGAGGAAAAGTGGTTGAAGTTAACATTAAGCCAAGATAAATTTTGAGCTTGTCAAAAGATTGAATGATGAGTGGATGATCATGTAATGAATATCTAATGGAGCGAGTGGACTCAATGGGATCAAGTGCTCTAGGATCAAGTGCTCGATATTTAATGAGATAGAGATGAGTTAAAGAATGAGCTATTTTGATGAGATTAATGGAGTGTATTCATTCTAAAGACTCAATAAGCAACGAGATGTAATTAAGAGCTCGAGGTTTAATGTTAGATAGAGGTAAAGTTTATGTAACTATGAAGATATAATGGCACGTAGGAGTTCAAATAAAAATATCCAATAGATGAATTTCAAAGTTGGAACATTAAATCTCAGAAGTGTACAGGGATCTAACAGAGTGCGTGAACATGTCAGAACTTGATCTAATAGACATGTTTTAAAGTTGAGAAATTTGAATGAAGAGCATCAGATCATGGCACAAAACTTAAGATCAAAGGCCAATATTTAATGATATGTTCATTACAATGGTTAAGCAGAGGAACTTGTAGTTAAACCATAAATTAAGACATAAATAATGAAATTGATTGGTGTAATCGATCAAATTTAGGAAATATGACATGTGCATCAAAACTAGAGTCTAGTATATGCTAAAAATAGTAATGAGACCAAGAATCATGGTAGTGAATCATGAGTTCAAGACATGGGAAAATTGATGCTAAAGACAGGAACTAAATTCCAATAAAACTAAACATGATGTGTTAGTAAACAAGTGTGATCATAGAGAAGTGAACCCTAGATCAAATGCTTATATATATGTCATCTAAGATACAGGCAAATGCTAATGGTGTAATTAAAATTGTGTCAAATAGAGAAATATAGAGACACAGAGAGAGAGGGGAAGAGAAGAGATGAGAAGAGAGGAGAGAGATGTGCAAAGCATTAGTAGTTATAGACCAAACCTGTAATAGAGAATTGAATTGGATTCATTTATAAACCAAACATTATAATCTAGAGTTGTAGTTCCATAATATAGATTTGATTGGTGGGTTCCATTAGAAGAGTTGAGTTGGTGCTTAGTTAGGGAGTTGATGCTTCCTTAGAGTAGGTGATCTTAAATTAGGGGATTGGTGTCTCCTTAGGGTTGGTGCCCTTAAACATTGTAACTAGTGAGGTTCTTTATTGTGAGGCTGGATTAGAACAATAGATTATAGTAGTTATTTTCATGGTGGTTTTTTCCATATTGGGTTTTCTATGGTATATCTAATGTTGTGTCTATTTGTGTGTATGTGATCTTTGCATTAAAAGTCTTAAAAAGGACTAAGTTAGTCAATCTATTAGTTCACCCCCCTCTCAATAGATAATTGTGTTCCAACAAAGTTTTCATAGCCTAGATTATACATGGTTCCCCTACATGTGTAATGAGGCATGTTTATATCCATGGATAGGTCACATGAAAAATAAAGGGTCCAAAGGTAACAAATAATCGAGGTCTAAAAACAAAGGAGCTTTGGCTCTATAAAAGAGGCACAAGGGGATAAACAACTAAACTAGGCAAAGGTAGAACAAAACAAATGTGAGACCGATCTAACAAAATGATATCGATTTGCCTAAAGGAAGTTATAGCCAGTGGAAAAATTAATACAAAGTCTTAAACTCATCTATGGCTAAGGTATTGATTTGTTCAAAGATAGTAAAAATCAGTGACAAAAGTTTCTAGATAAAGTAAAACAATTGCAAAATAGGATCAAAGGATAGCAACGATTTGGCCAAAAGTCGTTATAATCATTCTAACATTAAAAATAAGGCTATAATAAAAAACAAATAATTCAAACAAGAACTCAAAAGCAAACTAAACTAATGTAATTGGTTAGAATGACACTCGATATTTGGTTCACTTAAGATTTGAGATTTGATTCATGAGAGACTATTTGGAATAACATAACTAAGACACTCAAAATTTGACACAATAAACTTCAAACATAGTACGTGGAAATAACTTGGATAAAAATGACACTCTAAACAAGGTAAAAAACAAACAAAAATTGCTAGGTCTAGGCAAGGAGTCTTTTAAATCAAACAAGAAATCAACCCAAGTAACACAATCCAAACACAAAAGGTAGACCACTTAAGCCCAAATTAGATGAAGCTTTATCATAACCTAATTAGTTTGAGATTTGTACCTTGAAAGGTTGAATTTCATATTTATTGTGAAAGGACTTGAACATTTTAAGGAAAAAGAGCTAGACCAAAATGGGAAGTGTAACCACATGTTTGAAACAAGAAAGGTATAATAATAACTTGGAACTTGGTTTCAAAAGTGATAAGAGATTGGAATAATTTAGGTAGTGTAATAATGCTCCTTAAAAAAAATGTCATGGTAAATGGTTTTGGACTAGAATATACAAGACAAATGTTTTAGACAAAATGGGAATCGTAATAATGCCTCATTTAAACACATGACACATAACTAGTTTTGGAAAAGAATATCTAATGAAACAAGTGTGATAGAAACATATAAAATAACACCTATTAAGCTAAAGGGGTGTGAAAATGACGTGATAGTTTTGGAATTTTTTTGATGCAAAAACATAAACAAACAATTTTAGTCTAAAAACAAATGTAAATCAAAGAAAATAGAAGTGACTAATGACTCATGCTATATCTAAAACTAACACATGTGTGCATAGCTTATGCTAAAGTTTCTACTGATATGCCAAAATTTCTATTGATATGCCAAAGTTTCTACCAATATATCAATTCTTATGAGGAATTAAGTGTTAATCTAAAAATTAAAGTATAGGTGTAGGTAGAGTTTTTATTCCCCCATTTGTCTCTCAAGCATTGGTACGTGGCATGAACTTATAGTGAGGAGCACTCAACATTTGAAAATAAATTCCATGGTAAGTGGGGTTTTGACTAAAATCTATAAATCTTGAATGTACTAAATGGTCCCAAGTGTGGCTAACATAAGGGTACAATTACATCAATTGAATCGAAACCACCTATCTTAATATGAAAGGGTCTATTCATTTATATAGCAACTCCATCTGTAAACTACTTAGTGGCGTCTAATGTCTGACTGTTGCATGCTCGAGTACTCATTGGGATGGTCAAGCTAACTACTCACCACTATCCCATCCAATTTTTTACGAAATTTGTATACCCCACCATGGAGTGGGGTTGGTACAATGATGGCAGATGAAACCCCAGGTCAATGCACCCTTAAATAACTTGTGGGGAGGTGATGAACTCCCACCCACAATCCAAATGCATAAAAAGAAATAAATGAAAAATGGAAAGACTGTAGAGATCATTTCTAAGTCACCCAAGTCACTTGGAGCTTGGGGAGAGAATACATGACATTATTTCTAACACAAATTTATAAATAATGATAATAAACTAAGTGATTTTGGTCACTTGAGTTCCCTAAAGGGGATGTGGGAGAGCATACACATAATAAGCTTCTAATTTTACACAAACAAATAAATCTAATTATGAACTTTAAAATTTAGCTAGTAATAAAAAATAAACATAAAGTGAAAAAGATCTAAGATATATGTTCCTTTTAATAGCACCAAATCCTAAGTGTGATTCAAAATTTGGCCCCTTGGCCTTATTTGAACTTGTAAAAACTTCAAAAATAACTAAAAGACAAATACAATGAAGTGGATTTTCAGCACCAAACAAAATGTATGTAAGATTTTAATGATGTTTAAGCTTTTCAATTTCCACCTTAGGTCCTAAAAAATTTAGGGGATTTGCCTGCTTAGAAGCCCAAAAGCAAGTTAGTAAACAACAATCTCTTTCAAGCTCTCAGGTTTCTATTTTTTTCCAAGAGAAATCATCATCGATTACAATAGAGATCGATGTTGATTTCTAAAATTGGCACTGATTGGATCAAATCATCGATGTTTCTTGAAACCATACAAAAAAATGTGTTTTGAAATTAAAAAAAATGATAAACAAGTTTAAAACTCAAACTTCTCATGGATCTGCAAGAAAAAGGTAACAAAGGCAATAAACAGGTTGTTAAGCACAAAAATGAAAGTAATAAAAATCAATTTTTGCTATGTTCATGACTTGATCTATTTCAATGCAAAGATCATCATTGACCACTTTAGATATTATTACTGATTCACCTAAAAATTTACTATAATCGTCGTCGATCCCTGTAACCTTGTTAAAAAAGATGTGATTTTTAAAGCTAAAACTCTAAACTTGAAGATTTAATGCATCTGTTAGAAAAACTAAAGCTAGCATATCAATCTCCTTGGCCATATGGGATGCTTAGTCCCACCGGGCATGCCATTATGTACCTTAGGTTTTTGAAGAGTAAACAATATGTAAATTAGTCCCTTGTTAGTCCAAATGAAAAAATATCAAGCATAACAATACACTAGGATTAAACACTCTTGCCTAAGAACTAGGGAGAGCATAACATAATAAGCAAGATCATAAAATAGATAGGAAGATAATATAAATTTCTTACCTCTTTTATCAAATTTGATGCTTACTTATTGGCATAAATATGTTCATGCTCTACCTATCATGATTTGAGTCTTATAACAAAGCTCTTCCATGGTGGTAGCATCTCTCCAATAGTCACTTGTGGCTTGGTGTGAAGCTTGGCATAAATTGGGCATTATAACACTACTCTCAAAGGATTCAAGAAGGTATTCCATGAATAGCCTTACACACAAAAGCCTATTGGCATATGGTGTGGGCACTTGTATTTATAGCTCAAAAAACTAACTCTAATCCTAGGGAGGTTAGGTCAAATTCTAATTTGGGTTGAGTCTAAATTAACCTTGGTTGAGTCAATCTAACCCTAGGTTGGGTTAAAGCACTCACTTTAGATATTTGTGAGGTGTGACTCATAATTTTTAATCCTTAGGAGATAATAAATCACTTTATTAGCTCATTTAACCTTTTGACTTCATATTTAACTAAAAAAAATTAGTAAATGAAATTCACTAATTTGATTTAGAATTTTTGTTTAGGCAAGTTAATTAGGATTTTCAATATAATTAGTCTTGCTTAGTGCCTTTTGGATTTTGGCAATTGTTTTAAATGTATTCAATTAATATCTTGACATACCAAAAGTGTAAAATTACTAGGTTATGATTTGACTTGGGTTAAGACTAAATTAGGATAGTGATGCATACAGGGTAATACACCAAATAAGCTAGTCTTGTCATGTTTCTATGTAATTAAATCCATTACGTAGATGAATTTGGATAATTTAGATGATTTATAAGCTTAAAATGTGTCATTTACTAGAAGGCAAATTGAATCCCGATTTAAGTATGAAAGTGGCCAAAACTAAGTGTCTACCATGTGTTGTTGTGACAACTTGTGCATCGTTTGAATCCATTATTGGTTGTTGAGGTTCATGTTGATAATTTAAAATAAACATGTATGGTCTCATATGGCCTCAAAATCCTTGTTGAATTATTTGTATATATTTTTCATGTTACAAATAAAAATAATAATTTTTTATGACATTTTTTTACCTCTATTTGTTGATGTATGGGTTCATGAGGAAAAAATCAGTCAAAACCCTTCAAACAATAAACTTGTATGGATTTATAGGCATGCTTGAGCATCTAAAACAAGGTTTCAGGGTACCTATAAGGAAGAATGACGTGATTAGTATTAGTATGGTGCAGATAAGTTGTTTAAAGCACAACACTATTTGAATATTTTATTTTTTAATTTGAATAATTAATATGGGATGCACAAGAAAGAGAGAAGGTGCATATTTTACCTAAATTAGTTCAGAAATGAAAAGTTTTTAGGGGAAAAACTTTTACATTCATATAAATATATTTTTTTTATATTTTAAAATCTAGCAAAATATAATTTATAAGGCAAATCTTCCTAGCATATTCCATAAATGCTTGTACACAAATTATTGATGCATGTTACATAGAACACTTGCAAGTGGGTAAGTACAAGGATCAAATATCTTCATCACTATGCTTTGGTCAAACCCACTTTTAAGTCAAGATGATTTTTTGAAAATGGAATATTCTTTTTTGGTACATCATGTAGACACCTAAAATTAGATACTTTGTACCAATGTTCATTATATTACTAATTTGTGCTAACATCAAATTAAATCATCTAATCAAGTCTTCTATCCATCTAACATCTCTAGTCCATTCAATATTCATCCTCCCTAATCAATTATTCTTTTCTTCCAGGATTGAATTCAATACTATAAAAATTACATCACATCACATCACATTAGTTAATTATTTTTTATTAATTGGCTAATCTCATCAATAATGAAAAATTATAGAATGCACAATTACTATTTTATATAAGTCAATAAATCATATTTTCCATCTCAAACTTATGATGCCATCAAAGGACACACTTAGAAATTTAATAATAATATTCCAAAGTTAAAGTGTGATTCACAAGGAAAATTTAATGAAAAGAGGCAAGTGTGCAAGTAATAGCTATGACAGGCTCTTACACACTCCATGCCTTCATCATCACACCCTCTTACCTACTTCATCCCTCTTTATTTCACACTCCACCTCCCAAATTTATGGGTAGGATAACTAATCATCATCCATTAATCTTCATCCTCATCTGATAGTCCAAATTTATCAATAGAATCTATAAATTATGGGCTTCCCCACTCATTTCAACATGACTATCCAAGGCAATGAAGCTATGCCAAACCCTAAGGTTAATCATCAAATAATGTATCAAAAATTTATGAAATAAATCATCCATTTGGCAAGGGGGATGTTGTATGTTTGATCATGCACATCCACCAAGAAGCTTTCAAATACATCCATACATCTGAGCACATCATGAATTTGGAAAAAATTTGAAAAATGTATAGCAATTATTATTTTTTTCTTATTTGAATTGCATTCTTCTTAGTCTTGATCAATCCAAGGATGCACACTTAAATTAGTGGTATTACTTCAATTGATTTTATTCTGTACTAACCCAAAAATATTATTTGTATTCATGTGTTACATATGGTATGTTTGACGAGACTCGCAACCGAAAATCAACTTTGATGACCTTTCATCATCTTTTTAGTCCAAAATCCAACTCTAATTTCTACCAAAAACTCCTTATATTTCTATCTTAGATTCTTGGTGGAAATGCGTTGTGTAATGGTGAAAACATGAGTATGAAAATGGAGAAAACACATTGTGCATTAGCATAAATGTTTTTCTAAATGTGTTTGTAGGAATTGACAAAATTGATTTTCATATTAGTGAAATTGTGGTGTACATAAGTGGAATCACGTCTATTCTGGTTGACTATCTATTTTATAGGAAGAAAAGAAACGTGATTTGAATCGGTGGAAATGCTCTACATAGTAGCAGTATTGTAATTGTATTATCAAAAACATACTTTTAGGATTTTTAATCTTATTTAGTAGAGGAATCATTGTTACTAATAGTGAAATAGTAACTTGTGGTAGCAAAAATGACATTTTGTAGTAGTGAAATTGCTAATGTAATAGCAAAATTATTGTTTCTTTATTTTTTATAGAATGGTGGAATCATTCTATATAGTAGCAATATTGATTTTATTATCACCAAAATTTCCCTCCCTAAAAAATAATAAAATATATATGCAAAATAGTAGAATAGACCTATAAATTGTCAGAAATGATTTCAAAAGAATGGAATCACAAATAAATAACTAACTTAACCACTTGTCAAAGAAAAAATCCAAACTACTAATCTATTTTCTTATAAGTTTTTACCATTCAAAGTCAAAATAAATCAAACAAACACTCATAACATTTAACTTTGGTGGTATAAAAAAATACTTGAATTTGGTGCTTAAAACAATTTTGTTTGTATTTACCTAAGTGTTGTGTTGTGTGTTTTTATAATCCAAGTGTGTATGATCTCCCTTTGCTCAAGTTTTAAAATGTTGGGTGATAAAAAAACACTTTGGTTGTCATCTCTAAGAGTCGTTATGTATGTTCTCCTCCTACCCCTTATGGGATCTTGAGGATTAGAAATAACTTATCTTCATTTTTTTATTTTTAGTTGTGAGAGTTAGACCTTGATCTCTAAATGTGAGTCATTAGGGCATGATGATTAGGATTTCATCCCCTAGCATATGTACCAACCCCATATTATGGTAGGGTATATAAATTGAGATCAGTTATTGACATTAGATAAGCAATTATGTGTTTTAAGTTTAACCATAAAGGTAAAGAGTTTATCATCAACACTAAGCTTCATACAACACTCTTGAGGAAAGATTTCCTATGACACTCCACTTAAATCTTATGACTGGAATGGTCATGAAGGGAATAGATCCTTTCACAAAGCTCATTCATGTTAGAGGTACAATCATTGAGAAGGGTGGATGAATTAGTGATGCAAGATAATCTAAACTTCAATTCCAATCCTAAATCAATCACCACAAGCATACAATTCATTCATAACAATGAAAAAGAAAGATGATGCAAGATCAAGCATACAACACATGAATTTATTAAGCATGGTCATTGATGTTAGGTTTCCATTGATGTCAAAGAGAGCATGAGATACTAATGCATTAATGACAAAGATGTGTTTGATAGCTTAGAGAATATATAACACTTATGTAGGTTTGTAAGGACAAAGAAGAAGTTGTGAGGCATCCATATATGCCTTGGTGAAGTTATGATGTGTCACTTGATCATTTAGAATGAGAAACATGCATCTTCTAGCTTAAGAGAAGCCAGACCGTCACTACACATCATGTAGATATGATTGAACTAACAAGTTTGTGCATTTATTTTTGGTACTCATAAAGTCAATTGAGGTTAAAGGATTTCATGGAAATATTGTCTATAGTACCAAGAATCTACCCAAAACATTTAGATTCTTGAATTGTTTTTTATCTTGAGATATAAATATTAAAAGTTTCTCTAGTAGACTATGATGAACCAAAGACCATCAATTTTAACTATGTTAAAGTCTGAGGTCAACTAGTCAGTAGATCTAATGGTGGACATTAAATCATAGATTATGATCCAATGATGTGCATAAAATCAATATATTCAATAAGTCACATATTTGTGACATGTGTTTTAATATCGTTAAGCTGACAAATATATATGGTGCATGAGTGTTCATATAGGTTAAGATCGATGGAGTGCATTGAGTCAAAAAGTCCATATACATAGAAGGCACGTAGAGCTGCCAAGTGACACAATCATGGGAACTCAGATCTTAGATCAATGGTGAACATTGGAAGATAAATACCATGATAGTCTGAGGAGATCAATGGTGCATATTTGATCAAAGTTTCTAGGGAGCACAAGATGAGGTCAAAGTGTCTGATGTTTAACATTTGCTCAGTGACCATTGAAATTTGAATATTCAAATTAATGAGGGAAAACCATTTTGCAATTTTTGAGCTATATTTTAATTCAGGACAAATTTATTGATGTATTAAAAATAAAATTTGTATTGGACTCTAAGGCACATCCATATACATTAGTTAGAATCTTTGAATGTTCATAAGCTCCAAAGTTGACTGTGTGTTTGACCATGTTCTGCAAGTGATCTGAGAAAGATATTTTGAGTTATTTTGAGTGCTTAGAGCCTAAGTGAAGGTGTATAATGGACATGAAGATCTTTCATAGGTAATTTATGATCTATTAATACATTTGGTTGAGTAGATTGTTTGAGAAAAGTGTTTGTATGCTTCAGTTCTATATGATAGACTTTATGTGTTTTCTAGGCCTATTGGTGAGTAATTTAGAAAGGATTGGTTTGAAATGTGAAATGGATTTTCACGTAATGTGGATCCATATGGATGATATAAGGGACCTATTAATGTGACATATGATTTTTTTGAAGAGTTGGTAGATTTTGAAGGCGGTCCAAGAAGTTTCAGGTGTAACATGTGGATTTGAAGGCTTAATTGTTTTAGGTTTCACCAAGACCTAATGGTGGCTTGGGACTAATGAAGTAATATCCAACCTATGATGAGTGTGGTTTTCACATGTAATATGTGTATGAACCTTTTTTAAGGGTAGTTCAAATATGTAAATCATCTTGGCTGACCAAGATGGGTTATACCAAGAGAGTGGTATAAGTACAAGACATAATTGGACTAATTAGGCTAGTTGTGTGAGAGTGGATTCAAGCGAAGGATATAACCTTTGAAAGAGAATTTACAAGTCATTGAGTAACAAAAAATAGTGAAGAGGATCAAACATGATTATTTGATTAAGTTGATACATATTGACACATAGGTCATTAGATCGAATGAGCCTAGAAGAGGCAATTTGAGCAAGTAGCCCTAGAAGCAACTTGAGAGAGATTGGAAGTGAAGAGTGTAGACAAAAGTGATCATTATCAATTGAATAATAGAAACATATATTCAAGGTGATATATTTAGGTAGTTGAATGGGTTCTTGGTTGTCTATAGGGTTGGTTCCTCCTTACAAGGTAAAGCTTGCTAAAGGTCTAGTTATTGTGGGTGCTCAACTAGACAGGGGCAATAGCTCCTTATGGGATTGGTGTCTCAATAAACTAAGGGATGGGTGTTCCTTTATTAGTGGGTGTTGGTCTAAATGTTGGATTTTTTTTATAGGACTGTAATCCATCTTGCAAGGTTCAGTGGGATTTATCCCCTAAGAGGGTTTCCTACACATATGGTGTGTTCATGTGATGTATGCTTTGGATGTATGTGCTTTCATGTTTATGTTTATTGATAAAGTTGATTTATGTTGAATGTTTAAAGAATTTTGAATTGAATTGGATTATATTGCATTACTGATTCACCCCCCAGTGATTATACCTCTAATAATTGGTATCAGAGTTGAACCTTTATTGCAAGTTTAACCGCTTGAAGGTGATCCAAGGTACAATATGGCTAAGCAATTAAAGAAAGAGAATCAAGAAATGAAGGATTATTTAGAGGTTACTTATGCATATCTAAAATCAAGTGAATAAAAATGTAATAAGCTCCAGATACTTATTGATAAATATAGTGGTAAGATGAGAGAATATGATAAAGAAGAAGCTCAGAAGAAGTGTAATAACCCTACTGGATTAGGCATAGAATTACGTGATTTTTTTTAATTAAACATATATATCATAAATATATTACACCCAAGAATATAAACAAATATCACATCTATATTCAAGGGATAATAATGAGTACACACATTACATCATAGATCTCTAATGTCATGAAGATGTTACATAAAATTAATATAGAAAGTAATATAATAACTCAGCCATGACTGATGCAACTCTACAATCTCCATTGCCAACATATAATAATAAGTAATTATAATTCTTCATGACAATATTCAATAATAATATCCAATCCAATAAAATGTACATAATTTAGATACTTGGCTCCTCAAAGCATGAGTTCTCTAGACTCTCCAGTGTCTGTGGCAATCTCAAGTGTTATCTCAATATTTGTACTATTGTGGGGAGGGAGAGAATAATTCAAGTTCTTTACCACACCAATCATTGGCCAATGATCCCATGCACTAATCTCATCATAGAATGTCCCTCCCTTAATAGATAAGTAGATAATGATGACATGAGAATTTAGAGAGACTAACAAGTACTCGTGTAATATATGATTCTAAGATAAACATGCAGTGTATCATAGAAATTTGTTCTATTAAAAGATATCTCACTAACATGTGAAACATAATCATGAAATGATAATGTCTCATTAAACATACTTTGGCCTAAATATTCATAATAAAAAATGATAATGATCTAGATTAATCAATTTCATACACACCACTTAATCGGACTGTGTTCATCTAACATTACAATGCTAGTAAGCCAATGAAGTCCATCTCATTCTTTACATTGTATTAGAAATACAGATTAATCAAATATAATTCAATCACAATATTCATAAATTTATGTCATATTAACATATGTATTGCATGACATGTTATACATAGGAGTAATAACAACATACATCAAGTCCGTCTAACATATGCATGAATATTCCATTATATTTTATCTCATACTAGAAATAATGATTACAAATATACCACCTGGGTAAACATATGATTTAACTATATAATTCAACAATATAATTGATTTTCAATTATCTACACCCTATGGCATCCCATACTACCATAGTTTGGTGTTCTATGACTTATCTTCTAGATTTCTACAATCAATCATAAGAAGTAGTCTCAAATACATGAAAACACAAGTGTTACACAAGTAATTATATATATAATAAGTCATCATTCCACATAATACAGTAACATAACAATACATCATTAGCTAAACTCCTAAGTTTGCATGCACACATATACAAGTATTTCCAACTATAATAACACACACTATCCATAGCAATAACCAACAGGGACATAATAATATAGTTAGATGTAAATTTGAGTTTGGGTATAATCAATACAATACCACCTGGGTACAACATAATTTTCAACTATAGTACCCTATGATATCCCATACTATCATAGGTTCCCAACTACATAAGAAAATATAAACCAAACTTATGATTGTTAAGTTTCAACTGACTCATGCAAATAATAATAAGTATACAATAGCAACTATACCACTTAGGTATAATACATACTATAAAAATTCATTACAATGCACCACTATACATTAAGTATTAAAAAATATTTATAATAGCACATTTATAGTATGTAATGCACACAAGTATCCCCTACTAAATACCTATAAAAACAATCATTCATATTATTATTATTATTGATTTAGATAAACATGTAATTCTATTGACTCACTTGCTTTTAAGAGACTAACCCAAGGGTTATAGCTTCCTTATTTTTAGATAATTTAATGACTTAATCCAATCATCTAAAGAGCTACTAATAAAATCTCCACAAACAAGCACTTGCACATTCTAATGTGTTCCACATGAAGGTATTCTCATGTTATGCCTCTTCTAAACCATGTTTTAGTTTTCTAATCATAACTACTAGGCATAGTAATTCAATCATGAAGTGGTTTTAAACATAGAGATCAAGCTCTTTACATTAATAACCCAAAATGTTATTTTTCCTGAAAACACAAGATATCTAGTTTCATAATCAGTTTATATTTTGGGGTTAATAAGCAATAATTTGCTAAACAACTTAATCATTCTTTTCAATTTTCTAGCTAATATTTCACCTAAGAATAATAGCTAAGTAATCCACCCCATTTCTAATTATGTAAGTAGTCATGAACACATAACTCAATACATTATCAAACTCCAGGTAATAGTTATAGAGAGTAGCTAGGTTCAACCGTTCAACTCGTAGGATTAAACCACTCCATGTTTGATAATAACTATTTAATTAGTCAAGTTCTAGGAATTAGATTATTCCATAATTGTTTTATATCCTAAGTAATATATAAAGTCTAGTTAAATATACATATCCAATTTAATATTAGCAAATTTCATATATATTCTAATGGAATATATATATATATATATATATATATATATATATATATATATATATATATATATATATATATATATATATATATATATATCTGAACATATGAACCATGTTTTGTACTTTGTTAATGACCAAACCCAATGGTAAAATAATTCTCAATAAAGATGAATATTTACTAAGGTAAAAAAATTTGGCGAACATATTATAATGATTTATTGGTAACCTAACCCATGTTACCACATATGTTAATAACTTGGTTGATATATATCCACCTTTATGCTCATACGTTATCACCATAGATTAGTCGTTATATGTAATCCATTTTAGATACTGTATACAATATTAAATATCTAATTTCATATTATAATATTGCATAACTAAATGCTAACCAAAGTATTGAATATATATTGAATTTTTTTTGGTTTCATATATTCATCATTTAAAAACATCTGAGACACCCAAGTAGATCTATTGATTTCTTTTACTCAAATTGTTATTAAATAATTCACTGGTATATTACCAGAATATACTATTATTGGTTTTATATTCCCTCACCAAATCACAAAAAATCAATATTTATATCCTTATACATGGAATTCCTAGATTCATTTTGAGTTCAAGCCAATGTTGAGGGTCAAACATTATATTAATACCAGTATTTAATCATTCACTTCCAAAATAGATGGCGCTACATGTTTTGGCACTACAAATTTATTTTTCATTATAAATAACCAACTCAATGTGGGTCTCCCTCTACCCTTCCTATCAATTCACAATAAGGTAAAATCAAATATCCACCGACCAATGTATAAAGAAACTGGTGACAGAATCAAAGAAAGTCGCTTTCACCATATAATTGTTAAATGTAGGAAACTAACGTGAAGTGACTCACACTCCCAGAAAGGTACATGAATTCAATACATATATATTATATATATGTCCTATCCAATCAAGGAGATAAATGCATATTTGTAGTCTATTGAAAGCACAGAGGGGCTTTTTGAGTTCATTAAAATCCTTGACTGAAATGGATCACGGTTCTATTGAGTTGAAATAGCTAAGATAAAAGAATTAGTGGCAGTATTGCTCTTAGGTTGAGTTAAGAAAAGAAAAGAATAAAACTTGATATGGAAATAACATTAATGATGTTGGACAAAAAGGTTGCTTTGGGAAGTTCAACTTATAAAATACATAATTAAATAAGACGTAAACTGATGCCTTTCTATTATACATAAAACTCTCAACTAGTTTTTGAAACAAATAAAAGAGTCATCTAAGTTTGGTGTCCAGCTTATTGGAAAAAGAATTAAAATGGATTTTGTTTCTATGAATTTCAGACATTTTCCCATTAGTTTGATGCTCAGCTATACTCATTTGACCAATTAAGCAAAATATAAATATACAATAATTAGTTAAATTTTTGATCAAGATGTTTATACATAGAATTCAGCTTGATGCCTTTATTTTTTTGCTATATTTTCAAAGAAAGATTTCAATGCCTTAAAAATTCTAAAAAGGTTTGACTCATTCATAAATTGCATACTAATTCTAACAATCTCAATGCATTTACAAAAGAAAACAGGTTCTAAAATGCTTGGTCTAAGCATGGGAAACATTTAATAATTTATTCTTTTGTTTTATGTAAAACATTGTATACACTATTATAACCTTGATTCCATATACCTAGATTTCTGACATATACTTTGCCTTATAACATAACCCATGTTTATTGCTCAACATTATTAATATGCTAGTCATATTATTAACTAAATTTTTTGTTAAGTGGTCTGGTAGCCTGAGCTCAAACCAAAAATGGAAATTCGAAGCAAAATATTTAATGTTTAAACTTGAAGTTGGACTTTCATTTAGAGATTTATTACTTTTTTCCCAATCAAGGTTTCCTACTGATTTCAAACTATAAAGATTAAGCTCTAGATATTCCCATCGAATAATTATACAGAGCTTTTTAAAAAGGATTGGGCATTGCTAATTTAGAGGGTATTTCCTATAATTATTTTATCAACCTATTTTTAAATAATTTCTATGTTAATGTTCATTTTCTAATAACATGAATCCACTCATATTACCAAACAATGAATTTTAAGTACACCCCTTACCGTTAAATTTGTTGATTGATCCTTTGTGCCTTTCTCCACGCTTGTTCCTCCTTCTTTCCTTTCTAATGCTTAAGCTATGTCAAAAATCTTTCATGTCATTTCTTAAATAGAGCAAAAGATTCTTATTTTCTCCTCCAACATTTTGTTTTTGTTTTATTATTTTTTTAATTAATTTTAGGCTGTTTTAATTCTTTTCCCTTTTTCTTAGATTTTAATTTATTTTTCTATTTTTAATGTTTTTAAAGCAAAACAATTCCTTTCTATTTTAATTATGAAATTATATTTTCATATTTAGCCATTTTAAATCATATTTTGGTAATTTAAAGGAAAAATAATAAAATAATAAATAATAATCTGAATTTAAATTTTACTTTAATTAAATTTTGCCTTTAGAATAATAATGACTTAATAGGCTAACCACACAAGGGACTTTTATTCCTATTTCATACCTACTTAAGCAATCATAAGCAATTTAAACAATCATTTTTAAATGCATTCTAACATAACTAATTATCATGGTGTGTGTAGGGTTTTGCTAGCACTCTGTCGACCAGTGATGTCTCCATGTACACCACCCTCTTTGATGATGCTCTCCTTCCAGTGTGCTTGAAGGAAGAATTCACCTGCATCCACCTCACAACACATAGGTAGTTAGGTTATATCACATGATACTCATAATCAATAATACATAATTATATTAATTCATTAATATGCTTAAAAATGAAAGTGCATACATACACCAGCTCATGCTAAGTAATCATGAATTATCATCTAATTAAGAAGCATACTAATATACCAAAATAGCATAATCTCAAACTTAATCAAAAAATATAATCAATATCATGTGTATCTACCATATCCATCTATAAATAGTCAAATAATTAGCTTAGCAAGGAATCAGGATGTAACAAGAAGATCATGACCTAAAAATTTAAGGCTATTACGAATGAGTGCATCAAGCTCAATAAGGAGCTAGAATCCTTAAAAGGCAAGCTCAAAATGAAAAGATGATAAAGAGAAGATCAACATTCTTGAGAATCAATTAAAAGTTACAAAGACTAATCTAAGCTCAAAAGAGGAAGAATGCAGACATCTCAAGACACAGTTAGAGGAGACTAATGCCAAGTTGAGTTCAAAGCAAGATGAGCATGATAGAAGTAAAAATCTTGCTATTTTTGAGAATGTTTCATAGAAATAACATCAGTTATCAATGCCCAGTGATGAGGTTCTTTCTTCAGATGAAAAGGTATGTTATGAATCTATGTTATCTCCATATGTTGTCAATCTATTCTTAGAATAAAAGGAGAATATTATTGTGCATGAGCGTGTTGTTTCTCTTAAACCTAAGAATAATAAGAACTATTAGTATCAGATGACCAAAAAAGAGAAAGAATATGAAGATTTGTTGGAAACTCCTAGTTTCACATTGTTCTAGGACATTGTGGGTTTGGGTGTCTCTATCTAGGCTTTAAGGAGACACTTGATAATAAGAGAAATCATGGTGGATACTAGTTGAGCATTGGTTTATGTTGTAGGATAAGAAAGGTCATAAGAAGATGTGTTGGTTTACTATGGAAGGACATGATAAGATATTTTCAAAAATAGTGATACTAAAGTCAAAGTTTTGATCAAATCTCAAGGATGGTCTAGTTGATCAAATGATGAAGAATGGAGTTGTTGGTTCTGAAAGTATGCAAGCAAAGAATGGAAGTTTCCAAGTTTATGATCAAGGATGGTGAGTTATCAAGATATTATATTACATATAAAAGGTATGTCTATCTTGTTCAAATGTGCTCAAGGTGTGTCTAGGGTTTTTGGTCTTAAAGGTAGGATCTTGTCAATTGCTTGAATTGATTGATAAAATAATGAAAAATGAAGACAAGGTTGATATGAAAGATGAGGAAAATGTGTTTTCATATCTTTGATATCTTGAAGAAGGTCTCTAAGTTCTATAAGTGACAATGTTGTGTATGTCATGGAGTTCACAGTGTTATGAAGAAATAAGATCTATTGGTGGTTTCATAAGGATATTGATTGAGTGTGGATAGTGTTGAAAATTTACTGGTAAACCTAGTTCATTAAGATGACTTGTTGAAGATGTCATGATCTAGGTGAAGCATGGAGTTAAGGGGAGCTAACTTAGATAGTTTGAAAGGCTTGAAGAAGATGTGCATGATGTAAGGGGGAGAATATGTGAAGATGCTTCAGTCTTGATATAAGTATGAAGATGTCTACTACAGTTAGATTGACATGATGACTTGATCAAACCAAGTCATGTATTTTGATAAGGTATTGAAACTTCATGCATGAATAAAGAGAATTTGTGAGTTATATAGGATGATAGGTCCAAGGATTAGAAAATCTCAAGTTCAGTTTGGTGTATGTCAAATAACAAATGACATAAGATAGAGCATGATGTTAGGGGAAGCTTTCTAATCTCTATAAGCATTCTATCAGGTCCAAGGTTCAAAGAAGTCCAAGTTCATATTGGTCCATGTCAAAGGTGGAACAATTGATTCATATGATTGAAAGTATGCAAGTATCTTGATCATCTTAATAGTATTTGAATGCATAACATAATGTTGAGGAATGTTTTTTATCATGTTGAGGAAGAGACCCTTTGTCATTAATGTCAAAGGGGGAGAAAGATCAAAATGAAGAAATTCAAATGAAGCCATTTTGAGGTTTTATTTCCATCAATGACAAAGGGGGAGATTGTTGAGCATGGTCATTGATGATAGGTTTTCATTGATGTCAAAGAGAGCATGAGATACTAATGCATTAATGACAAAGATGTTGTGTTTAATAGCTTGAAGAATATATAACACTTATGCAGGTCTGTAAGGACAAAGAAGAAGTTGTGAGGCATCCATAGATGTCTTGGTGAATCTTTAGTGTTTCACTTGATCATTTGGAATGAGAAACATGCATCTTCTAGCTTAAGAGAAGCTAGCCATCACTGCACGTCATGTAGATATGACTCAACCAACAAGTTTGTGTATTTATTTATAGTACTTAGAAAGTCAACTAAGGTCTAAGGATTTCATGGAGATGTTGTCTATAGTACCAAGAAGGTACCTTGAAAATTTAGAGTCTTGAAGTTTTTTCTAGCTCAAGATATAAATCTTCAAATTTGATCTAGGAGACTGTGATGAACCAGAGACTGTCAAGTTTAACTATGTTAAAGTCTGAGGTCAACTAGTCAGTAGATATAATGGTACACATTAAATCATAGATTATGATCTAATGGTTCATGTAAAGTCAATATGTCAAAGAATTCATTGACAGAAGATCAATGGTGCATGAGTATTTGTAAAAATTGAGTTCAATAAAGCGCATTGAGTCAAAAATTCGATGTGCATAGAAGGCATGCAAAATTGCCAGGTGGCATAATTATGGGAGCTTAGATCTTAGATAAATGGTGAGAATTATAAGATAAAGACTAGGATAATCTGAGGATATCAATGGTGCATATTTGGTCAAAGTTTTTAGGGAGCATGAGATAAGATCAAAGTGTCTGATGTTTAACATTTGCTTAGTGACCATTAGAATTTGAATATTCAAATTAATGAGGGAAAAATAGTTTATAATTTTTGAGCTATATCTTTTGATCCTGGATGAATTTATTGATGTAGTAAAAATTAAATTTGTAGAGGACTCCAAGATTCATCTATATATATTGGTTATAAGCTTTGAATATTTATTTGATCAAAGTTATTAAGATCCAAAGTTGAATATGTGTTTGACCATGTTCTGCAAGTGACCCGAGAAGGATATTTTGAGTTGTTTTGAGTGCTTAGAGCATGAGTGAAAGTGTCTAATAGACATGGAGATGTTTCATAGGTCATGTATGATCTATTCATACATTTGGTTGAGTATATTGTTTGAGAAAAATGTTTGTAAGCTTCAGTTCTATATGACAAACTTTTCTATGTTTTCTAGGCCTATTGACGAGCAATCTAGAAAGGCTTGGCTTGAAGTGTGAAATGGAGTTTCAGGTAATGTAGAACCATATGGATGATATAAGGGACCTATTCATGTGAAATATTATTTTTTTAAAGTTTTGGTAGATGCTGAAGGTGGTCCAAGAAGTTCAAGGTGTAACATGTGGATTTAAAGGCCTAATTGTTTTAGGTCTCACCAAGACCTAGTGGTGGTTTGGGACTAATGAAATAATGGATGACCTATTAAAAGTGTGGTTCTCATATGTAATATGTGTATATACCTATGTTAAGGGTAGTTCAAATATGTAAATCATCTTGGTTGACCAAGATGGGTTATACCAAGAGAGTGGTATGAGTACAAGACATAATTGGACTAATTGGGTTAGTTGTACGAAAGTGGATTCAAGAAAAGGAGATAACCTTTGAAAGAAAAAGTATAGGTCATTGAAGACCAATAGAGAGTGAAGATTATCAGTCATGCTTTTTTTATTAAGTTGATGTAGATTTACACATAGGTCATTGGAATGAATGATCCTAGAGGAGGTAGTTTGAGCAAGTTAGCCATAAAGGCAGCTTAAGAGAGATTAGATGTGAAGAGTGTAGACAAAGGTGATCATCATCAATTGAAGAATAGTAATAGGTGTTCAATGTGATATATTTAGGTATCTAAGTGGGTGCTTGGTTTCTTAGGGTGTTAGTTCATCTTTGTAAAGTAAATCTTGCTAAAGGTCTAGTTGTTGTGGGTGCTCAACTAGACATGGACAACAACTCCTTATGGGATTGGTGTCTCACTAAACTAAGGGATGGGTGTTCCTTGATCAGTGGGTGTTGGTCTAAATGTTGGATCTTTTTTTATAGGATTGTAGTTCATCTTACAGGGTTTAGTGGATTTTATCCTTCAAGAGGGTTTACCACATATATGGTGTGTTCATGTGATGTATGATCTTATGTATGCTTTGGATGTATGTGATTTCATGTTTATGTTTATTGAAAAATTTGATGTATGTTGAATGTTTAAATAGTTGGGAATTGAATTAGATTATCTTGTATCATTGATTCACCCCTCCCTCAGTGATTGCACCTCTAATAAAATTATGTGGGAAACTTTCATGGGGAATAAAACCCACACTCAAGCCTAGAAACACATGGACCACTTGTCTTATAAAATAACCATAAACATGATACCTTTTAGTGAAGAAACCACTTCACAAGGATCACCCACCCCTAAGTATGAACAAGCACCAACTTGTTCTATATGTTGAGCACCCACACAACATCTATGAAATCAATATCTCCAAAAATCTGATTACCTTTCAATCTTATGGAGAATTAATTTTTGACACCTCTCTTTCAACCCTTTACACTCTCTTAAACTTGCATACACAAGTAATTCATCCAAAACATTCTTTTGGATCACTCTATACCTCTTCACTCATCCTAAATCTTCAATCCTATAAGTACACTATTATGACATCAGAATTATGACCTATGGGTCATACACATAGTCCTCAATCTGATATTCTCTTCAATCCATCCACTTGGCACACTGAATCTTTTCTTCCTTTGATTTACAACTCTCTATCTTTCTAATCAACTCTAGAAACCATCACCTCTAATTTCACTCTTTGTAGAGCCTTCATGAATATCATCTTCTTGGTCATACATTAGACTTGCCTTAACCCTTAAGGATTATATCATGCTAACACATTGCTCAATACCACCCTCATAGGCTGACCATAGCATTCATGGATCACCCTTACGTAACTACACCTTTCAATTAGCCGTTAGTAGCCCTTATAGGTCTCATGGAGACCTATTCACACCGTTAGTACTTCATCAAGAAAATTAGAAACACAAGACCACTTCTAAATACATAGGTACATTATACATGAATCCTAAGTCATCTTCAAGTGATTACATCCATAACTACACTCCTTTCTATATGCATTATTTACTCAAACATTAGTCTTGTACACAAAAACACCATGAATGAACAAACAGTCAATTTATAAGATTTGTTTATACTAAAGTTAGATTGATCAAACCTCAAAAATCCACACATATGATCACCATAGAGTCTACAACAATCTCCAGTATTTAATTCACTTTTAAACACTCTAAAATCATAAATACAAACTTAAACATCCTTCTCAAATCACTTGCAAATGATGGTCAAACTCACAATCAACTTTGGATATCAATAACTACAACTGTACAAATAGTCAAAACTTCTAACCAATTTTTTTGGATGCCCCATGGAGTCCTTTACAACTTTCCTTTTTACTTCATCAAGAAATTCTTCCATATTCACAAGATATAAATAAAATAATATATACTATTTTTTTCTTTGTTAATTTAAACTCTAATGGTCACTATGTAAAGCAAAAGCTTCAGACATGTGTCTTCATCTTATGCCCTCTATAAACTTGATCAAATACACTCCATCAATCTCTTCAGGAGTCTCCTAGATTTAACATTCGATGTTAATAATTGATTTTTGATCTATGCTTTTGAGATTGTGACACTTGGCAGCCCTACGTGCCTTTTATGGACCCTACTATAAATCTTCATTCACTCAATGCACTTATGCCACTTGGCAGCCCTTTGTGCATTCTATGTACCTTGTTATCTATCTCCAAAAGTGCTTACATTACTTGGCAATCCTACATGTAATATCATGATCCTTTAACTTATTGACCTCGTGCTCACCATTAGACTTCCATCTATATGATTGAATATGTACTATTAGATCCTTGATTTGAATGATTAATCCGATTAAGCTAGATTTTGATGCTTGGCAGCCTTGTGTAAAGGTCACTCGATATTGCAAATTTGTCTAAGTATGGGAAATACTACAGTATTCTTAAAAAGCCAACTTTACACCTTGATATCTTTTGCTACATACAACATCATAACCTGAAACTTGGACCATAAAAACTTGGTACAAAACTAATCAGACCCATATGGCCAACTCCTAATACTTTCACATGTACTAATTCTAATTTCATCAATTAGTACATGACTAGGAGAACCTATACATTCATATGACCACTTGGATGAATTATTTTCACTTCTACAAACACTCATAACATCCCATATGACCTTTGTAATAGGAACATAATCATCAATAACATACTCTATCATCCCAAAGACCTACACACATGATATGTACTCTCAAATCCACTTAGAACCTATTACTTTGTCATTAATGCATTATGTACTTAGATCACCTTGACATTAATGATAATCAATGCATCTCAAGAACATGATCAACAATCTCCCCCTTTTTCATTGAAGAAAAACCCTTTTCAAAATACTCTCTCCCAAAGTAAACAACTCTTTCATTATAAACTTTCTCCCCCTTTGACATTAATGAGAAAGGGTCTCTTCCTTAATATGCCAACTTGATCTTTAGAACTAACAAACTGCTCACAGAGCTTAGAAAGATCCCCCTAACATCATGTTCATCTCATATATCTTTTTTTGAAACCATACTCAACCATACAAGATCCTTGGATTTGAAACATCTCACATATTCTCCCCCTTTGACATATTGACAAAAAGGGCATCAACTAATCCTAAGGATCTAAAAATAATATAAGGACCAATAACAAGAAAGGACCACCTCAGAGAGATGATACAAACTTCCACCTAACACTATGCATACCACTTCTTACCTTGAGATTATCAATCATGCTTAAAACATTACACTCTTCTTAACCATACACAGCTCTATGAAGAAAAAACTCACATGAACACCAGAAACTACTTGAACTCACCTTGAAAAGATTAAGAGGGACTCCCTCTAAGTCATATGAGCTTTAGGCTCCTCTTGAGCACCTTCAGACCATCTCCAACCGTGAAAAAATTACATGATTACCTTCAAGTTTCCTCTCATAATATAATACCATGATCTCAAATAGATGTTTTATCCACTCTCAAAATAAACTTACCTTCAAACTTTATGATTTGACCTATCAAATCAAGTATCAAAATTTGACTAGATTTTGCTTTTAGAACCAATGTCCCTAAATGGGTTTCTTGAAGCTTTTCATCACCAATCCATTGGATTAGGCTTAAACCTATTACTCCCTCTCTTTTAATGATAGTATAATCTAGTTTATCATCAAGATAATGCACACTTACTTCTACATATGATAGATGTCTCCTTAGGAAGCATAGATAGAGACACCCATTTGTTATGAGAGACTAACAATCCTAAAACTCAGGAGACTCCCACATCTCCATGATCATAATTGACTTGTAGTCATGCCTCAACATCATATTGACTTTGAATGAGTCCTTAAATTCACCTTTTATTTTTAACTTAGATTCCTGCTTGATCTTCTTATCCATTTAGGTAGCTAAGGCTTGCTCTTTGATTCTTGGACTTGTTTCCTATTCTATCATGACAAACAACCCATTCACCTCCTTGGGTATCCATTCATGATAGCTTCTTTTCTTCATGTTAGGATTTATTTTATTTGAATTAAGGGACTAACCATTCCTATAGAACCTTGTTATGTGACCTCTCTCTTGACACTTGTAGTAAACCATATTTATTAATAAAAACTCAATGGTTCTTACCTTATTAGGATAAAATCTTGCAATGTGCCCCATGTAATAGTAGTTGTAGCATTAAAATTTACTTAAACCACTTGATTGATGATTCATATCAGAGTTCCAAGCAAATTCATTCCTTGAGGGTCTTTTACGTTGTCTTAACCTATGACCAAATTGATTGCAGGAGTAACATTAACCATTAAAATTTGCATATCTCATAGCATTTGGTTATCTGATAAAATTAGTTTTCAATTTGCTAGCACCATCATTCCTTGATTTATCATTGAATTTTAAGGTCTGACTATTCTTGTTCATGTTAGCCTTTTCTTTGTCTTGAGTTGTGACCTTTTGTTCTTCTTTGAAACCTAGACTAGATCTATCACTTGCAGATATTTGACTACTAAAAATGTTGTCAAGATCATTTGCACTCTTTTAAAATTTCACAAAAGACCTTACTTTGCTAGATGACTTCTCCAACTCAACATTTAAGGACTCAATTTCAATCATAAAGGCTTGTAGACATAGTTTCTAACTGAGTATTGAGATGTTTGATTGTATCTTCATGTTCCCTAGTGTCATCATTTATTCTTTCCTCAAACATACTAAATTGCTCCTCATTGTTCTTGATTTGTGACTTCATCTTCTTGTTCTTTTTGTTCTCAGTCTTCATATCTTCAAGAGCATTTATCAATTCAACCTCATTATCTCCGTTAGTTTCTTTATTATTTGAATTATCATATGTATCTTTATTTGTCATGAGATCATCTCTTTTAGAGCTGATTGCTTTTGACTTTTGATATGTTTTAAATTTTCTCATAGCTTGATTTAGTTTAATCTACAAAGACTCCATCTCTAATTGATACATGATACATTCTTCATCCTTACTCTTTACCTCTTCATCAAGAATACAAACTTGAGTTTAAAACTATTGAGTGATTTCATCATGCTCCTTGACTTCATTACTCAACTTTTCTTCAAAAAGGCCAATTTACTCCTCATAGGATTTTATCAAGGAAGCTTGTTTTCTATTCTTGCCTTGTAGTAGCTTCATTTCTTCCACAATATTTAGATATTTGTCTTCAAGAGTGACTTTCTCTTCTTCCTCTGAGCTATCTTCTCCAAAGAAATCTCTGCTTAAAGAACATTCACCTTCATCATCATTAAGAGCCATGAAAGTGTCTCCTTGTCCTCATTATGAAATGAATCATCACTATCTAATGTGTTTTCTTCTTCTTCTTTTATAGATGAGTTACTATCTTCTTCATGGTAAAGTCTCTTATTGCCTTTGTATGACTCCTTGCCATTTCTCTTATTGAATAACTTTCTGTACTTACTAAGACCCTTAGATTTCTTATGTTCATCCTCATGAGATTCCTTATGAGCTTCTTTGTGTTTAGACTTGCCTCTATCTAGGCGTCTAGCTACAAAAAAACCAACTTCACCACATGAAAACATTTAAAAGGAAGTTTACCTTCATACCTACTTGATCCTAAATTCAATTTCCTTGTAGTCATGGCTTCAAGTTGATTTTCATTAATATCAAATTCTTCAAGACTTAACTTGTTCTCTCCTGGCTTTTATTTCCTTAATCACCTTAAAGGCTACTTCCTTCTTAAGAGGTATGTCCTCATTGACTCTCATCTCATAGGAAATAAGGATCCCATGCAATTCATCCATCTTAATCTAAGTAAGATCATGAATTTATTCTACAATAGATACTTTTGAATAAAATTTGAGAGAGAGAGACCTTAATACCTTTTGTACTATAGTAGCTTCTTCAATCTTCTCACCAAGACCTCTGATCATGTTTACTATCTCATCAACCCTTAGAAGATAGGATGCAATAGTGTCTTCTTCCTTCATTTTGAGGCCTTCAAATTGCCTTTGGTAAGTCTATAATTTAGCCAACTTATATTTTAAATCTCCTTCATAGATAGTTTTCAATTTGATCTAAATTTATTTGTTAGACTTATAATGGATAACCTTGGTGAACTCAGTCTCTACAAGACCATAAATGATGTCATTCATTGCCTTTGAATTTTTTTCACTTAGCTTATTTTTAGTTGCACTAGTTGGAGGAATAGTTGGTGTAATATAACCATCCATAATAGATTTCCAAATATCAAACCCTAGAGACATGATGTATGTCCTCATTTTTGCACTCCAAATAGCATAATTAGACCCATTAAACAACAGTGCTTGTTTTGTAGAGAAAACCTACATATGTTGACTTGTCATATTGTACCTTGGATCACCTTCAAGTGGTTAAACTTGTAAATAAGGTGTGGCTTTGATACCAATTATTAGAGGTACAATCACTGAGAGGTGGGGGTAAATCAATGATGCAACATAATCCACACTTCAATTTCAATCCTTAATTAATCACCAAAAGCATACATAGAACATATAATTCATTCATAAAAATGAACAAGAAAGATGATGCAAGATCAAGCACACAACACATGAATTATGTGAGAAACCCTCATGGAGAATAAAACCACTCTCAAGCCTACAAACACATGGACTACTTGTCCTATAAAATGATCACAAACATGAGACCTTTTATTGAAGCACCCACTTCACAAGGAACACCCACCCCTAAGCATGAGCAAACACCAACTTGTTCTAGATGTTGAGTACCCACACAACACCTATGAAATCAATATATCTATAACTCTAATTGCCTTTCAATATGATGGAGAAATAATATTTGACACCTCTCTTTCAACCCTTCATACTCTCTCAAATTTTCATACACAAGTAATGCATCCAAAAAACCCTTTTGGATCACTTTAGACCTCTTCACTCATCCTAAATCTTCAATCCTACAAGTACACTATTATGACATCATAATTATGACCTGCAGGTCATACACACTATTAGAGCCCAAATCTACACCAAGTAATTTGTGCCCAATTCAACATCAAAAGATTTGGGATATTTTTGCTAAGTCCATTATCTTGTCTTTGCTTGGTGAAGGTGTTATTTCCTTTAGAATTTTAAAGCCTTTTAAATGAACACAATGTCTAATGGAAATAGGTTTTCAAATTTTTTATCTCAGACAAAAAGTTTGAAGACTTATTTTTGTTGAACATTTTGTCCACTGCAAAAGTTTCAAAGGAACTCAATGTCTTATCACTTTCAGACTAGTTTTAGTTCTGAAGGGCTATTTTATTAGTTTTAGGTCATTTATTTTATACTTTTTGTCCATGGAAAAAAGGCTGAAGGACACTTGCCCTCCAGGCATTTTACCTACAAAAAAGTCCCAAGGGAATTGTAAGGTCATTTGTTTCATCCAAAGGTACTTTTTACAAATCCTGAAGGGTCATTTTGACTTTGCAAAAGTTTTGAAGGATCATTTTCTTCAAGCATTTTTCTTTTTCAAAATTATAGAAGGGCACTTTTGAAGGGTGAAGGACACTTGCAAAAAAATTGAAAAGACACTTTTGAAGGGTCATTTTGTCTTTGCAAAATGTTTGAAGGATTATTTCCTTTGGGCATTTTTCCCTTGAGAAATTCTCGAAGGGTGTCTACAAAATGTCTAAAGGATAATTCTAGATTCAGAGGACACTTACATAAATCTCAAAGGGCACTTTCAAAAGGTGGACACTTTCAATAGTAATGAAAGGCACTTTCAAGAGTTCAAAGGACCATTCCAAAAGTTTAAATGTAATTTTTGTAAATCTACTGTGTTTTAATATCTTTGTTTGAGGTCTCATGGTAGGAAGATTCACTATGAAAAGATAGAAATGTATCTAAGTCTCTTTGCATATATTAAATGTTTACCTTGTGATTGAAGAAGAAAAGTCAAGTTTACAAGATCTAACAGCTCTCATTTCATTGCATCCCTTGATTAGATGGTGTGAGGGAAGCCCAAAGATCCTAAAGCCTTAACCTAATGAACCAATCCCAGGCCATCACAAATATCATAACCAACAGTTTGCAATCACTCACCCAAAATGATACAATGGAGTGAGGATGATATTGAAATGTCAAAAGGCTAAAGAAGTCCCATAAATATGACAAGTGTGATCATCTCAGGGACTCAGACATAGATCAATGACCCACAAGCCCTCCCCAAAGGTCAACAAGGTCCAAGCTTGAAAGCCTCGTAAAGCTACCACATGGCAAAAAGAGAAAATTTCTAGGGCCTTGGATGAAATTTTCATGTTTTACCTTCAATGTGTTTTGGTGACTGAGGTGAGGAATTCCCCAATGATCCAAATGAAAGACACATGGTTATCTTAGGGGACTCTTAAGACTTTATCCCATGAAAATGCCCAGATCAAATTCATCAAATTTATAAGGTAATTACTTTTTCATTTCCTTTTACAAGGAATGAGTGTATTTTTAGGGATCGAAAGGATCTTGCACCCTTCACCTTATCAAGAAAGATGGTGCAAAGGTGAAAAGCTGGCTGAGAGTCCAAGCTAGAATCTAAGTTGGACATGTGGTGGGTCCTCAAGGTTTTATAAGTTCCTAACCCTTTTTGAAGATTGCCTCACTTAATTTTTGGTGGGCAAGGTGCAAAAAGTCTTCAAGGCCTGAACACCTAATTTTATAAAGTAATGACACGTAGTAGGTCCTCAGGGTTTTTTAAGCTTTGAGCCTTTTTTGAAGATTGCCTCACTTTTCTTTTGGTGGGTAAGGTGCAAAAAGTCCCTGAAATCCCTAAAAGCACTAGAATGAAAAGATTTATTATATGGATCCACATGTTACAAGAAAGATTTCCTGACATAAAGGGAATATTTGCACCTTCTCCTTCCTCTTTCAAAAGAAGCTCAAACAACTTTAAGGGTAGTTGGTAAATAGTTGTTATGTTTCAAAGCATTAATGGTAACCCTAATTTAAAATGCAAATGATTATAACTAAGGCATTTGCCTTCATTCATGTTTATATTTTGCATTCAGGGCTTTTACTTGCATCTTCAAACTATCCATATGCCCTAGCTATGTGTAGCATGAAAGTTCTCTATCTAGCAAGTGCTTACAATAAATTTTTCAAAGATTTTTAGCTTCAATTGTATACAACCCTCTAGATCATCAGTAAGTGTTCTTTTATCTCCTTATATTATGTCCTTTAAGGAGGTTTAAAGGTATTTTGAGGGTGATTAGAGTGAAGAATTTATTCAAGTTTAAAGTATTTCAATAGAGAGCTAGGAAACAATGGCATCTTCTACAACATCTGTGAAAAGCAACATCATTTTTGTTCTTGATGGAATCAAGGATACAAATTTTTAGGGGTTAGACTTTACAGCTTTATTGATTACCTTTCAACAACTAAACCCTCCACTAGTAATCTCAAATCTTGGCACGATTTATATTTCCCCTGTGGTAGCATTTCCCTTAGTTGCCCCATAGCCAGAACTAGTAATTACATGTGCTAGAGTGTATCAACTAGATACCATGACTATTGTTGATGGAAGCCAATTAGTTGTCTACTCTTTCACTCCTTTGGCCCTTAGCACCATGCTTTGGATTCATCCCTAGCCTGAAAGTATCACACTTTCCCTAGATGAATGCCAAGAATATGTAGACAAGAATGAAAAAATAGTATGGGACATTGTCAACTCCTGTGAGATGGTCAAGAAAAGGTAAAAGGTGTCTAGAATGTCTGAGTCTAAAATTAGTATAATTAAAGGAATTTCCCCAGTATATGATTTCCATGGTAGCCAAAATTTATGAGATGCCCACCACAGAGAAGTTTGAGCCTTGGATGTTTATAATTTCAATCTGTGTGTTGGAGTAGCAAAATAATTTGGATTGGGCCACCATCTTAAGTGACAACCTACATAGGCAGATGATGTAGCTTCAAGTTATAATCTACTTAGAGGAGGAGTTCACATGTACATTCTATATGCCCTCTTACCTAATGTACAACCTGGTGCATACTAGGACATTCCATGGGCTCACAATGAATCCTAGTGGAATGAGGATATATGAGACTTATCTGGAAATAACTCTGGATGGCTTTAGACAAATTTTTTGTAAAGTTTATAATTGTTTCTTCAATACTATGATGAGTGTCTTCTATCCTCTGAAAATCCTCAGCATGATGTCTAAGGGGGCTATAGAAACCATTGATAAGTATGGTGCCTCATATATTCAGTTTAGAAAGCTAACTTATATCAAAATAAGTGGCTATTCAAGGTCTCCATATAAAATACCTAGATACCTAGATGATCGACTAATAGTGATGGAATTGAGCCATTAAATGGTGCCCCCACATGAAATGATAGTAGTAAAGAAGGTAAACAATTCCTTCAAGTTTTTGGTTGAAATTGGACACTATTCATGTCTTTCTGTTTCCAAGGCCAAAGGATTGGAGTAAGAGATGGGCCAATATGTGATTGATAAGTAGCCACCTAGGTTGAACTAAAATATTATATGGTGGGTGAACATAGAAATAGATGTGACTCTGCATCAATCTCATTATGAAGATATCTGGTCTGATTACACTACTGAGGAAGATGTTAAAAAGCTAGAGTTTATAAGGCTAACAGTGCAAGAAGTCATTGCTTATAATATTTCTCCCATCCCAAAAGACATGGAGGATGATAAGAGGATAATAGCTATAATTTTCAATCAGTCCAATATTGAAACCTAGGCCATTTGATAGGTGGACTTCACTACTATAAAAATGATTATATACCATGGAGGGACATAGCGATCATGAGAAGAACCTTTAGGTGGTTGAAGGAACATGGGGTCAATATTAGTGCTTATGACACCCCTACCCTCCAAGAACTCAGACAAGTCTAGGAATTGAAGGGTTTCCTCCCAATTTATCATGGTGTTCCCTTGGATCCACCACTAGTGATGAAGGGCAAATGAAAAAGCAAGGTTAGTGATGTTGACTTCACCAAACCAATTGATGTGAAGTCCATATCTGCACGACAATTCCAAGGTGGGACTATCTTTCTTGAAGTTAACTATTTTTTCTATGAATTTAGATAATATCACCACTAGGGAGGTTACATTGGCTAGTGCCACACCAATATCCATTACATCAGATGGAGGCCCAATGGTACCATCCATCCCATTAATTAGTTCAACTGGTGTTCCACTTGCTCCACCCATGGATCCACTAGCACAATAGCCATTAGTTTTCCATCCTATGAATTTCTCAAGGAATAGAAGAGGTGAAGAAGGGGTAGAGAAACCCAAGGAAAAAATATTCAAGAGGGCTTTGCAACCTCCAGTTGGTATTCCTAAGAAAAGGAAGGAAGTTGTATTCAAGGACCTACCTTCTAAGGAACTTCCCTTGAAAAGGAAAGAGGATCAATCCTCATATGCTCAAAGGTTGAGAGATATGAGTGAACAAGAAGACTTAGATGAAGATAGGCCCATTATTGAGGTGATGAAGAAATAATGAGCATTCACTCCTCCATAAGTGAAAACTGGGCAAAGAACTTTGAGGGAAAGACCCTAGACCCTAGTAAAGGTCCCAATGGTTAGCTTATTTGCATAATAGGGTTATTTAGGAGTGAAAGGTAAGGGTTATGAGGAATAAATTATGGCCTATATTGATCCTCTTTATTTTGAATATGTTTTGCAAGTTGGGGTTGAGGTGGCCACTCAAGTTCAAGCCCTTCAGGAAAAGAAGATGATCTCATCAGACATAGAGACATTTATTGAGAATGTCATCACCTAACCACCAGGCTAGGATAATCAAGGTGAATTTGAGGGACATAATAAGGTTGATAAAGTTGAAGAAATGAATAAACTGGATGACAAAATTAAGGTGGAGCTATAGCAGAATATTCAAGTCACCACTAATCCTGAAGTGGTGGTTGAACAAGAAGGCCCAGAAATAGCTCCATAAGTATCGTTAGTTATCCCTTCCCCTCTAAATGTGTCAATTTTATCACTAGAGGAGAAGGAAAGTATAGAAGAAGGTGAGGAAGAAAACCTATAAATGGGTACCCCCACCCATACGAAGATAAATAAGGAATTAGACCAATCCAATAGAGGTGTTGAGGAGGGTACTTCAGGTAGTGTTACTATAATATAAGTACCTCAAAATTTCCTTCCTCACATCAAAATTTATGGTCTTGTCTAGAATAAAGGTCTAGAGGCCATGATGAGTGGAGAGTTGCCTAAAGGAAATAAGGAAGCCACCATAGTCTCATCTCTACCTGAAGCTCAAGTGAATAAAAAAGGTGAAGCAGTTGTGAAACCTTCTAATCACTTAGTATCACAAGAGAGCTCCATTGAGAAATTTCTTAAGGAGTCTCACCAATTCGGGCTAAGTTTTGAAGTTTTGGAGCAAATAGAGCCAAACCTTGAAGGAGGACCCAAAGTGAAAAAAGAAGGTGACAAGGAGTTGGAGAGTGATGAAGAAATTGAATAATTTGTGTTGAGTCCACAAACCATTCCTATAGTACTTCCTACACCATGTACTCTAATGATACCACCTTACACTATTTCAAGGCCTACATCAATGTCCACTACATTAATAAGATTTTAGACTAAACCCCTTCTCTAGGTCGAGGAGTAGGTCAAAGAAAAGGACATCATGAGCAAAATTGGGGAGATCGATGTGGTAAAGATCACTCAAGTGTATAAGTCAAAATCCCCTAAGAAGGCCAAGACATACTCTAGAACCATATTCACTTCTATAGGAGAAATAAATGTGCAGATATCCATTCCCCCATAAGGTGCTTTAAATAAAGAAACTCCCCTTGAGAGTTACAATGTTTACAACTACAATCTAAGGGAGCCATCAAGGAATGAGCTACATCATAACTCACAAGTTTTGGTGAACATGGTGGCTCATCAAATGAACAAGTACAAACCCACCATAGAGGAGTTAGAGACACAAAATTAGGCTATGATCCAATACTTGTAAAAGATCAATCATTTTATTTAGTTTTTAGGCTTATAGACATAGTTTTCAACTGAGTATTGAGATGTTTGACTATATATTTATGTTCCCTAGTGTCATCATTTATTCTTGCCTCAAACATACTAAATTACTCCTTATAGTCCTTGATTTGTGACATCATCTTCTTGCTCTTTTTCTTCTCAATCTTTAGATCTTCAACAGAATTCATCAATTCATCCTCATTATCCACCTTAGTTTCTTTATTATCTGAATCATCAGTTGCATCTTTTTTTGTCATGAGATCATCTCTTTTAGAACTGCTTACTTCTAACTTCTGATATGTTTCAAGCTTCCTCATAGCTTGATTTAGTTTCATCTGTAAAGACTCCATCTCTGATTGATACATGATACATTCTTCATCCTTACTCTTTACCTCTTCATTAAGAGTACAAACCTAAGTTTCAATCTATTGAGTGATCACATAATGTTCTTTGTCTTTATTACTCAATCTTCCTTCAAAAAGGCCAATTTTTTCCTCATAGGATTTGATCAAGGAAGCTTATTTTCTGTTCTTGCCTTGTAGTAGCTTCATTTTTTCTACAGTTTTTAGATATTTGTCTTCAAGAGTGACTTTCTCATCTTCTTCCTTTGAGATATCTCTGCCAAAGATATCTCTACTTAAATAACATTCTCCTTCATCATCACTAAAATCCATGAACAATGTCTCCTTGTCATCATTATGAAAAGAATCATCACTATCTGATGTATTTTCTTCTTTTATAGATGAGTTACTATCTTCTTCATGGTAAAGACTCTTACTACCTAAAATGATTCCTTCTTTCCAATTCTCTTATTGAAGAACATTTTATACTTGCTAGGATCCTCAGATTTCTTGTGTTCATCCTCATGAGATTTTGTGTATTCAAAATTTCCTTTATCTGAGCATCTAACTACAAAATGACCAACTTTACCACATGAAAAATATTGTAAAGGAAGTTTCCCTTCATACTTACCCAATCTTACATTCAATTTCCATGCAATCATGGCTTCCAGTTGATCTTCATTAAGGTCAAAGTATTCAAGACTTAACTTTTTCTTTCTTTATTTTGTCTCCTTGATCACCTTGAAGGTTATTTCTTTATTAGGAGGTTTGTCCTCATTGACTCTCATCTCATAGGTAGTAAGGATACCATGCAATTCATCCATCTTCATTTGAGTAAGATCATGAATTTCTTCTACAATAGATACTTTTGAATCAAATTTGAGAGTGAGAGACTTCAATACATTTTGTACTATAGTAGCTTCTTCAATCTTCTCTCTAAGACCTCTGATCATGTTTACTATCTCATCAACCCTTAGAAGAAAGGATGAAACAGTGTCTTCTTCCCTCATTTTGAGGCCCTCAAATTGCCTTTGGTAAGTCTATAATTTAGCCAACTTAACTTTTGAATCTGCTTCATAGATAGTTTGTAATTTGACCCAAATTTCCTTGGCAGACTTACAATGGATAACCTTGGTAAACTCAATCTCTGAAAGACCATAAATGATGGTATTCATTGACTTTGAATTTTTTTCACTTAGCTTCTTATTAGCTACACTAGTTAAAGGAATTAGTTAGTATAGTATAACCATCCATAATAGATTGTCAAATATCAAACCCTAGAGATATGATGTATGTCCTCATTCTTACACTCTAAAAATCATAATTAGACCCATTGAATAGTGGTGCTTATTTTGTAGATAAACCCTACACATGTTGACTTGCCATATTATACCTTGGATTGCCTTCAAGTGGTTAAACTTGTAAAGAAGGTGTGGCTCTGATACCAATTATTAGAGATACAATCACTGAGATGGGGGGTGAATCAATAATTCAATATAATCCAAACTTCAATTCTAATCCTTTTAAATCTTTAATTAATCACCACAAGCATTCATAAAGCATAAAATTCATTCATAACAATGAACAAGAAAGATGATGCAAGATCAAACACACATCACATAAATTATGTGGAAAATTCTCATGGGGAATAAAACCCACTCTCAATCTTGAAAACACATGGACTACTTGTCCTATAAAATGATCACAAACATGAGACCTTTTAGTGAATCACCCACTTCACAAGGAGCACCCACCCCTACGCATGAACAAGCACCAACTTGTTCAAGATGTTGAGCACCCACATAACATCTATGAAATCAATAGTTCAAAAAATTTGATTTCCTTTCAATCTAATGGAAAAAAAATGTATAACATCTCTCTTTCAACCCTTCACAGTCTCTCAAGCTTGCACACACAAACAATGGATCCAAAATAGCCTTTTGGATCACTTTAGACCTCTTCACTCATCCTTAATCTTCAATCCTTTAAGTATACTATTATGACATTATAATTATGACCTACAAGTCATACACATACTCCTCAACCTTTTCTACTCTTCAATCCATATTTTAGGCACACTTACTCTCCTTTTCATTTGCCTCTCTATTCTCTTTTTATTCACCACACAATCTAGAAACCATCACCTTTGATTTCACTCTTTATAGAGTCTTCATGAATATCATCTTCTTATTTGGCCATAAGACTTTACTTAACCCTTAAATATTATATTGCACAAATACATATCTCAATACCACCCTCATAGGTTACCCATAGCATCCATGGGTCACCCTTAAGCAGTTATACCTTTCAAATAGGCCTTAGTAGCCCTTATAGGTCTCATGGAGACCTATGAACCTCTTTAGCACTTCACCAAGAAAATTAGGAATGCAAGATCACTTAAAAATACATAATTCTATTCCACATGACCCATAATACACTTTCAAGTGATTACATCCATCACTACACTCCTCTGCATATGCATAATCTACTCAAACATTAGTCTTGTACATAAGAACACCATGAATAAATAAATATTCAACTTCTAGGAATTTTTTCATACTGAAGATGGATTGGTAAAACATCCAAAATCCACATAGATGATCCACATGTAGTCTACAACATTATCCAATAGATAATTCACCTTGAAACATCAAATTCCATCAATACAAATACAAACATCCTTCTCAAGTCACTTGCAGAAAATGGTCAAACACAAAGTCAAATTTGAAGCTCAAAAAATACAAATATATGAATATTCAAACCTTATAAATATTTTTTTTGGATATCCCTTGGAGTCCTTTACAACTTTTATTTTATACCACTGTCAAAGTCATCATATATAAAAAGATATATCTCAAACACTACAGATTGGTTTTCCTTTTTTGATTTGCATATTCAAATTCCAACAGTCACTATGTAATGCAAAAAATTTAGACACATGTCTTCATCTCATGACCCTTGGAAACTTAATCAAATATGCTCCATTTATCTCCTCAAGATTATCTTGGTCTTTACTTTTAACCATTGGTTGTTGATCTTTGATATGTGCTTCTGAGATTGTGATACTTGGCACCCCCATGTGCCTTTTGTGTATCTTGCTATTAGTCTCTACTCTTATGCAACTTGGCATCCCTACATACCTTTTGTGTACCCTATTATTAGTCTCCACTCTTATTCCACTTGGCAACCATGCATGCAATCTATGTTTATTGACTTATTGACTTAATTCACATCATCGATCTACTACTAAATCACCATCACATTTAATATTAGGATCCTTTAAATTATTAACATCATGATCATAATTATATATTCATCTGATCGAGTGAGGTTTTGATAGTTGGCAGCCCTATATAATGGTCACTTGATATTGCAAAATTGGCTAAGTATGGAAGCTAGTGAAATCTGCCTAAGAGACCAACTTTGCACTATCATAACTTTTTCTACACAACACCTCATGACTTGAAACTTGGATCATATGATCTTGGTAAAAAACTAATCAGACCCATATGACCAACTCATTTTAATGCTAAAACACATGATAATGTTGATCTGATCAATTTTCTCACTCAGCTTGATTTACCAAGATGACTAGGAGAACCTAGACATTCATATGACTACTTTGATGAATTCTTTTCACTTCCACAAGAGCATAAATCCCTCTTGACACCTCATATGACCTATACAATAGGAACATAACATCAAAAACATTCTCTATCATCCCAAATACCTATAAACATGATATGCACTCTCAAATCCACTTGAAACCTATCACTTTGTCAGTAATGCATTATGTACTAAGATCACCTTGATATCAATTACAATCAATTCATCTCAATAACATGCTCAACACAAGAGGAGCGATGGATGAGAGGGAGAAAGAGAGCATGGCAGGGGAGGGTGCAAGAATGAGTTACAAGGTGTTGATGGGTCTACAACAGGCTGCCCATGGAGCAAGGAGCGCTAGAAAGGCTCCTCTCTCACATCTAGAAGGCTTATATGATGCTAAAAACCCCATTGGCTTACGAATACCCAAGGTCAATGGCTACCTAGAAAGATGCAAGGAGAGGCCCAAGTTGGTTATTCTAATGGACATGTTGGCTGAAGATATAGAATACTATTCGAATCACTCCCTGTACTGCAAGTTTCTAGGGCTTAAGACTTCACTCCAGTTCCTAGAAGCATGGGCTCAGAGAAAATGAGCATCGAAAGGAGAAATGGATATTACGTTGCTAGCTAATAGCTACTTCATGGTCACTTTGACCTGTATAAGTGACTATAACAAAATATTTGTTGGAGGCCCTTACTTCCATAACCAGGTGGGACTGTTTATCAAGCCATGGCATGCTAGTTTTATACCTTCAGAGGAATTACCAAACCGTGTTCTAGTGTGGGTGCGTCTGCCTCGCTTTCCAATAGAATGCTGCCGTGAAGACACTCTATAAATGCTTGTGTCACTGCTGGGAAGGCCAGTCGGTTCTTCAATGTCAATCATGGGGAAAAAGGTAATGACTTATGCCCGCATTTGTGTTGAAATTGATCTTAACAAGCCAATCCCAGATGCTATTGAAATGAGTGCGGGACCCTTTTCTTGGACTCAACAGCTAGATTATGAAACTCTTCTTTTCCACTGTCATCTTTGCCATGCTTATGACCACTTGCAGTGATGGTGTCCTAAATCAAAATTCACAGAGCCTCTGCCAGCTCAGCCAGCACGCATTCCTCCTATAACAGACAAAGAGAAGGGCCCAATTTCAGGGGAGGCACCTGAAGCTGATGGCTTTACGACGGTTAAAGGCTATGATAGAAATAGGGGTCAAAAATGATCCTTGAAGGAAATACAAGTAGATGAATCGCTTAATAGATTTGAATTACTGGATGACCTTAATCAATAGGAGGTGAATCTAGGGTTGATGATTTTGGATTAGGGGATGGAGGGCCAAGCACAAGAGACCAATGTCACAAGGGTTTCAAATCAATCATAAGATGTTGGAGACTGTCACATAGATACGAACCAATAGATGATGATTTCAGAAGGAATGACTTCCACTATTTTTCTTCCTAAAGATGATGGAAATATGCCTCTCATAGGGAAAATGGGGGACATAGGGATAGCAAGAAGCAGTAAATCTTCTCTTCATTTGAGACTTATGCAAAAAGACCTGAAGAAGGGAGGGGCAGAGAAAGTTGGCAAGCCTGTCAGAAAAAAAGACTTGGATAAGATGAAACTAATAGGAGAGACTTTGGTGGAGTTGGGGTTTGTAAATACTTTGGATGCACACTTTTTGAACTCCCTGAAATGATTGTACTATCATGGAATGCAAGGTGCTTGAACAATAGCCCTAGACAAAATGATGTTCATAATTTGATTAAAAGTCATAGACTAGATGTTTTTTTGTAGGAGACTAAGCTTTCAATTGATGCTATGTTTAGATTAGCGCCTAAGTTGTGGAGGCAAGGAGACTGTCAATGCATTGGTGCTATTGGATCCTCAGGGGGACTAGCCTATATGTGGAACCCATGAAAGGTCAGCCTCATAGGTTGGCTATCTTCCAAGTCTTCCATGACTATGATTGCTTCCAATTTTGAGACAGGGGAAGTTATTATACTCCCTAACATCTATGCTCCTATCGACTGGTGGGGTAAACATTCCTTATGGGGCCATATCAATTTTTTCCATAGCTTGGCCCCCTTCCAACCTTGGATTTTAACAGGTGATTTTAACTCTATTTTAGATTTGTCTGAAAAGTACGGTGGCACGTCAAGGCTGGACCCCTCTGCCTTGCTTATGCACAATTATATGGAAATTTTGAATTTAGTTGACATTAGGCCCAACAATGGGTAGTTCACATAGAATAATCGTAGGTGTGGGGAACAAAGCATTGTTGAGAGACTGATTCACTTTTTGGTTTCCAATTTCTAGATTAGAGGCATGTGGTATATGGGGTTTGAAATTTTGGACTAGAGAGGATCTGACCATTAGCCTATCAAGCTTACTAGTGTCTCAAAGCATCACCCGCACTCTCATTCCTTTAGATTCTAGCTCATGTGGCTGCGGGATCAATCTCTATTCGAGTGTGTGTCCAGTTGGTGGTGATGGGGTAGGCCTACCCATGGTACGTCGATGTATACTTTTGCCAAATTGCTGCAATATGTGAAGTATAAGCTCAAAAGGTGGAACCACCAATGTTTTGGTAATATTTTTCATGCTAAGGAAGTTGCACAGTCCAAGCTTGATGGCATCATGAGAATAATAAGGGAGGAAGGTTTGACTGAAGATCTTCTTCAAGATGAAGCTCAGGCCACGAAAGACCTCGAGGAATGTGAGTTAAGGGAGGAAATTTTTTGGAATCAGAAAGCCCGGGTTGAATGGCTCCAGGAAGGGGATAGAAATACATCTTTCTTCTCCAACTCATCTAAATCCAGGAGACACGGCAATTCTATTTTAGTCTTGGTCAATGAAAGAGGTGAGCAACTTAACTCCTTTTCAACAATGTTAGAGGAGGTGGTTCAGTACTTCTCTACTCTTTTTAGGGAAGATGTGAATGCGTAATTATTAGAAGAAGCTCAGGTTCTCTTTTGTATTCTTCCTCTAGTGACGCATGAAATGGATGAGAATCTAATGAAGGATATCACACGTGGAGAGCTAGAGGAGACCATTTCCCAGATGAAAAAAGGGAAAGCGACTGGCCCTGATGGTTTCCTGGCTGAATTCTACCATGAATTTTGGGACATTATCAAACATGATTTTTTAGCTGTTGTCCAAGAATCCCAGCAGAACAAGCAAATGCTCAAGGCCATAAATTTGACCTATCTCGCCCTCATACCCAAATGCGAAGGAGCTAATAGGTTAAGTCAATTTTTCCCTATATCTCTTTGCAATGTTGTTTATAAAATTATATCAAAAATCATTGCAGATAAACTTAAAAGAGGGTTGAATGCTGTGATTTCTAAAGAGCAGAGTGCCTTTGTAGAAGGTAGGCAAATTTTGGATGGTATTGTTATTGCTGTCGAATCCATACATTCCATGGCCAACTCTAAAGATAAGGTGATGTTTATCAAGTTGGACATGGCTAAGGCCTTTGACAAGGTCAGATGGTCTTTCCTGTAGAAGGTTCTTGGTGCTTTTGGTTTTGCGAATGAATGGACTCAATGGGTCATGAGTTGCATTTCCTCAGTCTTATTTTTGGTGCTTATCAATGGAGAACAAACAGAGTTATTTGGTGCATCCAGAGGCTTGCAACAAGGAGATCCCCTATCTCCGTACCTCTTTCTTCTCCTCATTGAAGATTTAGGGAGGTTGATCAATAGGAACAGAGAGGCTGGTCATATCCAAGGATGGCAGTGGGGAGGTGAATTGCCGGTGTAGTCACACCTGTAGTTTGCTGATGACACTGTCGTGATGGGCAAGGCCACAATGACTGAAGCAGCTAATTTACGTAGGGTGCTGGATGTCTACTTAACAGCCTCGAGACAAAAGGTCAACAAAGACAATTCGTCCATCTTCTTCTTCAACACTCTGGGTCCCATTCAGTAGTGGATTGCTATGACTATGCATTTTTAGATTGGGACTCCCCCTTTGATTTACTTGGGTATTCCCATCTTTGTTGGTCGTACCTCTAAAGAGTCCTGGCAAAATATTTTGGAGAAATTTTGGGTGAAAGTGAATCATTGGACTCACAAGTGGTTATCTTTTGCTGGCCAAGTTCAACTTATCCAATCTGTGGTGTAGGCATTGCCCATTTACAGATGTATGCTTCAGGTTACTCTGATGGAAATTATTAAGGAGTTTGATTCGATTACTAGGCAATTTTTATGGGTTGGTAATCTAGCATCCTCTAAATGGAGCCTTATCATATGGGAGATTGTCTACAACCCCAAACAATAAGGGGGGCTCAGCCTAAGGTAGACAAATTTAAATGGTGTTGCTTTGATGGACAAACTTTATTAGCATTGGTGCACTGAACAAGACAAGGCTTGGGCCAAAATTCTCTCACAAAAATATTACCCTGAGATCATTCAGTGGGATATTCCTTGTTATCCCCTCATTGGGAAAGGCTCACAGATATGGGGTATGCTCAAAAAAGGGGCTAGCCTCGTTAAGGAAGGTTTATTCTAGATTTGTAAGCAGGGATCCAAGGCTCTCTTTTGGAATGACTTGTGGGATGGCTATCCTCCCATCACTTCTCATTTCCCAAATTTGTTGAACCTTTGCCAGAGATTCCTTGATGCCAGCTGGTCTCGTGTGAGTGACTTTAAGGCTTACACTTCACATGGATAGTTGGAGGTGGCACGATGGAAAGATCCTAAGGCTTGGCTAGTTACTGGGATGCAGGAGGAGAATGAGGAGCTACTGAACCTTCTCTCTAGGCATCATTACATCTCCCTTCAGGAGGAAGATAAGCTCGCTTGGTCTCCTAATCCTAAGGGAGCCTATACAGTTGCCTCAGGTTATCAGGCCTTACTTCTTCAAAGATTGGGTAGGGGAGAAGTGTAATGGTAGAGACAGGTTTGGAACAATTTCTCATGGCCAAAATGCAACTATTTTTCCTATATCTTAGCTTGGAATAGATGCTTGACTTGGGACAACTTCCAGAAGAGAGGCTTCTAAGGCCCTTTTGTTTGTGTTATGTGTGGAGAGGTTGAGGAGGATTCTATCCACCTATTTTTTAGATGCTCCTTTGCCTTACAACTCTAGTATTACTGGTGGGATGACTAGCAGCACCCATGTTTTCATGCTCCTTCTGTGGTCAACTTCTGGAATGGCGTGGGAGAACCACCCTCAAGGATGCCTTTCCTGCAGGATGCATGGATAGGGGACCCCATTTTTTTGCTATGGCAGATTTGGATTGAAAGAAATAGGAGGATTTTCTAGGGCGTGAGGATCTTGGTGCAACAAGTTTGGCAAAAAGTTGTGGGGTTGCTTCAGGAGACCATCCAAGCCAAGAGCGTGATCTGCCTTCCATTAACCAAACAGGACGTTGAGATAGTGGCACAACTAGGATTGCCATATCTCACAGGTAATTTAGCCTGCATCAGGAGAAGCCAACAGGTTAAGGAGAAGATTCAAAGATTCAGTTAGTGGCAGTGCCCTCCTAGAGGGATTCTCAATATCAATATGGATGGTTCTTCTAGGGGAAATCTTGAGCCTGCAGGTACTGGAGGGATTGGCAGGGATTCCGAAGGTAAGCTAATTTTTCTTTTTTTAGTTCCTGAGGAGCTTCAAACCATTAACATGATGGAAGGCCAGGCCATTCTTTATGCCCTTGAGAAGGCTCAATATTTGGGTTGGCATAGAACCATATGCGAATCAGATTCTCAAATTTTAATTAACCTGCTCGATAAGAGGAAAGTGTTGGATGTTAATTGGCAACTAGCAATGACTGTTCAATAGATTTTGTGGGTTTGCTTGCACATGGATATTGTTACCTTTGTTCATATTCCACGGGAATGGAATAGGGCAGCGGATTATTTGGACAAATGGGCGCCCAAGCATTTAGATGGAGGAAATATGGAGGATTGGAAGTCTCTCTCTCTCTCTCTGATGCTCCGTTTTGATTTAGAAAGAATTCTGGCAGAAGATAGGGAGGTTTACAATATTGCTTAGTTGGGCGTGGGCTTAGTCTTTCTGCCTTTGTTATTCTTCTTTGGGGGTTTTAGCCCCCTATTCTTCTTGTAATGTTCTGTTCTCATCAATAATATTTTTACCCTTTTATTAAAAAGAAACATGCTCAACACAAGAAAACAAACAAACAAATCCTACTCTAAACAATCAAACAATTGCACAAAAAGGTGAAATTATAGGATAAAGGTCATGAACAATGTTTGGGCCTTCTGATGTCACTTATCCATGCTCTCATCTACAGCCTAATATTTAAAGGAACTAACCATGGAGGATCCAATCGTTCCCATATCCAACTGAGTCTAGTTTCAAGAATGTGTGGAAGGTAACTTCTTGACACTAACCACAAATAGATACACCAAAGTTGAATGATAAATAGTCTTTTCTAGGCTTAAGGTTTTCATAAAATTATCTAAAGGGGATTCTTCTATATACCTTGTTGTACAATTAGGTCCAAGACCATATATAGAGATATTGAAACCCTAGGTATTGGAGCATGGAATCCTCTCACATCATGGTGTGCTTAAAACACAACACTACTTAGGATTTTGAAATAATTGATCCTACTATTTATACCCAGCTAGCACATAGAGTTTGACCTACTATATGGTGATTAAATACATGGTCGATATATCCCCTATAAAAATAAAAATAAAAAGTTAATACTTATTTTTTATTCCTAGGTATCGTCATTGGAGACACTTAGTTTTGACCACTTTCATGTCTAAATTGGGATTTAGTTCAATTTCTATCATTTAACAAATTTAAGCCTAGAAATCACCTAAATTACCCAATTTCTTCTATGTAAGGGATTTAATTATCCAGAAACATGACGAGGCTAGCTTATTTGGTGTATTACCTTAGACCTACCACTAACCTAGTTCAGTTCTAACCTTAGATAAATTATTACCTAGTAATTTGATACTTTTGACCTATTAAGCTATTAATTCATAACATTTAAAATAATTTTCAAAATCCAAAAAATACTAAGCAAGATTAATTACTTTGTAAATCCTAATTAACTTGCTTTAAAAAAATTCCAAATCAAATTAGTGAATTTATTTTGCCAAAATTTTTTTTTAACAAAATATAAATTCAAATGTCAAATGAGTTAATAAAATGATTTATTATCTCTTAAATACTCAAAAATATGACTCACACTTCACAAATATCTAAAGTGAGTTATCATGCTTCACAAATATATAAAACTAAGGTGTCAAGATTTCATGAGTGCCTTAACCCATTCCAAAGTTAGACTAACTCAACCTAGGTTAATTTAGACTCAACCAAGTTAGAATGTAACCTAACCTCCCTAGGGTTAGAGTTAGTTCTTTGAGCTATAAATACAAATTTTCACACCATGTGCCAACAAGATTTTGTGTGTAAGGTTATTTTGATGGAATACTTTCTTGAAGCCTTTGAGAGTAGTGTTATAATGCCCAATTTATGCCAAGATTCACACCAAACCACAAGTGATTATAGGAGAGGTGCTACCACCATAGAAGAGCATTGTTAGAAGAATCAAATAATCATAGGTTGAGCACAAACATATTTATGCCAACAAGTAAGTATCAAATTTGATAAAGGAGGTAATAAATTTGTATTGTCTTCATCTCTATTTTGTGATCTTGTTTATTATGTTATGCTCTCCCTAGTTATTAGGCAAGAGTGTTTAGTCCTAGTGTATTGTTATGCTTGATGTTTTGTCATTTAGACTAACAAGGGACTAATCTATGTATTATTTACTCTTCAAACACTTAAGGTGCATAATGGCATGGCCAGTGGGACCAAGCATCTCGTATGGGCAAGGTGATTGATATGACAACTTTAGTTTTTTCTAACAAATGCATTTAAATCTTCAAGTTTAGAGTTTTATCTTTGAAATTCACATCTTTTTTAAATAAGGTTATAGGGATCGATGATGATTATGGAAAATTGTAGGCAATTGAATGAATCAACAACAATCTCTATAGGGATTGATGATGATCTTTATGTCAAAATAGAGCAAGCCAAGAACATAGTGAAAATTACTTTTTCTTGCTTTCATTTTTGTGCTTAACAATCTATTTATTGCCTTTGTAAAAAATTTATTATAGAGATGTAAGAATTTTGACTTTTAAACATGTTTATCAACTATTTTTCTTTCAAAACATATTTTTTGTGTGGTTGCAGGAAACATTGATGATCTAACCAAATTGATGTCGACTTCAGGAATCAACATCAATCTCTAATGTAATTGATGATGATTTATCTGAGACAAAAGTAAAAACTTGAGATCTTGGAATGAATTGTTTTTTAATCACTTACTTTTTAACTTCTAAGTAGGCAAATCCCCTAACAATTTGTAGGACCTAATGTGGATAGATAAAAGCTTAAGCATTGTTAAAATCTCACATACATTTTGTTTGGTTCTCAAAATCCACTTATTTGCATTTGTATTTTAGCTATTTTTGAAGTTTTTACAAGTGCAAACAAGGCCAAGGGGGAAAATTTTCAATCACACTATAGATTTAGTGCTACTAAAAGAAACATACATTCTAGTCAAAGCTCTTAAGATATTTTTCATTTTATGTTTGTTTTTTATTGTTAGCTAATTTTCAAAGTTCATTAAATTGGTTCCTTTGTTTGTGGCAAATTAGAAACTATTACATGTATGCTCTCCCCCCATCCCCTTTAGGTAACTCAGGTAACCAAAAACACTTAGTTTATTGTCATTGTTTGTAAAGTTGTGTTACAAAGAATGTCATGTATGTTCTCCCCAAGCTCTAAGTGACATGGGTAACCTATAAATAACCTATAAAGTCTTTCCATCCTTCATTTATTTCATTTTATGCATTTGTCTTACAGGTATGAGTTCATCACCTCCCCATGACTTTTTTAGAGGTGTGTTGACCTAGGGTTTCATCTTTCAACATTGTACCAACCCCAATCCATGATGGGGTATATAAATTGAGCAAACTATTGGATGGGATAGTGGTGAGTGATTAACCCGACCATCTCAATGGGTACCCAAGCCATGTAGTAGATAGACATCAGACTCCACTAAGTAGTATATGGATAGAGTTTCTATGCAAAGGAATAAACCCTTGTATAGTAATCTAGGTGGTTTGGATTCAATTGACATGGTTTTGACCTTATATTAGCCACACTTGGGACCATTTAGTATGATTGAGATTTATAGATTTTAGTCAAAACCCTACTTAACATAAAATTTATTTCCAAATGTTGAGTGTTCCTCACTCTAAGTTCATGTCATGTATCAATGCTTGAGAGATAGAGGGAGGTGTAAAAACTCTATGTGCACCTGTACTTTAATTTTTGGATTAACATTTAATTTCTCACAAACATTGGTATATTAGTGGAAACTTTGGCATAATCTATGCACACTCATGTCAATTTTAAATATAAAATGAGCCATTAGTGCTACTTCTATTTTTATTTGATTTACATGTGTGTTTTTAGACTAAAACTATTTGTTTGTATTGTTGTGTTAAAACAAGTTCAAAACTATCATGTTGTTTTCACACCCCTTTAGCCTAAGAGGTGCTACTTTACCCATTTGTGTCATACCTTTTGCCTTAGAGATTTGTTCCAAAACTTTTTGTGTGTCATTTATTTAAATGGAGTGTCGTTATGCTGCCTATTTTATCTCAAACTTTTACCTTGGATATTCTAGTCCAAAACCATTTGCCATGTCATTTGTTTGAAGGAGTGTTATTACGTTGGCTAACTTATTACAATCTTTTGTCACTTTTGAAACCAATTTCAAAGTTATTGTTGTATCTCCCTTATTTCAAATGTGCATTTATGATGCCCATTTTGGTTTAGCCATTTTTGCCTTAGAACATTTGAGTCTTTTTGCATTAAATTTGAAAATCAACCTTTTGAAGTGCAAATCCTAAATTAATCAGTTTTATGCTAAAGACTCATCTAATTTAGGCTTAGGTTGTCTATCTTTTATGTTAATTATGTCACTTAGGTTGATTTCTTATTTGATCTAAAATACCCCTTGCCTAGACCTAGTGATTATTGTTTTTTTGTACTTTATTTAGAGCATCCTTTTGAGCCAAGTTGTTGCCACATACCTTTTTTGAAGTTTGTTGTGCCAAATTTTGAGTGTCTTAGTTCCATTGTTACAATAATTATTGTAAATCAAATATCGAGTCTTAGTGAGCCAATTATCAAGTGTCATCCAAGCCAACTATCTTAGTTTAGTTTATTTTAAAGTTCTTGTTTAATTTTTTTTTTGAGTCTAGCCTTATTTTTCACATTAGAATAATTATAACCACCTTTGGGAGAATCAATGCTATCATTTGATCCTATTTTTCAATTGTTCTACTTTGTCTAGACACTTTTGTCACTCATTATAACTACCTTTGGGAAAATTAGTACTTTAGCCATAGATGAGTTTGAGCCTTTATATTACTTTTGCCACTGATTATAACCACCTTTAAGAAAATCGGTATCACTTTATTACACCGGTATTGCATTTATTTTGTTCTACCTTTACCTAGTTTAGTCATTTATCCCTTTATGCCTCTTTTACAAAGCCAAAGGTCCTTTATTTTTAGACCTAGGTTGTTTGTTACTTTTAGACCTTATGTTTTTCATGTGACCTATCTATAGATCCAAACATGCCTCATTACACACATAGTGAGACCATGTATAATATAGGCTATGAGAACTATGTGACTAATGACCCTTTTTTTTAAGAGTCATATGATAATGTATCTTATGAGATGGATCCCTATCCATCTTATAATATTCCATACATTGAACAAAAGTTAGACCCATTAGTGCAGTATTTGATGATGCCACCTTCTTATCTAAACCCTCATCTTTTAGCCTATGTTAGTAACCAAGCTCCACAATACCCAAGGATTACCATTCTAGGCCCTTATCCTTTGGCCTACATTAACAACCAAACTCCACAGTGCCCAAAGATTACCATTTTAGGCCCTCATCCTTTGGCAGGTGTTAGTAACCAAGTTCTGTAGCACCCAAGGATTACCATTCTAGGCACTTATCCTTTGGCTTATATTAGTAACCAAGATCTACAGTGCCCAAGGATTACCATTTCAATCCCTTATACTTTGGCCTACATTAGCAACCAAGATCCACAATGCTCAAGGATTTCCATTCTAAGCCCTCATCATTTGGATTGTGTTAGTAACTAAGCTTCATAGTGCCCAAGGATTACCATTCTAAGACCTTGTCCTTTGGCCTATGTTAGCAACCAAGATCTATAGTGCCCATTAATTATGATTCCAGTGCCTTCTAAATCTGGTAGCTCATTATCCCAATAAAGTTACATAGTTACGACTAGACAGAGCAAAGTCACCATCTTAGACCCATAACTAGTCTTTGTTGAGCCCATCTTAGATGAACCTATTTACAAAGAGCTCATTATTGAACCCTAGATCATTATTCATCCATTTCTAACCTTCCCCCACTTAAAAAAATCTAAGTCATTATTCAAACCATAATAAATCCAATCATTAACTCTCTAAGATCTATCATTCAAAGAATAACATGTGTCCTAATATGAGGTTTTACAACCAAGTGTAAGATATGGCCAATAGAACCAACCAATCCATGATATATTTTTTTTTAATCACCTAATTGTGATGAGTTAATAGGTGTTGAATTACCCTTTGATTCTTTCCCTTTCTTTGAGGATCCTCACTTTGACAAGCTAGTCTCTACAGAGTTGCCTATTGATCCTTTCCTTTTAGTTGAGGAGTCTCACATTGACAAGCCAGTCTTTGTTGAGTCACCCCTAATGATTATAACTACCTTTAGGGAAATAATTATTTTGATCATTTCTCTATTTATAAGGAGCCTCACGTTGACAAGTTAGTCTCTATGGAGTTGCCTATTGACCATTTCCCTTTTGTTAAGAATCCTTACTTTGATAAGCCAATTTTTTTGGAGTCTTTATTAGCTAAGTCTATTTATGAAGAGTCCATTGTTCAACCATATGCCATTACTCATCAAATAGTAAACATTAGACATAGCATCTTTTCTTCCATATCATATGAAGAATCAACATCAAAGTCAGACTCTATTTTTGAACCGATATCAAATTTAGAATTAGAAGCAAAATCAACATCGGTCTCAACATTGGATTTAGAGTCCTTTGAGCCAGACTCAGTTTTAGAATTAGAATAGATTTGTGGCTATTATAACATTGGTTAAACATGTCTTACAAATAAATTTGAATATATTTGTGATCCTTCCACATTTTTTGAGGATGATGAATTCAACATCAACACAAGTTCTCCTAGTATCTTCTTTGAGGATTTTGTTGCCTCTTACCATTCCATTTTCATTCCACATGCCAATAACACCAACCAACCTAGCCATTATATTGACAGTATTCCTCCCATGTGTGTCGATTGAGACCAATAAAATTATACATTTTTGAACTACATCCATGGTAACATATCAATTATAAAATATCAAAGGGACCAAGACCACATTCATGCAGAAGAAGAACAATCTCCTAGTGAAACCTTTTCAGAGGTGTTAGAGGGAAATCAAATTCTATATTCAACATCTCCTAGTGAAACCATGTTTGAGGCACTAGAAGACAATCAAATTCAAATGCCAACATTCCTTAGTGAAACCTTTTTAAAGGCACTATGGGATAATCAAGACAATTTTATTAGTGAAAACCTCTTCAAGACACAAATCACTGAGAATAATAGTTATTCACTACTTGATGAAGACTATTAGATATAACATTATTACAACTTCCATTCTATAGTATAATCATATGGAAATATCTCTTAGGCCTAAATAATATAAAAATATAGTGGTCTTATTGAGGACATATTTAGAAGTATTTGGCCCCACCACAAACAAATTTATGTTGAATCTAGAATCAACAACATTGTTGTGCCTGAAAATTTTGATCTTCATTTGTTTCCCAAACATTATACATTCCATTATAATCCATTTATTCATTCAAGACCTATATTACATTTCCACATTAGACCTTTTAGCCAATGTTTATCCCTATTTAACATCCCTAGACACACTTTCCTTTACATAGGCTATGAAAACATCTTATCTTGAAGTTTGGAGGAAACAAAATCAATGACCAACAAAGATCATAACATTATTAGAGCCCAAATCAACAACAACTTTTTGACAAAAAATCTATTTAGAAGAGTTGTGGGCTAGCAATTTACATATTTGACTATTCTAGTGGTATCATATGTTGATCAAGAAGAACATCTCCACATCAATAAGAATAACATAATCATTTACTTTGCCTTACCCTTACCATTATTTCATACCCTATTATTTACTTTACCTTGTCACTTAGGGAAAACCCTATTACCAGTATATCTCATTATCCATTTTGGTTGTATCATATGTTTATTAGGACATGAATCTCCACATCATCAAGAATAATAGAATTATTTAGTATTCCTTGCCCTTTGCCTTACTATTTCCCTTTCCTTTTACCTCCCCTTATCATTCTACCATACCCTTAACCCTTCGTCAACCAATTCTATTTACCTAACCTTGCCTATCATATTTGGCCTTATTTTTTATTCACTTATACTTTAGGCAAGTTTAATGGTTGATGATAGATTCAATTCCAATAGTTGTTTCAGAATCATATGTTCGAATAGCAGTATGTGAGAGTTGTATGACAATGGTCCTAGAAATTACATTCTTCAATTGTTGTTATGTTTCCACCTTGTGCTACTAATTATAACTACTTATGGGCAAATTAGTACCACTAACCCTTTACCATTATTTTATAATTATAAATGTCTTTGGGAAAATTAAGGATAACACCTTTACCATGTATTATTGTATCACCTTTCCATTATTGTACTAGTTACATTATCATTTACCTTTTACCTAAACTTGTTGGTACTTAATTGGGTGCCTTTTGTTTAAGTATAACTATAGTGACTTAAGGCCCTGCAAAACTATGTAGGCAACACTCGATTCATGTTGAGGTCAACTTGGTCACCCCTTTTACCATGCTCTCTCCATTTTACAAGCAATTTAAGTTTGAATTCTCTTGCCATTTTATGAGCAACCTAAGCCACACTCTTGTCATTTTGTGAGTTGGACCATTCTATGTCTCATAATTCTTTATTCAGTTGAGATCTCCTAGAAAATTCCAAAAACATTTGAGATAGTTTCAAAAACCCTAAACATTTATAAAGATTTCAAAAATCTTAAAATTCACAAAATCATAAAAATTGGTTTACAATTTCCACATGAGATATAAATCCATTAGAATTTTATGGGATGGGCCATCTTGTTTGTTTAGTTTATTTCTAAGAGCACCTTGGTTTTTTTCTCCCATTTATGGGTGAACTACATCAACCTAAGGTCCACATAGACTATGTATCCAGCACTTGGATACATGGGGTATCTTAGGTTAGCTCAATTGCACCTTTCTTTCTTTTTCGACCGCATCTTTGCCTAAAGGAACTTGGGACTCCTAACTATTTCATGAGTAACCACTTGTCATTTATTTTCTCCATCCTTATTGGCTTAGTCAGATGCTCTCACCATTTTTTGAGTTGATCTTGTGAGCATTATGTATTTGACTTTGATACACTAATGGCCACTTGGATTCATCTTATGATCTCACCATTTTATGATCACCTTCATCTTCCACTCTCATCATTTTGTGAGCTCATTCTCATTCCAAGCCTTAGATGTACTAGACACTATAAATTACCAATTTAGTTCACTAGTGGATATTCATCTTTTGTATTTTAGTATGGTTTTATCCTAAACCATACACTCATACTTGCATGATTTATTTATGTTGACATTTTAATAATTTTGAAATGTCATCCCCTCTTTTGTCATGTACTCACCATTTTGTGAGACCATTATTATTTTTCTCTACAACTCAATCATGTTTTCTTATCATCTATTTTATTTTATCTTATATTATAGAAGAACCACATTTGGCTTGAAGTTCATGTTCTATCTCTTGTTCATGGAACTATGTCATCAAAGTCCACTTGCCTAGTACATTTGGAGTTAGCTTGGCTACCCCTTAATTTTCTTCTATTCCCTCCCCATTTTGTTTATTTTATTTTATTGTCTCCTATAGCCTAGGGGCAATGTTTGTTTTCTATTTATGTCATTATCTCATATAGCCTAGGGATAATGTTTGTGTGGTCTTATTTGTGTCATTTTTTCCCTATAGCTTAGGGGCAACCTTATTCTAATTGTTCTTTTATTGTTGTGCCTATGTCATTGTTACCTAGTTTAAGGGTCACACTATTGCCAAGAGTAACACCTTTATTACACATACACATATAATTTGTTTTCTATTTACACTAACATTGTGATTAACCATTGTTTTTGTATTATTATTTATGTAGCTTTGTTTGTTTATTTTTGTGTGTTTAGATTAGTCTGTTTACTACATTTTTCTTTGCTTTGGATTGTATAGTTGTTTTGATTGTTTTATTCATTGTGTTTGTTTACGTTTTATTTTTTTATTTGTTCATTTTTATCTATTTGTTTGTTTTATTTATTTTTATCTTTTTTTATTCTTTATTTTGCCTTTTATTCCTTGATTTCCGTAAGATTATTACATTTTTTTTACACTTAAATCTTGATTATCCATATCATGTACTTCAGTTGTGATTTTTTTATGTAGTCTTACACTTGATTTATTTGTTATATTTACACTTGAGATTTGATTATCCATATCTTACTCCTAAGTTGTTTCTATTAGAATTTAAATTAAGTTTTTCATGCTTAAGATATTTATTGCCATTTTGGTTATCCATAACTATCATGCATAATATCACAAGCTAAATCAAAATATTTCTCACATGAATCTATTCTAGAAATACAATGGCAATATCTCTCTGATATATCAAAATCTATCAAAATATCCAAACACATGCCTGAATTCATGATTAATAAACAAGTGCAACAAATTATTTATTATGTGTTTATGCAGACGAGCATCTATAAAGAAGCATACATATAATTTATACAACATAATTAGATGATAAGCAATGAACATATCATAAATTAGACCATCTTCTTGGGCCTCCCCTAAGCCCACTTAACAACATGATATTTCAACCTATATCTCATGTTTATTCGAATGCGTATTTTGAAACTCAAATTTAGGATAAAAATGTGTTGTTATCCTTTTCCAACTCATTTTAAACCTATTTTATGGATTTTTCATGTAAATTACCCTTACCAATTTGCCCCATTATGGCAAATTCCTTTTTGTGATTGATTAACGATATATCTTGCCTTTCTAGGGCATTCTCATTTTAAATCACTCAATTTGAATATGTGAATGATTATAACTTCCTTTGGAAAAATCATTTTATTTTTTGCCCAATTTAATGATTACAACCATCTATGGGTGAATCATTATTTTTACCTGCTCCACCCATCCTTTAGGGGCAACTTTTTTTATTTTTGATTATAATTGTCTTTGAGCAATTTAGTGTTTCCCACTTTTCATTCTTGATTATAATCACCTTTAGAAAAATCAACATTTACCATTTCATTATTGATTATAATCACCTTTGGAAAAATTAATATTTGTCCCACCACTCTACCGGTACATCTATTCATGCCACTACTTATAACCACCTTTGGAAAAATTAATGTCACACACTTTGCTACTTATTTTAATCACCTTTGGAAAAATCAGTGACTATGCTACCATTACTATTTATAATTGCCTTTGGGCAATTCAGTAATCCCACCCTCATTTCCACTAGATAGTGTACTTTTCTTTATTTTGAAAGAACATTTAACGACTTTATTTTGTCATCCATTCCTTCACAGGAACATCACAAGCTTATCGATCACCCTTTGTGGCATGAACCATTCAAATCAACAACTTTTTAATTATTTGAAAATAGTTTAATGTGCATGTACTGTGTAATGCCTTCTCAAAAAGGGATAAAATGTAGACACTTAGTTTTGGCCACTTTCATGCCTAAATTAAGATTCATTTCAATTTTTAAAAAATGACAAATTTTAAGCCTAAATTATCCAAATTCATCCATGTAAGAGATTTAATTATCCAAAAATGTGATGATTCTAGCTAATTTGGTGCATTACTCTATATGCACCACTAAACTAGTTTAGTTCTAACCTTAGTCAAAATACAACCTAGTAATTTGACACTTTTGGCCCGTTAAACTATTAATTCATAAAATTTAAAATAATTTTGAAGAGCCAAAAAGTACTAATCAAGATTAATTATGTTTAAAATCATAATTAACTTGTTTTAAAAAAATTCAAATCAAATTAGTGAATTTCATTTACAAAAAAAAGGAATTTTTAGTCAAACTTGAAGTTAAAGGTCAAATGGGCTAATAAAGTGACTTATTATCTCTTAAATATTCAAAAATATGAGTTTCACCTCACAAATAAATAAAATGAGTTGTCATGCCTCACAGATATATGAAACAGAGGTGTCAAGATTTTATGAGTGTCTTAACCCAACCTAGAGTTAGACTGACTCAACCTAGATAAATTTAATATGAACCCAAGTTAGAATTTAACCTAACCTCCCCAGGATTAGAGTTAGTTCTTTGAGCTATAAATACAAGTGCCCACACCATGTTTCAACAAATTTTTGCGTGTAAATTTATTCTGATGGACTACCTTCTTAAAGCCTTTGAGAATAGTGTTATAATGCCCAATTTATGCCAAATTTTACACCAAGCCACAAGTGACTATTGAAAAGATGCTACCACCATGGAAAAACATTGATAGAAGACTCAAATCATCATATGTCGAGCATGAACATCCTTATGCCAACAAGTAAGCATCAAATTCAATAAAGGAGGTAAGAAATTTGTATTATCTTCATCTTTATTTTGTGATCTTGCTTATTATTTTATGCTCTCCCTAGTTTGTTAGAGGTACAATCACTGAGATGGGGTTGCATCAGTGAGCCCAAATAATCCAACTTTAATTTCAATCCTTTCAAGTCCTTAATCAATTACAATAAGCATTCATGAAGCATACACATCATTCATAGCAATGAGCAAGAGAGTCAATGCAAGATCAATCATATAACACAACATCTATGTGGGAAACCCTCTTGGGGGATAAAACCCATTAAACTTTTCAAGATGGACTATAGTCTTATAATGACAAGATCTAATTTAGACAATCTACAAATTATCAAGGAACTACCATCCCTTATTTTAGTGAGACTACAATCCCACAAGGAGTTACCACACCTATCTAGTTGAGCTACCATAATAACTAAACCTTTATCAAGTTTCACCTTTCAAGGAGGCTAAAACCTCCTTAGATGTTGAGCTACCACAACGTCTATGAACACATCCACCTTTGCATTGATGTCTTCAACACCTGATGATGGACTTTTGATTATCACTCTTCACCTTCACAACAACAACTCTATCACCACAACACTTCCTATTGGTCAAATCACATTACATACTTGAACCAACACACAAAGATCAATTAAGACACATTACATATCCCAACTATCCCCACTCTTCAACTATTCACTCACACTCACTTCAACACACTTGCAACAACTCTATCATAACAATAGAAACATGACCAGATGGTCATATAGACAATCCACACTTTGATCTACCTCTCAGAGCAACCACCAATCACATGAAGTCTTCACCTTACCTTCACTCATAATATACTCTCTCAAATAGCTCCTTGAATAACTTGTTCATTCTGCCTCCCCTAGGCTCATTAGGTCCAATGACCTATCTGTCTTCCTACACCAACTTAATTATATAAGCATGTTTAATCCTCTTTTGTCTTTATTAGTAATCATTAACCTATACCTTCTCTTTCAAAGGTTCTTACCATCCCTTGACTCTACATTCGCACTCTCTCATCCAAGTCTTACATGTTTTTCACAAGTCAAGAAATCACCATCTTTGATTTCACTATTTATAAAGTATACTTGATAATCAAAACATTGGTTAGCCATTAGGCATGACTTATCCCTTAAATCATATCTCACACTAATACATGTCTTAAATAAATATTCATAGGTTGGTCATATCATCTATGAGTCACACTTAAGCAGCTACACCTTTTAATAAGGCCCTTGTAGCTCTTATAGGTCTCATGTGAACCCATTCACTCCTTTATCACTTCATCAAAAAAAATAAGAACATAAAACCAATATAAAAATCATGTAATCATTCCATATGATCTATAGGTCCCCTTAAGTGCCAATAACCAACATATAACTCTTCTTTTTAAGCACAATTGGCTCAAACAACATTCTATGCAGACAATCACCATGAAAAAACACACAGTCATGATCTTAAGTTTTGTTCATACTGAAAACAAATGTTCAAAAATTTATAATGAACAAAAAGAAACCTCATGGAGTCTAAAACACTCCCTAATATCTAATTCATCCAGATATATCAAAATTATATCAAAACAAGTTCAAATAATCTTCTCAAGTCATTCACAGAACACAGTCAACTTTGGACCTTCATATTTATGTCTATACACACTTTTAGATCATGAAATTTATATTTCTAGACGTGACTTGGAGTCCTCTATAAGTTTTATTTTTAATACACTATCAAATTCTACTTAGATCAAAAGTTATGACCCAAAAACTAGACACTAGTTTTTCTTTCATAATCTCAAATATTCAAATACAAATGATCACAGTTAAAATTTTAACACTATGCTTGCATCTCATGTCTTCATTACTCAAATCAATTATGTGTTGAGTGAATTTTTTTTTTTCAACTAACTAAAGACAAAATGGTTATATCAACCATAGTGTAATGAGATAAATCTCTCCTCTCAGTAAGGGGAGGCTCCCTATAAACTATCACAAACTTAACCTATACTAAATACTAACTCAAGGGTGAGATCATATCATCCATTTCTCTTTTTTCAGAAATGATGTTCCCAAAATAAAAAGAAAACATCCTAGGTAATAAATGAATCCACAAGAAACCCATGAAAACATAAAGTCTTTCATTGCTTCTCTTATTGATTTATGACTTATATCACAGTAGAATGAGGTGCAGCCCAAAGTCTTCATCGAAAACTACAACAGAGCATATGATTACAAAAGATAAAGGTAGTTTAAAGCCTTTCTAATATCCTTCATTCTAAGACACTAAAACACAAACTAAATACTATTATGGTAGCACAAAGTCTCCATAATCAACTTTGAAACATCTCTCAGATTATTTTCACTCGCTCTGCTTATTTGATCAAATAGATAAGATTATATTTAGGAAAAGGACATAAGAATAATTTCTTACATAACACAAGTTATTTCAACACAAAGTTTGAAAGGTCATTTATTTTCTCATTCACCTAATAAAATTTTATTAACAATCTGAGCTCAAAGTCTAAAAAATGTATTTCAATTTGGGCAGAGTTTTGCCTCCAATAACTAAGAGATCCCCCTTCTCTCCAAAATAGGAGATTACCATATATAGCATCTAAAAGAAATACTTTGGCACTTATTTTCCACAAATGGCCCATGTTACCTTGAATGCATTGGAAAGAGGAAGTCCTGTGAAGGGGCCATATTAGAGCAGATTACCAGCCTTGACTTTGGCATTTAAATCATATCAAATGTCTCTTCAAAATCATGGGTTGCTTGGTCCTTTAAAAGGCAAGACTGCTCCTCTTTATGATACTTACATGACTATCCACCCATCTTTACTCAAACAAAAAAAAATGGGCCATGCCATTGAATGCTCATGTTATTTGATAACCACTTGGTGGAATATTCCACCCATTGGAATAACTCTTCTGTCAACGCTTCTAGATTCTCTATTTTGTTCCCTCTTTCCTTGCTATATTTTGCCTCTTCCTGGTGATTCGAGCTCTCGGGGCTATCTTCTCACCTTTTGTTGGCTTCTCCAAATTCTTTCTCAGTAGGTCACTAAGTTTTTCATCGAGTTTGCATCATTTGAAAACTAATGGTTATTCCATTGTCCTGAATTTGACGTCCATGGGGACGTCACCGATTGCTTGAACCTTTTGAACCTCGAACCATCTTTTAGAGTTCACCGGTTCAATGGTTCAATGATTCGGTTGTTTAGCGGCTCAATATTTTATTTTTTGCAAAGAGTCATGTTCATTCAGTCTTCTTATAAATTCAATGTATCATTGAACCAATTGTTTGAACCTTTTGCTTGAACCTTTTGTTTGAACCTTCTGCTCGAACCTTTCACTTAAACCTTTTAGCGGAGTTCAATGGTTCAAAGTTAAATGCGACTATGGTTGGTCTATATAATTCATTTCATATCATTGAACCCCACCGTTGAACCATATATCATTGAACCTTGATGTTGAACCATCCTTATCAATTTTTTAGGAAATGCCTTCAAGTGTTTTGAAAAATTTTCTTGCAAAAACCCACCTTTTGAACCTTGTTCATTTTTCTAACTATAAACCCTTTGAAAGTGAGTGATTTCCTTCACCGAAAAGGCTTGTGCAATTAAATAACTAGACTGTTTAGAATATTTTTGAGAAAGAAAGAGACCATTTTTTGCCTACAGGACCAAAATGGTCAATAGGTTGTCCACAAAAATGAGTGACTGGTTTAAGAATAATAGCTAGCTCCAGTTGGGGAACTTCCATCGATTGTATTTTGAAATGATCGAAGGGAGTAGAATCTAGACTCTAAGTGCCTTCATCCATGCCATTGGGCCACAAAGTCAAGCCACCCAAAAAGAGAAAGACACCTAAAGCTAAATGAACAACATAAAACTAACAAAGACTATACAAATGTACAAATGAATTTATCTGATACTTCAAGGATTGAAGTGCTTCAGATGCTACCTACTGTGAGGTAGTGAGAATAGCATTCCATCTTGATATTTTAGCAATAAACTATTTTCACCACTAAATCAATGAATGGTGAATGGACCTCTCCACAATGAATCAAAAATTTTATGCATTCCTTTTGGTTCTCTCCTCTTGTCCAATAACAAGACTTGATCTCCAATCTGAAACTCATGAATCCTTACTTTCTTGTCAAAGAGCTTCTTTACCTGATTTTAATGTTCAACAATATGGTTCACTACCATAGTTCATTGCTCTTTTAACTCAGTCAGGTACATGATTCTTTTATCAATAGAATTTTCAAAATTTGAATCTTCTACTGCCTTTACCAACTTTAGTGCTGGTAGTTCCAAGGTAATGGGTATTTTTGCATTCAGACTATATAGAAGTTGAAATGGTGACATACCTATTACCCTTTTAGGTGTAATCATGTCTACCCATAAAGCATCAAATAATTCTTTATGCTAACTTCTCTGATTGTCATTTACCAATTTTTTGATAATAGTAATCAGATTCTTGTTACTTGATTCTGCTTGACCATTTCCTTACAGATAATAGTCTGAAGAGTGGGAAAGAATAATCCCATGATTGTAGCAAAAGTCAGTAATCTCATAAGAAGATAAACAAGTGGCATTATCTACTATAATCTTGTTTGGAACCCCAAATCAGGAAACAATATTTTCCTTAAGGAAATTGCATACCACTTCTAAAGTAGCATGCTTGACTGGAATGGCTTCCATCCACTTGGTAAAATAGTCTGTTGTGGTGAGAACATACTTGTGTCTAGCACTTGAAAATGGGTTCACGGTGCTGATGAAATCAATACCCCATTGCTGAAAAGGTTCTTCAATCACCACCAGCTTGAGAGGTGATGTGGCCAACTTGGGTTTCCTAACGAACTATTGACACAACTCACACTTACATACCCAATTGTATGCATCTTAAAATAGCGCAAGCTAATAGTATCTACATCGTAGAATATTATGAGCAGTCACGAGTGTAAAAAAATGTCCTTCACAAGCCAAATTATGGAAAGACTCCAAAAGTTTACTATGTTATGCTTTATCCATGCAACAAAAAAATACCCCATCAAGGCTCCTTTTATACAAACCGTTGTCCCATAAGACATAGTTAGTAGCTTTCAACTTAACATTTTTTTTTTTTTATAAGATAGGTGAGTAGGACACTCACCATAGGCAAGAAAATGAGTGATATTGGAATACCACTCATCAGTAGTAGTGATAAAAATAATTGTTGTCATGTTTTCAACTTTTGCTTCTTCATGTCCTATTTTTTTAATATGTTATTAGAAATCAATTAACAGAGACCTCTTCCCCACACCAGCTTAGTAGGTTTGATATCAAGATCAAACTCTTGAATCTTAGCAATTCAATTGCCCCTTTTAGTACCAAACTCTTGTTGAGTTAAAATAGACTTTACTATTGTATCAAGCACTATAACAACAGTGTGCAAATTCAGGATATAGAATCAGAAATGTTTTACTACCTTAACCATGGCATAAGCATTCTTCTCCATATTTGAATATTTCAGTTCGTGAGCTTTGAGAGGGAAACTCATAAATGATATGGGAGATTCCAAACCTTCTTCATTCTACTGAACCAAAATAGCTAAAAGTATATGTTCAGAAGCATAAATGTATACTATGAAATCTTTGGCATAATCTAGACAAACTAGAATTGGAGCATGAGCAATAGCCTTTTTGATATCTTCAAATGTTGCTTTGCCTTCAACAGTCTAATGAAAATTAGCTTTACCCTTCATCATGTCAACAATATGGTGAGTTTTCTCTACAAATTTAGGAATGAACTTTCATAGAAAATTCACCTTTCCAAAGAAAGAATAAATTGCAGTCTTACTAGCAGGTAGAGTAATATTTTGGATAGATTTAACTTTTTTTGAGTCAATTTTTATGCCTTCTCGAGATACAATGTGCCCAAAAAGTTTACCTTTTGTAACCCCAAAAATTGACTTCTTTGGATTGAGAGAAATACCATTTTGTCGACAACATTCTAGCACTTGTTGTAAATGATGCACATGATCAAGATGATGTTTGGAGAAAACAATCAAGTCATTAAGATACACCATCATGAACTTCCCTAATTCATCTCTAAAGGCAAGGTCTATTGCTCTCTAGAATGTGGCACTGACATTGATCAAACCAAAAGGCATTCTATGATATGCAAAGGTGCCCCAAGGTGTAGTGAAAGTAGTTTTATATTGATCTACTTCATTAACTTCTACTTTATTATACCCAAAAAAACCATCTAATATTTATAACATTTTTGAGCTCGTCACTGTTTGTAATACTTGATCCATGATGGGTAGAGGGTAGTTTTCCTTTAGAGAAGACTGATTGAGATTCTTGAAATCCACACAAATATGAATTTCTCTATTCTTTTTTCTTACAGGAACTATTTTCACGATCCAGGTGGAATAGTGAATTGAAAAAATTATTTTAGCATTCAACATCTTCTGAATCTCTGAAAGGATAGCACCTAATATTTTGGGATTGTATTACCTCTATTTCTATTTGAGAGGTACTAACCCAGTCTTAAGGGGATTTTCATGTTAAATTTTTCTAGGCTTGAAGGATTTCAAGTCATCATAAGAGTATGCTAAAACATCAATGTAATGGCAAAGAAGAGTAATGAATTTGAGCTTTTCATCAGTAGTGCAACATTTTCCAATGTTGACCATTTTGGGATTTTTTTTCGTACTCAAATTTACTTAATTGAACTCCTTAGAGGAACTTGAATCCATTTTTTGTTGCTTGGTATACTTGTCATGCTTATCAAATAGCTTCTCAAGAGAAACCAAACCTTTTGGGATTTTATTCCTTTTGAGTTGAAGAAACTCTTCACTAGTTTGTGAATCTCTTTCAGGAACTGATTCTCATGGGGGAGAGTCACTACCTTCAAAATAAAGCTCCTTAAAACTATCTATCTTTTTTAGAAAAGCAACAATTTGATTATCACCATTAAACACCTACCAATGGTCGGCATTATTAGGTACACTTGGTCAAAAGACCAGCTCAATAGTGTACTTGTTCCCTTTGAAATTTTTATGAGGAACCATGAGGGTTGTGGAGATATCTAATAAATCTGCATGATCATTAAACTCTTTTGGCACTGTAGAAATATTGAAAGCATTAAAACTTTCAATACAATCTCATACAAGATTGTAATAATGCTGCAGTCTTTTATTTTTAGTTTGGTACAGACTTCTCACTTGACAAACCACCAATTTAGCATCTCCCTGGGCATGGAAAATTTAACACCTTTAGCATGAGCAGCTTGTAATTTGAACAATAATTATTCATATTCGGTGGTGTTTTTAGTATTTCCAAATTGTAACTTATATGAGTAAGGGAAGATTTTTCCTTGTAGGGATATCAAGACAATTCTGGCTCCAGAACCAGTAGAAGAATATCTGCCATTAAATTTTAAAATCTATACATCATTAGAATTTGATCTTCTTAAAGATTTCTCTTTATTAGTGAGGGAAGACCCCTTTTTAACTGAACTTTTCTCTACAAATTCTTCTAATTTTCTATCTGAATTATCACCTAATGAACTTTCATCTGATGAAATAGAAACATCTTCAGTGGATAAAAAATAATTACCCATTCCTAAGGATTCAAACAAAATTTAAGCTTCAGGGTCTGACATTTGAGTAATAATATATTTTGACTCTCTTAAGAAGCAACTTTTACATGATGCCCTTAACAGGTATCCTCACTTCAGATAGATCCATGTTCAACTCTCCACCTACATCTTTATAAAAATTACGTCTGAGCAAAATGTCATAAGAAGCTGGAACATCGGCCACTAAGACTATCATCTTAATTCTCTTATCTGGAAAAGCTACAAATATAAATTAGGCATTTTTGATTTGACCCAAAAGAGTCACTTGCTTTTTTTTCATGGAAAAACATCTTCCAAAAGTCTTAGTTAAGGTAAGACCGAGGGAATCTGCTACCTTAGCGGGCATAACATTATTAGAGGCTCCAGAGTCTATTATACAATTCCTCAATTTATGACTATTTATCAATAGAGAAACATAGAAAGGTTCTATTTTTCCAGGGGCAACAAGAGGAGTACCAACAAGATTATTTTGGGTAGATTTATTCTTTGAGGGATCATGAGTCACTTTAAAAAAAAATTATCCTATAGGGATGGTTTTGTTTTTGATGCATTCAACCAACCTATCCAACTACTTAAGGTTGGCTTGTAAGTACTCAAACTCATAAATTTAGATCTTGGTCTTCTTAGCATGATCAATTATGTCAAATAACTAGAATGAACTAAAAATAGAGGAAGGAAGTCCATCATTCTGATTTTTATTTGATGTGGTAGTGATCTGAGGAATAGAAGTAGAAGGTATAGGATTGTTTGAGGTACTTACTTGCTTATTGATCATCGGGTCTTTTGATTGAAAAGGTAATGAAGTTCCCTATTTAGTAATCGAGATCATTGGCTGAGGTTCTTTTACTACTTTTCCCCTATCAGCTTGTTGAGTTGACTAGTTTTAGGACCTAGTAAAAATAGCATATGCTCTATCAAACACTTCTCCCTTTTCTCTAGCTTCATCTTGGTAATTTAGAAAATCAATATTGGAGTCACCAGCTAATTCTTCTTCTCTATATACAAAGAGATTAGTATCATCTTCTTGATCCAAATCAGGTTGGAAAGAGAAATCATGTTTAACTTCATAATAACTGACTGCTGAGTTGACCGGTTCTTCTTCAATGGCAAGCTTCCCCTGTGTGGAAGGAAGATGATTGGGCTACCCTTAATTTTTAGTAGCATTAACTTGATATGAATGGTTGGAAAATATCCTCTTTGGTATATCCCAATAAGGAGGAGCAGACATACCTTAGGACATTTGCCTTTTTAAAGCTAGCAATTCATTCACTAACTTTTGCACCATAGGATCAGTGGTGCTTATGGAAGAATTTTTAGCAGATTAAGAAAATTTATTTCTATTAGGATCTCTTATTATTTTACCTGCAAAGATAATATCATCTTCGACCTCGGTAGCCAAAATTTGAGCTACAGAAAGATTTATATGGCCATCCTACCTTAATAGAAAACTCACTTCAGGAAATTGAGAATTGATGAAGAAACACTTAATATTTTCTGGTGTTAGCTAAACAATTATAGGAATCCCATTCCTCAGCTTATTGAAATTAGAAATGAAGTCTCACATAGGCTCATGAGGCTCTTTTTTCATTTGCATAAGCTGAGCCAACAAGGTATGTGCATCTTCTACAGGTTTGAACCTAGCCTCAAAATTAGCCTTGAGAGTGTTTTAGTCAATTATAGTCTGAGCTTGAAGATGATAAAATCAATTTGCAGTAGCACCTTGTAATGTTTTTACAAATAGTCTTACCGCTATATCTTCATATTCAATTTCTATCACACCACAAGCTATGTAGAAAGCTGTAATATGCTCATCAAGATGAACTTTCTCATCATCATAGAACTTGAAAAAAATCTTTCTTGAACTATGAGGTAGTTCATTTAAAGGTGGGGTTAGATTTAAGGGGCCAAAATTGTTACTCCAAGGGCCTTGGGCTACCATGATATGACGATTAAAAGGAGGGATAACAAACCTTTATGGAGTATGTATAGACAAAGCTCTGCGAGCAGAGGAAGGAGCAGCTTCACCTAGTATTGGAGACCTAACGTTGGTAGGAGGAAAACTCCTGGTTTGCTAAAGGCAAGATCATAGAAGAAAAAGATCAAAATTATTTTGATGCACAAACTTGAATACAGGATCAATAATACCTTGAGCTCTCTAGCTTCGCATATACCATGGATCTGCTAGAATGTAGAATGGAAAAGAATTGTAAATGCTTTAATTTGAAGCATGAAGCTTCAAATTGCATGTTCTTCCCCAACAAAGTCACCAAAAAATTGTTGGGTAAATATTTTGTCGCCAACTAACTGAAGACAAAATGGTTATATCAACCACAGTGTAATGAGATAAATCTCTCCTCTTAGTAAGGGGAGGCTCCTTATAAACTATCATAAACTTAACCTATACTAAATACTAACTCAGGGGTGAGATCATATCATCCATTTCTCTTTTTTTAGAAATGATGTTCCCAAAATAAAAGCAAAACTTCTTAGGTAATAACTGAATCCACAAGAAACTTATGAAAGCATAAAGTCTTTCATTACTTCTCTTATTGATTTATGACTTATATCATAGTAAAATGAGGTGCAGCCCAAAGTCTTCACTGAAAACTACAACAGAGCATATGATTACAAAAGATAAAGGTAGTTTAAAGCCTTTCCAATATCCTTCATTCTAAGACACTAAAACATAAACTAAAGACTATTATGGTAGTACAAAGTCTCCATAATCAGCTTCAAAACATCTCCCAGATTATTTTCACTCGCTCTACTTATTTGATCAAATGGATAATATTATATTTATGAAAAGGACATAAGAACAATTTTCTACATAACACAAGTTATTTCAACACAAAGTTTGAAAGGTCACTTGTTTTCTCATTCACCTGATAAAATTTGATTAACAATCTGAGCTCAAAGTCTCAAAAATGTCTTTCAATTTGGGCAGAATTTTGCTTCCAATAATTGAGAGATCCCCCTTCTCTCCAAAATGAGAGATTACTATATATAGCATCTAAAAGAAATACTTTGGCACTTCTTTTCCACAAATGGCCCATGGTGCCTTGAATGTATTGGAAAGAGGAAGTCTTGTGAAGGGGCCATGATGGAGTAGATTACTAGCCTTGACTTTGGTGTTTAAATCATATCAAATGTCTCTTCAAAAGCATGGGTTACCTGGTCCTCTGAAAGGCAAGACTATTCTTCTTTATGATACTTACACGACTATCCACTCATCTTTACTCAAATGATGAAAAATGAGCCATGCCATTGAATGCTCACACTCTTTGATAACCACTTGGTGGATTATTCCACCCACTAGAATAACTCTTCTACCAACGCTTCTAGATTCTCTATTTTGTGCCCTCTTTCCTTGATATATTTGTCTCTTCCTGGTGATTTGAGCTCTCGAGGCTATCTTCTCACCTTTTTTTGGCTTCTCTGGCTCCTTTCTCAGTGGGTCACTAAGTTTGTCCTTAGGTCTGTGTCATTTAAAAACCAATGGTTATTCTATTAGCCTAAATTTGACATCTATGGGGACGTCACTGGTCGCTTGAACGTTTTGAACCTCAAACCATCTTTTAGAGTTCACCAATTCAATGGTTCAATGGTTCGGTAGTTTGACGACTCAATATTTTATGTTTTGCAAAGAGTCATGTTCATTCAATCTTCTTATGAATTCAATGTATCATTGAACCAACTATTTGAACCTTCCACTTGAACCTTTTGTTTGAACCTTCCGCTAGAACCTTTTGTTTGAACCTTCCACTAGAACCTTTCACTTGAACCTTTTAGTGGAATTCAATGGTTCAAAGTTGAATGTGACTATGGTCGGTCTATATATTTCATTTCATATCATTGAACCCCACTGTTGAACCATATATCATTAAACCCCAATGTTGAACCATTCTTATCAATTTTTTAGGAAATACCTTCAAGTGTTTTGAAATTTTTTCTTGCGAAAACCCACCTTTTGAACCTTGTTCATTTTATCGATTGTAAACCCTTTGAAAATGAGTGATTTCTTTTGCCAAAAAGGCTTGTGCAATTGAATAACTTGACTGCTTAGAATATTTTTGAGAAAGAAGGAGACTATTTTTGGCCTGCAAGACTAAAATGGTCAATAGGTTGTCCACAAAAATGAGTGACTAGTTTTGGGAATAACATTATGCACCATTGATCTTTTTTGAACTTTATGTGTAGGCACCAATGCTCAAATGTTAAACATATGATAGTTAACCTCATCTCGTGCCATCTGGAAACTTTGACACAACTTGATTCATTGATCTTTTGTACGTAGCTCAATCTTTAATAATGCTAAACATATGTCACTTTTACCTCTTGACTTTAATATGCACCATTGATATCTATTTTTATGATCAACTGCTCATCATTGATCCTTGGAAGAGGCTCAATTTTTATCTTTACTCAATTTTAAACATCATGCACTTGTTCTCATCTCACTACTTCTTGACTTCTTGGAGTAATGCACACTGTCGATGTTGTTTGAACTTTAACTTATGCAAATTTGACTATGAGAGCCTTACTTATCTTCTTGGAAGGCCAACTTTGCACAGTCATATATTTTGTTGTGCTTGGATGCATGATCTATATTTTAGATCATATTATCTGCTTACATAGGAGAATCCAACCATATAATAATATTCTCTTGAAACCCTCACATGTGTGAGAGATATCACCATTAAAATTCCTTCTCAAAATCTTCTATCACAGAGCCAACTATGCTTATAACTTATTTAAGAGACCAACTTTGAACATGCATAACTTTTGTCACACTACATCACATGACCTAAAATTTGGCACATAAGAACTAGGTAAAAAATTGAACAAACCCATATGATCACCTTCTCATAAACTTTACACATGTGTGAGATATACCTTCATCAAAATGCTTACTCAGCTCTTCTTTCCATATGAAAATTTGGCTAAGTATGAGAAAACATAGTCAAACTGCCTAAGAGCCCAACTTTGTGCATGCATATCTTTTGTCAGGATTAGTAGCATGATCTAAGAATTAGCACATAGAAACTAGGAACAAAAATGAATAGACCCATATAATCTTTTTATCCTAAAAATTTCACTCGTGAATTTTGACCTCATCAACATACTCAGCTTTGCTTGAGCCCTTTTGCAAATTTGACTAAGTATGAAAACATAGTGAATTTTTTCTGAGTAGCTAACTTTGCATCCTCATATCTTTGGTTGTGCTTCATTTCATGACTTAAGATCTAGCACATAATAGATAGGGTCTAATTTTATCACAACCATGTGACAAAATCTCCTTGACTTATTCCTACATGGCAATGGTGACATCATCAAACTGCCTACTCAAATTTTCTACCACTAGACCCAAAATATCTAGATGACAATAATGATCAACCAAATGAAATCTATTCATGTACATAATAACTCAGATTAAAAAACATATTAGAGACCTTTACACATGCCTAATATTCAATACTCATCTTTGAACATCTTTAATAATGCCAAAATAGAAGATCAACCAAGCCAACTTCAAGCATACTAGGACAAGCATAGTTCACACTTTATCACTGTCTCTTAGACTATCAAGGCACTTCATCCACTCACTAAGGCACCTCTATGACATCATTGACAACTCTCCAACATAGTTCTTAAGCAAAAGTGTTTAGTCCCAATATATTGTTATACTTGATGTTTTATCATTTGAAATAATAAGGGACTAATCTACATATTGTTTAATCTTTAAACACTTAAGGTATAGTCACCAATGTGATTCTAAGGGAAAATCATACACACAATCACATCTTGGTTAACATAAAAAATTATAAAGTTATTTTTGATTCACGAGTATCATCACCAATGTGACACTAAAGAAAGAGCATACATAACCTTACAACACACACACAATGATAAAATAAAACAAAAATAATTAACTCCAAGAAATTAAGTTTGAAATAATTACTATAAATTGAAAACAAAATTGAAATGAAATGTTAGTAGTAAAATATAAATTTTTTTTTTTTTATTTTAGTCTTTTTACAAATTTTATTTGACTAGCACTTTGCAAACAATTTGTTAGAGAGTTTGTTTTAGCTTAAATTCAAGATAACCTACAACAAAGTAATTAAAAAACCACAAAAACAAAATAAAATATTAAAAATCAATTAAAAAATGCTTCTAAAATCAACTATGACAAATATGAGATGAAAAAGATGAGGGAAAGTCCCATCGAGCATGCCAAATATGTGTATAATAAATCTAGAAATGCTAATTAAGATAAGAAATAAACTAAAAATGAAATCTAAACTAAACTAACTCAACCTATGATAGAGATACAAACAAAAGAAACAACATAAAATTATACCTTAGCACAAAAAGAAGCTTCCTCCATTGTGATGTGAATTTGGCTTTCTTTCTTTGAATTATAGTTACTCACTCTTCCAATACATGGACAAATGAGCAATGTTGTGGTATGCAAAATTCTCTTCGATGTTTTTTATTTGTTTGGATGTGAAAATGTGCAACTCTCTCATAAATCCAACATGATAAACTTGCAATGAAGAAGCTTGGCTAAATTGGACGAAGAACCTCCAATTTATAGAATTTAGAAATGGATGTGAACTGTTCATCTTGAGATGAAGATCAAGGGCTAAGAATAAAATGTATTTTTAATTTATAATGAAAATTTTGAATTAAAAATTGGAGTGGAGAACATGTGGGACCCATAAATGAATATAAAATTCATTTGGGAGGAATATATGATATAAAATTAGTAAGTGGATGTGAGGTGGATTATTTAATTGGAGAAAATTAGATCATGGAATATAATGAGAATTAAGGTGGATTATTAGATTGGAAAAAATCAAATCATGAAAGATAATGGGAATAAAGGTGAATTATTAAATCAAGTCATGAAGGACAATATGATTATTAAATTAGAATGGTGGACAAGTGGAGCCTTAGGGCATATGAGGATAATTTTGATTTTTTGAGTTATGAAAATTATGAATTTTCAAAATCCATATAATTTTTAATTAGAGAAAAAAATAGTTAATTAAATTTGGATTAATTTAGGGATAATAAACAATAAATAGTGAATAATGAATAGTGGTGATGAATAGTGATGATGAATATTTATTAGGGAAAACTAATAATGATTATAGATTATTAGAGATTTAGTGCAAATAAAGTTAAAATCAACATAAAGTGTTTGATTTTAAGTGTCTATAGTATCCTTTTATGTAGTGGTCTCCCTAGTAGAGTTGTTAGCCTAGTCAACTAGATCAACCTCATCTTTACCCACCAAGCATCATAACCTTATAAAAATCTTTCATCTATCACTCCCCCTCATAATCATAGGGTACTTGATGCATAAGTTCTCCATTTATCACCATTATGGTCTTGTCTACATGTGGGCCTCATACCATGACATATATATACATGAGCAAAAATATGAGGACCTTATGGTATATATTGCAGTAAACCAAACCATCATTACACCCAATCAAGTTTTTACCTTCCAACAATATAATATCAGCATCTATTAATATAACACTCAATAATCCTGTAGTCCATGTATAACAGGTCATCTCACCACTAGAACTTTTTTGTCTGTATGGTCTCAAATTAATGGCATGTAATGGTACCTCATAGATCACTTGTGTATTGTGGCCAAGCTCACCTAAATTACCCTATTGTATATAATTTTTATAAAATATATATCACCTTAATCTTTTACACTTTGAAAATACATATCATGGAAGTACCTTCAGATTTTAGACCTTTAGCCCTATTAAAAGGATCACAAACACTATCTCTATGTGCTTAATAGGTTATCTCTTAATCCAACCAATGTCATTTTAATGACCTAGGCCTTCTTTTTTGCCCAAAATGTTATAAACCTTCTTATCCTCTAACTTTGAAATTTTTGGACCCGTACCTACTTTTATGCTACCTAGCTATTATGTCTTAGTTAATTGCCTATGTCAATGCAAGTGTCTAATGCCCTAAATTCATCTAAGTCACAAATAAAACATATACCTATGGTTATTCTAAGTGATTTAATGTGAGATATTCTTCAAAAATACTAGTATAAATACAAGATCAATCCTCATTAATTCCTCACCTAACACAAACTAAAAAACACTCAATCAAGCACTCAAGTGAGTGAAGCTTACCTATTTTCTCTTATTTCCATATTAGTCATAGGGACAACACATCTATAGATCTAAATTACTTAAGGATCATTCCATGAGCCGCATTTACCAAGTTACAATCTAGGTCACTCTATGTACTTACTTATCACACATTGCATGATACACACACAAGCCAACACATAGGGGGAAACTACATAAGTCTGAGGCTTTCTTCAGAGTATTAGCTGTGTAGACAATGTTTATTGATAGAGGGGTCTTTAAGATAACTTGAAATGATGTGATCACTAACCCTTTTTCCCACAGCCACTATGAATATGAATAACTAGGATTTTACTAATTAGTAAGGAGTGACAACCCATGATCCAAATCTCAGAACATCAGAGCAAATCTAACATAGAACCGAAAATATTCCAAGTGGTCATATCTAGGTTTAGTAGGTATTCTATATTGGACACCTAAAATTGAGTTAGATATTATGATTTTGTAACCATCCCAGGTCGATGTAATTATCTACAGCTACAAAGGTATAATTTCTAGAATTAGGTGACTGATCTAGAATCTAGATCCAATCTATTTCTTGCCTATTCGAAATCCAAATCTATATTAGAATTATAAATAGTTAATTATCTTGTTCTAATTATCATTACAATATCTATCATATCTATACTTTCCATATTTAACATATTTTAGTATAATAAATTTAATATATGTTTTATCCATGTTTTGTAATTAATTAGTCTGCTATAGAGATAGTTTACCACCCTTGTGCCCTAGGCTATTTCTACCCCTTTAACCCTAGATTCCCCATATGTATATTTTAGGGTTAAAAATTTGGTTAACCCTATCTTTGAACATCATTTTTGCTTAAGCATTTCATATTAAATGTTTCTTTCTTACTTTGACCTAATATTTCCATTCTTTATCTCTCTCATCATGGATGATATTGATTGTGTTGATGACTACGATTATGAAATTATCCATATTTATGTCAAATAAGGGGTAAAATTTGATTACTATTATATTATTCCAAATGCTAAAGCATCCAATCCCAAAGTTTTGAATGGTGATAGCTAAAATCTCTCTAATCATGTCCATGTTCCCACCATTTCAAGAGATGAGTTGATCCATCTTAAGGAAGATAAAGAGACTTTATCATTACTTCATACACCACCATCATATTATTTAGGCCTTAGATATTTGCTAAAATATGGATACAAAGGACAATGATTGAGCAAAAATGAAAAAGGTACAACCCACCCTATATCTCTTAAATATAATATAAATCAAAAAGGCTTGGGATTTTTAGAAAAATCTAAGTCACCAACAAGGTAAGTCATCTAATCATGCCCTTCATGCACCTTATACCAAAAAAAGACACATATGAACAAGATTCTTCTTCATATGATTGTCAAAATTTATGACAATACATAAGGAAATTATGATTGAATTACTTATAAGAGGTATATTCCTTCAAATAAATTAATTCAAACCTGCATAGTTCCAACATATCAAAATAATATACCCCTTATCAAGGGTGTTGATTCTTTTTTCCCTTCATTTGACATTAAAAAAAATTGAAACATTAACCAAAACATCATGGCATCTTTACCAAGTAACTCTAAGTCACCAAGAAGAGGGGAACATTACAAACCTAATGCCAAAGGCTCCTAATGTTCCAAATATTGTAACTGAGGCCTTTAAACTAAGGGATCTTAATCTCCCAAAATATTAATTCATGAAAAATGTTTATACCATACCAAAAGAGGTGCCTTTACCAAATTTCCCTCTAATACCAATTTTTATATCTCCACCAAAGGTGAATGAATCAAACTCTTCAAATGATATACCAAGGGTACCCTAATTTATAGATCTAATACCATTACCAAAATATCCTAAATTTAGTGATTCAAAAATCTCCCTTGTTATCCATGAGGATGATGATACTCATATGCCTAGACTCAAGAGATGTGGTGGATTAGAATCAATGATAAATCCTATTCCAAGCACCACCATTCCCATGGAGCACTATTGGGGATCTTTAAAAATAAGTTTCTATACTTCAAGTGCAAATGGATTTTGATAATACTAATGCAAATGTTACTTCATTCAAGAATCAACCTCTTGTACAATGTATAATTGAATAGCCTTATCCACAAGATTTTTAACTACTAGATTTACCTTTCTTTTTGAGTCATAAGGACCCATTTGACCACATGATTAACAATATACATTAGTTTTCTCAATGGGAAAAAGATGACAACCTATTGTTAAAGGTATTCCATATGAGCATTTTTTATGAGGCTCATAATTGGTTATGTGGCCTATTAAAGGGTTCCTTAACCACTTTTTAACAATTATAAGATGTGTTCTTCATGGATTTTAATATCTATAAGGTTCCAAAACTTACATTAAAACATTTTCACAATTTCAAACAACATGATGATGAATCCCTTCAAGATTATACCATTTGATTCAAAATTGCATCATATGAGATAGCATTTAAATCTTCAGATTTGGAGTTACAATTCATTTTTAGTATAGGTCTTCTTTCTCCATTGAAAGATAGAGAATTACATAAACAATATGAATCATTTACCCATTTATATTTGTATGTGCATAGATATGATGCATTCATAGTTACTCGCCCAAAAGAGATTAACATATCTCCTTCCAAATACCAAAGTTTTATTCCTCACACAAAAGAGGGAGATGAATTACCAAATGAATAATATAAACAAAAATGTGGAGTTCTTCATATTTATATGAGAGCTCTACAAAAGTTACTCAATATGGGACTAATCCATGGTCCACATCCTATGCAAACACCCCAAGAGGAATAATTCAAAAATAATACACGTCAACAAGATTTAACAATAACATTATTTATGGGTGGTGCTCACTTTTGTCATAACCATATTGATCCTACACAAACAAAAAATAATTGCAATAAAGACAGTTACAACGTCTTGGTGTTGACCTAAAAGACTTACAAATGAAAGGAGGTTGGAAAGACTCCTTGGCAAACATAACACTACCAATTTCTTGTGATCCTAAAGTGATTAAAACATGTGTTTGGGTTATGCCAAAAAAATATCCATATACATTTAAACTGAGCACTCTTTGGTTATATTAAATGGAAGTAAAAATTGAACAAAATCAACAAGGTATTTATTTTTCTCTTGAAGGAAAATTGATCCATATTCCAAATGATAGCATTGGTTCTAATAATATACATGTAAAACATGAGGATTAACATTTTATTTACCATTTATACTTATCCAAACATGATTAAAATAATGTAAAATATTCAACTTAAGGTTACAAGGTCTCACATATCCCAAAAATAGCAAAAAAACAAAATATATATATATATATATATTTAATATCTACATGTTCTTTTAATTCCTTGGCATATATGTTGTTGGTTTCATGTTGGTAGATGATATATCAATATTTTATATATACATGTGTTCCACGTATTTTTTGAATGTGATATAGGCATACACAGATACATGATCTATGTACTTTCGAATGTTTGGCCTCCCCTCTACTCATATCATGTGGATATTAGGGGCATCGGATTCTTAGATCATGATATATCTAGGTTATATAATTATATATAAATTTTACATTATCATGTTTAAGCTTATGTACTTACACATACCTTTATCCATGCTTGTATGTTTTATAGTGTACTTGATATGCTATATAATTAACATTTTTTGCTAACATGTATGATCCATGGACTAGTATGTTATGTTTATGTTAGTTGCTTATGATTTCATTCATGCACTTCCTTGAGTGTATTGACTTGATATTGAATTTCTTGTTTGAGAATTTGAATAAACTCCATTATTTGCAACCCCCATGCCTTTATTTAACTCTTTGACATTTAAATATGTCATTGTTTGTTGTATATTGACATTTGAATATGTCATTTCTTGTTTTTTGGTCATTTAACTAAGTCATATCCATTCAATTGTGTGACATTTGAACATGGCCTTTGCTTGAGGTCTCCTTAGACCACTTTCTTTTGATTTGTTTTTGAGTGCTTTTGGGTGTGTGTTTGATTTATTGTTGAGATTGTACTATTACTATCTACGCATTGTCATGATATACATCATGCATCATAGGACTTGGTGTAATCACATTCTTCATGCTTCAATGATATATCTACCTATATATGTTCCCTCTATATGTTACATGGTACATTCATAGTTTACAAGGTTATATTATCCTTTTGATGTATGGTAACTACTAGGTTTTACCTTATATCACCTCAAAAGGAGGGTCATATCATTGGGGGCATGACATAGAGGCATGACTTCTACATTATTTCATATATTTAGATTGTATTGGAGGCATGTTTTGAAACATGTTCCCCACATTTGTCACAATTTTAGATTCAATGGAGGCATGTTTTAGAAACATGTTCTCCACACCTATTCAATATTCAACATTCTCATATTATAGTGGGGGAATGTTTTGAAAACATGTCCTCCACATTAGAACTTACACTAGTTCACAAATTAATATTATAGTGGGGGCATGTTTTAGAAACATGTTTTCCATACTTATGTTAGTTCTCAGATTTAGATATATATTGGGGACATGTTTTGGAAACATATTCTCCACACTTATACTAGTTCTAAGATTTAGATATATAGTGGGGACATTTTTTGTAAACATGTTCTCCACACTTACACCAATTCTCAATTTTAGATTGCAGTAGGGCATGTTTTGAAAACATATTTTCCATACATAATTTTAAATCAAAAAAAATCATGGCTATATGATTCATATACACATTTATGGTAGAATTATATATTAGTACCATTGTTATACATATTTTTAGCATGGGACATATCTAAGGTGCATATGCTATGCAATGTGTACCTAATATTATAAAATAATATCAATTTTAGATTACAAACACTTTTAGGGATTATCATCACCCACCAGATTGGACTGTTATAGACTATATTGAGCTAATCTATTACATTAGTTGGTTCAATTTTTGGTATGGATAAGGTGCTTAAATAACTTAATATTGACAATTTTATAGGTTGGAATTGATTACATCATCCAACCTCATCAGTTTTATAGTGTGAGTTGACTTGGTTCACTCACACTCACCAGTTTATAAGTATGAATGGGTTGCATAGTTGAATTAATATCAACTATCAAGTGGAAACTCACATTTTCTCCAAGGTTGGGGCATGTGTCCTCTAATTTCTCTCTATCTCTCTAGATATATGAACTTTCTAGATTTATATCTTTCTTAATCTCTGCTCTAATGATTCATAATGACATCTTTTTAAATCAAATTTCTAAAAGGCAAGATGGTTGCATCGATACATATGTGTACTCCTAAACCTTGCTCTTTTTCAATTTCAATAATTTCAAATACTTTTAATTTCATATTATATATACTATAACATTCTTTTATTATAGGTTAGTCACCAAGAAAACATTCAATTTGGGCTCAAGCAAAGGTAAGGTGTGTTATACACACCCAGGTATGCATTTCTTCTCATTTAAATTAGTAGTTTCATTACTAGATTAAATTGGGGGCAAATGTAGATACTATTTTTGAATTATAAAGCATCTTAGTCTTATACACTTGTCTAATACATATCATGGATGTACCTTCAACTTCTATAACTTTTGTACTACTAAAAATATCACATACACCATCTCTCTATGCCTAATTACTTATCTCTTAGTCTGACCAATGTCATTATGATGACCCATGCCTTCTATGTTGCCCAAAATCCTATAAACTTTCTTATCTTATATCTATGAAAGTGTTAGACATGTACCTACTTTTATGTTACCTAAAAACTTGCATCTTAATTAGATGCCTATGTTGATGCCAGTGTCATATTCTGACACAAGTATCTAGTGCCCTAAATTTATCCAATTTACAAATGAAACATATACATATGATCATCCTAAGTACTTTAATGAGAGATATTCTCCAAAGCGATTGGTATAAATACATAATCAATCCTCATTCATTCCTCACCTGACACAGACCAAAAACACTCAATCAAGCACTCAAGTGAGTGAAACTTCCTTATTTTCTCTTATTTCCATATCAGTCATATGGAAAACACATCTATAGGTCTAAAGTAATGAAGGAACATTTCATGATCCACATTTTCCAAGTTATAAGATAGGTTACTCTATGCACTTACTTATCACACATTGCATGATACACACACAATCCAACATATAGGAAAGAACTATATGTCTTAGGCCCTCTTCAAAATATTGGATATGTAGACAATTTTCATTAACATAGGGGTATTTATGTCAATTTGACACCATGTGCCCACTAACCCATTTTTTTGATAACCACTATGAAGATGAAGAACTGGGGTTTTAATATTTTATGAGTGAGAGCTCATGATCTATATCCAAGCACACCAGAGTGAAGGTGACATAAAACCCAACATATTTTAGGTGGTTGCATCCAATTTTAGTAGGTATTCCATACATGACATTTACATCTAAGTTAGATAGTAGTGTCTATGCAACCATCTTATTTTGATGCATGTGTCCATAGTTATAGAGGTATAATTTCTAAAATTAGGTGACTAATATAAAATCTAGATATAGCTTACTTCTTACTTATTCTATATCCATATCTATAATGGCATCAAAACTAGCTAATTATCTTGTTTTTATTATCATTGTAATATCTAGCATAGTTTTACTTTACATATTTAGCATATCTCAGTATAATAAATTATGTATATGTTTTATCTAAGTTTTGAAATTAATTGGCCTTATGAAGAGATAGTCTACCATCCTTGTGCCCTAGGCTATCTCTACCCCTTTAACGTTAGATTACCCATATCTAATATTTTAGTTTTAAATACCTAACACCCACCTTTGTTTCCTATTTTCACAATTCCTCTTCTTTTTCTCTCTCTCATCCTCATTTATCACTTATTTTGGCCTTTCATGTGTATGTTTGCTTCATTTATTCTTTGCCCAAGCCCTCAAAGGGGCATCACATCCTCATCACTTGCCATTTTTGGCATCTTTATGAGCTCATTTTTTAAAGTTTTTTCTAAAAATGTGGCTTCTAATCAAATTTATTTTTTCATCTTATTACTAGGGTATACTTGTATGCCCACATTTTTTTAGCCTTTTCATTCTTTAAAAATATGTTACTTCACTAGTGTCTCACAATGCCATTTCAAAGAGGGGGAAAAGTAGACACCTCATTTATTCCACACTGGTGTCATCACTATCCATTAAATCAATCTCTTACTTCATTATGTGTTCGAATCCTAATTTATTCTATCATTTAAAATCATCAATCCAACTATCATTTTCATCCTAAATCATAATGATATATCCCTAATCATGATATTACATTGTAACATATCATCAATTTTATCAAATTCATATTAAATAAAATTGTCACTTTGTAAGTGTTACTTTAGATCAATTCTTTTGAATAATTATTTGATCTTAAACATTAAAAAAATTATCACAAATCAAATCCATGTTTTTTAGCTAGTCAAATCAATCATTTAGATAATTTAATCCTAAACATAAAATCCATGGATTTCATTAATTCCATAATTATTTAAATTCCAAAAAATAATCTATTTAGTCACAAGTCAGTGACATCACCCCAATCTCTCCAATCCCTATGCAAAATCCCAAATTTCAAGGCAAAGGGCAAGTGACCAATAAAAGCTAATTTTTAATTCAAAGGTCATAACTCATATAAATATCAATATAATTTATCTTAATTACTCATAAATGGAATTTCTTACACAATCCAAACCTTCATAAATGATAATTTTTACATACTCGATCCCCCTCATTTATGAGGAGGAGGACCAATCCTCCACCCTTGATCTTGAGATCAATCCAATAGTCAAGATTGATTTCCAAAATCTATAAATTGAGGAGTCACCCTACATTGTGATCAAGATTAAATCATGCAAATAAGTGCTATCAAATATCCTAAGTTTCAATCAAGTATCAAATCATCTATCAAAACATCATCTTTTCAAGGGGAAGTGTCATCGATTTTTCCACACACTCCATAATTCTTTACAACTACATCCAATTTTAATCCAAGCACAATCCCTAAAATAAAAAAAGAAGATCAAAATCATCTTTGGAAATGTCAAGATGATACAATTTAATTGTTTCCTTTCTTTGAAGCTAATTTGAGGTATATGATCCATTGATTTAGTTAGCAATCTCATTTGTGTTGTGTTTTGATTTATCTAACATTTCACATTTGCTAAATTGAAAATCTTTGTTTTTTGTATACACAAAATAAGTATGGAATTGAGTAGATAAAACTTCTTGTGAATTGGTGAAAAAATATTATTTATTTAAAGAGACAATGGCATGTGCACTTAATATTGTTTGTTAAAGGAAATAAGATCTCAACTACCAAAAAAGATTGAATGTTCAACACAATCAGGGTATTAAGTGACTTGGAACTATGAGAAGCCACATAATACATAAAGTCAAAATCCAAATGTCCAATCAACAATTAATAAATTAATATGGATGAAATCATGAGTAATTAATGAGTTTAGGTTGAAAGGCTATGAATGGACCTAAACAACATTTGGGGGAGCTTTATTAAACTTGAGAATAGTCTTTACTAGTAAATGACATGTAAAGCTCAAAATGGGACGTGCTTCAAATTTTAAAGATTAAATCATTCTAGTAAGTGTTAATATTGTAAATTTACACAAGTTTCATTTTTTGGAGCATAAGAGTTTTGAATTCTTTAAAAACTTCTCAACCATTGATATTGACTCCATAGCTAAATGGATCAAGCTTGAGTATCTGGGTCTAAGTTAGGCAGCCTAACTTCTCTAATAAATCATCATAAATGTTTAATTATTTTTCTTAAAGAATTAGGAACCCCAATTTTAAAAGAAGTTCAATTTCAACCCATGTTCACTCAAATATTTAGAGTTCATTCAAAACTTTGAAAAAATAAATAAATGATCTATATTCATCTTTAACATAAAAAATTTAAATATAATTTACCATCAATATCTTTAAACTCAAGCCATCCTATCTATGATGGATAGATTACTTGAACTTATTATGTTTCCATACAGATATTGGCCTATTAGATCTTTCTATATCTAATAGTGAGAATAGTTTTAAAAAGGTATGATGACATAATCAAGAAGGTTTAGATTATATCATAAGTCATTGGTGAGAATTATTAAATTTCAAAATAATTATAATCCATAAATCATTTTGAGTTGAAAATTAAAAAGACAGTTTGTGGTAGCGAGTTAAAACTAGAGTATGCACATGGTGGACGTAAACTATTCTTGATAAAGGAAGGGACTCATTGGTCTATTAATATATAATAAAATCAAGTAGTGCCATTGGATGGGAAGATATTAATGGGCCCACGACTACATAAACAAAATTTATTAAGGCATATCTTTGAGCCTCATAATGTAAATTTGATTGGGTACAATATGTGTGCATCTAACAATGTGATTTACATCTTTTTTATCAACATAAAAATATGAAGCAAAAAGTAAGGTATCAGGAATGAGCTATTCACACTTCTAAAATATTTTATGAGAGTTGGTAATCTCCTTTGGGAATAAGAAATTATGGTGCACATAATGTAATATTTCATATGTAGAATCTATATAGGTAGGATTTAATTCATTATGAAATAGTGATATCATTAAGTGGTTCCACCACCCAATGGTCAAATGTTTAGAAGGAGTACTTCTACAGAAAAATAAATTTTGGTCAATAAAAAAGGACTACGAAGCTGATATTTTTAAAAGTGTAGCTAATATTGAGATGAATAATGATATTAATAAAAGTGGTATGGGATGAGTTAGGAATTTGGATAAGGTAAATGCACCCCTTTTACATTTTAAAGCCATTATATCTACATAAGATAATAAAATAATCAAAAGGGGAGATTTTCAAGCAAGAAATTGAGATACCCTTATTCAACATGACTGATTTTGTTTTTTAAGAATTGTCCCCCTCTTTTTTCTTTTGACTCTCCTATATATTTTAATTTCTTATTTTGAGTAGATGATTATATCTTGAGTATTCAATGCTTACTAAATTTGCAAACTCAGATATGAGCTCTTGTTGTTTTGTTCTATACAAATATTTTGATCCCTCTTTTTAAGTATAATGTAAATGTGCATAATTTATACAAGTGAAATTTTTGTGGATTTTTTTTTTAACCCATGGTTTTGATCTTAATGTGGTAACATTGTGTTACTTTTTTTTCCTTTGGATTCATTTTATTTAGATTCATTTTGTTGAACATTCTTTTTTATTTAACAATGAAATTCTAAGATAAATAAATTATTGAAAAGTGATTTTGATCTTAAAAAATATACAAATATGAGTATAAAATACATAATTTACATAATTTGAAATAATCTAAAAATAGTAAATTGAGAAACAAATATACAAACCTATCCCAAATTAAATTTATGTTGACTATGTAAGCCAATTTAATACAAAATTGGTTGAAAAACTTATGAATTATGTCATAGTTAAAAGCAAAATTTCAAACTGTGCTAGGAAATGGCCACACTAGGGGACATAGATGCAATGCAACTTTATCTATTGACTTTGATTGTGTTATGTTTAACTGTGTGACTAATGTTTTGATTGGGTGTGTGCACCTATTTGTGAGGGTTTTTTGATTGAGTGCATGTGTTGATTTGATGCATGAAAGACCTGAAAAATACAAACCATAGCTCTTAGAAAATAAACCAAATAAATATCAAATGCAAATGGGGGAATTAATGAAGGGGAATAGCTAAGTTATCCTCATAAAACTATGTTAATCTAAGTGCTACCTACATAGCCAAAAATGACCTCCAACCAATGTAGTTCTTGTTCCTAGAGTGAGTGTGTGAATCTTGATTTTTGATATATAAATGCAATTACATAGATTTATTTGAATGCTTAACAATGAGTGTTTTTCTATTAACCCTTAATAAAAAAAAAATTTAGACTTGGCCTATGATTGTTAGAATGCCTCAAAATTTGAATTAGAAATAATAGTACTCTTTTTCTTAAAGTGCAATAAAATTTTCAAGTGATTGCTAGATGATGTTTTGAGAGGCCTTGATGTTATGATATAGAGGTACAATTGAAATATTTCCATTAACCATCCTCTCTAAAATAATGAGAGGGGTAAAATAAAATGTTTTGAATTTAAAAAGTTAGCATTGGAGCATGGGGGATAAGGCCACACTAGTAGATAAGGTCGCAATGTGACCCTACCTTACTAGTGTGGTCTTGTTATAGAAGGACATAGATTATTAAAACTAGGATGATAAGAGTCTATAAGTAGATTATGTATGTTTGAATAATTTTTTAAGTAGTTTTAAGATAATTAATATAATAGTGAATTATCTCATAGAGATTGCATTTTAATGTAATGGAAAATATTCCAAGGGTAATAATATCAAGCTTAAATATTGTCAACCACTTAGTGATTAATTTTTTAGTGTCTACATGTTCATTTCCATTCATAAATACTTATAGCATTATGATCATAAAGGTAGTATATCCTCGCATTTTTATATTATGGTGCATCATTGCCATTTTCCATTTATTTATCTCTCTCTTTTCCCCTCCAAGTTTTATTTTCATGTCGATAGATTAACAGTAGGATAGAAAATAAAATCGTCTTTAAAGGTTGCTCTCCAAGACCAGTCTCACACTAATAAAACATCCCATGTTTTGTTTGATTTATGGGTTGCATTCAATTGGAAAAATTATACCATTAATAGTTTGTTTTCATCATATTCCACCCAAAGTAATTTGGTAAAAGAACTAAATTAATATGAGGGGTAGGATAAATTGTAACCATATTCATTTTGTTGAAATTTCACTGGTTAATCCTAAATCTTGTTTGAGTTTTAAAATGGCCTCTAAAAATGTTGTTGGTGTTTCTCCCATTATTGTATGCCAAGTTGAGATTCCTTTGAATGATAATGGCATGAATGGATCCCAAGTTAATTAATCTTATGATAATTACCACCAAAATATCTTAACGTGATGAGGGAGATAGAAGGTTTGACAATGAGTGGGTTTAACACATCATGGGAGACAAAAAGTGTGAAGGTAGTTGAGGAGACAACAATGAAGAAGGTATTTATGAAAATAAAGAGGGAATCCACATTGTAAGAAGATCATGATGATAGTGATGACAATGAGTAAGAATATTAGGGTATGGAGATGACAAGAGATCTACTTACAATAAATTGAGCCCAATGTGAATTCTATGACAAATAATATAAATAAGGAAATAACATAGAAGATTTTTTACTAGTGGCAAATATGGAAGATAAGGGTGAAGTATATCAAGGAAAATAAAAATTCTCAATATGTAAAGTTAACTTTTGTGGTAATAGGAAAGGATCTCAATTTCTCATATTTGAGTGCTACAAGTGTAGATCTAATTAAAAAAGAAGGCATTGGGGTGTGTTAAATAAAGAACTGGAGTATTTGAATCTTGTCTTCCATGGCTGTGTAAATTCTTCAAATACTTTTCACTAATGTTGAAAGTATTTTAGAATATGTAAATGATGGTGTTAAAGTAGGACATAGAGCTCTTTTTGATAAAGGGATTTCTTAGAATGTTGATCTTATAAATCTAAAGGCCTCTAATCCTTGAGAAAACACTTTCTTGCCTTATAGGTGTTAGTCCCTAAGAATGTTTCTCTCCGGAAACCTAGTGAGAATATTGATGCTAAAAAGTCTCTTTCATATCCTTGAAGGGTTTATTTGGGTTGGAGTTGAATAGAGGTGTAGGAGGTATATTATATTGAAGGTTTATATATTGGATATATCTCTGTTAAATTTGCCTTGGATATCTTAGATATTTAGATCTTAGACTCTAACCTAAAAATAATTTCTAATGATTTTGCCTCTAGGGATCTATTTTGAATTTTTTTAGGAGGGAGACAAAGATTGGAATAGTTGTAACATTAGATTTCAAAGGTGTGGAAGGATTGTTATCTACCTAATATTAATTAATTTTCTAATTGTTCTTCTAAATATTGTTTAATTCGGATAAGGATAGAGATTTTTCTCTTCACTAGGGTCCCTAGTTTTGGGGTTCTTAAAGCTTGTATGTGTTTGATTGGTCCCATTTATTTGTAATGAAATTTGAGAATATATATAAAATACCAATCTACATTCATCTTTACAGATATTCAATGGAGTTTAGTAATGAATAAATGTTTAGAGTGATGGCTAGTAGACTAGGAGAGTACACCAAGGGGGAAGTGGGTAGTGAAAAAGAACAAAGATTTGTATGGATATGCCTACAAATTAATTTAGAAAAAAATTCTTTCCCTTGATGTTCAAATTATTTATTTTTTTGGATTGTGGATAAAAAATTTAGAGTTTATAATTTTACCATTATTTTGCTTCTGATGTAGACAAACTAGACATATAATTTTTAATGTCCCCTTCATCATGTTAGATATATTTTTTCAAAATCTTATATTTTGAAGAAAAAGGATGGTAAATTAAGACTAGATTTCATTTGGTGGAATCATGGAAAATTATATCAAAAAAAATAATAACGAAAAATATTTGGTTGTAAAATAGGTGGATAAAGGAAGGAATAAGGATGAAGTGATGGATTTAAGTTTTATATAAAATGCTACAAGATCAATAATAAATGTATCAAACTTAGCTGAAAGATATCTAAGTTATATATCAAAAATACTAGGTTTGTTAGAAAAATAATCATGTTTTGTAGCAAAAGTGTTAAATTATACAAAAAAGGCATTAGGTTTCAGTTTCAAGTTATGTAGCCATTGTTTTAGGTTCTACAATAAAGACATTTGGATCTACTACTTTAGCTGTTGCACCTTATGTGGGTATTTTTTATTATTTTAGAATTTTGAGAGTTTGAAATGGACAATTTGATGTTTTTGTCCTTTTAGGATAGGACCATCTAACTTGTGATGTTACTACCTCAAATGGGATGTTTTTGTTTACATTTTTGTCCCTATTTGTATGATTTTGGCTTTATGTTTTTTATTTTTTCCTTAAATTTTTTGGGTGAATACTACATTTTCTTAGATTGGAAACTAATATACTCTATGTGTTTTATTTTTATAGTATGATCTACATGCCTGAAAGTTTTGATATGAGTGACACATGAGTACCTTTCTAGTGTTGGGGTTAGTTGATGTAGATTGGCAGATATTGGAGGATATTAGTTTAGTGCATGTCGGCTGATTGGGATAAATTCCATATAATATGCAATTGATGATTATATTAGTGGAGTGATGTAGTCCTAATATATGTATTTTCTAGTTGCTAATAAGTGAGATGACCATCATGTTATAGGATGTGTGGTGTATCTTACGACTTCCCATTTTTGGAGAGAGGCCCATGGTAATTGATGTAGATAGATGAGGATATATAAGGTGATATCATAGATACATGATAGGTAGACTAGAGGGTATTGATCAAGGTGGCACTATATTATTGGAGAAGATTGTATGGTTTGATGTTATATGATTGTGTAAACTTATATGTTGTATACTAGCATCAATCGTAGCAGTAGATGGAAAAGCCATAGCTATCTCATATCATATGTACTATATATTTTGAACCATTAAAGAAATTCATACAAGTTATTCTTTGGGGCATATCATGTTATCTCATCTATATTGAGAGTTATACATATTTACATTGGAATTACATATAAACAGTCTTGGAGATACAACATTATTACATGTATGGGCATATGATCACATCATGATGGTGCATCCATTTAAAATCCATCATGTGGATTAGGATCATCTAGATATCTTTGCATATCAATGGGTGATACCATAGTGTAAAGGGTTGAACACCATTGATTATAGGGTGATTTTGGATAAGTTGAAACCTAATATGATTTGGTAGTGGTCACATATTATATATGGTGTAAGTCCTAAGCATGTCCAAGAGTTGCAATGTATATGAGGTACTATATGGATACATGATTAGTTTTATAGTTTTTATGAGAGATTATAGTATGAGTGAGTGACATGATAGTTTGGGCTGATCCAGATGTGCCTATAGTACCTTATCCATGGACACAAAGTATTAAAGTTTTTATTAGAGCAAGTTTGAGGCCAGGGCCTACCAGTGCATATTTAGATCCCAGTCTAGACAAAGTGAGAACATGTTGGTCCAATATCATAGAATGATAATGTAGTATGCACAAAAATCCAATACACAATGGTGGGTTAATGCCCAGTGGGATGCATTATTTCTAGTTGTAGTATATGATCATATCAATGTGATTCTAACATAAGGTGCAGGGGATGGAGATGGATTAGGTGGAGATGGAGATGATGGAGGTGGAATGGGTGGATATGGAGGAGATGTATGTGGATTAGGTGGATATGGAGGTAGAGAAGGAACACAACCTACACCATCTCCTACACCTCAACCTATAACACAACCTATTGATGGAGATGTCTAACTTGTTGTAGATGTTATGATTACTATATCTTAGCATGAGTATTGATATTACTATGTGTATATATGTTGGTTGTTAATTGTTTAGATAATATTAATAATATATTATTACATTATGGTTATTCCATATATATCTTATTTACTTTTTTCTTCCATATTTCTTTTAGAGAAGATATAGGTGTATTGCTAACATATAATCTTAGAATAGTGGTGACTAGAATTATTTTAACATCAACTCGATCAATATCTTTAGTGACCAAAGGTTCCAGAATAAGAATATCTTAGGATAAATAGGTCATGGTAAAATGTGAACTAGAAGGACTTCACCTAGTTTTTTGATTATGCAAAGGTTTATGGACCATTCATTCCTTTCTAGGAATATTGTGGGATGTCTCACTCTTCTTTGAATAACTACTATAATAAGTCGGATAAGACCCTATTTTCTTGTTCTCAAATGTAACAACTCTTTTATTCACAAGTTGTGTAAGTTTTTGTCATAAATCATAAAAATCATTATTGTAATGGCCATTAATTCCATGATAAGTGCAAAATGGTTGACCTTTTTGCTCTCAAATCTGTGAGGTGGATGATGATAATTTAGAGGAAGAGTAATTAACTACTTATCTAGTAACTATGTATGAAATATATCATGTGGTCAATATCTAAGGTGATAAAATTGCAATGGTTTTTTCTTAGGATAAGTATATGCTTTTACTATCAAATTTATTATGTATGTTGATTATTTTCCTTTGTCTAAGATGTTTACTAATTATTATGTGCTATGAATTATTGTTTTAGAAGAAGTCATTGGAGATAGATTATGAACCTATTTTGTCAAAAAAAATCATTCGTAAACATATTTGACCTTTTTTATAGATTTTTAAAAAGATGCATTAGATTATGTATTATTACTTACTAGTTTTCATGTGTATTTGTGCACATCCATATATAAGATATCAAAAGAAGTGTAAGGATTATGTAAATATTTTTATTTTAATGGAGAAAGAAGGCCCTTACTAAATATGAATTATGTTATCTAATTTGAAGGTCAATGTGTCAAAAAGTGTAAAGTATTTTTGAATCAAATAGTGTAATCTCTAATGGACTAATTATTATCTTTCATTGGTCCTTGTAAATGTTCCAATGTTAATTTAGGAATTTCATACTTATGATAATATGATAAGAATATTCTTCTAATTTCTTGAAAGTAAGTAGAGAACCATTATAAAGACTATATAACCAATCACAATCATCTCGTGTTAGACTTATATGGAAAGCCTTTAACAATATGTGTGCATCTTTGGCCCAGTGACCAAGAGAACACACATATTTTGTTAGATGGTTAGTATGGTCTCCATGACCATAAAATATAGGAAGCATGGGCATGAAAAACTATATAAGATAAGGATACTCAAATATATTTTGTGTAAGAGGTTAATATTGAATTATATTATCTTTAATATTGTCATGACAAGATAATAATTGTAAATTAAGATTTGACACTTACTTTTGAAGGTCTCCTATAACATTCATCATAAATATGATATAACTAATATGAATAGTTATTTTTTGGAAAGGGCACTCAAGTTTTTTAATTTACCATCTACTTGAAACATAGGAATAATGGAATCATGAAAACTATCATTGCATTCTAATTTCACATCATCACATAATTTAGGAACATTTCATATAAGATCATACATATCGCATGATGTTTGTAAAGAAAAAATTATTTCAGTTTGAGAGTCACAAAGATTTGTATGTAAAGAATGAATATTGCATGAATTTTTGGAAAAATGTAAATACATATCATGCTCATGGATATTTAAGTGTTTTTATAGAGAGAGAATGTAAGAATCATATTTCTCTTTTGTAACATTTGCATCATCTATAGAAAGAGAAAGGTAAGCACTTTAAATTTTTATAACAACTTCATCATCTAACAAAAGTAAAGGAGAATCATATTCAAATTTTGAATCATTTGCATATGCAAGAGAGAGTGAAAAATAATTACATCCAACTATTTGAACATTTGCATCATTTAGAGAAAGTAAAGAAGGAGAACATTCAACTTTTGAAACATTTGCATCATCTAGACAAAGCGAAGAAGAATAACATTCACCATTTGGAACATTGGTATTATATATTAAAGATTAATAAGTACATTCAACTTTTGTAATATTGGCATCATTTAGTAAAGAAGAAGTACATTCAAGTTTTGTAACATTTGCATCATCTAGTGAAGAAGAAGTACATTTATCTCGTGTCACATTTTCATCTCTGTATCATGTGAAACATCTATGAATGTAAGAGTAGTGTAATTAAGACTTTGCTTTATACATTGGTTTTTGTTCTTATGCATATTTATTTTATAGTATTGAATGCAATGAAGTGTAATATCAAATAGTAAAGACAAATTAGGAGTATTTTAAAATAAAATAACTTTAGATTGTAATTCAAGCAACACAGGAGGAAAAAGAAAATTTAATTGGAATTATCTTCCTCTTGTTCTAAATAATGGTTAAGAGAGATTTATAAAGAAGGTGTATGGGAGATAGGCTCATCTATTTCAAAAGTGGTAGAGTTTTACTCTTCCTCACTATATCCTTATTCATAATCAAATCTATAATCATTACCTTCACAATCATATTATTCATAAACATCATTAATTTATTGATCATATAATAATTATGATTATTCCATTCATTAGAGTACTCATAGGGTATATAATTACTATAAAATACAAAATCTAAAGGATGAGGACTATTAGGGTTTGGAATAGAGGTAGACATTTTAGTATATTCATTAGAGTAATCTTAAGTTATAGAGTTTTTATAAAATATAAAATAAAGGAGATGAGGACTATTACATTTTGGATAGAGGTAGACATTTTAGTACTTCTAAACCCTAAGATGATAATAAATAAAGGAATAAGAACTATTCCAATAACACACTCCCACATAAAAACCTTAAGGTGAAAGGTATAAGTGAATATCTAATAATATATGGTTTCACCAATATATTTTATTTAAAATTGGATTGATGTGACACTAATCCTTTTATTAGATAGAAACTAATAGAATATGATTCAACTAGGAATTAGTAGAAACAAGAACAAAATATGATTTGATAACTATGTTTTTGACAAGCAAGTTTGATAAGTACAATGATAATAGTTAAGAGGATAAAGAGAGACTTAACTTATTTGTCACACTTCCTTAATATATACAAGTTGATTGATTGATTGATTGACATATGTGTTTAATGACTATAATTTTTTCATTTATAGATTTGGTGATTGTTTATGGCTTTGGATAATATCATAAGAAGTGTGATAATAGTGGAAGTCAAGCTTAACCCCTATTAATCAATTTTGTCCATGTAATAAAATGGTTTCTATAAATTGGTATATGATTTTTGGTTTTAGACAGGACTGAAAAACTCATGATAGGAACATCAGTTTATCTGAACCTTATGGATTGATCTTGTCCATGTGGAAAATTACCTTTTTACAATTGATCTATAATCTTGAACTAGGATAACAAGAATGATAGAACTAGGACATGAATGGTAGAAGATTTTGACCATTATGGGTTGATATTATCCTTTGAAATTGAGGCTTTGAAACTTCCCTGAGTGTTACAAATACTTCAATAATTTCATCTTCCACTTTTTCAAACACTTTATCATTCACACAATGAAATATCAAACCCTAGTTTCCTACACAAACATTTGCAATATAAATTAGGGGCAATCAATCAAAATGGATTGAGTTAGAATGACCTTGGTCAATCCACATTGAAATATCAAGCATTTCACTACATTTCCAATGCTTTAAATAGGGTTCAAAATCAAATGCATTTCTCCCACTTATGTGTGTGTGAAATAGTCATATGCAAATATAAATGCTCTTTCTTCTAATTTACCCTTGGCATAAGCATACAAATGTAACAATATTTTAGATATAGCTCTAAGAATTAAATGTAAGTAATGCATAATTTTTTTTAGCTCTTGAAAATGTGTGTTTGTTTTAAATGTCTTTTAACAATTTTTTTCATATAATTATCTCCTAAAATTTGAATTAAAAAATTAGTGGCACGCACAATAGACTCAAAAGACCTTAAAGGGGACTCAAAATCAATATCTAAAAAGAGGAATCAAGTAGAAAGATAATTTATAATATCAAAGGACAAGGTGATATATCGCATTTGGGATACGTCCTCTAAAACATCATGTGTCTTTGGTCTTGGAACCAATCTCTTTGTCATGTCATGCCTCCTTTAAGTTGCTCTAGCTTCAATCTTGTTCCTTTAGCTTGTGCTTTGTTCTCATTTATATTATTTTGTTGATCCTTATGTGTTGTAACTTTTTCAACATTCCTTTATGACATTAACCTGCATTTTAGATAGTTACATTCACTTATTTACCCTCTATCATTCTTTCTTTGACAAACTTGACCTTATACCTACAATGGTTATTCACTAGGTAAGTACCCATAGCCTTCAAGGGTCAAATATTGTTTCTATACTTAGAGACTTAAAATTTTGTCCTAGATAATATTTAATACTCTTATCTTACTTATCTCAGTCCCTATCAAGGCTCAATCACACCGATCCACTCCCTTGTACCATAAGATCAAAACGCTTTACTCATGCTTGTAGCCCTATTTTAAGTTTTTCCTTTGGTTTGTCAAAATACAAAAATTAATTGATTATTTGAGACCATATTTATTGTTTCCCTATCCATATTCCCCTTATTTCAAGTTTTCATAGTCTCATTCTGCCTTTAGACCCCTTTCTCATCTTTAAACCTTACTCATTAGACCTCTTTCAAGCCCTGTTTACACTCAATTGACAAAACACATACAATTTCGTATCCATACACCCAAAATAAAATTTTAAATATTAAATCATACTTATGATAATTAATCTACAAAGAAATTTAATTTTTCATTTGATAAATCTCTCAGAAACTATAAAACCCTAGTTTTAGGGTTTATTAGGCCTGCACAAGGCCGTGGACCTTTAAAATTCTATATCTTTAGATAAAGATGGTTTAAAACATTAAAATAAATTATAATAAGTCTTTTATGATGTATTATACCATTCAAATGAATTGTATCTCCTTGTTCACCTCATCAAATTCTTAAAAAGACAAAAAGGATAGTGGAATGTGCTTGTATTACACTGATTGTGCCCTATTTCCATGTCATAAATTCCTTCAATCATATTCTAACCTCTCTTAAGTTATTTTCAAGGTTTAATTGTCTATTCACTTCCTTAATACATTTCCCCTAAGTCTCATTCCTCTCTATTGATTAGTATTCTCTTCTTCATTGACTGACTGTGTAAGTTCAAACCATCATTGATGCAAATAAGGGTCTGAGTATTTAAGGATCGTGTTCATAGGAATTATTACTTATTGACTACTCTCCTTTGTAATTGTCTAAGATCTTCCACTTATTTACTATATACTCATCTTACACCTTTATCAACTTACTATGCCATGAAATGTTAAAAATATTTCTTTATTGTATGAGTAAGGTTTGCCCCAATGAGTAGGGTCTGAGTATGTTTGGCTTACAATTATAATATCCACTTGTGCCTAGTTCTCAGCTATTATTCTATATACACACATCATTGTTCCTCAGATTGAGACTCAATCTTACTTCCTTCAACATATCCTTTCTTCATTGGAAATCACTATAAACATAGGGTATTTTCTTGACTACAAACAAGGTATACAATATATGTAGGGTTTCCACTTTTATACAATCAATTAAAAGGGTCTAGTGAGTTTCCTTTGTAATCAATATTTCCATGTATCTTAATCTACAATCTCCTATTCCATGGAAACTTATCAAGATTCTCCAATACTATTCATTTTCTTTCTTACAAGTTTATATAATCACACTTAGTCCTAAACCTGTATGACAGAGTACCTCAACTATCTGATGTCATTTTATCAAGCCTTAAGACTTTAGACCTTTTTTAGAGACTTTATTCCCACATATTTCACTTACCAACCAACTTATCAACATGAATCATATTCTTACTAATAACCATCACATAGGTGTTAACTCACCTTGCTTGAGAGAGAGCCACATGCATGAAAAAGGGTATTAAGATAGAATGAACTCAATCACTGAATAATTCCATTTAATGTCCTTAGACCAAGTATCTAAAGGTACATGTAAAAATTCAAATATATCCCACTAATATTATCTTGAAAACTAGAATCTTCTACCTTGTGAAAACTGTTCAAATCTCCATACTTTGGTTGTAACATGCCATTCATACCAACCTGCAAGTTTTCACAGAAAGGTGCACACATAGCCTTACTGGCTCAAATATTATAGTAAACCATTATGAAAAATTAATTCCTTTATAAATAATATAAATAATACATAAAATAACTCCTTATTCAGTTAGGTCATTCATGTCTATTACAAAAGCAATCCAAATAAGGACTGCTTCAACCATTTTTTAGAGTTGCATTCAATTTTGTTTTCATTACTCCCTTTTTTGTCCTTTTGGGAGCTTCTCTACTCTCTATCCTCTCACCTAGGCCATCCTCTAAAATAAAATTACCATTCTCTCCTCTTTCAACTTAGGTTCTTGGTTAGTTACTAAAACTACTTCTTTGTTGGTCAACCCAACTCATGGTTGAAGTTACAAAACCAAAACATGACTCTCAACTTGAAAAAATTTAGACCTTTAGGACTTCCATCAGCCTCTATATGAATTTCTTGACCTTATTTAACTCACATTATTCACCTAACCACCCCTATACATGTATGTTGGCCTTCTTAGCATCTTTACAACTTTTGAATTTTAAAATCCCTATTTTGGAGGGAAAACTCTTGTAGTCTATAGAACTTATCCTAATGACTCCAGATGGACACTAAAGACTCAAATAGACCTAATAAGGCCCCTTAAACACCTAAACATTAATTTTGACCAGACTTGACCCTTTTATTGACCAAAACACATAAATGACAACTTCTATGTCGATGCTCCTACATCACAAGGTCACTGGGAAGGGGACATGATATAGGATAGGATATATGTTTTTTCTTATATTTTGTCTCAAACTCAAAATAAACTTGAAACAATAAAAGTGTTTAGATATATCTAGTTTTAAATGTGTTTTAATCAAACTGATCAAGAAAAGAGGGTCAAAAAATCATAAAAATATCAAAAATTAAAAGGGTAAATACACAATATGTGTCATTAAGTGTTTAAATTGTAGCTAGGATTTATATAAACAAAGTGGCTAAAAGACATTATAAAACAAGTGTTATGCCAAATTTGAGTGTCTACAACTAAAAAAACATGAAAAAAATCATATACACAATTCAAATATGTATATCTCATGGAAGTAATCAATAAGAAACATGATGTGTATAAAGATAGCTCTATCTAGTAAATGTGATTAATTAACAAAGTAATGCCCCTCATCCTTTCGTAGAGCCATAAATATAATCATATGCATACCTAGATAGATAATCCCATCTCTCACCTAATTTAAGGTATACCATTAAAAATGACTATGAAAACATAAATATGTAAACTATGTAGTGATAGGTATGATGTATATCTGATGACTAAGATAAAGACATTTTTTTTTTTGTATTTTTATATTTTATTAATGTTTTTGGCTTTTGTCATTTTTAAAAAGTAAATATTAGGAGGAAGACACATGTAGGGCACAAAATATAGAAGAATAAATCCATGTACAAGATTATGGTACAATAAATATCATTGGTGATGATCATCAAAGCATTTATATATTTTTATATTTTATTAATGTTTTTATATTTTATAATTTAATTGAAACATCATATAAATATTGTAGCAAGACAAGTAAGTAGAATGTATAGTACAAGAGGGTTTTAAAAGATAAATGTGTGGAAGTCCTCAATGCATCATAAGGAATTAATATATGTGGCTAAGGTCATTTGGACACCCTATCAATGCTTCATCAAATTGCAAATGATCATCATAAAAGTATTGGTATTGATTACTAGTAACAAACTACATGGGTTCTAAAACATTTGAATGTGATTTTTCAATGCTAACTTTAAGAGAGGTTATCTTTAAAGACATATTTTATATTTGTTTACTATTTTTTATGGTTTACACTATAATTTTTAGGTCATGTGTAGAAATGTTTGTATTCTCAATAGGTTTAATCAAAGGTTGGTTCTCATCATTGATAATGGAGACAAATTAACTATTTTGTATAGGCATATGATTTAAACATATGCTACAAAGTATAGTCAATTAAGAGGTATAAAACTTAGGAGATCCTATGTGAGAAGTCTTTGTAGTTAAAATCTTGTTGAATTTATATATCATTTCATAAATGTGATTAGGCTTTGCAAGAATAATTATTTTAAAATGCTCAACAATGCAGTCAATAATAATGTTTTGATCCATTTTTTGAATGTAAATTGTAATGATAAGTAAGAAATGCACATACAAAGGTATATGGTCATTATTAATGAAATTTATGATAAAAATATAGAATGAAAATCTAAAAATTAAATTTGAAAATGATTGATCGAATGTTAAGAGGATAAGGGTTTGTAAAACCCTAGGTTAAATGTAAGAAAAATTCAAACCCTAAGGGAGATTGGCATGACATAGGTACCTAAATATAAATTAAGTTTTGGGATGAAACAATCATGAAAATAAATTAGATTTGAAATAAACCATAAAAGTTTGAAATAAAAAGGATTGTATGGAAACCTATGTTTTATGTCTACCCTAATTTTGGTTTTTACACAAAATAGGTGCAAAAATTGTAATTAAATAAATCTAAACATGTACAATTGAAATATAGAATTCAAATCTATCTAAGAGGCTAAGCAATAGAAACAAGCTCAAGTGTCATAAAAGTAAGCTAAGTCAAAGTAATAAATTGACAAAGAGGTTAAAAATTATTACACCTTGATTGTTCTATAATCTTGAGCTTTTACTTTAATTGTGTTAATTGTATTTGACCTACTCATGAGTATTTGGACTTGTACACTACTCTAAGATAAACTCTCACATTTATGGGTTTGTTTTATGCAACCCAACTATAACAATCCTAACTACTTTGTTTCTACCCCTAATAATCACCCTATGTTTTCAAGTGCATCTTTATGCTACAATATGCATCTTTGTAGGGTTTCATTGTCTGGGTTTTTGGTGCATGTGCATTGTGTTTTCCTGTTTGTGACTATACCTTCAATTTGCATACCTATAGGGTATAATTTTTTATGTGGTTGAATATTCACTTTAACTTAGCATGAAAACTCTAAAACAAAAAAAATGGATTTTGAAAACCATAAAAGTAGTGTTGTAAAATATGTTTTTGCATGTTTGGAATTGAACTTCCACATAGTTCTTGCATTATGTGAATAAAATAGTTCAAGTAAGGGTTTCAGCCTCCTTTTCCATAGAAGTGATCAATATAACCACTAAAATATAATTATGCTCATTTAGCATAAAGGATTGTGTAAAGAGACTAATATAGATAAATTTTTCAAGTGTGTAGGATTTGATTCAATGAAGCACAAATTGAATGGAGAAGATTGGATCTAAGATTGAGCCTTGGTGTAATGAGGTGTTATATTTTCTCCTCCTCTAGTTATTTTTTTATTTTTATTTCTTTAATATCTTAAATAGATTGGAAAGACCTTGTATTTATAGGATGATATAGTATAACAAAGTATGTCAACCAACTTTTAAAAATACAAATGGGAAGTGTTAGGCTCATGACCAATGGTTATAAAGAGATGGACCTCTGAGTTACTTACCTTTGGATGAACTCGTCAATTCTCAATATCTCTGTTGGCCAAAGGTGATTTATAAGAGATTGTTGTATCTTTGTAAGGATCACACTATAGTTGAAATAAAATCTAGGTTAAAATATAACTACTTGCATCCAAGACTTCTCACAAGATAGGATATCTTTCTCCAAGGCAAACCCTACGTAATGGCTCCTTCAAATATAAATGTATGATTACGAGCTATAATAATGAAAAAATGAATGTTCCTCTTTATTGGATTGAAGTGAAGTTTGTATTTATTATTAGTAAATAATTAGTCCTCACATTAATTTGTGTATATTGTAATGTGAATAATTAAGAGAGTAATAATTCACTATTACATATATTAGTTTGTTAGTTATATTTGGGTAGAATATTATTGGTAGTTGTAATATTATTAAAACACTATTACAAATATAGATAATATGTTATATTATGTATTCATAAGGATACGATGAGATATTAATGGAGAGATAATCTCCATGATTATAGAAATGATAGTCCTATAAAGATGTAATGTCCCAATTGAATTAATTAATCAGAATAATATAAATTATTATTTGTGTTCAGCTCTATGATTTAGCTCCATTATTTTTATATCAATTTTATACAAATCTAAACCAGTCTTATTATCTAGTATCAGAACAGTATCTAATCATTTATAATGGAATCCTACAAATGATAAGTGGTAACTGCACTGTGTTCTATCCCTATGTATATAGTCTATAAAAAAAAAATTATCATTGATATTTTTTTATTCTATGATTTTGTTATCTTCTAGTTTTAGAGCCTTTTAGTTGGGAGAGGAGGAATTGATGAGAAAGAATGCATAAAAAGTCTTAAAAAGTGAAGCAAACCAATATGATCTCATTGGCCTTTATGCAAAGCTCACTTCTATGAGTCTGATTCACCAATTTTTGTAAGCAAGATATTAAGATCATCGCTTCACTCCTATTCTATTTATATCGATGAAACTTGACATATTTTCAAAAATCCAAATCATGTATCTTTAAAGCTATCAATTAGAGCTTGACATTGATCCTATCTAAAGTCTCTCACATTCAGTTCTATCATTTGCACCAAGATGTCAATGTAGTTATTGTATCAAGCATTCATGCATGTGTTTTGCTTGTAAATTTTGGTTACCAAAGATAAAAATTAAAAGCACTGATTGTCATGATCTTGCATGTTCTATTGACTTCCTATCTCTATTTACCGCCTTGAATTGAAGACCAGTGCCAAGTATATCAATCTTCATTTGACCTTACATGCCATATTAGATAGAGTATTTACAAAGTTTCATAAAATTTTGCATACTTGTTTGTAGTTCAAGCACAGTCCATTCCATAATAGATCCACACAATTTTATAACTCCATGCACTAATCATCTCCATTACACTTTTTCTCCTTCAAATATTTGTGTTCTTCTAGTCACACATCAAAGTTACAAGTCACGTACTCTTTAAAAAAGGGTCAAAGTCATAAAGTTAATTTGAGTCACTTTAGTTTATTTTTAATTGTGGTATATGATTTGTTTTTTGTAAGTTTGTTGTCAAAACATTATTTTTGTTAAGGTCTTTTTTGTTATTATCAAAAATAGGTTTAATCAATAGGATTAAACTTATTGTCATTCAAATTTATAGTAAACCATTCTTAGTCATGGTTTTTATGGTCATTTTAGTTAGTATTTAATTTCCATTGGGAGATATAAGTCTCAATTAATAGTTTAAGTGGCTATTGTGTATCACTTGGATTTAGAGTCCCTTTTTTATTTTATTTTTAAAATTTTTTGTCTTGTATTAGATATGTCATTAGGTTTAAAAATTCATCAATTATGTCAAAATCAAAAATTCAAAAGTGTCATTGAGTGTCAACTTTTAGGTCATCAAAAGAAAAATAAAGAGGTATTATGTCATCATATTGTCAAAATCAATTATTTATACAAAGATGCATTTTTGGGCAACCCCAATGTCTTGAGTCAAATGTTAAAAGTGTTAGTATTATGGGGGGTTGTATTACCAAAAACAATAGAATGAGCTTCATCAACATTTTTTCTGCATGAACAACTTTACTTGTTGGTAGTTGGAGGATACTAGAGGATGGAGGCTTTCTATACCTCTCATTATCCCCTAATGAAGGGGTACTTATGCTATAGTGGTGCATATATATTTTCTATTTTCAAAACTTATATGTATATGTGAATCTTGAAAAAGTAAAGAATTTTTCAATGTGAATGACATATTTTTACAAAAAAATTGAATGTTATCTTATTTTTCAACTTTGTCCCTTGTTCCACACATTAGATGTCATTTTCATTTGCTTCTCATGCAACTTTTATTAAACAACTTAGTAAGTAAAGGTACATATTTACAAGTTTACTTTAATTTATTTTATAATTTATACTATAAATTATTAGCTCTATTAATGTGTTTCTATGTTCTTTCTCAAAGTACTTATTATGATTATTTATATCGCCCCCTACTTTTTGTGATAGTCCTAACATGTTTCACTTTTTACATATTGATGACTAGAGTCATGAATTATAAAATGGTTGGCAGGGGCCAGCTCATTTGTTTTCATCTGAATATTCCTCTTCTTGTGCATGTATAATAATGAAATAATTATTACATTGAATATTTATTATTCTTGATTTTTATTAATTAATTTTGAGCATAATTGTCTTGTTAATTAAATGATGTCTTTAGTATATGCATGATTCACTTTGCATTTGTTATATAGTTGATAGTTTTTTATAGATTTGACCATGTTGTGAACATTAAATGTTTTTCAAATATTGATTTGTTTCAATTTCAAATAGTATAATCTCTTCAATTTTGTTTTGACATGTTGAGGAAGAGATAAGGTAAAAATAATCTATTGTTTGATAACACATTTGGTGGTATGAACAGTTGAATTACAAGCTGAGTCATGAATGAATATTTTAGTAAGATGCTCATATAAATCTTCTAGTCTCCAAAATTATCTTCAAAATCCATAGCATGTGTTGTTGGGAATAATTATTTATGATGTTTCAAAATTTTGAAGTTTTAGATATGAATGGGACCTAATGATTATTGAACATAGTCATTGATGTTTATTTATCATTAATGTCAAAGAGAGCATGTTGTAATAATACATTAATGACAAAGTGGTCAGATTGATGGTTTGGAAATATATAGCACATATACAGGTCTATAAGGACAAAGAAGAAGGTATGAGGCATCCATAAATGTCTTGGTGAATCTCTAGTATGTCAATTGATATTTTAGAATGAAAAATATGAATCTTATAGATTAAGAGAAGTCAGACCATCACTGCACATCATGCAGATATGAATTACCATCAAGTTTGTGTATTTATTCTTGGTATTCAAAAAGTCAACTAAGGTCAAAGCATTTCATGGAGATGTTGTCTATAATGCCCAGAATGTACCCTAAAAATTTAGAGTCTTAAAGCGTTTCTAAACTCAAGTTATAAATCTTAAAATTTGCTCTTCCAGACTATGTCAGGCTAGAGACCTTCAATTTTAAATTTATTGAAGCCTAAGGTCAACCAATTAGTAGATCTAATGGTGTGCATTAAATCATAGATCTTGATCTAACAGTGTATGTAGAAGTAAATATCTCAAAGTATGAAATCACTAGTGACAAGTGTCACATTTCTGGAGCTTGGATAAAGGATCAACAATAATTATATGATCATGCAATTAGAATAGTGATGGTGTGGGTCGAGTCAAAGAGTCAACATGTACAGAAGGCATGTGGGGCTGCCAAGTGGCACGATTACAGAAGAGAGGATCTTAGATCAACAGTGCACATTACAAGATAAATAAAAAGAAAATCTATGGAGATTGATGGAGTGCATTTTTTCAAAATTTCTAGGGTACATGAGATGAGGTCAACATGCTCAATGTTTAATATGTGTTCAGTGACTGTTGGAATTTGAATATTCAAATTTATAAGGGAAAACTAGTCTATAATGTTTGAGATATAAATTTTGATATATGCATAATTTGATCATGGTGTTAAAGAAAAAGTTGTAGAGGACTTTAAGGTAAATCTAGAAAACCTAGTTAGAAGATTTGAATGTTCATACTGTCAGGATCTTGCTCCTCAATTAGAGCACATATGATTACTTCTTGTATTAGCAACTAAACACGGAATTATACCAAAATCAATAAGTAACTAGAAACAACACAAGATTTGAGAGACAATACACAATTGTATTAAATACATAAAATAAAATACAATAAAGAAGATGCCACTTCTTCTTCCACCTCAAAGGTTCGCCACGCCTCAAGACCTTCTTCCCTCTCTCTCTCGGTCCCAAAAATCAACTCAAATATAGAATTGATGTTCACCTCTCCAACCAGTCAGTAACACGCTTCCAGTACACCAAGTACACAACCGTACTCCAAGTAGATCTCCTGCTCTCTTCTGCTACCTGCAAATCACTAGACCTTACTCACCATGTAGATATCTCTACACCCCTGAAGAACCCTTGTCCTTGCCTCACCAAGTCCTTATGATTCTTCAACCAGTACCTCGGTGGATCAGCTCCTAGACCTTGCAGACCCTGCAACTCTCCCTGATCATACACTCTCAGCACCCCTTTGGAACTAGGAGGAGCTACACTAGCTCTCTCTAAAAGCTCAATGGCTTTCTAGCACACTTTTACAATACAACCAATGAGTCTCTTAAATAGATCTCATGCAAATAATAATTAGATCCGCAGCTTCTAGTCTAAATTTGGCTCTTGACATGCAAACACTTGGTTCATTAGCTAACTGCCCGTAACATTCGTAGTCCGAACCACACAGGTGACTGACATCAGTCCCTGTTTGCCTGGGGGTGCCAACACTGGCTGATCTCTGACCGACATTGGTTTCTTTCTGTTTGTACCCTGTTGATGTCGGTTGTCCTAATCGATGCCGGTGACTGTAACACTCAGAAAACACTCTGCAACCTCCCTAACTTCTCCTATTCGCATCCTAGTGAAGCTTTTAGCTCCACAACCTAACAATCTCCCACTTAGAGATAAATAGTTGCACCTGTACATGTATTTGTACCCCATCTAATATGTTTCCTGGCTTGTATCCCTCTTCAAGCTCAACCCTGAAGACCAACCATCACACACCCTATGATGCCTTTCCTATCATCCAAGTAACCTGCCACATCCGAACCTACAAATCCATGTAGTGAAGACCTTGACCCTGCATCGCATGTCGACCTGCTACTGGTCCCTCTCAGATATCTAAGAATCTACCTTCCTCAAATTGGCTCCAAACTCTCTGACAACTCCCACTGATTGGGAAAACTCAAGTCTACACTAGACCTCATGTGATTTCAAACACTGTTCTAAGCTCCGCTTGAACTATCTAGCCCTTGGTGTGCTTATCAATTCTATAGCCTGAACCTCGCCAACACCTGATTCACATCAGCTCCCACTAGAGACAAAATTCCTCATGTCTCTCATGCCAAAGAATTTTGCTGCTCCAAATTCTTCCTGACATACCTCTGAACTAACCTTACCCTTAGTTCAGCAAAACCCTGTATGTACAAATCTGCTAGCAAACCATCCACATACAGTAACAGGATAATGTCATGACTCATCATCCACCTGGTAAGAACAAACACAATAGTTACATTGACATTGACTGAAGCCCTACTTTGTCATCCACCTGTCAAAACCTGTACCACTGTCCTGCAGCTTCCTCAAGACCATATACCTTGGCCTTCCGTCTCATGTATCCATCCACTCTCTTCTTTAACAATGGGAATCCATCCATTTCTTAGTGCTTTCTTCTAGCTGACAACTCTACCAACAAATACCTATTTGGTTCTTCTCCAAGGACTCACACTCTTCATCCATGCCAAGCTCCCACTGTATATGGATTCTACCTGCATTGCCTCTTCGCATCTTCCTGGTTCTTGACCATCAATAAGCAATATAAAGAAGGTGAACAATGAATATGAGGTTCACTTACCCTTTTTGACCTCTACATGAGCATTTGAGACTTGTTGATAGCTTGCTATCCACCCAATATCCGTTCCAGTGACCGATCTTGGCCATCTCCCAGTCTGCTCCTGACCGATGTCGGTTCCCTGCACTGACCCTGACTACCGACGTTGTCTCCCTGGCCAATGCCGGTGTCACATCTGTCGATGTCGATTCCTCCATGACCAACATCAGTCTTCTTGTTGCCGACATCGGTTACTGTCTGACCAATGCCAGTACCTGTGTTCATCTGTGAGTGATAACTTTTTACCCACGAGCTCTCCATGGATCAAAATCCTGATCAAATCAACCCTGCTCTGCTCAGAATAATTTAGTTCCCTCACCTGATCTTTGTCTGTCATCTCCTCCATGAACACCAAGGCTCTCTAGTTCTTTAGCTTGTCAAAGACATCTAACTTCCGCTTCAAAACCTGCATTCTCCTTCTACATATGTGACTAAGCCTATGAAGCCACATCTCTGCACTAGAAGGTGAATCAGCAATATAAGTAGATAGATAAAGGATACCTACTTTCTTACCACCGTCTAATTCAAGTGCATCCACTGTGAGAGTTATAGTGCATCTCCCATCACCTAACTTTCCTGAAGAAATTAGACTCATCTCCAAGACTGGTACCTGCATGACCTCCTTCAACACCTGTGTGTTATCTGTCTGTAATTTCAGCTTCACTTCTCCTTTGCCAATCATTTGACAAGGCTCTCCAACTCCTAAATAAATCTCTCCAAAGTCTCCAAAGACATACCCATGAAAAGATTCTCTATTTCAAACTGCATGGAAAGAGGCAAAAGAATCTGTGAACCAAGATTCCACTTTATCCAGAACATCCTGTGCAACATCCCCTGCAACATCTGCTCCTCCCTGCTGATCTGCTACCAACCAAAAATCTCCTTTTTCTTGCTCTTTCTTTCCATCAATTAGACCATTTGTGTTATTCAGTTTCTCCATTCGTAGCTTACTTTCTTTTGCCATTGCTATACTCCCACTCAATCAGAAACCCTTGTGAGTAACCTATAATCAACAAACACTACCAGATCTGAACCACCTGTTAGTAACCCAACCAAAAGCTCTGATACCAACTTGTCAATATCTTGCTCCTCAATTAGAGCACATATGATTACTTCTTGTATTAGCAACTAAACACGGAATTATACTAAAATCAATAAGTAACTAGAAACAACACAGGATTTGAGAGACAATACACAATTGTATTACATACATAGAAGAAAATACAATAAAGAAGATGCCACTTCTTCTTCCACCTCAAAGGTTCGCCACGCCTCAAGACCTTCTTCCCTCTCTCTCTCAGTCCCAACAATCAATTCAAATATAGAATTGATGTTCACCTCTCCAACCAGTCAGTAACATGCTGCCAGTACACCAAGTACACAACCTTACTCCAAGTAGATCTCCTGCTCTCTTCTGCTACCTGCAAATCACTAGACCTTACTCACCATGTAGATATCTCTACACCCCTGAAGAACCCTTATCCTTGCCTCACCAAGTCCTTATGATTCTTCAACCAGTACCCTGGTGGATTAGCTCCTAGACCTTGCAGACCCTGCAACTCTCCCTGATCATACACTCTCAGCACCCCTTTGGAACTAGGAGGAGCTACACTAGCTCTCTCTAAAAGCTCAATGGCTTTCTAGCACACTTTTACAATACAACCAATGAGTCTCTTAAATAGATCTCATGCAAACAATAATTAGATCCATAGCTTCTAGTCTAAATTTGGCTCTTGACATGCAAACACTTGGTTCGTTAGCTAACTGCCCGTAACATTCACAGTCCGAACCACACAGGTGACGGACGTCAGTCCCTATTTGCCTGGGGGTGCCGACGCCGGCCGATCTCTGACCGATGTCAGTTTCCTTCTGTCTGTACCCTGCCAACATTGGTTGTCCTGACTGATGCCAATGACTATAACACTCAGCAAACACTCTACAACCTCCTTAACTTCTCCTGTTCGCATCCTGGTGAAGCTTTTAGCTCCACAACCTAACACATACAATAAAAGTTATAGAGCTCCAAATTTGACTGTGTGTTTTATCATGTTCTGTTAGTGACCCGAGAAGGATAAATTGAGTTTTTATTGATATTATTTTGATTTAAAAATGATATAACTATTAGAAAGTGGTGTATACTAAATGAGTATCATTTATGTAGATTATTTGAATATTTAAATTTATAAGGGAAAACTAGTCTATAATGTTTGAGATATAAATTTTGATATATGCATAATTTGATCATGGTGTTAAAGGCAAAGTTGTAGAGGACTTTAAGGTAAATATAGAAAACCTAGTTAGAAGATTTGAATGTTCATACAATAAAAGTTATGGAGCTCCAAATTTGACTGTGTGTTTTATCATGTTCTACTAGTGATCTGAGAAGGATAAATTGAGTTTTTACTGATAGTATTTTGATGTTTAAAAATGATATAAATATTAGAGAGTGTTTTATACTAAATGAGTATCATTTGTGTAGATTTTGGATATTTTACTAATCCATATTCAGAATGAAAAAAGGATTCAAATTTGACTATTTGTCCATTCATGGTGTTTCTGTGTACAAAATAATGTTTGATCATATTGTGCTTTAGCAGGGATGTTTTGGTAGGGGAATTCACATGAAGATGTCTTAGAAATCATATAGAGTGGACCCATGTAATTTAAATTGATCTCATGTTTTTAATTTTCTTAATGGAGTGCTAAATGGGTGAATAGGTCTTCATGAGACCTATAAGGGCTATTAAGGCCCAATTAAAAGGTGTATCTACTTAAGTGTGACCCATAGATGTTATGGTTAACCTATGACAATGTATTTGAGCTATGTATTAGCATATTAGATGTCTTAATGTTTAAGGCAAGTCTTATGTCCAACCAAGAATTTGATATGCATGAAGACTCTATAAATAGTGGAGACCAAGGCAATGGTTTCTAGACTTGAGAGTGAAGAGTAGAGCAAATATAATATTGAGCGAAGGAACCTTTGAAAGAGAAGGTAAAGGTTAGTAAGTAACATTAGATATCAAATAGGATTAGTCATGTTTATCTAATCAAGTTGATGAATGTGAACACATAGGTCATTGGACTTAATAAGCCTTAAAGAGGCAAATTGAGCTAGTAATCCCTAGAAGCTGATTGAGTGAGTGTGCTTAGTGAATGGATTGAAAAGCTGAGCAGGTTGAAGATTGTGTACATGACATATAGATCATGTTTTTGAAGTTGTGATAGAATTGTTTCAAGTTTTCTAATTGTGAATGTGCTTAGAAGTGAAGAGTGATCTAAAAGGGTGTTTTGGATGCATTGCTTGTGTGTGCAATTTTGTGAGAGTATAAAGGGGAAAGAGTGAAATTTAGAGAATTCCATCATTAGGTGTAGAAGACATCAAATAAAATGTGGAGATAAAATCAAGGTATCTAAGTGGGTGCTTGGTTACCTAGGGGGTTAGTGCCTCCTTATTAGATGGGTGTCTCACTAAATTAAGGGATGGATATTCCTTGATCAATGGGTGTTGGTTTAAATGTTGGATCTTGTTTTATAAGACTATAGTCCATATTTCAGGGATTAGTGGGTTTTATCCCCCAAGAGGGTTTCCCATGTATATGATGTGTTTCTATGATGTATGCTCTTATGTATGCTTTGGATGTATGTGCTTTCATGTTTATACTGATTGATCAAGATTGATGTATGTTAAATATTTAAGAGTTGGGAATTGAATTGGATTATCTTGCATCACTAATTCACCCCCCTCTCAGTTATTTTACCTCTAAAAATTGGTATTAGAGCAGGACCTTCATTGAAATTTTAACCACTTGAAGGTGATCCAAGGTATAATATGGCTAAGCAATTAAAGAAAGAGAATCAAGAGTTGAAGGCTAAATTAGAGGTTACTTATGCATATCTAAAATCAAGTGAATAAAAATGCAATAATCTCAAGACACTTATTGATAAGTATAGTGGTAAGATGAGAGAGTATGATCAGGAAGAATTTTACAAGAAGATCATGGCCTCAAACTTTAAAGTTATTACGAATGAGTGCATCAAGCTCAAAAAGGAGCTAGAATCTTTGAAATCAAGCTCAAGGTCAAAACATGATAAAAAGAATATCAACATTCTTGAGGATCAATCAAGTATTACAAATACAAAGCTGAGTTCAAAAGAGGAAGAAGTTGATCTAAAAGTGAAGCTCATGAGTACACTTGGTGAACTAAAGGAGCAAAATAAGAGGAATTATAAAATGATAAATATGTCAAAGGTATTAAAGTGTAATTCAGACCTCTTGAGGGGAATTTTTTAAGCAAATCCATGAGAGAATAAAAGGATAATCAAATACTAATAAAGTCTATGGAAGAGCAAGCATGTAAATTGAAATATGACATGACCAAAAGGGCTAAGGAGGATAAGGAGACCATCTAAGATCTAAGAATTTAATTAGAGGCTACAAGTTCAAGTATGAGAGCTAAAGAAGATGAGAGTGTTTAATTGAATACCAAGATAGATTCATTGAAATATGAGCATGAGAAAATTGTTGTCAAGATAGGAAAGATTGAAGAAGAAAAAGAGAGATCAGAACAAGGAAAAGAGGATGGTAAAAGGAAATACAACAAGTCAAATCATGTCAAAGTCAATATGAAGAAACCGATCAAATAGCTAAATGCTTCAAGGTATGCAAAATATTTTATGGGCCATTGTTTTATTTATCATCTGGTTGGTCATAAGTCAAAATACTATGTAAGAAGAAGCAATCAATCAAAAGGATATCATTATCATATTCAAGTTAAAGGCATGGAAGATATTGTTTTTTACAGTTGTCATGACATGGGACATATTTCTAGACTATGCCCCAAAATGCATGGTAAAAGACTAACCCAGGTATGGATACCTAAGACAATTAAGCTTGAGCATAATGGACCTAATAAATAATATGGTATGTTTGTTGATATTCATAATATTCATCAAATAGAAGATATAAATGATGTTATTTGTTTTAGTTATCATCAAGTTGGTCATATTTTAAGATATTGTAAAAGCAAGCTCTCAAGTCATAAGAAAGTGAATGGATTGCCTACTAAAGCAAAAGAGGAATCAAATATGAAGAAGGTTCAGGAATGCCAAGAGAATGTGTCATCTATCCAAATAGAAAAGGAGAGTCAAAAGTCAGTTCAAGTTGAGCTCATGAAGAAGACCAAGGTGTGATCTAGAGAATTTTTATGGTTTGGAAAATATTTATTCCCATCGTAATTCCTCCATTTTCAAAATATTAATTAAATATCCTATTTAATGGTTTTTTATTTTACCATAGGATATGTTTAATTAATTAAATCCAAAACCAATTGAATATCTTATTTAGTATGGTTTAATATCTACCATTAGATATTTTAATTATAAATCTAAATCCCAAACTTAAAGTTTATTCCCACTTCCACGTGAAAAGAGTTTGGTAATATGGGATATGTTTTTGAAACAAAAGGCAATTATCTTTGGACCCTTTGATGTTTAACATGCATCCACTTACCTTTTTATCCGAGTTACCTTTTTATGCTAAACTCCATGCCACCTTTTATCCCCATTTGGAATCTTTTTCTCTTTGCATGGTGTGTGTGTGGGGGGGCAGGGGGGGGGGGGGGGGGGCGCACGTGGTAGTGGCAAGGGAAAATTTGGGTTTTATTTGCATGGGATGTCTTTAAAAATAAATTCCAAACATTATCCTCATGTCTTTAGTTTTAGTGCCAAAATTTTATCCCCATTTACCCATGTGGACCATTCTTTTATAGCAGTCGATGAATTTGGTGGAAATTTATTTGGTCGTGGGTTTATTTTAATGGATATGTTTTATGTTAATATCCTTCTTGACATGAAATCTACCCACCAATTACTCCACTTTCACTTGCCTTTTCATGGTTGGCATTTTTGATGGGAAGTGGGAAATTAAATGATTTATTTCAATGCTTTATCTCCTACATAAAATCTTCCACTTATCAACGGTTTTGGTGGGAAGTTATATTATTTATGGGGAGATAATGGTAACTATTGACCATTTTGGTCATGCAAGCCAAAATCAATCTCCTTCTTCCCATGCTATTCTCAGCCATCAGTCGTGAATGTATCCACCTTTTGCAAATGTCCATTTTCCCTTTGGAATAAATCCTATTCCTATAAAGGATTGATAGATCTAAAACCTATAGGTTTTGGTTCAGTATGGAGCTTATTTTGCTTTGATAAAATGCCTTAGACAAGCCTTTTAGAAAGGAAATGAACCAGTTCAAAGAATGTAAGGGTTTTACAAAGCTTTGAAGGGTAGGTACCCTTGCGGAGGATAGTCAGGCACAAACTGGACCATTCCAGCAGGCTGCAGAGGGCAATTCTAGACCTAAAAGTGCCCTTGCAGAGGGCAGGGAACACTTGTGGAGGGATCAAAGTAAATAAGGCAGAAAAGGGTAAGTTTCCTTCAATAAGAAAGACCAAGGGAAAGAATTCCTTTGAACTTTCTGTCTAAAGGAAATTCGTAAGGAAAAGAACAAAGATTGAATTTTTTGGGCAAAATGCCCGAAGGAATTCCTTCGAACATTTTATCCGAAGAAATTCACAAGGCAAGGGGCCAAACAAAAGACTGTCCTTTTGGAAGGAAAATTATATGAAAAAATTCACAAGGCAAATCTTTCGAACAAAAATTTTGAAAGAATTCCTTCAAACTTTTGTTCGAAGGAATTTGCCCAAAGAGAAAGTGCCGACCGAAAGAAACAAGCGGAAAAAAATGAAGGAAAGATTTCTTTCAGACATTTTGTCTAAAGGATTTCAGAACCAAGGGAGCTCGAAGGACCCTGAAGGGTAAGTACCCTTGCGGGGGACTCTCGGCGATCATGAAGGGACCTTTCTCCAATCCTCAAATGGACACCTTCCCTTCAAGAGGGTTCACTGACTAAATCCAAAAGAATACTTTGGAAGATGAATCCAAAGGAAAGTGAAGCTAAAGGAAAGAAAGTTGAAGGAGGGGGGTGATGGGCCCATAGACGTCAAAATATAGCATAGTGAACTAGCCATTAGAGGATCAAACACCTAGTGATGGGTGCGTGAATGTCAAATTTAAGGTGGTGAAATAGCCATTGATTTTGAAATGCTTAAGGATAGGCCGTAAGTGAACTCAGTGACCCACCGAGAAGATAGCCCCGAGTGCTCACAAAGCTAGGAAAAGACAAAGCCAGGAAGAGACAAAAATAACAAAGATGGGAACAGTCTAGGTGGCAAAAAGGGAAGCATCGGTAAAGGAGTTATTCTAGTAGTTGAAACAATCTCCACCAAGTGGTCATCAAGGAGTGTTAACAATGAAGATGCGGCCTATTTTTTCCACACTTTGCATTGATGAGTAGACAAACCACGTGAATGTCTTGAAGGAGCGTTCTTGTTTGCAGACAAAGAGGTGTGGCCCATGCTTTCACAATAATGTTTGAATGCCAAAGTTAAGACTGGTAGCCAACACAGCATTCTCTTTCAATGGTTTCCTCTTTTCGATGCTCTCAATGCACATGGGCCACTTGTAAAAAAGGGTGCCAAAGTCTTTTCCAAAGGGGCGCCATTGCTTCCTATATATATATATATATATATATATATATATATATATATATATATATATATATATATATTGTAATCTCTCATTTGAGAAAGGATATCTCATCTTTGTATGGCGTAGCCTTGCCAAATTTTCACCTTGAATCAATAAAAGGCATTTTTTACCTCTATTTGGTTGGATATATCTCTGAGTGTGCCTGAGTATTAACCTTGTGTTCAGTCATTTTTCCATGATGCTTTCACAAGCTTGATACCAACACACCTGGTATAGACAAAGTGCCATCCCTGTAGGTAACAAGAAGAGTTGTATCTGGAGCGCAGAGATAGGAGAAGGTTACCAAACAGTGTGTTTTCTTATAGCACCTATGGTAAGTTCATCTTATATGGGTCTTCATTAAGCCTTCCTGATAAGCTCCCTACAGTATGGCCTCTTATCAAATAAAGTGTGTGTATGTGTTCTTATGGTTTGAAGTGTGAGTAATGAGTAGATCAAACTTGTTTGGTGCATCACCGTCTTAGGTTAGTTTCTATTTTCAGCATCCTTCTCCCTTTTCAACCCCCCCTTTTATATATATATTAGAAGCAGTAATGAAATAACCCAGAGATGCATCAAAGGGAGCTAGCCCTTATTTAGAGATTTTTCCCTCAATTTTGCCAGACCCACAGGCAAGAGAGGAGTCTCCATTGTGCCGCATGGAAGATAGGAGCTTAGCCTCTTGTCAAGGGTGCAATCCATAGTGTCAATAGTTTTTTTCGCACACCCAATGGGACCATTTTTTATCCAAAGAGTTGAAGAATTTTGGTGTGTTCTTCAACCAGCCAGCCTTTGGAGGGTTTTTCATCAACACCAATGGTGACTCTGAGTTGAATCAGTTGGTTAAGCAGTCTTGGTGCCATCAACAAATCATATTTTGGTATGTATAATTCCATTGCTCAGAACCATGGGTATTGTGTTCCTTCATATAGTTTTGATCAAGCTCAGGTTGTTCATGGAATCATCTCAAGCAACAAGGATGCATATGGTTATGAGTTTTGCCCTTCGCAGGCTAGTGAAACATTTTGGGCTTTGCCTCTTCCTCCTCAGTTTGAGCAAGTCCTTGGCCAGCCTAGCTATGATCCTTACCAGCCTTGTGTTAATCCTTATCAGGTCCAATACGACTAGTCTCAGCCCTGTCATGAGCTATATCAGTCTTATGCCTAGTCTTCTTAATCTGTTACTTCTCCTACTCAATCTAATCTTTTTGCCAATCAGCCCATTTCCACCTTCAAACAAGCACTATTGGGATATGAAAATTATGTAGTGGAGCTTGACACTAGAAGGGGATGTGGCAAAAAAATTCCTAATCATTTCATCCATCAAGTGATAAATGCATTAGATCTGGTTAAGAGTGAATGGACTCCTATTGAAAGAACCATTTGGCAAAGGCTTACAAATGAGATGTTGGATGTGAGTGGTTTGATTGCATCTTTGGAAGAGAAGCTAAGTAGTCATGAGAGGCAGCCTTACCAAGTCTATCAACCTACATACTTACTACCCCAAGTTTCATATCAGACATATGCAGCCCCTGTTCATGAGCCAAGTCAAGTTTGTCAAAGTCCTTTCCCCAGTCATGTTGAGGAGAGTTCTGAAACAGTGAATCTTGTGTTTGAAGCCAATCTTGATAAGCATATTGAGTTGGCAAATATTCAAATGTAATAGTCTATGTTGGTAGCAAGGGAAGTGGAATCTAAACCCTCACTACCCTCTCACATTACAGACCCATCACCCAAAAAAGATATTTCTAGTCCTAATATCATGAGCTGGAGTAAATTCATTAAATCATGGAACAGTAAGGAGGAGAAAGACATTGTCCGAGAGTGTGAGGTACAAAATGAGGCTAGTCCTTTTCAAGTCCCTCCCACCCTTCCTCAAGAAGCTTCTTGTACTCCATGCCAGCCTTCATGCACTCCCCATTTCCATGATGATTCCTATGAACTCTAAGAAAGGCTCTTTCAAGAAAATTTAGCTAAGCAAATTGAGGAATTAGAGGCAAAGGTGAGATTGCTTAGTGAAAGAGAGATGGAGGTTTCAGACCTTAGAGAGGATCCTACGCCAAAAGACACCCCTTCTACCAATCCTCAAGCTAATTTTGATATTGATGAAGTGTTGGTCAAGTGGAGAGATGAAAATCAAGTGTTTTTTGCCCAAGGTCTACCCCTATTTTCTCATAAGTTTTCAAAAAGATCCCTTGCTTTCCATTCCCAACCTAATTTTGACAATCCTTGTGTTCCACCTTCTTGCCTGGTAAATGAAGAATGTTTCTCTTGTATTGAGGAATCCATCTTAAAGGAAGCAAGTGAAGAGGAGTATGCTCAGTTCATGACTGATAAGGGAGACTTCATGAGTGCAGACGAGGAGGAGATCACCATAGGTACCCCCTTTGATGAACAAGAAGATAAGTCACAAACTTTTGCCTCTATCTCTGATGAGGAAGAGATGATCTTTGACTCTTCTCTCACTTTGCAAGATGTCATGGAGGAGCATGGATAGATTCTTGATCATGTTTTGAATGATTTGTTTGAAGTCATTGGGCCAAGTTACACTCTTCTTCAAGGAGGCTATGAGCGGGCTAAGGGTGGAGAAGGCAGCATTGGGACTCAAATAAGTATTCAAAGGGGTTGCAAGCTTTCAGATTTATCCTTTCAAGAGGTTGGTGAATCTGAAGATGATATTTTTGAAGTCATCAAAGAGGGTGACCATGCCATGGAACCTGAGTTGGAGGAGGATCAGGAGGATGTCTTTGAACAACTAGAGACTCTAGTCTTTAAGCAGGAAAAGGAGAGGCTTGTCCATCTTGAGGAAAGATTTGAAAAAGAGAGCCTTACACAAGAAGGTGATGTTTTGTGGGATGAGAAATTAGTCTGTGATCTTATTTCAAACATCACAATAGTCATCCTTCTTCAACAAAGCCATGATCAAGCAGAAGATGAGTTTTACAGGGTCTTCAATGAGGCAGAAGGGGACAAGCCAATCATGATGCATATCAAAGGGCTTATGGTGATGAGATAGTAACCATTGATTTCTTGATGAAACACACTAGCATGAAGAACCAGCAAAAAGAAAGCTTCCAAGAACAAGAAGAATACATATATGTTGGAAGCATGTTTGACCCTATTTCATTTGGATACAAGCCAATCAAGGTGGCAGGGAAGAAGAGCAAGTCACCAAACCTCCATTCCATTCATCCACTTTTCTTGCACCATAAGTTTTCTTGCCATGAAGGAGACTTAAGAAGTTTTCCCTTTGATCCAGGAGGGAGTCACATATACCTGGTTAGCTGTACATAGTATTTTATTTTCAATTTTTCTTTCCCTATTTTCCCTAAGTGTTGTTTGCACAGGTGTAGTGTTTTTTAGCCTTTATTGTGTGTGTTTTCCTTTGTGTTGAGGTAAAAGATTTGTTGGTTCATAGGTATTTATAAAGCTATTGCTAACTCTTTTCAAGCTGCATTTTGACTCTGTGCCCAATGGACTTTGAGGCTACTAGTTTCTTAAGCATAGCAGGCATGCTTCCCCTAGGAATCGCCAATTTGTTGACCATTTTGGTCCTATAGGACAAAATCAGTCTCCTTATTCCCCTACTATTCTGAGCCATCATTCATGAATGTATCCACCTTCTTCAACCACCCATTTTCCCTTTGGAATAAATCATGTTCCTATAAAGGATTGATAGATCTAAAACCTATAGGTTTCGGTTCTGTATGGAGCTTATTTCGCTTTGAGAAAATGCCTTAGACAAGCCTTTTGGCAAGGAAATGGACCAGTTCAAAGAATGTAAGGGTTTTACAAAGCTCTGAAGGGCAGGTACCCTTACAGAGGATAGTCAGGTGCAAACTAGACCATTCCAGCAGGCTGCGGAGGGTAGGGAACACTTGCAGAGGGATCAAAGTGAACAAGGTAGAAAAGGGTAAGTTTCCTTTAATAAGAAAGACCAAGGCAAAGAATTCCTTTGGACTTTTTATTTGAAGGAAATTTGTAAGGAAAAGAACAAAGATTGAATTTTTTCAGGCAAAATGCCCGAAGGAATTCCTTTAGACATTTTGTCTGAAGAAATTCACAAGGCAAGGGGCCAAACAAAAGACTGTCCTTTCGAAAGGAAAATTCCTTGGAAAAATTCACAAGGCAAATATTTTGGACAAAATTTTTGAAAGAATTCCTTCAGACTTTTGTCTAAAGGAATTTGCCCGAAGAGAAATTGTCGATCAAAAGAAACAAGCAGGAAAATTTTCCTTCAGACAAAATATCTGAAGGAATTCCTTTGGACATTTTGTCCAAAGGATTTAAGAACCAAGGGAGCTCGAAGGACCTCAAATGGCAAGTGCCCTTGTGGGGGACTCTCGGCGATCGTGAAAGGACCTTTCTCCAAGCCCTGAAGGGACACCTTCCCTTTGGGAGGGTTCAATGACTAAATCCGAAAGAACACTCCAGAAGGTGAAGCCAAAGGAAAGTGAAGCTGAAGGAAAGAAAGCTGAAGGAGGGAGATGACAGGCCCATAGACATCAAAATCTAGCATAGTGAACTAGTTGTTGGAGGTTCAAATGCCTAGTGATGGGCGTGCGAACGTCAAATTTAATGAGGTAAAATAGCCATTGATTTTTAAATGCTTAAGGACATGCTGCAAGTGAACTCAGTGACCCACCAAGAAGATAGCCCTGAGTGCTCACAAATCTAGGAAAAGACAAAGCTAGGAAGAGACAAAAATAACAAAGATGAAAACAATCCAGGTGGTAAAAAAGGAAGCATCGGTAGAGGAGTTATTCTAGCAGTTAAAATAGTGTCCACCAAGTGGTCATCAAAGAGTGCAAATAGTGAAGACGTGTCCTATTTTTTCCTTATTTTGCATTGATGAGCAGACAAACCACATGAATGTCTTGAAGGAGTGGTCTTGTTTTCAGACAAAGAGGTGTGGCCCATGCTTTCATAATAATGTTTAAACGCCAAAGTCAAGACTGGTAGCCAACACAGCATTCTCTTTCAACAGTTTCCTCTTCCCGATGCTCTCAACGCACAAGGGCCACTTGTAAAAAAGGGTGCTAAAGTCTTTTCCAAAGGGGTGCCATTACTTCCTCTCTATATATATATTTTAATCTCTCATTTGAGAAATGATCTCTCATCTTTGTATGGCGTAGCCCTGCCAAATTTTCACCTTGAATCAATAAAAGGTGTTTTTTACCTCTATTTGGTTGGATATATCTCTGAGTGTGCCTGATTATTAACCTTGTGTTTAGTCATTTTTCCATGATGCTTTCACAAGCTTGATAAAAACACACCTGGTATAGATAAAGTGCCATCCCTGTAGGTAATAAGAAGAGCTATATCTGGAGCACAGAGATAGGAGAAGGTTACCAGACAGTGTGTTTTCCTACTGTACCTATGGTAAGTTCATCTTCTATGGGTCTTCATTAATCCTTCCTGATAAGCTCCCTATAGTATGGTCTCTTATCAGATAAAGTGTATGTATGTGTTCTTATAGTTTGAAGTGTGAGTAATGAGTAGATCAAACTTGTTTGGTGCATCACCGTCTCAGGTTAGTTTTTGTTTTCAGCATCCTTCTCCCTTTTCAACCCCCCCCTTTTTTTATATATTAATAGTAGTAGTGAAATAACCCAGAGATGCATCAAATGGATTTATCCCTTAACTAGAGATTCTCCCCTCATTTTTTCCAGACTCACAGGCAAGAGAGGAGTCTCCATTGTGTTGCATGGAAGACAGGAGCTCAGCCTCCTATCAAGGGTACAATCCATAGCGTCAATAGTAATGTGGAATGTTAATCATGGGAAGTTATTTATTAAATAAATCATGGTGCCAAATAAAAATATTTTAATGGAATGGTAAGTTAATTAAAGTCATCCAGTTGTGTGCCTCCCTATGTATATGGTATTTTATTCCATTTAAATTAACATGCAAGCTAATTATGGGAGATCAGTACATTTCAAGGGAAATGAAGGTTGTTAGCCAACATTGGATATTAACAAATTTATTTCATTTTATATTGTAGAGAATTATTTTGGAGATAGAGAATAGATGGAGACAAAGAACAGAGGAAATACATATTGTATTTTTTTTACAGGGGCAAAATTTTGATATAGCCGATTGAGGCCATTTTGCCTATTATAGAATCTTTTTTTTAATCTTTATAATTAAATAGAGGGATTTGTAAAACCAGAAGGTAGTTTATAAATATTCTGAGAGTGTTTTGTCTCCTTGAAAAGAGAGAGAAATTGCCCATTTTAGAGATATATATTTACAGGTGATCATTTTGGAAATAAAAGATGTTTGTGATCTGAGATTAGAGTTATTTAGATATTAATCAACCAATTACAAGTTATTCAAGAATGAAATTTTAATCATTGTATTTACATATTATTTAAATGGAATGGTTTGAATGAACCCAGGGACATGACCATTTGGTGAACCCCATAAACAAATCTTTTGTCATTTTTTTAATTTCTTCTTTGTGATCTAAATTTTTTTCAATTTCCTTAATTAAATTAGGGGATTGTTTATAAATTAAAATTTGGATTTACTTAAAGGTAAATTATAAATTAATATTTAGTTTTAAGGGAAATTGGAAATTAATATTTAGTTTTCATCCAATCTAAGTAGACTGTAAAATTCTTTATAAGCTTGGATTTCTTATAGAGGATAAAAATATTATTTGAACATGTTATCTTAACAATAAAATCATATGAGTTTACAAAATACTCATTTATAATTGTTTATTTAATTTTACATTCATATTAAAATAAAATTCAATTCCTTTGATTTAATTAAAATTTGGAAAATGACTTGTTATTAAAATCTATTTTAAATAAATAGTATTTATTATTAGGGGGCTAATTATTGTTTACGGATCAAGGTGCTTGTTGAGACTAGTTATGTGGTGTATATGGATACAAGTGAACATCATGTTATTATTGAGCATGTTTTATTCAAATAAAATCAGTTGTCAATGCCTAGTGATAATGTTCTTTCTTCAATTGAAAAGCCTAAGAAGAAGAAGAATTAATCATATCAGATGACCAAAGATGGTTTGTTTGCCATGATAGACATGAAGGAAAGTCAAGATTTTTTGTTGTCTACATTAGTTGACAAGTTTGAAGCTAAAAATGAAGTCAAGGATCCATTCAAAGTCAATCTGGTGATAATGTAGGACTGTAATTCAAATGAAAGTATGGCGATGGGAGTCTCTTAAGTTTTGGGACTTTTAATCTCACTATGTCAAAGGGGTGTCTCTCTTTACGCTTCAAAGAAACACTTGATAGTAAGAGGAAGCATGGTGGATGTCATTTGAGCTTTGGTTGATGTTACAAGACAAGAAAGGTCATAAGAAGATGTGTTGCTTTACTTTGGAAGGACATGATAAGATATTTTTAGAAACAGTGATCCTAAAGTTAAAGTTTTGATCAAATCTGAAGGATGGTCTAGTTGGTCAAATGGTGAGGAATGAATTTGTTGGTTCTGAAGGAATTGCACAACTCGTATTTATATCATAATAAGGTGCCTCTCCATAATGGGAGTATGAGGTGGTCCCATATGTTTTAAGTTTCCTTGAAAACCATAACCAAGGTGCTACTTGGTATCATGGACCATGAAAACTATATTATTAGTATTATTATTATCAATCCTTATTTTTCCCTACTTTTGCATACATCCATATACAACATTCTTAAGATCAGATTACTCAAATTTCCACTCTCAAAAATATTCAAAGCACTCAAACCAACATTATTACTAGTTTCACTTGCACTTGCACTATCACTTAGGTGGAGAAAACTACATCCAGCTTGATCCATATTCAAATTATTGGTATGTAGGCAACTCTCATCATAATTGAGTGTTGAGGATGTTTAACCCACCCCATTAACAACACACTTTGCTACTTGTGAAAACCAAATGCCCTAACAACATGGAGGTTTAGGTTTTGCATATAAAATTAATCAAAATAGATCACCTATAGGGAATCAAAACTCATGCACATAGGAATAGGCTTGGTAAACCCAAACACAGGTGCACCTAGAAGCTTAGAATAGTTTTACACAAAGGAAACTAGTGCCTATATGGTGTTACTATCCAATTATGTCACTACTATATAAGAAGGCTTTTGACATGTGGATCATGTCTACGATACTCATAATAGCTCTTGTCCTAATTTACAGCCTCTAGATCTTCCATCTTAATCAATTCTAGCTAAGTACTTGTTTATATTATTTATTGATTTTTTTAGAAAGGTCAAACTAAGTCAATTCTCTTACAAATTAGTGGTTGTATTTATTGCATATTTCTACTATTATTTAGTATACTCAAACATTTAACAACCTAGGGCTTAAACTCCATAACTTTAAAAAGTTAAAATATTTTGGTGAACTCGACTTACTTCTAATACTACCCAAACCCTAGTCTTAAATGCTATTGGGTTTGTATCCTTATTTTTCCTATTTTCATTGGTTGTTTTAAGTTTTTTATATTTCATACTTTATATTTTAGCATCCCTCTTTCACATTGTTTACTATATGCCATTTAAAAATTTTATCTCTCTTGCCTTAATAAGAAGTGTTATAATTAGCGGCAACCCTATTGAACATACCTAGATTCCTTCTATTCAAGTTTATATCATGGGAAAATGACCAATTACAACCCTTATCAATGATCCTTCCCACCTTGACTATGTAGACTTCAATGATAATGCATCTGAAGATGAGTAATACAATCAAGATCAATATGATACACAAGTTGGAAATTGGGACACTCTTCCCCACATAATAATGAAAATATAATAGTAAATAAGGATGATATTCTATAGAGTTTCAGAGATAGACTTCAATAAAAATCCCATGATCATGTACAAATTATACAATCAATAATGTAAATAAATAAATAAATCAAATAATAGTCAATCTTCTACTCCCCCAAATAACAATATTGTTACACCTACTTTGGGGGAAACTTAGCTTGTGCAATAACCTATTTTAAATAATCAACCTTCAACAATATCCACACCTCTTATAGCTAGTTTTTCCTCTCAATAAATACAATCCTTTATGCATGAGTTTCATTCTTTTTAGGTTAAGGTGTTACATCTTGAGCAAGGAGTTACTACGCCATCACTTGCCTTGGATTCTCATATTATTCTACATATATATTTGGCAAATCACATAATGATAACTCCTTTGCCATCCAAATTTTTGGCACCTAAACTTACTTTGTATGATGGTAATGTTGACCTAGAGTACCATCTATGAGCTTTCCATGTAGCATGTTTGGAATACATGTCCAATGATTGGCCCCTTACTCAGTTGTTCCAACATAGTCTAAATGACTATGCCTTATAGTGGTTATATAATCTTCCAAATTAGTATATCACCATATTCAATCCATTGGTAGATATGTGTTTCACACACTTTTCAATTAACATTAGTGATAAGATCTCATATGCTCAAGTAACCCAACTCAAGAAAAAAACCAATGAGCCTATTGTAGAATATGTCTTGTGATATAAAACTATATTGGAAAAGATGACTATCCCCATGGAAGATAGAGAGATCAAAGACATATTCAAATAGAGCTTACTACCAGCATTACATGAAGATTTCTAGTTAAATAATTTTCCAACATTCATAGATTTATGCCACATAGTGAAAGAAAGGGAAGTCAAGCTTCTCTCTATGGGTAATTTAAAGTGCATAACTAAATCAGAGTCAAATAATAAGAGTTATAATAATCCTCCATAAAAATTAAAGGACACTAAAAACAAGAGTGATCAAAAGGCCATAGTTAACATAGCTTTAAAACCACTTGTTTGCCTAGTTTTATCATCTCTTCCATAGAGAGTTTTCACCAACCTTCCATAATCACCAACACATGTTTTACAGTAGCTCCTAGAATGCAATGTTATATCTCTCCCTCCCATAAAATAGGTTGATATAACTTATACTCATCCAAAGAGCTATGATTTCAATGCATTATATGACTATTACAGGGCACTAGGCCATACTACAAACTGATACATCAGCTTGAAACATAAGATACAAGATTTGATATAAGACAACATCATTGATGTGGGCACACCCATAGAGGCACCTAAAGTTCCACAAATAGAAGCTAAGGCATTAAAAATATTCTTAAATCTATTTCTAAGCATACAACTAATGAGGAAAGGGTCACTTCAGGTGTCCATTATACATATCAAGCCCATCCACCACTAGCATCATATCACACTACTACAAAGGATGTACACCCCTACATAATATCATTGGTGTGTATCATACTATAGTACCATCTAGACCACTTGTCACTTTATTAGAGTAGGAGATTATTGATGATTATTTAGGTTTATATGCATGCTTTATACGAGCCTACATTAATCATCATCCTATTTAAACTATTATGGTTGACAATGGGTTAAGTATTAACACGTGCATTATCACACATCTACGGCATTTGGTTTATTCAGAGAAAGACATTCCTCTTACCAACATAGTTATTTATGGTTTAAGTGGCCATGTTTAGATCTTCATTGAGGAAATTGTACTTCTATTATAGGTTGGACTGGCACATGTGGCCACTAGATTCTTAGTAGTACCTAGTGCAAGCATATTTGACATGTTATTAGGTAGGTCATGGATACAACATCTATGAGCGATTCCATCCATCATGAATAGATGAATCAAGTATATACATACTAATCAAGTGATCATAATTATGGGTCTTTCATATGAGTATCATTTACCTATCCCATAGGAAGTCACATCATAGTTACTAGTTATAATTTTGAGCATAATTCCCATCAATACAACACAAATTTCAGTGGATCCACCAGTGCAGATGAGGTCTACTCATATAGTTTTACCATGTATGCAACTCTCCCATGGAGACCATTATTAGAGGACCCATGCATCTGAGATATGTTATAGATCCTAGAGGGCCTCCCTCTACCCCTTAACTTTTAAAATTAGTGTTATTGAGTTATTAGGGTTCTTAGCATAAGATACCCATGCTAGCTAAAACATCGTCTACTATATGGGTCCCTAATACCCCCACAATTCATAGGAAACCCCACTCAACTTCATGAATTCCTAGAACCACTCCACATGTAGTGTCAGTTATATATCACTCATTACAGTAAGTTTTAGGCCCTCAATTACCTTTTCATCTAGCACACATGAATTATTGTTCCTTTATTTGACACATTCCACATTGATAGTGAGTCTCCCATGAGACTCACTGGTTAGTATGTTCCTCCCCTCTTGTTCATAACTTATATCCAGAAAATATAAAAATAATATAATATGTCAAAACACAAAAACATTTAAATATTTACTCAAAAAATACAAACTATAGATTGTATGCATTGTCATGTTTACACTTATACTTTTCAATTACTACATATGCTAGCTATCTTAGTATAGTTAATTTTTATCATACATACATGCTTCACTTGTTCTTGTCTAGTGTTTGTAAATACTTATAGGACCCAGGCCCACTACACATATCTAGATTTGTTACTATCTACCCATTAGGGGCATATACATAGATACATAGGTTATTCATTTGAGACATTTTCCCATTTAAGGGCATCCTATACATTATTTAAATTTCCATGTTACATCTTTCTAAAATCTACATCATAGATTTAGAATGGTTATATATTGATATTGATCATCCTACACCTACTCAAATTTTTTATAGATTATCACTACTCTAGACTCAGCCTATGTATATCTTAGATCTTATACATATTTGTATCACATGTTCATGCATACTTTCATTTCTAACTTTCCTAGATTAGACTTGATTGTGTCTCTATGCTTCTTCTATTTGAGGGCATTTGAATATGCCATTGCTCTATGGATTTACACTACTTTTTTTCATTATATGTATGCTTTGGACATATGCCCATGTCCTTGTGTGTGCATTCATGATTGTGTGTGCAGACTTTTGAACATGTCCTTCCATGTGGGTCTAATCCAACATGGTTGTTGTTTGCATATGTGGATATTTGGACATGTCCTTCCATGTGTCTCTAAGCCAAATTGATTGATGTTTTCATATGTAGACATTTGAATGTGTCCTTGTATGTCTTACTTTCTCAAATTTAGTGACATCTACCCATATCCCTTATATTGTGGCCCCTTGGCCTACTTTACATGCTTTATATGTGTTGTATGTATGATTTATTACATGCATCATGGCCATGACACTTGTTTTCTTCCTGTTACACACTCCAATTTTAAGTGCCATGAGGGACATCATCCATCTCCCATTCCTACTTGGGTGTCGTGATGGACATCACTCCCCATCCCCCTAGGTAGCTACTCAGTTATTACTCAGATTTGTTGTTCATATACATTATTGTATCTATCTTTATAGCCTTATGAATGCTAGATCTAACATACATTGTATGTTAAAAAACTTATGATCAAATTAGCTTATATTATGATGTTAGGTAGGCACATTATATTGGTTTATTGTGTACATATCATATATGCTTTAGGTAACACACATTTTTAAAAGCTTATTCTTTTAAGGTCAATTCTTACACAAGTTCAACAACTCCCCTTAAAATAAGGGGCATTAACAAGGGTTTATCAAAGAGATCAAGATATTCAAATGTACTTAGAGTATAGTTTTCAATGCACCAGCACAAATTACAAAAATTAGTTTTAAGAAAACACAGTTGGAAATAGTGACACAGAGACCAATTTTAGTTGCCCAAAAATTAGAACATTTGGACATTGGCACCCAAATTAGAATACTAGTGACACCAATGCTACTATCCAAGATATAGTGCTACTATCTAGTAGACTTAGTTTTAAAAAATTCTAGATTGGCTAGAAAAGTATGGTAGGTATAGTCCAAGTTTACACATGTTTAGTTATAGATTATCAATTTTCACTTAGTTTAGCTCAAATTCATACCAATTTGCTCAAATTAGGGAAATCATGCATAGCATAATCATTCTCATTTCAATTTCATATATATATATATATATATATATATATATATATATATATATATATATATATATATATATATATATATATATATATATAACTCAATCTAGAATTTATATACTCAGATATCATATTTGGGGGCCTGTGTATAGCACATTATTTCTATATGTTCACTTATACACTAGTTGATCAGATGGAATGACAAACTCCATGTCATTCTCTATAATATACACACCAGACACCATGTTCTAAGTTACACACTAGATTGATGCATTAGTCCATATATAATGATTGGCATTCTTGAGTGGCTTGAAAATGCCTAATATTCCCAAGTGTCCTAGAGCCATTTACATTCTAGATCTCCCTAGTGGTCATAGAGTTGATATATAAAGTTCTAATTACCATTACACGTCTTCAATTACATCTCATAGTTTTAGTTTCATATGCATCTACTAGACATGGGTAGGCAATTATGGAGTCATAGTTTACTTGAGTTATTAAGCCACCTACATAAGAGGGTTGGACACACTGTTAGTTCAATCCAAGTTATTCAAAGGTCATGATCCACCAAGTAGGGGTGGACAATGATGGAGTCAAAACTAGATTGAGTTCTTGAGCCACCCATACATGAGAATTGAGCAATCCATTAGTTTAGTCCAAGTTATTTACTGATTGATCACTATCTACACACACACACACACACACACACACACAAGTTATCACTAGGTTTATACATTAGTTCACATACCTAGTGAGGTGTATTTATTTATTTCCTCTCTCTTATCTCTTTACTTAGTTTTATATTGGATTTTGATATCTCTTAAGTAAGGATTGATCTATGCACATTTCATGTATAAGATACATAATAGATCATGATTCACATATTTAGATCTAGATTCATGGGCTTTGCCTCTTAATTAAGTCTAGGTACGCTTCTTTTTTATTTATCTTAGTCATTCTAATTTGCTACATTTATAAAATAAAGGTGGAAAATGTAATCATATAAAAATGACACTTGAGTGTTAAGAGTGTTACATGAGACCACCCATCCCTAGCTTAGCCCTAAACCTATCTTAAGGCCTATTTAGACATTTATCTAGCCTTCGTGTAGGCCACATGCATCCCTAAACATCCCTAAAGATGTCATAAACCTTCACTTTAATCATAGCCCCTAGTGCCTTAGATTCTACCCCTTGGACACTAGTGCCATAATTTGGATAGTAGCACCCCATGGCACTAGTGTCCTAGTTTGGGTGTTATTATCTTTTTCCTACCTTTTGTTATTAATGGATATCTCTTCAAATGAACAACCACCTAGGGTTGGTTTAACCCTCTTTTAAGACCTATACAAGAAATATAATAATATATATACATGACTTTTAGCCCTTTATCCACTAGATGGAAATCAAATACAAATTACACAAACAAATTCAAAACAAGTTGTGCATAATCAAGGTTATTTATCCCTATTATAACCTAGTCTTTCAATATCTATCTACATCATTCCTAAGCTTAGAATACTCAAATTTCTAGTCTCAAGAACATTCAAAGCACTCATATTGTCATTCATATTATATTAAATTAAACTTGCATGAGCACTTAGGTAGGGAGAACTACATCAGGCTTGATCCCTCTTCAGAGTATTGGTGTGTAGGCAAATCACATCACGATGAGGTATTGAGGATATCCAACCTATTCCACTAACAATACACTTTGATACTTGTGCTAATCAAATTCTCTATAAAAATGGAGGTTTAGGGTTTACATATAAAATTAGTCAAAATAGATCACCTACATGGAACTAGAACTCGTGCACATGGAAATAAGTTTGGCAGACCTAAATATAGGTGCACCTGGAAGCTCAAAATAGTTTTACATAGAGGACACTAGCACTGAAACAAGTCCACTATTGATGTTAAGCATGAAATATATTGACAGGGGGGGTGAGTCAGTATATTTTATATCTTTATACTTAATCTAATTTCTTTTCTTTAACCACTTAATCACACATTCAAGATATGCAATAAAACTTAAATAATAATTTGCACCACACAAGAGAGAGAGAGAGAGACTAGATTTTTACATGGAAACCCAAAGTAAGAAAAAACATGGAGAACAATCTCAAGTATATGAATGAGCACCAACTCAAAATACAAATTTTGCAAGCACCAACTTGTAATAGCACCAACCCCTTTATTGAGCACCAACACAGCAACTATTTGTGAGCACCAACCCACAGGAAAACCAACCCCTTGCAAATATTTGTGAGCACCAACCCACAAGAGCACCAACCCCTCTTGTGTATAAAACACAACTATCTCTCAATGTTGTTTACTCAACAAATGATATAACTCTACAATATCTCATGCTTTTCTCTCTTTAAAAACAAATACAAACCATGCACTCTCTTGCCTATTACAAATGGCTTCTCATGCCTTTATTTATATCTTGCTAAAAGACCTTTGGCATTCACCCTTTGTGACTCTTCAATCCTCATGGAAAATGGTACCAAACTTGTATGACCCTTCGTATCCTTACATTTGAAAAGTCATATGGTGACCCTTCATAAGAAAAAGCATCCTTTCCTCTTTTGTCTTTATCTTGGTGACTTTTCATATTCTTTAAACTATCCCTTCATGGAAAAAAATTTCATACCTCTTTTGTCTTCACATGGTGACTCTTAGAATTCTTCAAGATAACTCTTCATGAGAAAATGTATCCCATTCCTCTTTCATCTTTTACCCCATGACTCTTTGACTTCTCCATGGGCCCTCTTTTGAGTTAAATACAACCAAAAATATATTCATTAATAATATATAAATATTAACACACATTAGCCAAGATATGAATATTAAAAACACCATTAAATGCAATGGAGTCTTTATCACCAATAATGCTATACCTTTGACATTAATGATAATATTTCCAAAAATCTCCCCCTTTGTCATTAATGGCAACCTCAAATTGAAACGGCCACATCTTGAAACCTACACATACTACCATTTGAAAAACATACAGTGACTCCCTCTTACTGTAGCAACTTATACATATTCCTTGTACCTATTTCTACACCTATACCTGTATCTATTATTCTCTCATTTTAATATCAATGGAAGAGAGCCTACCTGGAATTAACACTTAGCTCTCCCTCAACTGATGTTGAACCTCAATGGTAGGAAGTAAAAAAATTACTCCCAACTTCTCTCGTAGATACTCAAATGTGTCTTTTGGTAGTGCCTTTGTGAAAATATCTACAATATGCTCTGTAGTACTAATATACTCCATCTTAACTTGTTGATCTGTAACTTGCTCTCTCAATAAGTGATATCTAATGGAAATATATTTTTTTCTTGAATACATCACTATATTCTTTGAAATATTAATAACACTTATGTTATCATAAAAAATAGAAATAGGTTCATCATATTTTACCTTGATATCTTCTAAAGTTTGCTTCATCCAAAGCACTTGAGTACAACACAAAGTGAAATTGATACTAAATTCTACTTTAGTTGTAGAAAGTGATACTAAATTTTGATTTTTGCTTAGCCATGATACTAAGCTATCACCAAGAAAGAAAGCTCCTTCACTTGTACTCTTTCTATCATCCAAGCACTCTAATTGATCTGAATCTATATAAGCAACCAAAGTGAAATCTCAGCCTGTGGGATACCATAATCTATAATCTAATGTCCCCTTGATATATTTGAATATTCTCTTCACCAACTAAATATGACTATATTTTAGAGATGACTGATATCTTGTAATCATACCAATTGTATGCATGATGTTTGGCCTCCATGTTGTCAAATATAAAAGACTACCAATCATAGATTTATATAAATATTGATCTGTAATAGGTGAATCTTCATCCTTGCTCACCTTATTTTTTGTACACATTGGTGTGCCAACTGGTACACAATCCTCAAAACTAAATTTTTTAAACATTTCCTTGGCATATTTACTTTAAGATATGAAAATTTCTTAATCTGACTAAAATATTTGTAATTCTAAGAAAAATGACAATTTTCCAAGCATAGACATCTCAAATTCTTTTTGCATATTATCAAAAAAAAATTGTCAACTTTTCAATATTTCCTCTAAAAATGATGTCATCAACATATACCACAACAATCAATTGATGTTCACCTTCTTTTTTGATGTAGAGATTACTATCAACAAATCCTCTCTTGAAACCTTGACCATGTAGGTACTTATCAAGTCTTACATACCAAGTTCTAGGAGTTTGTTTCAATCCATACAATGTTTTCTTCAATATGCATATATGGCTACTAATATTTGAGAGAATAAATCCCTTAGGCTACTCAATGTAGACCTCTTCTTCTAGATTCATGTTCAGGAAGGCAAATTTGACATCCATTTGAAACACTTTGAAATTTTTAAACACTGCATATGCAAGAAACATTCTAATATCCTCTAACCTTGACACTAGTACAAAAGTTTATTCAAAATCTATTCCCTCAATCTAAGAATATCCTTTACATACTAATCTTGCTTTATTTTTAGTCACTTCTCTATTTTCATTCAAATTATTTCTATAAACCCATTTTGTTCCTATCACATTGTGATCTTTTGGTCTAGGTAATAATTCCCAAGTATCATTCTTTTCTATCTAATTTAATTTTTTATCCATAGCCTTAACCCAATGATTATCATGTCTAGCTTTAGAAAAATTTCTAGGCTAAATTTTGGATAACAAAGAGAAATTAACTCGCTCAGATTCACTTACCATCATTCTTCTGGTGTGAATTTCTTCATTTATGTCCTCGATGATGTCACTTTCATTATGATTTCTCTGAACATATTTGGATGGAGTTTTGGTGCCATTTTTCTCCTTCTTCTCATCTTCATCTGATTCTTCAAAATCTTCCTCTTCAATGATTTCAAGAATGTCTACTGGATCACTGATTCTTTGTGTTTCATCTTCTTCTATCCTGACACTTAAACTTTCAACAATTTTCTTAGTTCTTTTATTATAACATTTATAAGCTTTACTTTTGCAAGAATAACCAATAAATATACCTTCATCTACTCTAGATTTAAACTTACCAAGTTTTTCATCAATTCTCTTTATGAAGCATCTAATGTCAAAAACTTTAAAATAATCAACTGTTGTTAGTTTGTCTTTTCATAACTCATAAGGAGTCTTGTCACTATTGACTCTCAATAATTCTCTATTCTGAATATGCATTATTGTAAAAACTTTTTCTCTCCAATATTTATCTATTATCTTGGATTCATTTAGCATTGTCCTCACCATCTCCTAAACTATTATATTTTTCTGTTCAACTACTTCATTTTGTTGTGGAGTTCTGGCTACTGAATAATGTCTCTTTATTCCATGGTCTTCACAAAAATAAATAAATTTATCTAACATGAATTCTCCTCCTTGATCTAATCTTAGACACTTAATCTTCAAACTAGTTTCATTCTCAACTAATGCTTTGAATGCTTTGAAATATCTAAAAGCTTCTGATTTTTTCTTTAAAAATATTACCCAAGTCATACGTAAAAAATCATAAATAAGCAACATAAAATATTTCTCACCTTGAGTAATTTGAGTTCTCATAGGTCGACACAGATCAGTGTAAACAAGCTCTAGCATCTGAGTGGTCGAGTACTCTTCTATTTTGAACTACCTTCTAGCTTGCTTCCCATGCTGACAAGGTTCACAAAGCATGTTAGATGGCTTTGTAATCTTTATAAGATTTATGATTGCTTGCTTCTTGCTGATGTTAAAAATATTTTCAAAAATTATGTACCCCATTCCCCTGTACCATAGCCAACTTTATTTAATCTAACTCAAACATCTTTGACCTTTGATGTCTGATAGCATATACAAATTATTGCTTGTTCTTTGAGCATCTGCAACCAACACATCTGAATCTTTTCTTCTAATTTCACAACCTTATACATAAAACTTTAGTGTGCCCCTAATAACACATTTGACTTACACTCAAAATATTATGCTTAAGACCTTCTGCATCTAAAATATATTTAGTTTTAGTTCTACCATTATCCAAACTTAGTGTACCTTTTCTAGAAATTATGGCAGTAGTATTGTCTCTAAATTTCACTATGCCACCATTGATCTTATTCAAGGTTATGAACTTGTTCTTGTCTCTTGTTATGTGCCTTGAACATCCACTATCAATGAACCATGACTTTTCTTCATTTCTTGCATGCAAAGTTATTTGTACCAACATAGATTTTTCAGATTGTTTTTTTGCCATGAACCTGTCTGAACTTTCTTCTTGATAAATGGAGACTTGAAACTCTAGTCCTTCTTGACTAACTCAAACATGCTTCTATATTACCGAGCTATGTGTCCAAAATTGTTTCACTTGTAATATATTATGGCCTCTTCATTAAAGCCTGATAGAAGAGCAAAAGAGTTGTGGATTCTGCTTGACTCTATATGAATTATATTCTCCTTATTTTTGAAATTGTTATCCCTTTTTTGACATTCTATTTTTTTATGACCATATCCATTACAATAAAAATAATAACTATAAAATATAAACTATTTATATATCTTTGATCTGATTGCCTTTCATAGCTCTGTTCCCTCCAGCCTTCTTTGTTTGAGATGTCTTCTGTATTCTTAACTTCTTCCCTTTTATTTCTTATTTTGTAAGAGCTTTAGCATAGCTCTTTCCTTTTTACTTATCTATGAAAGTAGTAACCTCCTCTTTTTCTTTTTCAAATCCAATACCTATTTTATCTGACATTGATCTTTAATTTTCTAATATCTTATTCAACATATTAGTATTATTCTCAAATTTTGAATCATTGGTTGTTCTATCATTGATTGCTTTATTTATTTTTTCAAGATCTATTTTTAAATAATAAATTTCAATAACATACATTTCACATTCTTTACTTACTATTTTAAAATGTACCGTTAGATCTTCTTCATTTTTATTGGCTTCTTCAAAGTGTGCTTATATATCTTCAATTATTTCTTTTGACTCTTTTTTATTTTTCTCAATCTAGAGCTTTAATCTTTGATTCTTCTTTTCAAGAGCTTTTAACTCTTCTAAGGCACAAATGAGTTCTCCTTCTAGATTCACTTCAACTTCATCTTGTTCTTCTTCTTGATCATCTGTACTTTTACTTGTACAAGCATCTTCATGTATGGCCATGAATAGAATCTCTTCTTCTTTTGAATCACTAACTTCACTATATTTGGTTGAGCTAGGATCTTTAGAATACAAACTCTTCTCAAATCCCTTTCTTGAATTTACCTTTGAAATTCTTCTTTTATGTTGACTTTTCTTCTTCATTGTCATCATTACCCTTATTTGGACATTTAGCTATAAAATGTCTAATCTTTCAATAATTAAAACATTTAAAAGGTAATTTTCTTTGATATTTACTTGTGCCTTTTTTCGGCTTACGAATGAAAAGAGCTCCATTGTCATCTTCATCATCGCTAGAACTACCACTTGATTCTTGAATCTTAGCCTTCTCTTTCTTTGATGTCTTGAAAGTAGCTTTTCTCTTTGAAGGTTTATCTTGTTCAATCCACATCTCATATATCATAAGAATACCATGAAGCTCATCCATCTTTATTTTGGCTAAATTCTTCATCTCTTTAATTGCTAAAACTTTTGCATCATATCTCAATGGTAGAGATCTTAAAAGTTTTTGAACCACAGTTGATTCTTCTAAATTTTCTCCAAGACCTTGAATCTAATTAACTATTTAATCAAACCACAAAAGATAACTTGTTATATTTTCTTCTTCTTCTAACTTCAAACTCTCAACCTATCTTCTAAAAGTCTAAAGCTTAGCTTGCTGAACCATTCCATCACTTTTGTAAATATTCTCAAGTTTTACCTAAGTTTCATGAGCAAATTTACATTGCATAACTTTAACAAATTTTGATTCATATAAACCACATAAAATAGCATTTAAAGCTTTAGCATTGTTTTTACTTGCCTTCATTTCTATTGAATTAGTTACAAGTGTCTGTGGCTCTTCGTATTCCTCCACCACTGCTTACCATATGTCAAATCCAAGGGCCATCAAATAAGTCTTCATCTTTATGCTCTAAAAAATATAATTCATCCCATCAAACAAAGGTGCCTTATTTATAGAAAATCCTTCATGTGATCTAGCCATCTTGCTTTTCCGATCTACCTTCAAGCTGTAAAAATTTTTCAAGAGGAACTTGCTCTGATACCAATTTTTAAGCACAAAATATACTGAGAGGGGGGGTAAATCAGTATATTTTATATCTTTTTACTTAATATGATTTCTTTTCTTTAACCACTTAATCACACATTCAAGATATGAAATAAAATTGAAACAATAATTTGCACCATAGAAGAGAGAGAGAGACACCAAATTTTTACATGGAAACCCAAAGCAGGAAAAATCATGGAGAACAATCTCAAGTATATGAATGAGCACCAATTCAAAATACAAATTTTAAAAGCACCAACTTGCATGAGCACCAACCCTTTTGTTGAGCACCAATAAAACAACTATTTGTGAGTACCAACCCACAAGAGCACCAACCCCTCTTGTGTATAAAATACAACTATCTCTCAATGTTGCTTACTCAACAAATGATAGAACTCTACAATATCTCCTATTTTTCTCTCTTTGAAAACAAATACAAACTATTCACTCTCTTTTCTATTACAAATTGCTTCTCAAGCCTTTATTCATAGCTTTCCAAAAGACCTTTGGCATTCACCCTTTGTGACTCTTCAATCCTCATGGAAAATGGCACCAAACTTTCATGACCCTTCATATCCTTGCATTTGAAAAGTCATATGGTGACCCTTCATAAGCAAAAGCATCTTTTCCTCTTTTGTCTTTATCTTGGTGACTTTTCGTATTCTTTAAAGTGTCCCTTCATGAAAAAATGTGCCATACCTCTTTTGTCTTCACATGGTGACTCTTGAAATTCCTCAAGATGACTCTTCATGAGAAAATGCATCCCATTCCTCTTATGTCTTTTACCCTGTGACTCTTTGACTTCTCTCCATGGGCCCTCTTTTGACTTATATGCAACCAAAAATATATTCATTAATAATAAATAAATATTAACACATATTAGCCAAGATATGAATATTAAAAACACTATTAAATGCAATGGAGCCTTTATCACCAATAATGCTAGACCTTTGACATCAATGATAATATTTCCAACAAGTGCATATGGTGCTACTATTTAATTAAGGTGCTACTATCCAAGAAGGGTTTTGACACCTAGATCTTGTTTACAATACTCAGAAAAGCTCCTATCCTAATTTGTAACCTCCAAATCTCTCATCTCAATCAATTTATAGCTAAGTACTTATTTACATTATTTATTTCTATTTTTAGAAAGATCAAACTAATTCAATTCTATTATAGATTAGTGGTTGTATTTATTACATACTTCTACCCTGATTTACTATACTCAAACTCTTAACAATTTAGAGCTTAAACTCCATATCCCTAAAAATTTAAATCAGATTCAGTTAAAATTACTAACAAAATTATTCACAATTGCATCCTTGATACAGGGGCCTCTAAGAATATAATTCCAAAATTTATCATTGATCAATTAGGCATATCTTATGAGACTAACAATAGAAAACTTAGAGGTTTTGATTCTCATCAAACAAAAATATATGACAAGTTTCATGATATTATTATAAAAATCATTCAATATGAAATATTAATGTTCAAGTGTTAAATATTCCTAGCAGCTATGTTATGCTCTTGGAAAGAGATTGATCAAAATTAACTAGTGCTTTTATAGGAAAGCATACAGCTTGGGTTCATATTAGCAATGAGATTACTTTCATGCAAAGAGGGGAATTATTTAGTAACCCTATAGATTTCATACCACTTACTATTGGCTATGTCAAAATTGAGATTGACACCTATGAGTTATTAAGTTTAGACAAGCCTAAAAAATGATAAGAGATGACTATTTCTAGAGATACTTTATAGACTTTATATTTCAATGGAGTATATTTGTAAAATGTTAATGGTGCTAAAAAAATTTTAAGTTATCTTATTGATAAAACATTCCATTATGCTTATAAATTATCTTTTAATAATACAAATAATACATCAAAAAATGACGCCTTATGTTTAGGTCTAGAAAAGACAATTGAATCTAATGTCAAACAATTAAAATTATTTAGTGATTCTAATTTAATTGTTAGACAAGAGCTTGCATTGTCGATTGTTTGGAGAGTGTCGGCCACTGTTGGGTGCTTGTGGGGGGGGTTGGTGTTTTCAGGGGTTTGGAGGGGGTTGAATAGGGGTTTGATCCCCTCATTACTGCCGCTGGGCATTTTTCTGGTCGCTATCTGGCGTGTGGGCATTTAGGACAGGGGTGTGTGGCAGTTTGGGCATTTGGGCTGACTACCTTGCCTCTTTCCCTCTGCTATTTGGTGCTTGAGCTCATGTTGCCATGGAGAATCAAGGTCTTGTTTCTTCCCTAGATTTTGAGATGGTAGATCCATCTTCTTTGATGCATGCCAGTAACAAGGATCGGACTGAGTTTTCTCTTTCTGGAGAGGGTACCTCCTCATCAAAAGGGTCATTTTGAATTAAAAAAGTAAATGGATGTTTGGAGAGATCGAAAGATAGACCAGTTTTGGTTATTCAACTTGAGCAGGTTTCAGAGGATGTTGATTACTGGTGTAAGAATGCTCTTATCTGTAAATTTTTGGGCCTTCATCTTTCTCTTCCTGTGTTGGAATCCTAGGCACATCAAGTTTGGAACCCTAAAGGAGATATGGAGATTATTTTAGCAGCTAATAACTATTTCCTGGTTATTTTTTCAAGTATGTCAGACAAGAATAGGGATTTTGAAGGTGGCCCTTATTTCTTTAACCAGGTTGGGCTCTTCATCAAGCCTTGACATATGGGCTTCAACTCTGCTAAAGAGATCCCTTCACGGGTGCCTGTGTGGGTTCATTTGCCGAGGCTTCTGTTGGAATTCTGGAAGGAAGATATCCTCCACTCAATCTCTTTACTTCTTGGAAAACCTGTTGGATCGGCTTCACAGACTCAAGAGCGTAAGGTAATTTCTTTTGCTTGTATTTGTGTTAAATTTGATTTGAATAATCCATTATCAGACTCTATGGAGCTTTACATGGGTTCTTCCTCCTGGATCTAATAGCTAGATTATGAAACCCTTCCATTTAGATGCAAAATTTGCCATGAATATGGTCATCTTCACCACAATTGTCCTAGATTGAAATATTCCCCCTTGTCTGCCTCTGGACCTCCTAGGATGGACAAGGGGAAAGCTCCAGTGTCTGATGGGCCTATTGATAAGGAGGAATTTATCCTAGTTAAATCCTGTAATAAAGGCAAAGGCAAGAAGAGATCCTAGAGTGATAAACAAAATGAGGGCACATTTAATAGGTTTGAGGTTCTAAATAGCATAGTCCAAGAAGATGGTATTCCAGTTGAGCTTTCTTCTAGGGTTAAGAGTCAGGTAGAGATTCAGGAGGTGGAAGCATCGAAGGAGGAGCTAATTTTATTGTCAGGGGTTCAACAGGTCTGTCAACTGGCTTTGGACTTACCTTCTCAAGTTTAGAATATTGGTGGCATCCAAGAGTCATAGATTTTAGTGGGTGTTGTTGGGTTAGCTCCTTGTCCCCAAGTTATGAAGGGATATGAGGACCCTGTGAATGGTGCTAAGGCTCCTCCTGCCTTAGGCTTGCAACAAAAATCTTTTAAAAAGGGGTCTCTAGATAAACAGTCAAGGAGTGGAAGGAAGACTGATCAAGAGAAGGTTAAGATTATGGGGGATATGTTGGTTGAGTCTGGGTCTATGAAACCCATTAATTCCCACTTCTCTCACCCCTCTAAATGATATTTTTATCATGGAATGTAAGGGGGTTAAACAGCATCCCTAGACAAAAGGTTGTTTATAGATTAATCGAGTCTCAGGATCCACATGTGGTCTTTATGCAGGAAACCAAGCTTACAGTGGATGGTTTGAATAATTGTGCTCTATGTATCTGGCCCCAAGGCTACTAGTAGGGGGTGGGGGCATTGGGCAATTTTGGGGGGTGGCTTGCTTCTGGAACCCAAGGAAAGTCTCCCCCTTATGGTGGGTTTCTAGTCAGTCATCCATCTCTATGGTTGCCTCCAATTTTGAAATTGGTGAAAGATGTCTTTTCTTCAATATTTATGCTCCTACTGATCTTCCAGGTAAGACACATCTCTGGGTTCATATCAATTATGTCCATTCTCTAGACCCATTTCTCCCATGGATTTTGGCTGGTGACTTTAATGTTATTCTTAGTATGGATGAAAATGAAGAGGGGTAGCCAGGCTTGACCCTTCTTCTCTTTTTCTCAGAGATAATATTGGTTTCCTTAACCTAGTTGATGTGAAGCCAAGCAATGGAGTTTTTACTTGGAATAATACGAAGTGTGGTGATGAGGCTATTTCAGAATGGCTCGATAGATTTCTAGTTTCCTATTATTGGATGAGCAGCAGGTGGACTACTAGTTTTGAAATCCTAGATTGGAGGGGATCTGACCACTGGCCTACCAAAATCTATGTCTCCTCTTATGGGGTCACTAAAAATCCTTTTTTCAAATTTCATTTGATGTGGTTAAGGGATCAATCTCTTCAGGATCTTGTGATGCATTGGTGGTACAAAGGGCTTCCTGCCCATGGGAGGGCTATGTACACTTTTATTAAATGGCTTCAACATGTGAAGTATAAGCTTAAGAGGTGGAATAAATAATGTTTTGGAAACTTGCATGCTTAAAATCTTGTTGCTCAGTCCAAGCTGGATAGTGTCACTCATCAGATTTGTGACCATGGACTGTCCATTGACCTTTTGAATGTTGAGTCCTTTGCCCTTAGGGGCTTAAAAGAGTGGGAACTTCGGGAGGAGATTTTCTGGAAGCAAAAATCTTGCATTGATTGGCTTCAGGAGGGGGATAGGAACACAGCTTTTTTTCATAACTCAGTCAAGGCCCATAGGCAGGGGAACTCTATTTCCACTCTTGTCTCGAGGGATGGGACTTAAATCTCATCCTGTAGTGAAATTTTGAGGGAAGTTGTCAACTATTTTTCTAATCTTTTTACTAGGGAGGATATTTCTACTAGATTAGAGGAGAGGGTTATTTTGGATTATATTCCTTGCTTGGTCTCAGATGAGATGAATGGGGCTCTTTTGAGTCCAATCTTGTTACCTAAATTGGAGAAAGTTGTGTTTAGTATGAAAAAAGGTAAAATTCCTAGCCCAGATGGGTTTCTGATTGAGTTCTTCCAAGAATTTTGGGAAATAATAAATTTTGATCTCCTTGAGGTGGTTCAAGAATCTCTTAGGAACAAACAAATGCTTAAGTCTTTGAATTCTACTTTTCTAGCTCTCATACCTAAGAAGGAGGAGGCTAATCGGATGGATCATTTCTGGCCTATTGCTTTATGCAATGTTGTCTACAAGATCATCTCCAAGTTGATTGCTGAGAGACTCAAACCTCTCCTTGGTGCTTTGATTTCTACTGAGCAGGGAGGTTTTGTGGAAGGGAGACAAATCTTGGATGGTGTCGTGATTGCTACTAAGGTTATTCACTCTATGGCTTCCTCTAAGGAGAAGGCGATGTTCTTTAAGCTTGACATGGTTAAAGCTTATGATCAGGTGAGCTGGGAGTTCCTTCAAAATGTCCTCTTGGCCTTTGGATTTAAAGAGGAATGGGTGAGCTGGGTTCTCAGTTGTGTGACCTCGTCATTCTTCTCTGTTCTCATCAATGGTGAATCTTTGGATTGGTTTAGTGCTTCTCAGGGACTTCGGCAAGGGGACCCTCTATCCCCTTATCTTTTCATTATCATGGTGGAGGGTCTTGGTAGATTTATTAAATCTCAGGTGTGGCAGGGTCTTATTCATGGCTAGAGCTGGAACAATGACCTCCCTCCTTGTTCTCATCTTCAATTTGTGAATGATACTAGACTGATGGGCTTGGCTAGAATTAGTGAGGCAGTGAATTTAGGAGAACTTTAGACATCTACTTGAAATCTTCTGGTCAGAGTATTAATGATGATAAATCTTCTATTTATTTCTTTAATACTTTTTAACTCATTCAAAATAGGATTTTTAGGATTCTCAGATTCCAAATTAGCACTCTTCCCCTGATGTACCTGGGGATTCTTTGGCTCTAGGACCTCAGCGTAGAGATTATTGGCAGGGGATTTTGGATAAGTTCCAGAGTAAGGTTAGTCATTAGAATTACAGATGGCTCTCTTCTACTGGTAGAGTGATTCTCCTAAAAGCTGTGGTGCAGTCTCTCCCTATTTATAGGTGTTGTGTATAGATTCCTCCTGCCTCCTTTGTGAGGGATTTTGATGTTCTTTCCCATCAATTCCTTTGGTTGGGTAATCTCTTTTCTTTGAAGTGGAGTTTAGTCAAGTGGGAGTATGTCTGTAGGCTGAAACATGTTGGGGGACTTGGCCTTAGGTCTATGGCTCTTGTGGTTATATCTTTGGTGGCTAAGTTGTATTGGAGATGGTGCAACAACCAAGATTAGGATTGGGCCAAGATTCTTGTTTTCAAGTATGTTCTTGGGGTTGAGAGCTAGGATGTGCCATAGATTGCTTTGTTGAGTAAAGGTTCTTACATTTGGGATACTCTTAAAGGGAGCTCAGCTTGTTCAGAATGGGCTCTTTTGGATATGTAATAATGGCTCTAATGCCCTTTTTTAGCTGGACTCTTGGGATGGTCACCCTCCCATTCTCTCTAGTCTCCCTTAGCTTATGCCTCTTTGCCAGTTGTTCTCTGATGCTAGTTGGATTAAGGTGGATCATTTTAAAATAGTTAAGCGCATTGGTCAATTGGAGGTGTTTTGCTGGAAGGATCCATAGGAGTGTCCTGTGGGTGGTTTTGATGAGGACCGTGCTGCTTTGTGTAAGGTCTTGGAGGGTAGGCTTTGTATCTCTTTGAATGATAGGGATAAGTTTGCCTGAAGTCCTAGCCCAAAAGGTAATTATACTATTATTCAAGGTTATGTTGTACTTGATAGGAATCTACAGGGTCCTACTGAGGTGCCATGGTGGAGGAAGTTTTCGAACAACTTTTCTTGGCCCAAGTGTAACTTATTTTTATGGTTGGTTGCCCAGAGGAAATGTCTCACCTGGGAGAATATTTGCAAATGGGGGTTTTAGGGACCTTCCATTTGTTTTCTTTGTTTATGCAGTGAAGAATGTTCCTCCCACTTGTTCTTTCACTGCCCCTTTTCTCGAGAGATTTGGCACAGATGGTGGGAGGATTGGCATCATGGTTGCATCCATGCTTCCTCCCTTATTGATTTTTGGGAGAGCCTGGGCAGGCCTCCTATGAAGATGCCTTTTCTCCAGGTGGCCTGGATCATTGGGCCTATTTTCATTCTCTGGAACCTTTGGCTGGAATGGAATTGCAGATTTTTTTGTGATTCCAGATTAGATAGTGGTCAACTGTGGATGAAGATTATTAGTAGACTTCAGGAGACTATTTATGCTAAATGTGATATGTCTGAAAGTATTGATCCGAGGGATGTTGCGGTTGTGCGGGATCTGAGCCTGGGGGATAATAGTAGGGGTTGCATTGCTAGTATTATGCCCCATCGTGTCAAGAAATGGGTATGTCGTGATGGGAAGTGGACGCCTCCTCCAGATGGGGTCCTAAAGATTAATACTTATGGATCTTCTCATGGAAATCTTGGGCATGCTGGTATTGGGGGTATTGGTAGAATTAAATATGGTGATGTTATTTTTTGCTTCTCTGTCTACAAAGGGCATTACTCTAATAATCTTATGGAGGCCCTTGCTATTAAGATTGCTATTGAGCGGGGTTGCTCTCTTGGCTAGAGGAGGATTATCTGTGAGTCTGACTCCCAGATTTTTGTGGATATGTTGAACAACCAGAGATTGGATGGTGTTAGTTGGCATTTAGCTTCGATGGTCAGACAGATTTTAAGTGTTTGCATCTCCTTAGAATCTGTCTCCTTCTATCACATCCCTAGAGAATGGAATAGCGTGGCTGACTGCTTGGTGAAGTGGGCCTCAAAGAAAGGGGATGGTTGGGATATCAGTGGTAGGGATGAATTACCTTCTAATTATCTGGGGATTCTGGAGAGAAATTTTTATTGGAAGATAGAACTATGTAGTGTTGTTGTTTGGTTTGTTGGCGGTTCTCCTTTTTAATGAGCTTGTGGCTCTTGCCTTGTATCTCAATTTGGATTGAATAAAGTTTTTCCCCCTTTTTAAAAAAAAAAAATTAATTGTTAGACAAATTAGAAAGATTTACAAGACTAACCAAACTCATTTACATAGATATACCCCAAAAAAAATGGTCAGTACTTAAAAATTTTGAATCTTTTAATATCACTCGTATACTTAGATCATTTAATACTCGAGCTGATAAGCTCACTATTTTTGTTTCAAATCCTATACCAAGTGAAAGTGAACCAATTTTTAACTTCTTTTTTCTAAAATTTTCAAACCAAAGGTGCCTGATTTAAATGAAAATTAGTCTATTTTCAATTGTGATGAACAATTGATTATTTTCTTCAAGATAATTATTTTGATCATAACGATTATGTGTTGAATTATGATGATTATTTATAGTTAAATACTAATACATTACATGTTAATTTGGTTAGTTTATAGTCAATGTTTACTCCTAATGATCAACCCAAAATTATACACACTAAGGAACCTTCAAGGAGAATAATATGTGAGACTATTCCTATCAATCTCCAATTGAAGAAGATCATAAATACATTTATTTAAGAATTCATTGCACTCATGAAGAAAAAATTAAGTTGTTTAAATAATTCATTGATGTCTTTGCTTCGTCCTAAAAATACCTTAAAGGTTACAATACCAATATTATTGACCATGATATCTCTATTAAAAATGGTATTAAATCTATTAGACAAAAGATTAATCGAATAAGTCTCTTAATGGAGGACACTATCAACAAGGAGCTCGATAAAATTTTTAATGATGGTATCATATTTCTTTTAAAATATTTAGATTAGGTAGCTAATTAAGTACCCATTCATAAAAAAAATGGTGATATTAGACTTTGTGTAGATTTTAGAGATCTTAATAAGACTAGTATTAAATATATTTTTTCGCTTCATAGTATTGATTAGATTTTACAAGTTGTAAGATTTAAAATGATCTTAATTGGATGGATGTTTTGATTACAATCAGATTTTTGTTAATTTAGATGATAAACATAAAACTAAATTTACCACAAGTAGAGAAACTTTTACTTTTAATAGAATATATTTTGGTTATATGAATGCAGGTGCCACGTTTCAAAGAGCTATGTATGTAACTCTGATGATTTAATTATTGTAGTCATTCAGGTTTATTTAGATGATTTCACCATGCATTTTAAGGGGGAAAAATAAGCATATAGATCATCTTCATGAATTTTTTACAAGATGCATAAACTATGGTCTTTATTTAAATCTCAATAAATCTATCTTTGATGTTACAAAAGGTAAATTATTACGACATATTATTTCTAAAAATGGTATTTCTATGGATCTAGAACATATAAATGTTATTAAGGAATTTACACCTCCAAAAGATCAATCTAGACTTAGACCTTTCTTTGGTAATTTTAATTTTGTACAAAATTTTATTTCTAATTTTTTTGATAAATCCAACCCTTCACAACTACTTTTAAAGAAATATCAGCCTTGTGTTTGATATTCAAGTGTTGATTGAATTTTTAATAGTATTAAGGATGTCATTGTAAGTATTCATATACTTTCCAAGACTGATTTAAATAGACATTTTATTCTTTATATGAACACTACTAAAATTTCAATAGGTGTTTTAATTACACAAGATGATGCGAAAAACAAAGAAAAACCTATTGGATACATGAGTCAAGTTTTAAAGGATGTATAAATCAAGTATCCATTAATTGAAAATTTTATGTTTTCATTGATATCTTATTTAATTAAATTTTGTTTTCTTTTGATGGGAAATAATGTTATTATTAGGTCCAATGTGTCTATTTGTTCTTTTCTTTTAAAACAATCTACTATTTAAGAAAGATTAGCTAAATGAATTTCAAGGATTCAAGAATTTGACATTGATTTTGAAACATCCAAAACTATAAAAGGTAATGTGTTAGAAAAATATCTATCTGAAAATGAAACTTCAATTATAAATGTTTATCTTTTCAATTGATGATTTTTTACGTGCTAAGCCTCATTTCTAAACCATGAAAGTTTCTAATTTTTCTAAACAGTTTCAGTTTGGGGATGAAACGAACAAATGGGATTATTTACTTTTGAAATATGAGTGGTATCATGATTTAATCTTTTATTTTCAAAATCATGCATGTCCTAGTAACCTAGATAAGAAACAAAGAAGATAATTTAGGCTTTAATCATTAAAATTTATTTTATTAGATAATTTCATGTTATGTAGAAATAGGGATGGAGTTATTTTAATATGTCTAAGTCATGATCAAACTTAGAAGGTGCTTAGAGTATGTTGTGAAGGTAATTTTATTGTTCACCATGCAATAAAAACCACTTATTATAGGATTTTAAGTGTAGGGTTATTATTGGCATATGTTGTTTCAAGATGATTATAAATTGGTTCATGCATGTATGCCTTGTCAATTATTTGTTGGCAAAGATAGATTACCTGTAATGCCTTTAAATTCATTTATTCTATAAAATCTTTTCACTAAATAAAAAATTGATTTTATTTATGATATTTATCCCCCTTCTTCAGCTGGTCACATGTATATTTGAATGTTAAAAATTATTTTACAAAATAACAAGAAGCTAAAGTTTTAAAAAGTTCAATCACAACTGAAGTAATTTATTTTTTGAAAATTAGATATTTTCTATATTTGGTGTTCCTTTCGAGAGAATATTTTTGATAAGGATCCACAATTTATTTTGAATGGTTACTTAAAAAATTTTGGATGTTATTTTATTATCTTTAATCATTCCTCAAAATATTATCCTCAAGGAAATGGATAAGTTGGATCTGCTAACAAAAATTTGTTTTCAATCATTAAAAAGTTAGTTTGTGAGAATAAGTGAGATTGGTATTTAAAACAATTCAAAACATTATGGGTTAATCATATAATAGTGAAATATGTTATAGGTTATGCACCATTTACGTTGGATTATGGATCAAAGTTACTCTTCCAATAGAACTACAAATTTATTTTATGAGATTGAATATTCAAAATTTGTCAAAAGATACTAATAAAATAAAACATAGACTTAATTATCTCTTGGCTTTGAATGAAACTAAAGCCACTGATTTGTAGAAATTATAAAAAGCTAAGGAAAAGTTTTAAAAAAATGATAAGAAAGTATCTAAAAAGACTTTTAAGGTTGGTGACCTTTATTTTATATTGGGATAAATCACGTGAAGACCCAAGTAAACATCATAAGTTAGATTCTCTTTAGCTTGGTCCTTATAGAATTGATACTATTTTTGATAAGAATGTCTTTCATTTATAGGATATTGATCATAATTGGTTGCATCATTCGATTAATGGTTATCATTTAAAGTTTTTTTATAATTGGTTTCCTTTCTTATTGTTATTTTATGTTAGGTTTGTTTTTCTTTATTTTGTGTTATTTTGTTTTATTGTTATGCTTTCATTTTATTCTTTATTTGAAATCAACACTTGTTTAAAGATTGAAGTATTCATCATTCTGAGGAAAAAGCATTGCAAGAACTATAATATCACTTAATTTTTTTAATTATTGATATATTATTGTATGATATTTCTATAGATATATCTTTATGATTAAGTAAAAATTGGATATAAATATGTTAAAAGTATTACTTAGCTTTTAGAATTTGTATTTTAGGTTGTGTATTGGTTATTTATCTAGCCCAAAATTTCATGTTTAATTTATTCCCTTTTCTTGTACCAGTTAGCTAAACAATCCATCCCTTATTATATTTATCATTTTAAAAGGGTTCACGTATAGCTACTTGTAGAAATGATTTAACCTAGATCACACTCTCAAGTACAATATTTTTTTAAAACTACAAATTATTGTTGTAAATAAATTCCACGAGTGAAATTGGCTAGCAAGGTCACTAATGTTATACCTATTTTTATTACCCCTTAATTTTCATGATAGTTTGGATATGTTTCAGTTATGTCATAGTAATGACTAGATTCTTGAAGTATAAAACTAATTTCAAGGGCCAACTCATTTTTTTTCATTTGAATATTCATCTTTTTATACATATGTGATCATGAAATAGTTACTACATTGAATATTTATTATTCTTGATATTGATTAAGTAATTTTGAGAATAGTTATCTCATTAAGTAAATGATGTCTTCATTATATACATGATTTAATTTGTAGTTATTATACAGTATGTAGATAATATTTTGTGATTATGTAGCACCTCAGTCTTGTACACTTGGAAAACTCATGACCCCAGTTACTCCTCTTAGTTCTACACATGCCTTGCTTTTGCAAACCTCATATTTGTTCTATTGTGTGCCCCTTGTCCTATCTCTTAGTATAGACAACCTTATATTAATGACATAGACATTCTATCTTGACTAGAATGCTTAAAATTTACTTATCTTACATCTATGCAAGTTATGAGCCTAAGCTTTCTCTCCTTCTCCTTACACACTAACATTTGGGTCAGATAATAGTGTCGATGTTATTATTCTAGGTTGATACAAGTGTCCAATGCCCTAAAGTCATCCAATTTATAAATAAAACATATTATAATGGTCAGCCTAAGTGTTATAATGTGAGATATATCCTGATAAGATTGGTATAAATATAATATCAACCCTCATTGATTACTCACCTGCAAAACCTAGTAATCAGACCAAGCAAACACTTAAGATAACAAAAGCTTTCCTATTTTTCCTTATAATATCAATCAAAGAAATAACCCAGCTATAAGTCTAAAGTATTAAAAGATCAGTCATAAGGTCATATTTACCAAGTTACAAGATAGGTCACTGGTGTACTTATTTTACACATTATATGATTCACACACAAGCCAACACATAGGGGAGAACTACATGAGTTTGAGTCCCTCTTTTAAAGTATTGGTTATGTAGGTAATACCTTTTTATAGTGAAATCATTGTGGGTCAACTTGACACCATGTGCCCACTAACCCATTTTTTCAAGGTCACATTAAAGATGTAAAGTTAGGGTTTCACCAGGGGTGATAATATATGACCCAAATTGGAATGCACCTAAGTGAAGACAAAGCCAAACCCATAAGCATTTAGGTGGTCACATCTTGTTCTAATAAATATTCCATATAGGACACTAGAATTGAACCCAGATACTAGGATTGATGCAACTTTCCAAGGCTGATGCAAGTGTCTAGAGAACCAGAGGCACTAGATTTAGAATTTGACAATTGATGCAGAACTATCTTCTTACCTGCTTCTTGCATGATCTAACATTATATTAGCATCATAAATAGATAAGTACTCTCTTTTATGCCATTTATATATTTAGCATAGTTGTACTTTATGTTAATATCCTATCTCAATTTTATAAATTTAGCATATAATAAATCTAAGTTTAGCATATTAATTGACATGTTATATATATGATATTCACCCGTGTGCCATATCATTTTTATATCCTTAACCCTAACCACTAAAATAAGATCCACATCTAAATTAAGGTTAAACATTTGGTGAATTTGATCCATGTGAATATGCAAATTTTTCTAATCTTGGGCTTCTAAACCTCTTAGGGTTTCAACTAGTTTTCATGTATTTGTAGATTTGAAACTTTATCCTAAGGTTGTATCCTTCTCCAATAATAAGGGCTTTGCATGCATGTGTTTGCAAGTGGATCCTTCATTGATCAGTGCATTTTGGCCTCTAAATAGGTTATTTTCAAAATTCCTAAGAGGCATTTTCTACTTAGGTCAGTATCTTAAAAAACCTCTTTTTGCCAAAATTTAGTACATATTTTTTAATTTTTATAATTTATTATTTTTAGTAAATATTAGCATACAAGACAATGGTGTGCTTATGTTGAAATTAATTTATGGGTTTCATCAAAAATCATATTTCATTAAAAAATCTCTCTCATATATCTAAAAAATATTCCTAATTTATTGCAACTATTGATTCTTTATTTGGAATATTCTAAGGTTTGTCTATGAAGCATTCAAAATTATTTGGCCTATTTATGATTCATAGTAGATCCAAATTCAAAATAATCAAATTTTTTTCGTAAATATGTTGATATAAAAAAAATCCTTTTAGTTTGCCAAAATATTGTATAAAGTTTCTCAATTTAGAAATATACTATTTTTAATAAATTTAGATCTATAAGTTGTATATGTACCTTTGTTTCCTTATTTTTCTAGGTTTTTTTTTTTTTTTTTTTTTTTTTTTTTTTTTACATAAAACCCTATTTTAAATTTCTAGAAAACTTAGCCAATAGTCTTAAATTTCTATATCATTACTGTAATGATTTATTTCTCCTTGGCATTTATTTCCCTTGCTTGTCCTATTCTCATATCAATTTTTTAAACATTTCAAATGGATAAAACTGAGCTTACTCCTCCTAACCCTAATGAGGGTGATAGTTAGCATCCCTCTAACCAATTTCATACTATCACCCATTTATATTTAAAAGTGGATCATGCTATTATGAAAAAAGAGTGTAACCATAAAACCCTACAAGATCAAATTAACAATATGAGTAAGTTAATAAAAGAATTACAATAGCAAAATGAGTCCCTAGATTTAAAGATCAATTTATTGGAAAATGATGAAAGAGCATTAGGGCATGAACTATCTTCATAGTGTAAATATGTTTAAATTATACTTGGTCATGATTTATGAATTTTTACAAGTCTTTTATGATTCAATAGGAAGTGTTATCTAGTCCTCAAGTGTGCTCTAGGAGTCCATTGGAGTTTCCCTCCAAAATGAAGAACTTGAAATTTTGAATCAACTATGAAGGTTTACAAGGGTTGAGCTAAGTTGTAAAAGGATTTGAATTGGAACTTAGTCCTAATAGGCTTAATTATATGTTAAAAATGTATTTCATCCATTCTAAATGTATATATAATCTTAAGTCATATCTAGAAGTCTTGGTTACGTTGAAGAAGGATAAAGAAAACAAGTTTTTTAGAAATAAGAGAGTAGATGAGAGAATCTTGGGTCTATTTCAAGACCAAGAAAAATAAAGACCTATTTCCATATAGATATGAATCTCATTAGAGTTGATTAAATTAAATAAGTCAATATAAGGTTGAATTTGGGGAGAGAGAATGGTAGAGAGGAGTTATGAAGGCCTTTAGGCCTGCATTTTGTAAAGAAGACTATGTAAAAAGACCAATAAAGGAAGTTATTTGGTTTTGAAAATATGATCTAGGGATAAAGGTAGTTATTCATGAATTTTAGTATTCATTGTACATGTTTCTAATAATTTTGAGACAAATTCTAATTGAGAAGACATAAAGTGTTTTTGCTAAGAGTTTGCTTGTGTAAACAGAGTAGTATGCATGTGGAAACTTGGTTTTTTTATAAGAATAAAGAGTTATGTTGGTTGGTTTTTTATATTCATCTAGTTCTTTTTAGTGTAGGTTTTTTAATTTTTAGGTTTACCTTCATGTTTATTCTATCAACTTGCTTAGATGTACACTTGTCATGGAGGAGTTACTTTCCAAGTAAGATTCAGGGTGACTGGCTATTCCAGGTATGGGAATATTTTGACTACCACCACTTGTGATGTGGGAGTTACACATTCACTCCTTTTTTTACCTCTCCTAAATGAGCTATTTTGTATATAACTTGACTTATATATGCATTTTTGCTTTATGTGTGCAACTTTTGGCTCTCATCTACAACCTAGGGTTTTGTGCATTAATGGTTGGTTAGAGATCTTGACAAATCCAATATGGTATCAAAGCCTTGATAAAAAAAAATCTACCATTTCAAATCCTTGGTGAGATTATTACATTATCAATCACTATTTTTTTGTTTTTCATTTGGCCATTTTTTTATTTTTGCATGCATTTTATCAGCATGCATCAAAATTTGTGTCAAATGGCTTAGATCAGAAAATAAAATTTGGATTATTTATAGGTTTTTTGAGTTATGTAATAGGTCTTTGATTGATTTAGGAGTTATTATACAAATTTCTACAAATAGGGTTTTCTATGTAGTTTTATTTTTCTGTACTTGGGTGTTTTCTAGTTTTTGGCATATTTGCAAGGTTCATCAGACTTCTATGTTAGTTTTAATTTCTCCTACCTTCAAGTTTTTTAGTGTGCTTTGGATTTGAGGCCCTTCCACAGCTCAATTTCCCATGGTTTGAGGCCTTTGAATAGGGCATGGTCATCTAACAGCTAGTAAAAGGATTAAATCAGTGTATGTTGACAAAGGAACCAATATCAGGTCATGAGCACTATCTGAATTTGTCTCAGCCTCACATCATCTCTCCAAATCATGAAAACTTATGTGTCATGACTCCCTCCATGTCACCTTTGGAAGCACATTCTAACAGGTTACTTTTATCATGTGGATTTGAGGCTTAGATCTTACTATCTCCCTCCTTCCTCTACATGCTTTCTATTTGAAAGATGTTTTCATTTCAACTGCTCATATGTAGCTAGTTTGAAGATTCTAAAAATGGATTGGATGTAGCTAGATAGTTTCCACATTACATGCTAGTGAAATAAACAATTGTATGCATGTTGATCTACTTGTCATCCTAAAATCCTCTGCATATGGTTTCAATCCTCTATTGGCAAGTACATTGATTCTCCCACTATGTGCATCAAGTTGGTTATGCCAATGATGGAAGAAGGGTAGGATCTATTGCATCGATCCATTAACCTTAGACATCGAGCCACTCTTTTGTTTCTATGATTTACAAACTTGTATGTGGTAATGACTTGAGTTGTTTTACTTAGGCAACCTCATTTTGTAAACCTTGGACTTGCATTCTTTTCTCTCAGATGGTGTAGACCTATATTAAGTGATGCCCAAAGCTTTTGATCTTTTTGATCTTAATTGGGTTTTTCTTTTATGGCAGTGTCATACAACTTCCTTTCTCATAGCTAAGTCAAAAAGATAAAAAACTAAATCTGCCCTAAAATACTTTTTTAAATTAGGCTATTTTTTAATTATTAATTATAAAATAGATTTAATTTTTTAATCAAAACCCCCTCAAAGAGGATTTTTTAGTAAAGTGCATGTAGGGGTATATGGACAGATTATTTTTTGAATTTGGTTCACTTGAGGAGGATCATGGTTCCATTATGGTTCCAAATAGTGGTTACATGACATGTTTGGTGTTTAAACCCTTTGATCATTTAAAAATTTAGTATAATTTTTATTAAATAGGCCTTGTTGTCACTTGGATTTGCACCCTCTAAAGATATGTATCAACTCTTCTCATCCAAGTGGCATAATTGAAACACCTCTAGGCTTATGGGTAGCCTAAGAATGAGGTTAATCTCTAGATAGGGATAGCTCCCTTGATGTACCACTTTGGATCACTACTACACCTAAAATTTGGGGGGGAAGGGAGAGAGAAAAATAAAATTAAACTATCCTAACGGAGGTGATACACCAAATAAGTTGATGACTTCCAACTAACTGCATGTTACACATGAAACCAAGACACTAACCAAACATACACTTCTCCAATATTTATCTTCTCACATCAATATTACATTATGAGATTATGGATGAATGTTTAGGCTAGGATAAATAGATAAGAGGCCTTGAATAGAACTATTGAATAGACTAACTCACTCAACCTTGACACTTCCTAGAACACTTCACATACCTTGCAAGAAGAAGCTTTCCAAATGCAAATAGGTAAGAGAATGAAATAACCATGCTAAGGAAACAAGAGTCATCACTTATGCAAGATCAAACATTCCAAATAAACACACTAATAATAGTCATGAAAGATGTAAAAATCAATAGACTTATTTATCAAATGGTATGTAAATGATCAGAGCTTTGCCATACTCAGGTGGAGCATAAGTTACAAAGGCTAAAATGGCTAGTTCTTATAGAACTTGAGAGAGAGAGAGGAGAATAGATAAGTCAAGGGTCACAAGGACACTTGTCAAGATGATAAAAGGAGTTACATATGCATGATAAGAGGATTTGGGATGAGCCATGTAATATTATAAGGAACAAGTGGCTCTCCAATTCATGAAACTCTTGTAAAGTGGCATGAAAGTTCTCATTTTGGCTCAAAAAATTGCCTTCATGATTTGGACTTGTTTGAACATCTTAAAACTTATTACTGATAGTTATTATTATTGTAATGAATTGGAAGGATTTTAGAGATGCCTTTCCATGCATTGGTTATAGTCTTTGTCATCTAGAACCTTCCCAAAATGAGTTATCACCATCTGTAGATAAAATAACTCTTCTTTCATTCACCTTGCACACTTGGCCTCCAAAAAGGGATCAATTTTCCATGAAAATAAATTAGGGGGTATGTATGAAATTTTTCAATACCCTCCATGGCCTTAGAGGCATCAATCATGCCTTAAAATCAGCTCACTTGAAGTTTTCCACCCTTCTCACTAGCTTGGTCACTATGTCAATTTTAACTGGCTCAGATGAAGCAGCTAGTTAAGGCACTTAGGAGTTGTTCCAAGGCATAAAATTGGCATGTGGAGTTATATTAATTTTTAATCTTCACTTCTCTATTATTGGCATCTCTTAGAACCTCCTGGAACCTACACAACACACAAAATAGTCAAAAATACCTTATTTGGTACTCCAGCCATACAATTATATACAACTCAAAAGGGTGGGTAAGGTAATGAGAGGGTTATCCATAAGTTATAATCACCATTTTGGACCAAATATTCCATTTTGTGTCTCATCATCCTCATCTCTCCAATTAGGTCCTTTTAAGGGTTTAACAAGGGTTTTAGGCCTGTTTCTACTCTTAAGCTTTGTTCATAGATATTTCACATTCAAATTCCAATCCAATGGAACAAAAATGTTTTTTATAACCCTATATAACATCTCCAAATGTCTTGCATTCCCATGCAAATCATTAGAGAAGATATGAGCGCTCAAAGTTGCTCACTCAAACACTTTTTTCCATTTCCTACAGGCCTGAGTTTATTTTGAGCTCAAAATGGCTTTATTTATGATTACCCTACATCCCAATGGTTCACACACCTCTTTAGTGACCCTGTAAACATGATCCAATCCATTTGAGTTATCATTTAAGTCTATACATGAAATTGACCCCACTTTTGGATTCTAGGCCAAGTCATGCTTAGTAGGCATGTTTGTACCTTAAACCCCAAAATTATTCTTTGATGGTTCTCCATACATCAAATAGCTTATACACATATATAATTACCCCAAAAAAATGTTTAAATATGTTATATTTATCATCTCAAGGTGGAAGTAACAATGAATCTCCTTTTGGCTTTTAGGCCTAACCCTACCCAAGTAGGTTTGACTATAACTTTGAGGGTTTAGGCCATCATGTAAGGTTTCTCCCCTATGTGATATGTTTCCATGCTTTCCCTAGGTGTGTTACATCTTAATACACCTTTTTTAATGGTCTCTCTAGCTTCTGGTCTCATCTTTATACCTTACTCTCCAAAACCTACTAGTTTTGTTCACAAGGGAATGCCCTCTGTCCGAGATAAAATAGAGGGCACTCCCTTTATTTTCTTAGGAAAAATGAAGATTTGATAGGGTTATCCAAGTGATGGAAACATTTTTTACCAATTTTTAGCCTTTGGTTAGGTCAATAAACCTTCCATCTCTCCCAATCTCTAAGATGGACTATGCAAAAGGTGGATTATGTGTATGACAGTCATAAATTGACTATATATTGCCCTTGAAAAACCCTTTATACATTAAAAATACATCATGATGGTTTCATGAGGATTTTTTAAATTTTATGAAGGTGTTATAACCTTCATTCAACCCTTCAACCTTTCACATGTCTCCATATGTTCCAGCATGGCCCAGACTGTATACATAATTTCTAACTATGTTGACCTACTTTGTGATGTACCTATAGGTGTGTGCATGTATTAGGATTTGATATTAATTCATAAATACTCTCCTTGAATTTTTGAGGTCATTTAAAAATGGTTTGGATCTTGTTTACCTTGATCTTATTCAATGCAGCACTTAGATACCATATTTATCTCATTATCTATCTATAGTCACCTCTAGCTGACTGTGTGGGAATCTTTGGGGTCCTGTAAGTATAATTGTATGTGATCCAAGCCTTATTACATTTTTTATGTACTCTTTAAAACTCTCCACACCATTCCATAGCTATAATTTTTCCTTATATTCTTGGAGTAAGGCTTGTCCTCAAGGTATCTAGCTCAAGCTTCATGATAACCTACAGCCAACCTATAGGGTTATATTTATGAGGAAAAGGAAACCTGTAGGTTACCTTATGACCCCAAACAGTCTATATCCACTTATAATAATGATCCTTTTGATCATGAGTACCATTTTTAATATTTCAAATTATTTATCTTTGATGGCATGGTTTAGTACCAACTTTGAAAATAAATGTTCCTTAATCTTGTAGATGATATTGAAGGAATTTAGTGTTTTTGTAGGCAATTTTGAGCCTTCAAACTTCCAACCTCCATTAGTGTTATGACCTCAATATTTTGTGGAGTCTTTTTCCTTTCTAGAGGCTAAAATATGAGCACATTATGATACATTAGAAGCTCTTGAAACTATGTCATATGCTACTCAGAAAATGCCCATGGACCTTTATTTTCACCTTTTGGGGATTGTGTCTCTAAATACGCAGTCACCTTATGATCATGGTTTCTCACTCTAAATTGTCCACCTAACCTTTCCTAATGGTTTATCATGATCAACACAATATTATATTTTATTTAAGTAAGAGTTCATCATATGCCTTAGCTTTCCCATATAAGCACCTTCATGACTCTATTAAGGCCACCTATGGGTGGCTATTTGCATACATAGGCAGCAATGTGAGTATTTGCCAAACAATACATGATGTATGATCAATTTATTCCATTTAGTTCCTTCCAATATCTTCAAATTCCTATTTTCAACCATGGATTTCTTTAAACATGTCTCAAAATCTTTATTCTCAACGTGATTATTCTCTTCCAAGCACCTGTAGGTGTTCACTAATGGCCGACTGTGTATAAATGTTTCTCATGACTGAAATAATCCCATTTTCTTACACCATATGGAAGCTCAGTCACTTTTATATGTTACAAAGAGATGTATCAACATTTTAAAACTCCCTATGATTCCATGGACATGATTTAGAACCCTGCATAGCTCAAAAATTGATTGTGTATGATAGTCTTTAAGTAAACTTGCTACATGATGTTTTATGGCTGCACCTTCATGGAGTATGCTTTAGAAGATGAGATTATAAATTTAAGGATATAATAGGACATTTAAAACATGGTAATTAACTCATATCCATCCTTTGAAACCATTATCAAAGCATGAAAATTTAAAAATAGTGGAAACATGCTTGTCATTCTCAAATAAGACCAGTCTACAAACTTGAGGTGATTTTACCATCACAACACCTTTAAATGTAAAAATAAGAATGCGAATCATTATATAATTAATCCAACATAATCTATAATCAACCTTAATAATTGGTTTGTATGAAACTGTCCATACAAGAGCAAAACCTATGGGGTGCATAGATTAGCAAGCAAAAAACATAGTCAGCTTCATGAGGATGGTTCATAAAGCACAAGCCACCATTATTCAAACTCTTATTATGGAAATGAATATCTTTGAGTTTAATTTCACCTCCCAAAGGCATTTGACTTAGAATTTATTTTGTTGACCGTACCAAGTATAAACTTGAAGACTGATTCTGTGTCTAGAAGGGTAAAGGAGTAGAATAATTTTTTCTCAAAAAGGGTACTTTTAGAGAAAATCAAACATGTATTTAAAATTTATGAAGCTTAAGAGACATTCCATTATCTTATCCCATGTGTCACACTTCCTTGTGGGTTGTACAAGTGCCAAACTCTTCTCTTTTCCCAAGAAAATTGCTCTTTCTTCTGAAAAACCTACCACTTTCAGTTACAAATAGTTGATTAAGACATATTAGGACACATGAGGCATTAAATCACCTTTTTGAACCTTCACATTTCCCTATGAGGTCATACAACTCATTTAATGATCTATTTTGACCCCCAAAATGATTTAAAATGATATAAGGACTAATATGACTATTGACTAAGGCTAATGTGATATTAAAACATCAAATGACCTATGATATACCTTTTTACATAATATTAAACCCCTTATAAACCTATAAAGTCAATTTTTTACCTATAAGGGTCCCAATATGACCTGTAGGGTCAAATTTGGTCAACAGGTCTCATTTATGGGAAATTGATAATGTTTTAACTTTTAATCGATAGCTCAAAATTGAGTGCCATATTTTGCAAAAGTTCATATTATTTAATTTCTCATGCATTGTTCCTATTTACATTATAAAATGCACTAAATTTATAGAGTGCCATTTTTTGGGGGTTGCCTATGATATGGGCCCTATTACTTTTTGCATTATATCTTGTGCACTTAGGCTCATACATGGATGCATTTTTTACTTTGCTCAATGTCCCTATTCTGAGTATGCATTATTTGTATTGATTCCTACACTGGTTTCTCAAATGGTTGCAATCTCTATTGTGTTTGATGTCCCACTCTTGAGCATGTATAATTCTATCATCTTTCTAGAGTTTGTTTTGAAATATTGCACTTCCTTGGTGTCTTCTTTTAGTCATGACAACTCCATTTGAGAGATTCTAGATGAGGAGAGTTGATATTACACTAGTGGTTCTTCTTTGGAATACTAACTATGCTTTTTGTTATGTGTATATAGAACACTTGCTAACACGTAAAAATTTTATCCATTTTTATATGGATAGATTCTTTATCTCACTAATCCCATTCAATTTGATAAGTGGGCTAGCACTTGTGACAAGGTTATTGGTACCCTATTGTTACATGTTTCCATGGATCTTCATTGCCATGTGGAGTACACAAAGTGTCCCTGCACTATTTAGAGTATCCTATAGTCTCTTTTCAGAGATCCCACTGAGATTTACATCACACCTCCTCCTTTGCTTCCTATTGTCTCTTCAGAGACTATTTTACTCTCTCCTCTTACTTCTATTTTCTATAAAGACACATCCATGGTGGACAATGTTATTCTTTCTATTGAGCCCCACTATAGGATGATATTTTTCTAGACCTTAATTATCCCATTATAGATTCTAATTTCATTCTTATGCATGATGTTTCTCATCCAAAGCCATCACATATTGGTAGTATAGATTAATTTATTATTTCTAGTGAGATTACACCTTATGAGAGCATTGATGACTCTTCTTGTCCTATGAATATTTAGACTACATATTTGAGTGATTCATTTGCAGTCTCTTCTTTAAATTCAAGAGCTATTAATATGTGATTTCATCTTCCCATGGGTATTATTTCAATGAATGTTTCATGTCATTCTTATTCATCAAACCCAATTCTTCTACCCACCTAAGATACGCTTTAGTGGGGTATTAGTGTAGGTTTTTCCATTTTAATGTTTACCTTCATGTTTGTTTTTTCATCTTGTTTAGGTGTACACTTATCATGGAGAAGTTACTTTCCAAGTGGGAGTCACCCTTGACTGGTTATTTCAGGAATGGGAATATTTTGACAACCACCACTTTTCATGTGATCTCCACCACTTGTCATGAGGGAGTTACACATTCACTCCTTTTTGTACCTCTCCTCTGTGAGCTATTTTATATAGGACTTGACTCATTTGTGCATTTTTTCTTTGTGTATACAACTTTTGTCTCTCACCTACTACCTAAGATTTCATGCATTAATGGTTGGTTAGAGATCTTAACAATTCCAGTAGTTCTTCCATATATGAAGAGAATCTAATAAGTTTTAATAAGTCTTGCCTATTTTTTCATCTAAATATTAGAAACACTCAAAATACCATGTTTTATACTTTAAAGTCAAATACAGCCAGCTATATACACATGCAAACCATTGCATGAGTTTCATTCAAGGATTAGAATAGATGAAGGAGGTTTTAAATAATCTATTACAATATTTAGATTGATCAAAAGAGTTAAAAACTTTATGAACAATCCTTTTTATGACCCTCAGGTTTTGCAAACCCTAAAATAAGGTTTATCGCATAAATCAAGCCATAAATCATAGTTAGACCAATAAAAATTATACAAAATTTGACTATATGTGAGATAACATGTTTTAAAACTTTTCTAAGTGTTATCAGAAGAAATGAAGTACTATAGAGTGATAAAATGATGATTGTGTCATGTAAATCCTATAGGTGTTTATTATAAAAACATAGAGTATGAGAAGAATTTATGTTTGGCCTTGCTCTTTGGTTGTAACACCATGTGGAGGTTTCTTAGAGGAATGTGATCATTATTAAATGCTTAAGTGTTTTCTCTCCATTTGTCATTTACACAAATTCAAGCTCCCTTGCAAAAGCATAATAAACTTGTATAGACCTAAAAGGAAAACAAGTTAGAAGTGAGACTGTTATTTTTTTAAGAAACCAATAAGATCATTGGTTTCTCATTTTGGTTTAATTGAACTATAAAATCTAGGATGCTATTTGAATAAACCATTGGGGTTCATTGTAATAATAATCACATCTTCTCAAATATAAATAAGTCTGTACAGAATATTGAAAATAGAGTTGAGATAAAAGATAATTTCTTGAAAAGTTAATGGATGTTTTGAACCTATGAAGGCATAGAATCATTTCATGAAGTATATTATAGGCAATGTCTAATGAATATAAGTGAGAAAGACATGTTTAATATAATATATGGTCTAAAAGTTATAGATCTACATAAGCTATTGTAATAGAAAAGGTGCAGTCTCTTGACAGTTTGTAAAGTTTGTTAAACTCTAGGGGTTAGTATTGGATTTGAATTATAATATAGATATTATTAAGTGATCAAGGTTCAGATAAGGTTGTACCTAATAAGTCTATTTTCAAGCCAAGTTTGTACTTAGAGTTATGAAAGGTTTTTAATTTATAGTCAAGATTCCAAATCTCTTAAAGATCTAACTGGTGTTTTTTATTCTTCAATAAGCCAATACCATTGTCTTGAGTGTCTTATAAGCTTTGTGAATTGATAACTAGAGTTGAAATTGTACAAAGTTTAAAGCTAACAAATTTAATGATAGAATGATACACAGGGTGGTAAAAAAAGGATGAAAGTTAGAAAAGGAAAAAGAGGATTAGATCAGGAGGTTTCATAAGGTTTGTTGACAAAAAAGAAAGTCTTTATTTTCTATGAATAAGAACAAAGGTATAGAGACCTAATAAAAGACAAGCCTATTATAAACCAATTTGAGCGTAAAATATATATTCAAGAAATACCAAGTGGGAGTCCTTGTAGAGAATTTAAAGAATAGAGGTATAAGATAAAGATAGAGGATAGTTTCATTGGTCTATTAAGACCAATATAAGAATTTTTGACAAAAAGGAAACTACCAAGAAGGAGACTAGCAAAGAGACCTAAATCAGAAAAGAATAAACCTATTATTGTTCTTGAATGTTGAAAATATCAATTCAAATAAAATAAATGGTCATATATCATAGGATGGTGTTATAAAATTATGACACTGTCATCAATTTTGGTATCAAAGCTTATGAAAGTTCTTGAAACAAGCTAATTAGTTGCATAAATTTGCATTTTATAGGTAAATAATGAAGGCTTAGAATAAGTTATTTGTAAAAGGTATGAATTTACTTGAGTTTTTTTTTACAAATTACAAATTGTGGTGATTAAAAAGATTTCAAGTATCTAATAGTGAAAAGAAAGAAGGTTATTTTAAACCTTGAGAGATTGAGTGGCAAGAGAAATCCTTAAAGTCATAGAAGCCTAAGAAGTGAATATAGATAGTATAAGCAAAAAAGAAAGAGAGTACAAAAGAAAGAGAGAAATTCCAAGACAAAGACTAGAGGTATCAAAAGCCTAGGCTAGAAGAGAAGCCTAGGTGAGGTATCAAGGACGAACAAATTAGGATAATGTTGCTAAGAAAAGAAAGTCATAGTGAGGCATAAAGTGAAAGAGTGAAGAGAGAAAGATAATGGAGGGCTTAAGTAAAGAACATTACCAAAATAAAATGGGTAGAGAAGAAGTTATGAAGAAAAGAGAGATAGAAATGAGAAGAGAGATAGTTGAGATGAGGGTGATCTTAGCAAGTAGGATGCAAGTCTTGAAGGATTCAAGGAAAAAAAATTGTAAAAATTATAAAGGTGATTAGGTGGCCTCTCAGAGAAATTATTTAAAAGAATAAAAGGTAGCAAGCAACTAAAAAATTGAAAGGACATTTTATAGTGATAGGAAAATAGTCCAAGAAAAAAAGGAAACAGGCAAACAAGCCTCAATCTTTTAAAATTGATAATTTTTTGTCTTGTGTGTTTTTAGGAAAGGAGGTGAATGAAGGAGAAGCCCAATTTGAGGGCAAAAATCTTGAAATCCTAAAAGAAGACAAGCATGGACAACATGCTTATGTATAAAAGGAAATTGACTTGATAGTAGTATATGGAAATGCATAAATTTTCTATATTTAGAGAAGGAAAAATTAAAGAAGAAGAATTCTTCATTGAGGACATGCAAGAAAAATTAGTTATGGACCAAAGAGAAATATTAAAGAAAGAGGTACCAGAAGAGGCTATATGGATTGAATGTTTTGTATTAAATTCAATTTTTGATGATGTATATATAGAATTATAGAATGGTGGTGGTGTCTTAAACAAAGAAGATGAATCCTTGTGTGAATTTAATAAGGACAAAAATTCAAAACATGATAAGATACATGTCCTAATATCTTATGAATAATAAGATGAAATTACAAAAGAGGAAATGGTAGAATATATAGCAAAAGAGAATTGATTTGGTAGCAAATTATGCAAGAGTTAGAATGCTTAGATCTAATAAGAAATGAGGAATCCATCCAACAAGCTAAGTTAGAGGTGTTAAATATCTTAATTCAAGAAGAGGATGAAGAATAAATAGTTGAAGAACAAGTACCAAAGAAGATGATAGAAGATGGAGAGGCAATGTTGCCTCAAGTTTTTGAAACTAATTATATTTTTAGTTTTGCATGTGTAGATATGATGAGGTATGCAATCAAGGAGATGGAGTTATTCTTCATGGAAGATGAAGTTAAGGTTGAGCCAATTGAGATCATTAATCATAAATACAAGTAAGAGGAAGAAGACAAAGTTACACTTAAGCATGAAAAAGTTTAAGTACTAAAATACTAGAAAAAGCAAAAGAAGAATATAACATTCCATTTGAGTGGGAGCTCAAATATTTTCCCACCAGAGGAGTCTGATGCAGGAGCATCAGAACATAAACTATCTTCACAGTGTAAATATTTTCAAATTGTACTTGGTCATGATTTAGTAAGTATTGAGAGTATTTTATGATTCAATAATAATTTTTATCTAGTCCTCAAGTGTGCTCTATGAGTCAATTGGAGTTTCCCTCCAAAATGAAGAATTTAAAAATTTGAATTAATTATTAAGGTTTGCAAGGGTTGAGCCAAGTTGTAAAATGATTTTAATATTGAAGATTAGTCATAAAAGGATTAATTATATGTTTAAAAGTTATTTCATCCCTTTTTAATGTATATATAATCTTAAGTCATATCTATAAGTATTGGCTACATTGAAGAAGGATAAAGAAAGCAAGTTTGTTAAAAATAAGGGGGTAGGTGAGAGAAACTTGGGTCTATTTCAAGACTAATAAAAATGAAGACCTATTTCCACATAGATATGGGTTTTATTAGAGTCCAATAAAGTAAATAAGTTAGTATAAAGTCAAATTGGTAGAGAGAGAATGGCAGAGAGGAGTCATGAAGGCCTTTAGGCCTGCATTCTATAAACAAGACTGTGTAAAAAGACCAATAAAGGAAGTTATTTGGTTTTGAAGACATGATATAGGGAAAAAGTAATTTGTTCATGTATTTTAGCATTCATTTTACATGTTTTTAATGGTTTTGAGACATATTCTGATTGAGAAGACATAAGAAATGGTTTTTGCTAAGAGACTACATGTGTAAATAGAGTAGTATGCATGTGGAAACTTGGTTTATTGGTAACAATAAAGAGATATGTTGGTTAAATTTGTTATATTCATCTAGTTATTACATAGATAAATATTATATAATAATTTTTGAGAATAATTCATACTTATTCTATGGTCTAAGTATTAGAAACACTCAAATTACCATGTTCAGTGTTTTAAAGGTAGATACAATCAACTATATACACATATAAACCATTACATGTGTTCCACTCAAGGATTATAATATATTAAGGAGGTTGTTAATAATATATTAAAATATTTATATTGATCAAAAGAGTCAAAAAATTATGAACAATCCTTTTTATTATTCTTGGGTTTGGCAAACCCGAGAAGAGGGTTTCTCCCATAGATGAATCCATAACTCGTTATTAGACTAGTGAAAATTATACAAACTTTGGTAAGAGGTGATAGAAGGTGTTTATAAAATTTTCAAAGTGTTAAAAAAAGAAATGAAGTCTTTTAGAGAGATAAAATGATGATTGGGTCTTGCAAATCTTGTAGGTGTTTAAAAACACAAAGTATGAGAATAATTTATGTTTGGCCTTGCTCTTTGGTTGTAATATTGTGTAGAAGTTTCTTAGAGGAATATGATCATTATTAAAAACTTAAGTGATTTATCTCCATTTTTCATTAACACAAATTCAAGCTCCATTATAAAAGTAGAATAGACCTATACAAACCTAAAAAGAAAACAAGTTACAAGTGAGACTATTCTTTTTGAAGAAAATAATAAGATCATTGGTTTATAATTTTGATTTAACTGGACTATAACATCTTGGATAGTATTTAAAGAAACCATTGGGTTTTATTGTAAGAATAATCGCATCTTCTCAAATACAAACAAATCTATATAGAATATTGTAAATAGAGTTGAGATAAAAGATAATTTTTTAAAAAGCTAATGGATGTTTTGAACCTATGAAGGCCTAGAATCATTGCATAAATTATCTTATAGGAATTTTATAATTAATTTATGTGAGAAATATAAGGTTAATATAATAGATGGTCTAAAATTTGTAGACCTACATAAACTATTGTAATAGAAAAGGCGCAGTCTCTTAACAATCTAGAAAGTTTGTTGAACTCTTGGGGTTAGTATTGGTTTTGAAGTATATTATACATATTATTAAGTGATCAAGGTTAAGAGAAGGTTGCACCTAATAAGTATATTTTAAAGCCAAGTTTGTACTGAGAGTTATGAAGGGTTTTAAATTTATAGTCAATATTCTAGATCTCTTAAAGATCTAAATGGTGTTTTTGATTCCTCAATAAGCCAATACCACTAGTGGTCTTGAGTGTCTTATAAGCTTTGTGAATCAATAACCAAGGTTGAAATTGTATAGAGTCTAAAGGTAACAAAGTTAATGATAGACTAATACATAGGGTGGTCAAATAAGGATGAAAGTTAGAAAAGGAAAAGGAGTATTAGATCATGAGGGTTCATAAGGTTTATTGATAAGAAAGAAAGTCTTTATTGTCTATGAATAAGAATAGAGGTCTAGAGACCTAATCAAAGACAAGCCTAGTATAAACTAATTTAAGTGTATATAAACCAATTTGAGTGTAAAAAATATATTCAAGAATATACCAAGTGGGATTCCTTGTAGAGATTTTAAAGAACAGATGTATAAGATAAAGATAGAGGATAGTTTCATTGGTATAGTAAGACCAATATTACATGTATCTAATAGTGAGAAGAAGTTTATTTAAAACCTTAAAATATTGAGTGGAAAGAGAAAGCCTTAAAGCCATAGAGACTTAAGAAGTGAAGAGAAATGGTAGAAGCTCAAAATAAAGAGAGTACAGAAGAAAGAGAAAAAGTTCAAGATGAGGTATCAAAAGACTAGGCTTCAAGCCTAGGTGAGGTATGAAGGAGGAAACAAGTAGGATAAACTTGATGAGAGAAGAAAAGCATAGTGAGGCCCGAAGTGAAAGAGTGAAGAGAGAAAGACAATTGAGGGATTAATTAAATAACATTGCCACAAGAAAATGGAGAGAGAAGTTATGAAGAAAAGAGAGATAGAAATGAGAATAGAAATAACTAAGATGATGTTGATCTTATCAAGTATGATGCAATTCTTGGAGGAGTCAAGACAAAAATTCTTACTAAAAATCATAAATATGATCAGGTAGCCTCTCATAGAAATTATTAAAAAGAAAAAAAGGCATAAAGAAACTATAAAATTGAAAAGACAGTCTATCATGATAGTAAAAGAGTTTAAGAGAAAAAGGAAAGAGGCAAACATGCCTTGAGATGTTTTAAAACTAATAATTTTTTATCTTGTGTGTTTGAAAGAAAAGAGGTGAATGAAAGAGAAGCCCACTTTGAGGGCACAAATCTTGAAAGCATTAAATAAAACAAGCATGAACAACATGCTTACGTAGAAGAGGAAGTTGAATTGACAATAGTATATGGAAATGTAGAAATTTACTTATCCTGAAAAAGGAGAAATGCTTGGAGAAGGAAATCTTCAAGAATAATAATGCTTCATTGAGGACATGCACAAAAAAATTATTTATGTACCAAGGAACAATATTAAATCAAGAGGTACCAAAAGAGGTTGTATGGCCTAAATGTTTTGTTTTAAAATTAGTTTTTGATGATATATATATATATATATATATATATATATATATATATATATATAGAATTGTAGAATTGTGGTGGTGTTTTAAACAAAGATGAGTCCTTGCATGGATTCAATAAGGATAAGGATTCAAAACCTGCTAAGATATAAGCCCTAATATCTTATGAAGAAGAAGATGAAGTTCTAAAATAAGAAATGATATAATATATAACAGAAGAACTTATTTGGCAATAGATTATGCAAGAGTCAAAATGCTTAGATCTCATAGGAGATGAGGAAGACATCAAACAAGCTAAGTCAGAGTTGTTAAATATCTTAATCCAAGAAGAATATGAAGAATCAATATTTGGATAACAATTACCAAGGAAGATGACAACATATGGAGAGGCAATGTTGCCTCAATTTTTTGAAACTGAATATATTTTTAGTTTTGCATATGTAGATATGATGGGGTATTTTATCAAGGAGATGGAGTTCTTCTTCATGAAAGATGAAGTGAAGGTTGAGCCAATTGGGCTCATTAAGAATAAATACAAGCAAAAGGAAGAATATAAATAAAAACTTAAACATGAAAATGAAGATAAAGTACTAAAAGACCAAAAAAAGTGAAAGAAAAATATAACATTCCATTTGAGTAGGAGCTCAAATATTTTCCCACTAGGGGAGTCTGATGCAGGAGCATCAGGACATGAACTATCTTCACAATTTAAATATGTTCAAATTATATTTGGTCATGATTTAGGAAGTCTTGAGAGCCTTTTAGGAGTTAATAAGAAGTGGTATCTAGTCCTTAAGTGTGCTTTAGGAGTCAATTGGAGTGTCCCTCCAAAATGAAGAATTTGAAATTTTGAATCAATTATGAAGGTTTGAAAGGATTGAGCCAAGTTATAGAAGGATTTAAACCTTGGATATTAGTCCCAATAGGATTAATTATATGTTGAAAAGGTATTTAATCCATGGTAAATGTAAATACAATCTTAAGTCATATCTAGAAGTCTTGGCTATGTTGAAGTATAAAGAAAGCAAGTTTATTAGAAGTAAGGGGGTATGTGAGAGAATGTTAGGTATGTTTCAAGACAAAGACAAATAAATATATATTTCCATGTATATATGAGTTTTATTATATTCCAATAAAGTAAATAAGTTAGTATAAAGTTGAATTGAGGGGAGAGAGAATGGTAGAGAGGAATTATGAAGGCCTTTAGTTTTGCCTTTTGTAAAGAAGATTATGTAAAAAGACCAATAAAGGAAGTTATTTGGTTTTGAAGACATGATCTAGGGGAAAATGTAGTTTTTCATGTATTTTAGTATTCATTGTACATGTTTCTAATGGTTTTGATATAGATTTTGATTGAGAAGACATAAGAAATGGTTTTTGCTTACAGTTTGCTTGTGTGAATAGAGTAATATGCATGTGGAAACTTGGTTTTCTAGTAAATAAAGAGCTATGTTGGTTGTTTATTTTATATTCATGTAGTTCTTACATATTAAAGAGGATCTAATAAGTTTTTAGAAGAAGTCATACGTATTCTACTGTCTAAGTATTAGAAACACTCAAATTACCATGTTATGTGCTTTAAAGTCAAATATAGTAAACTATGTACACACATAAAACATTGCATGAGTTGAATTCAAGGCTTAAAATAGATGGAGGTTTTTAAGAATCTATTACAAGAGTTATACTGATCAAAAGAGTGAAAAACTTTATGAACAATCCTTTTTATTGCTTTTGGGTTCTACAAACCCTAAAATAGGGTTTCTCACATAAATTAATCCATAACTCATTATTAGATAGGTAAAAATTATAAAAAATATTGGGAAGAGGTTATAGAATGTGTTTAGAAACATTTTCAAGTGTTAATAGAATAAATGAAGTCCTATAGAGAGAGAAAAGGATGACTGTGTCCTACAAATCTTGTAGATGTTTATTGTGAAAACATAGAGTGTGAGAAGAATTTATATTTGGCCTTACTCTTTGGTTATAACATTGTGTGGAGGTTTATTAGAGGAATATTATCATTATTAAACACTTAAGTAAGTGATTTATCTCCATTTTTCATTAACACAAATTCAAACTCCCTTACAAAAGCATAATAGACCTGTATAGAGCTAAAAGAAAAACAAGTTATAAGTGAGACTGTTCTTTTTGAAGAAACCAATAAGATCATCGGTTTCTCATTTTGTTTCAATTAAACTATAAAATATAGGATAGTATTTGAAGAAAAAATTTTGGGTTCATTGTAATAAGAATCAACTCTTCTCAAATATAAACAAGTCTATATAGAATATTGCAAACAAAGTTGAGATAAAAGGTAGTTTCTTGAAAAGATAATGGATGTTTTGAACGTATGAAGGCCTATAATAATTGCATGGAGTATCTTATATTTATTGTATAATGAATATAAGTGATAAATACATGGTTAATATAGTATATGGTCTAAAATTTGTAGGCCTACACAAACTACTATAACAGAAAAGGTGCAGTCTCTTGACAATCTATAAAGTTTGTTGAACTCTTGGGGTTAGTATTGGATTTGGAGTCTACCATAGGTAATATTAAGTGATCAAGGTTAAGATAATGTTGTACCTAATAATTTTATTTTTAATCCAAGTTTTTACTCAGAGTTATGAAGGGTTTTTAATTTGCAGTCAAGACTCTAGATCTCTTAAAGATCTAAATGGCATTTTTGATTCCTTGATAAGCCAATACCACTTTATTGAGTGTCTTATAAGCTTTATGAATCAATAACCAAAGTTGAAATTATATAGAGTCTAAAGGTAACAAAGTTAATGACAGACTGATATACAGGGTAGTCAAATAAAGATGAAAGTTCGAAAAGGAAAAGGAGTATTATATAGGAGGGTTCATAAGGTTTGTTGACAAGATAGAAAGTATTTATTGTTTATGAGTAAGAATAGAGGTCTAGAAACCTAATCAAAGACAAGCCTATTAGAAACCAATTTGAGTGTAAAGAATAGATTCAAGAAGATACCAAGTGGGAATCCTTGTAGATAATTTGAATAATAGAGGTATAAGATAAAGATAGAGGATAGTTTCATTGGTATGGTAATACCAATATAAGAATTTTCAAAAATAAGGAAACTACCAAGAAGGAGACTAGTATAGAGACCTAAATCAGAAAAGAACAAACCTATTATTGTTCTTGAATATTGAAAATATCAATTCAAATAAGATAAATGATCAGATATCCAAGGATGGTGTTATAGAATTATGAGATTATCATCAAAAAATCAGATTTCATATACAAAGAGCCCATAATATGATATTGTGAACCATGTGTGTGCATCTTCACTACCAAATATGTGCCTAATAAGAATCAGTCTTGGAAACTAAAACCAAATTCACCTAATACCAATGATTCTACAAGTGAACAAAATCCTACTAAGAGGTCAAGTGATATTCTAAGGGAGATGCTTAGAAATGATTAGATCAAATTACCTCTTATGCATCCTATACAAAAATCTAAATACTATTGTGCATATCATAAAATGAATGGTCACCATATAGATTATTGTTTTGCATTGAAAAGAAAAATATAAATGATAAATTCTCCCGAATCCAAGATGTCTAATGAACAAAAATGGGTACTAAAAGACACTCCAAAACAAAAGGGAAAACCTTTACCAAATCCACCTCAAGCTTTAAATGATACATCATTAAATGTGGATAAGCATTCACATGATGTGAAAGTTTCCAATGTTCCAAATTCTCCAAAATACATACCAAATATTCCAAAAAATGAGCAAAAACAAGAAATTTTGAAAGAACAATCCCAAATGGTAATGATACAAAATTATCAAAATACATATTTTTATAATGAGCAATACAATATGTGTAATTTTTTTCTAGTTTATATTCCATAGGTTACCAATGATGAAAATAAACAAGAAAAATCCATTTCCAAGAATGAAGCTCTAACCTATGGTACGTTTGGTTTTTCATACACAAATACTCAAATTATCAAACCATTTAGTCAAAAACCATTCATTGAAAAGCCATTTATTTAATACAAACCATCAATCTTGGCATTACCCTCTAATATTGGGTATGTATTTGATCCCAATGATGGTAAACATTGGATTGGACCTTATAGTCCTTGACGTGAACACATTGGTTCTATGTGCTTTAACGTTATATATACCTATACATGTTCCTTATATATGCTTCATGATTACATTCACAAATTTTATAATTGTCTTATCCTTTTAAGCTAAGGTAACTCCCAGTTCCTATTTTTCCCTTACCTCAAAGTGGGGGAGGGGCAGGCATATCAGTGGGGGAATGCTTGGGAAACATGTTCTCCACACTTATTCAGTATTCAGCATCTCTAGATTACATTGAGGGCATGTTTTGGAAATATGTTATCCACATTGACACTTATTTTAGTTTTCATATTTCTTCACGTATAGTGGGGGTACTAGGTTATAAGTATCATTGGGTTGCATGGTTAAGCTAATCTCAACTGCTATGTGAAAACTCACTTTTTCTCCAAAGTTTGGGACATGTGCCTTCCAACCTCTCTCTCTCTCTCTATCTCCTTGGATATATGCAGTTTAAAATAATTATCTATAGTTATCCTAATTTCAGTTTTAGAGCCTTACAATGATGCATCTTTAACAAAAATAACTTGCCAATAGGTAAGGTGGTTACATCGACACACAGGTGTACTCCTAAACCTTAGTCTTTTTATTTCAATCCTTTTCAAGTACCTTTGACCTAGATTATATGCACTTATTATAAATTATAACATGCTCTTGGTTAAAGGTTAGTCAATAGCAAGGCACTCAAACCTAGTCCCATTAAAGCACTCAAATTCAACTCAAGAAAAGATAAGGTGTGTATACATACCTAAGCACTTATTCTTTTGTTTAAACTATAAATTTCATTACTAGATTAAATGGGGGGAATAAATATAGACAATATTCTATAATTATGTAGCACCTCGATCTTGTATACTTGGAAAACTCATGACCTTGGCTATTCTTCTTAGCTCTACACATGCCTTACTTCCACAAACCTCACATCTACTTTATCTTGTGCCCCTTGGCCTATCTCTTAGTTTGACCAACCTTATATTGATGACACAAACTTCCCATCTTACCCAGAATACTTATCTTACACTTTTGCAAGTTTTGAGCCTAAGCCTACTCTCGTTCTCCCTGGACACTATGTCTAAGTCAGACAATAGTGTCGACATTACTATCTTGGATCGATGCAAGTGCCTAGTGCCCTAAAGTCATCCAATTTTTAAATGAAATGTATTTCAATGGTTGACATAAGTGCTTTAATGTGAGTTATATCATAATAGGATTGGTATAAATATAATACCAACCTTCATTCATTACTCACCTATGAAACCTAGTAATCAAACTAAAAGAGCACTCAAGAAGTACTCAAGTTACCAAAATATTTCATATTCTTCCCTATTCTAGTATTAGTCAAAGGAATATCCAAGCTACAAGTCTAAAGTACTAAATGAGTAGTTATAAGATCATTTTCCAAGTTACAAGTTAGGTCATTATTGTACTTATTTTACACATTGCATGATTCACACATAAGCTAACACATAGGGGAGAATTACATGAGTCTAAGGCCCTCTTCTAGAGTATTAGATATGTAGGCAATACCCTTTGACAATGATGTCATTATGAGTCAGCTCAACACCATATGCCAACCAATTTTTTGCAAGGTCACATTGAAGATGCAAAGCTAGGGTTTTTCCATTTCACTAGGAGAGACAATCCATCACCCAAATCTAAATTCATTAGATTGAATATGAAGCTAAACCCAGAAGCATCCAGGTGGTCACATCTTATTTTAGCAAGTATCTCATATAGGAAATGTTGACAAAATTTGACACCAAGTCAAATTTGGGTCAACCCATACTATTTTAAACTTTTTATAAGGTTCCTATTGTCTTATAGGGTGTCATATTAGTCTATTGTCTTACTCATCTTTTCCCTAGTCCTTGTTGAGGTTTACCCCTTATGTACTAGGCTAGTCAACTTGAGTCAAAGGTTGGTCAACCTTGGTCAAAGGTATTAAAAGGGTAAAATGGTGTTGAAAATATCTTAATGTGGTATTTTACATGTTTTAATATGTTTACAAGTCATAAATTATTCCTATGTCTTGTCTTATGTGGAAAAAAGGGCCTTTTGATCATATTTTAGCCCATTTGATGACTTATGTGGATTTTCATGCAACCAAATTTAACACCCAGGTGAGTTTTAATGTCTATCATGTTAGGATTATTTCAATAATAGTTATTTATTATTAAATAATTAGTTATGTTTAATGGATGGTAGTTTTCCCTCAAAAATAGGAGTTATTAGGCACTTGTAAAGACTTTTCAAGTCCACCATCAACTAAAAATGTGGTAATAGTAAATATTCAGCTCTCATAATCCATTTCAATGCCTATTTTTCAAGAATAATAAAAAAGGTTTCATCTGGAACTTGTTTTCTTCCATTTTCACTTGGCAAGCAAAGAAGGAGCAACTTCATGTACTTGGCATGAGTTGTACAGGGAAAATTGGGATGATTGATTATATGGGTAGATAATAATCTAATTTTAATTCATTTTCATAATAATAACTTAATATTTTGTGCATTATCATTTATGAACCATTAGTTTAATCCCAGGTAGCTTTTTTTGCATATTCAACCATGAGGGGGTCACTGTTTGAGCTTGTCTCAAATTTTATTATTTTGGATTGATGTATTTGTCTATTTAAAGTGCTTCCAATGATTTTAAATATGTTTCCATGCTTCTTATTATTTTTGAGAGTTCAATTCTATGAGAAAGCCTCTCCTAGGCTTGCAAAATGGCTAGTTTACATTCACAGTTATCCCATTGCTTTGAAAATATTTCTTTCACACTGGAGATGATGTCTTGATGTTGTTTTGGAAATAATCCTAGTTTATAATGAACATTAAAGTGTTGAAAATTTCCCTTGAGGTGTTTTAAAGGCATTCCTTGCATGTTCCTTGCCATTTTAGGATTTCCTTGTATGGCTCAGTCAGAAAACTCCACCTACAAGAGCATGTTGATGTCACAAGTGTGAGTTTGAAGGTTTGACATGGTTATTAATCTATTGGGACCATTAATGTACATTGACAAGTTGATGGAAGCATGTAGGTGCTATAAACTTGTATGTTTAGAGAATGTTCTCAACTCTGCTTGTGTGAAGGAAATGACCATCTACAACTGAGGGCATAGACAAACCTTTTGTAGGTGTTCCAATAGATTGGTCAATCCAATTTAGGATTCCTTAATATAGGAATTCCTAGATAGGCCTATTGATCATCCTAGTTTGGCAAGATAAATATCAGAGCATCAATTGGAACTTTGGACTGTACTCAAGCCCATTTGCCTTTAAAATGTCGAATAGAGGCCTTGAAGGTTTTTGAGGACCTCAAAAAATCCACTTGATAGGTGATCCAAGTTTTAAAATTGGATATTTTGGTATCCCTATCCACCTAAAATAGTTAGGCCAATTTTTAGAAGCCAAAGATGAGTGGAGGTTGGATGTTGTAAAGCCTAAAGATGGCTAAAAGTCACTAAAGTAGGGTAGTGATGTTTACAAGACCGTGATCAAAATGTTAATTTGCATCCCATTTTGATGATCTTGGACTATGATATCCAGTTAAGTGATGTTATTAGTTCAAGTGATGTTTCAAGGTAATAAATCATGAGATAAGGAGAAGTTCAATGTTTTAAACCCCAACACATACTTCTTTGTCTGTACATAGGACTGTGAGGAGCCACCTACAGGTAGAGAGGTAAAGGGTTGTGAAATAGGCATTATCATGGATGAGGTGAAGGAAATTTTCATGGTTTTTATCAATAAAATGCATTCATTCCATTAATTCCACCATGATCAAGTCAATCTTGACCTAAGAAACAACCTACATGCCTAAAATGAAGGAAGGGATAGTCACCTGTAGTTGAGCAAGCAGTGAATGAGGACTATGGCATTTGGAGGAGTCTTAAGGAACTTATAGGCTAAATAAGGACACAATGTTAAAACCCAAGTGACTTGTATATCTAAATGATTTTTTAAATAAAAAACCAATATCAACTTCATGCTACTATAACCCTAAAACATCTACAAGTAAGGTCTTAGGACTGTCTCAGTATAAGAGGACAGTGAGCAATTGGAAAGCCTAAAAGGGCAAGATAGTAGGTTTGAAAGATGGGCTCACATTATCATAAGGATATGGGTCAAAAATTAATATGTAATGTTTTTAATCCTTGAATGGAACCTATAAATAAAGGCACAAAGAAAGAGGACCCCTATTCACTGTCACAGTTAGACAGGGGCATAAGCAAGAGAAGGACATGTTGAGAGGTTGATGCATAAAGAAGGGAAGGAGAGTTTAAAACAACATGATATGGATTACTCATGAAAAAATTAAGGAATTTATTTGTCGAAGACATCCTCAAGCCACCCAAGACACTTTTCTCATAAGCAAAATGGACTTAGTTCATATAGGCAAGGTTGGGAAAGCCTTGTTCCAAGAGATGAACTTGGGGATTCCACTTAGGAGAGAGGTTTTGAGTAGATTAATAGGTTAAAAAATAATTAAATAAGGGTAATTAAAATTTATGAACTTATTATATTCATCAAATATGGTTGGAAAGAACATTCATGAGAAGGTTTGAATAAGAGCATGCAAAAACAAGGTTTTTAAACCCATTTTTTTAAGAAATTGGGATGGTTAGACCTCCTAAACATGGAAATGGACCAAACCATTTGGTAAAATTTGTCATTATTAACCTATTTATCTTCTAAAATACTCAATTTTCATAATCAAATAGGCCTAATACTCTCTATTTTGTCTTAGAGCAGGGGCAGTCTCTTAATGCACAAGAATGGCAGTTTTGGGGAAAAGTAATGAATTGATGATCTCAAGGAAAAAAATGCCAAATTAAGGTTATATAATCTGTGTGAAACATTTATTAACATAATAAACCTTTATATAATGCTTTAAAGTAAACAAGGCACCCTACACAACAAGGGTTGCAGTCAAGTGTGAAGGAAAGCCTTAGGGCTAGAAGCCAAATTGGAGGTCATGTATATTTTCAACCTAATTTATGATTTCCAAGTCATCAATAATTTTTTTTAAGAGGTATTTTTGTTGTGTTAAATCCCTTGAATATAAAATATAACCATTGAATGGCCAAGAGGAGCTCAAAGATGTAGGCAGGCCTATTGGCAAGGCCTAGGCCAAAAACCAAACAGGGGTCAATTTCCATTTCAAGCTTTTGGAAATATATTATAATGGTTGAAGGAAGTTTTTATGGTGTATATATAAATTTTAAACCTTTATTTTTTAAATAAAGTCTCTATAAATCTATTTGTCGCTCAGGAAGCATTCAAACCCCACCAGGAAGCAAAAAATGAGCTCAAATGATAACTTCAAGTGTTTAGAACTCCCACCAAGATTTGCATGGGACATTGAGCCTTTAAAGGAGTTTTAAGGAGTTACTTTAGGAGCCATAAGTGTAATTTTATAAAAACTCTAACATGCCATTGCTATGAACGAATGCTAATAATGAAAATAACTCTAAAACCCTTACAAACCCTCCATAAGGACTCGACTAGATAAATGAGGCTCAAATTACATCTAGATGAATGAATTTGACCCTTAATACTGAAGATAAGTTGTTTCAAAATCCATGAGGATCATATCCATGGCCTTGGATTATACATAACTATATATAAAAGAGGAAAATAGGGCTTATTTTGACCTTTTTTTGTGTTGTACAGGAATGGTGGACTTTCAAGAGATGAAATCACTTTTGGAAGGAATATTAGGACTTTTTATAAGTCCCTATGGTCATTATATAAATTTAATAAGCTTATAAGTGTACCTATCAATTCATTATTTTTATCCAGTCTAGTGGGTCAGCTAGTGAGGACTTAGAAGAAATGATGAATCTTCATTTTGGGAGCCTTTGAAGGACAAATTCTTGTAACTGATGGTATGATCACTCCTCACACATGTCATTTCTCCTCTTATATGGATCAAAATATAGGTTTATAGAGCTTGGAAGTGCCAAGTGTTGGAGGTGAAAAGAAAAGAGCTATTTTGAGACTACCAAGTATACTCATGCATGGTCAGAATGATAGGAAGGGTCAGGAGCCTTTCTAATGCATGTGAGATATTATTAGTGACCCCCTTATTTAGATCAATCATCAAAATTGATTATTTTAAGTCATAATTTAGTTTTATAAGACTAATCATAGAAGGCAATTTTCTGTGCAAAAGGAGTTTCTTGACATTTTGCAGGTTCTAAATGATTTGAAAAGACACTTTTTGCTCCTGATGTTGCATGGATCACCCCATATCCTCATCCATATGAAATTTTAACTAACTTTATCTTTTGTACACTTGTCCTTGTGCCTCTTGGACTCCCTTTCTCTCTCTCTTCCTTAAAGTTCTATAAATTGAGCCATTTTTGGATATTATAAGGGACCACATTTTTGGTATGGAAAAACCCTTCTAAAATAATATTAAATTTTACTTTTGAACATTTAATACAAGTCCAATTTTTAGTTTGTGAACCTTTTGTCTAAGTGTTTGAGTGATGTATAGTGGAACTAAGTGATAGAATCATCCTTACTCCCTTTATCCTTCATGTTTAAGCAAGGGTTCTAATGTTAACAGGTCATGTGAAGTGTGTTGAATGTACTAAGCTCTCTTTCAAGTATGAAATTGTATCTATGTGTGCAAACTTCCCCTTAGGTCAAGTATTTTTTTTATTGTTCCAAGCATGTTACCTTCACATTGAAACACTATGTTGGGATCTTTTAATGCATGGAATTGGTCTTGGAAAGCATTGTTTCTTGGTAGAAGTATGATAGTCTATGGGATATATTCTTGGTGGATCACCTCTCTAGAATAGTTTTCATTCTATGAAACCTCTTGACTCTTTTCATGAATAATCATTAGATTAGGTGATAGGCCCTTAGAGAAGAATTCAGGGAGTTAGCCCTTTCAATCCTAGAGATTCATCTCTCTTATAAGTTCCCATAAACTTGAGATATGATTCAATGTTGCATAAAATTGAGGGAGCTTCATAGAGTGTCCTAGGGTTCACAATTTGATGACAAAAATACACTAGTGTCAAACCCAAACACTAACATCGACACAATTGTCTAAGGCTGACACATGTTTTGAGAGAGCTAGAGGCACTAGATCCAAAATCTAACTATTGATCCAGAATTATCTTCCTACCTACTTTATGCCTGTACCAGATCTAGCACTGTATTAACATAAAAAATAACTATTTACTCTCTTTTATGTCATCTTTTATATCTAGCATAGTTGTACTTTCTATTAATAGCCTATCTTAGTTTTATAAATTCAACATATGGTACATCTAAGTTTAGCATATTAATTGGCCTAATGTAGATATGATATTCACCCGTATGCCCTATCATTTTTATATCCTTAACCCTAACCACTAAAATAGGATCCACATCTAAATGAGGGTTAAACAGAGTCAATAATTATTTTCATAATTGACCATGTTGTGAATAGTGACAATTTTATAGATATTGATTTATTTCAATTATAAAAACTATAATCTCTTTAATTTTGTTTTTAAATGCTAAGGAGGTGATAAAGTAAAATGATTCCATCATCTAATAACATATTTGGTGGTATGAATAATTGAATTACAAGATGAGGCATGAATGAATATTTCAATAACATGTTAATATAAATTTTCTAGTCTCCAAGATTATCTTCAAAATCCATATCATGTTTTGCTAGGCATGATTGTTTACGATGTTTCAAAATTTTGAAGCTTTAGATATGAATGAGACCTAATGATATGTTATCTAGGTTTAATTTTTGTGTTTATAAAACCTAAGTTATGAGGTTAATGTCACTTAGGTCATAATTTTTATTAATTTATATGGAGGAGTTTGGTGACATATATGTTTTTAGTGGTACATTAAGTCAAAGGTGGAAAACATAATGCAAAGTGGTGAGGTTAATTTTAAAAAAAAGGTTTGTATATTGATTTCAAATCAACTCAGGCATTGAATTCAATGGTTATTGGTGATCCTTCATGGATATTTTAAAGGTGTAAATTAAATGAGTTCAAAGCTTGATGTTCAATCCTTCTAGATCTAAGGCAATTTACAGTAAGGAAATGCTTAGTATTTGGTATGTGTCTCAAGCTTTAGTTTTGGTGTTCAAGTTATTAGGAAGATAGTTGATTTGATAAATTTGATAGCTAGGTTTCTAACATTGATCGAATTGTTTGGTTTATCAATAAAAATAAGGATAAATAGAATGTAAACACATCATTGAAGTGAGTAATGTTAGTTATTTGAATATAAAATGATGGTTTTATTTAAATGTTGTTATAATTTTATAAGCTTAGCAAGTAGAAGCAGATCTATACCAATTGAAAAGTTGTATTGAGGAAGCTAAGAGGTGTCATGTCTGCTAAAATCACAATGAAAAAGTGTGCTTCAGTGTTCTTGCATGGTTCTTCATTGTTTGACTTAGTGAGGTATTTGATGGATGATATTGATGGTATGGACATGTTACAGAGACCTTATAGGGTGTTATGACTACTTGGAGTGATTTTAAAAGTGAAAATAATTCATCAGAGTAGTCATATGAAGGTCTAGGTTCAAGTAGTCATCATGATAGACAAGGCTATATAAGCAGTTTGAGGACATCAACATTCACACATGTAAAGTTTTCAAGAAAATTTAGGTATATGGATAGATTACCCTATGAGAGGTGATCATGTTATCCAAGTTTTAGGTCATGAGGTTGAGCATATAAAAATTTATTAAGGTGCAAAGTTGGCTTTCTTGGTAGATTTAACTAAGTTCTCATACTTAACCAAATTTGTGATATCGAAGATCTACAACAAGCATTCAATCAGATCTAAGATCTTATAATGAGCAATTAATCTGACCAGATAAGGATCTAATGGAGCACATGATCTTGTCAGATAGTGATCCAATGTTGCACATGAAGTAAATGTGTCAAAGGATGATTAGAAGGCATGCGCTAGTGACATGTGTCACAATCATGGAGTTTGAGCAATAGATCTAACGGTGAGCATGAAACCTATCAGATAGAGATCAATAGTGAGCATGTGATCATGAAGACTATGATAAAATGGAGTGTATTGAGCAAATAAGTCAACAAGATGCTCAGAAGGCATGTGGGGTTGTTAAGTGGTTGAAGTTCATTGGAAGACTAACTATAGGGTATGTAGAAGGGCACATGGGGCTGCCAAGTGGCTTGATCATGAAAGTGTAGATCTAAGATCAATGGTGAACATTATAATTTAAAGTCAAGAAACTTCTAAGGAGATAAATGGAGTGTATTTTTTCAAGCTATGTGAGGGTACAAGATGAAGGCATGTGTCTACAATATTTGCATTACATGGTGACAATTGGAATTTGAATTTAACAAAGGAAAAACTTGTGCTTAGTATTTGAGCTATATCCTTTGATCTAGGATGAATTTCTTGATGGAGTAAAAAGCAAAGTTTAAGAGGACTTCAAGCCACATCCATAGAATCTAGTTATAATTTTTTAATTTTTGGATAGTTGTAGATATTGAACTCCAAATTTGACTATGTGTTTAACCATGGTTTGTAAGTGATTCGAGAAGGGTATTTGAGTCATTCTTGATTGTGTATTGATGTTTCAAGATGAACTAACTATTGGAGAGTATTTTTAGATTCTATGAATAATATTTGTATGGATTCTGAATGTTTTAAAAATACATATTTAAAGTGAACAAAGGCTTAGAATTTGACTATGTTTGTTGAATGCATTGACAGTTTGAGTGACCATCTTAAAGAGGTAAGTTGAATGTGTTCTGAGTAGAGTTAAAGAAGCAAATGAGTATGGAGATGTTATATAAGTCACTAAGGATTATGAGAATGCATTATTTATCATAGTTTGCTCTTGATCAGATATGAAGTGTCAAAATAGATTGATTGTATATGACCAGTCTAAGGCACATGGAAGTGTTGTATAGGTCCTTAAGGGTTCACCCATGTGATCTAATCATATGGCTATGTGAAATACTTGAGTGTTTTCTTTATAAGTTTGAGACTATCTTTTATGTGTATAAAGACTTGAAGAGCAAGGAGACCTAATTGGTAGGTTCAAGTATTGAGTTAGTGTTCCAGGTGGCATGGACCCATGAGGGAGTGAGAAAGGGTATATTAGAAGTTTGATGTGTTAGAATCATTCGTAAAGGATGAAGGTGGTCCAAGAAGTCTCACATGTAACATGTGAGTATGAAGGCCTAATTATTTTAGGTCTCACCAAGACCTAATGGTGGTTTGGAGCTAATGAGGTAATGACCAACCTATGAAGAGTGTGGTTCTCACATGTAATATGTGTATGAACCTATATTAAGTGTTGTTCAAATTTGTAAAGCATCTTAGCTGACCAAGATGGATTAAAGGAAGAGAGTGGTATAAGTACAAGGTCTAATTAGACTAATTGTGCTAGTTGTGGGTGTGTGGAGACAAATGAAGGAGAGAACCCTTAAAATAGAAGAGATAGGTCATTGAGTACCAACAAAGAGTGAATAATATCGGTCATGTTTATCTAATCAAGATCATGAAGGTGAATACATAGGTCATTAGACCTAATGAGCCTAGAAGAGGACTATTGAGCAAGTAAGCCCTAGAGGTTGATTAAGTAAGTGTGCTTAGTAGATGGATTGAAGATCAAAATAGCTTGAGGGTTGTGTACATGACCTATAGGTCATGTTGCTAAAGTTGTGATAGAGTTGTTACAAGTTTTCTTATTGTGTATGTGCTAAGAAGTGAAGAGTGGTCCAAAAGGGTGTTTTGGATGCATTGATTATGTGTGCAAGTTTGTGAGAGTGTAAAGGGGAAAGAAATCAAGTAAGAGAAGTCCATAATTAGGTGTAGAAGACATCAAGTTAGAGGTGGAGATTAGATCAAGTTAGCTAGGTTGGTGTTTGGTTGCCTAGGGGGTTGGTTCCTCCTTATGGGATGGATGTCTCACTAAATTAAGGAATGGGTATTCCTTGATTAGTTGGTACTGATCTTAATGTTAAATCTTGTCTTAATAGGACTATAGTCCATCATGTAGGGTTTAATGGGTTTTATCCCCAAAAAAAGTTTCACAAATATATCACATGTTATGTGCTTGATCTTACTATATCTTAAGTGTTCATTATAATCATTAATTTGTATGCATCATGATTGTATGTGCTAAATATTTAAGAATTGAGAATTGAATTGGATTATATGGCATCACTTATTCACCCCACCCCCATTTCAATGATTATACCTCTAACAATTGGTATCAGAGCAGGACCTTCATTGCAAGTTTAACCACTTGAAGGTGATCTAAGGTCCAATATGGGTAAAAAGAAAAGTTGTTCAAAAGAAAAGAACATCATGGATGATGAATAAGTTTGCTATGACAGAAAGGAAGAAGAATTTGATCTATAAGTTGAGCTCATGGGTTCACTTGGTGAACTGGAGGAGCAAAAAAAGAGGAATCATAAAATGAGGAATATGATCAAAGGTCTTGAAGCACAAGTCAGGTCTCTTGAAGAGAATATGTCAGGCAAGCCCATAAAAGAGGAAAAGGAGAATCAATAACAAATCAAGTCTATGGAAGAGCAAGCATGTATATTGAAGGATGTCATGGCTAAATAAGTTAAGGAGGATAAGAATACCATCAAAGATATCAAAATTCAATTAGAGGCTGCAAGTTCAAGCATGAGAGCTAAAGAAGATGAATGTGTTCAATTGAAGACTAATCTTGTTTCCCTAAAGAATGAGTATGAAAAGGTCATAGTTAAGATAAAAATCTTAAAGAAGATCAAAAGAAATCAAGACAAGATAAAGAGGTTGGTAGCATGAAATTCAACCAAGACAGATTAGGCCAAGAGCAAAATGAAGAAGCCAATCAAACAGCCAAATACTTCAAGGTATGCCAAATATTTTATGGGCCATCTTTTATTTGTTATTTTGTTGGTCATAGAGCAAAGGACTATATAAGAAGAAGCAATCAGTCAAAGGGATATCACTATCATATTCAAGCAAAAGGTATGAAAGATATTTTTTACTGTTGTCAAAGAATTGGTCACATTGCTAAGTTTTGCAAGCAAAGACCATTTAGTCAAGATAAGTTCAATCAAGCTCCTAGAGTGCAAGATAGAATACTAGATAAATAGACTAATGCAAAAAGATATTCATCTCAGGATCATTGTTATGCATGCAATTAGTTTGGCCACATTACTAAAGAATGCAAGAAGAGAAACAATCACTCAAAGGAAGATCACAATCATCATCAAGCAAAAGATATGAATGATCTTGTTTGTTTCAGATGTCATAGAGTTGGTCACATAGCTAGGTATTGCAAGAATAGGTTGAATGAGTTCTCAAAGAAAAATAAGGTGTATGAAGCTCCTAGTGTGCAAAAGAAGAGGTCAAAAATGGTTGTGAAAACCTAAGCCTATTAGGAGAGATTAGACTGAGATCAAAGATGGTTTATTTACCATGATAGACATGAAAGAAAGTCAAGAGTTTATGTTGTCTACATTTATTGACAAGTCCAAATCAAATAATGAAGTCAAGAATCCATTCAAAGTCAATTTAGTGATGAGACAGGATTGCAAGCCAAATGAGAATATGGAGATATGGGAGTCTCCTAAGTTTTGGGAGTTTTAGTCTCACTATGTCAAAAGGGTGTCTTTCTCTAGGCTTCAAGGAGACACTTTACAGAAAGAAGAAGCATGGTGGATGCTTGTTAGGTCTTGGTTGGTGAAACATGCCAAGAAATCTATGAAAGTGAGTTTCTATATTAGTTTGAGGTATGAAAAATAAAGTAAGGTTGTGTGTTCCTTTGTGTTGATGTTATGCATGCAATTAGTTTGGCCATATTACTAAAGAATGCAAGAAGAGAAGCAATCACTCAAAGGAAGATCACAATCATCATCAAGCAAAAGATTTGAATGATCTTGTTTGTTTCATATGTCATAGAGTTGGTCACATATCTAGGTACTAAAAGAAGAGGTTGAATGAGTTCTCAAATAAAAATAAGGTGTATGGAGCTCCTAGTGTGCAAAGAAGAGGTCAAAAATGGTTGTGGAAACCTAAGCCTATTAGGAGAGATCAGACTGAGATCAAAGATGGTTTATTTACCATGATAGACATGAAGGAAAGTCAAGAGTTTCTGTTGTCTACATTTATTGACAAGTCTAAAGCAAATAATGAAGTCAAGGATCCATTCAAAGTCAATTTAGTGATGAGACAGTATTGCAAGTCACATGAGAGTATGGAGATATGGGAGTCTCCTAAGTTTTGTGACTTTTAGTCTCACTATGTCAAAAGGGTGTCTTTCTCTAGGCTTCAAGGAGACACTTTACAGAAAGAAGAAGCATGGTGGATGCTTGTTGGGTCTTAATTGGTGAAACATGCCAAGAAATCCATGAAGGTGAGTTTCTATATCAGTTTGAGGTATGAAAAACAAAGTAAGGTTGTGTGTTCCTTTGTGTTGATTCAGTTCATAAGGAGTCATGTTATGATATGCAAGAGGCAATCATTGGTGTAAAGAGAGAGGTCTTTGAGGACTAAGATTTTGAAGATGAGTTACAGTAGAAGAAAGGTATGGATGCAATCAAATTTCATCCATAGTTGGTCTCTTGAGGTAGCTTGATCTGGTGTAGTACCTTGAAAGTACTTGGGAGCTTGGTTTCAGCTCAAGTAGAGCAACTCAACTAAAGGTGTGAAATCAAGGATGATGAGTTGTCAAGATATTATATTGCATACAAAGAATGAACACTAGGTTGATATGGAGTATGAGAAAAATGTATTTTCATGAAGAAGGTCTCAGAGTTCTGTAGATGATAAGTTATGCATGCCATGGAGTTAGGGGGAACTAACTCAAATAGTTTGAGAGGCTTAAAGAGTTGTGTATGATGTGAGGGAGAGCATATGTGAGATATTCCAGTCATGGTGGAGATATGAAGAATTTAGATATAGATGTTAAATCAAGCATGTTTCTATGATGATTTGATCAAACCAAGTCAGGTGCTTTGATAATGTATTGAATCTTCATGCATAAAAAAAGGGGAGCTTTGTAAATGGTTAGGTCCTAGGATCAGAGGACTATTTAGTAGAATTTAGAAGACAAAAAAGAGTTGATATCAATTGAGTTTGGTTTTTCAAATTGGATGAGGTGGCTTGGTAATGTTAGAATGTTGTCATAATCAGTTTTTGGTGTTTTGGCATGTTGACTATTGTATGTACAAGGTCTGTAGGTTGGGTATGGAGATTTCCAAGTGTCATTTGAATAATTTCAAGTTGTCAAGGTGTCTTAGTAGGATAGAAAGGTGTGTTTAATTCATTCAAGTGTGTTCCATGTGATTTCAAGTTTTAAAGGTTTTTTGTGTGCTATTAGAAAATTTTGTTTGCTCTCGGGTTTCCTAGTTTGTGCTTAAGGGTATGTAGGTCAAAAATCATGGTATATTAAGTATGGGTTTTAAAATAATTCTAAGCTCAAAATTTGGTCCAAAATTATGTATTTATGACCTCTATATGTGAGAAAAGTTTTAGAGATGGGAGTTGACTAGTAGGTGGTGTGTTGACCGATTTTCTCTTGTAAACTTAGTGTTTTTTCTCATGTTGGAAAAATGGTTTGCCTAATGATTTAAAATTTGATACTATTTACACAATTTAAATGACCAAATGGGTGTTCAAAATGTATTTCATAGTCTTTTTTAAGTACATGGTTGGTTCATAGAAGAGGATTTGTACGAATGGAGAGCTAATTGGCTAGTAGGTTTATGAAGGAAGTATGTTGCAGAGGAAGATATGAGTGTTTATTTTTGGCATGCATGAGGGGGAACATGATAATTATCCATATATAAAATTTTAAGCCATGAAAGTTAATACATAGAAACTTATGGGCTCTGCAAGGTCTAGGTAGGGCTACAAGGCCTCTAAGCAAGGCTAGTATGAAGGAGTGGACTTTCTGGTCTTTTTATCTAAAATACCAAGGTGATAAAAGGGTACCTAAGATTATGTGACTTATGGGGAGACCCTCTTAATGTGTTCAAGGTAAGTTCATATAGTTTTTGATGTTCATGTATGCTTTGTCTTCATAGAAGCTATATGTATGATCAAAGAGGAGTGTAGTCATGGAGCATGTTTGAGAAGCTTAAGGTAAGAAGAGGTATGCCTAATTTTATGGGGATTATATATCATCTCTCATATGTGGTTATTTATTATTCTTTCTTCAAGTCTTTTAAGGTCCTCAGAATCAAAAGATGAGCCCACTTTGTCATTGTGTCAAAATGGGGAGAAAGTGCTTGAAGAGAGAGATAGAATATAAACATAAGATTTGTATTGGTGTTTGACATAAATGAAAAATGGGGATATTATTTTAGTTTTTTTACTTATGTCTCTAAGGTTACAATTATGTTAATGAGGTGTCATGTGTGCTAGAATGATAATGACAAAGTGTGTTTTAATGTGCTTCAGTGTTCTTACATGGTTCTTTAGTTTTTGACTTAGTGAGGCATTTGATGGATGATATTAATGGTATGGACATGTTAAAAATACCCTATGGGGTGTTATGAGTGCTTGTAGTTATTTTTAAATTTAAATTAATTCATCAAAGTAGTCATATGTAGGTCTAGGTTCAAGTAGTCATCTTGACATATAAGGTTGTATAAGAAGTTTGAGGACATCATCATTCACATGTGTGAAGGTTTTAGGAGAATTAGGTGTATGGATGGATTCCAATATGATATTTTATCATGTTTTAAAAGTTTTAGGTCATGATTTTTAGCGTAGTAAAAGTTATTAAGGTGCAAAGTTGGCTTTCCAAGCAGATTTTACTAAGTTCTCATAGCCAAATTTATGATATCAAAGATCTACGATGAGCATTTAATCAGATATAGGATTTAATGGTGAGAAATTAATCTAAATAGATAAGGATCCAATAGATTTCATGATATTTTCAAATATTGATCAAATTTTGCACGTGAATTCAAGATGTTAAAGGATGCTCAGAAGGCACGTACTAGTGACATGTGTCATAATCACAGAGTTTGAGTAGCAAATCTAATAATGAGCATGAAAATTATCAGATAGAGATCAAAGGTGAGTGCATTATCATAAAAATTATGATCCAATGTATTTTATTGAGTCAATAAGTCAATAAGATGCTTAGAAGGCATGTGGGGTTGTCAAGTGGTGAAACTTCATTGGAAGACTGACAATAGGGTACATAGAAGGGCACATGGGGCTATCAAGTGGCTTGATCATGGAAGCGCAAATATAAGATCAATAGTTAGAATTTTAGGTTAAAGTTGGGAAAATTCTAAGGAGATAAATGGATAGTATTTTTTCAAGCTATACGAGGGCATGAGATGAAGACACGTGTCTACAATATTTGTATTACACAATGATCAGTGGCATTTGAATTTAACAAAGGAAAAACTTGTGCTTAGTATTTGAGATATATCTTTTGATCTAGGATGAATTTCTTGATGAATTAAAATCAAATTTTAAAATGACTTTAACGCGCATCTAAATAATCTAGTTATAAGTTTTTAATGTTTGTACAGTTGTAGATATTGAACTCCAAAGTTGACTATGTTTGACCATGGTCTATAAATGATACGAGAAGGGTATTTGAGTGATTATTGATTGTGTCTAAATATTTCAAGATGAAATAACTATTGGAGAGTTTTTTATACTCCATGAAGACTATCCATATGGATTTGAAGGTTTGACCAATCCATCTTCAGTGTGAAGAAAGGATTAGAAGTTGAATGTGTTTGTTGAATGTAGTGATAGTTTGAGTGACCATCTTACAAAAGTAAGTTGAAGTTGTTATGAGTAGATTTAAGGAACAAAATGAGTATAGATATGTTATATAAGTCTCTAAGTATTATGAGAAGGCATTGGCTGTCATAGGTTACCTCTGATCATATATGAAGAGTCAAAATAGTTTGACTGTATGTGATCAGTTTGAGTGGTCATTTTGAGAGAGTTGATTTGAGTACTTAGATACTATGTTGAAGTATCTAAGGCATATTAAAGTTTTAATATGTCTTAAAGGGTTCACCCATTTGATCTAATCATATAGATATGTGAAAGACTTGAGTGTTTGCTTTAGAAGTTTGAGATTGTGTTTTTTGTGTATGAAGACCTGGAGAGCAAAGAGACCTAATTGGTAGGTTCAAGTATTGAGTTGGTGTTCCAAGTGGCATGGACCCATGAGGTAGTGAGAAAGGGTATATTTGAGATAGTTTTGATGTGTTCAAAGTATTGGTAAAGGATGCAGGTGGTCCAAATAGTCTTACATGTAACGTGTGAGTATGAAGGCCTAATTGTTTTAGGTCTCACCAAGACTTAATGGTGGTTTAGGGCTAATGAGGTAATGACTGACCTATGAAGAGTGTGGTTCTCACATGTAGCATGTGTATGTACCTATGTTAAGTGTGGTTCAAATATGTAAATCATTTTATCCAACCAAGATGGGTTAAAGGAAGAGAGTGGTATAAGTACAAGGTCTAATTGGACTAATTATGCTAGTCATGGATGCATGGAGCCAAAAAAAGGAGAGAACCTTTGAAAGAGAAAGGATAGGTCATTGAGGACAAACAAATAGTGAATAATATTAGTCATGCTTGTCTCATCAAGATCATAAAGGTGAACACATAGGTCATTGGACCTAATGAGCCTAGAATAGGCAGATTAAGCGAGTAAGCCCTAGAGGCTGATTGAGTGAGTGTGCTTAGTGAATGGATTCAAGAGTAGAGTTAGTTAAAATTTGTATGCATAACCTATAGGTCATGTTGACAATGTTGTGATAGAGTTATTGTAGGTTTTTGATTGTGTGTGTTAAGAAGTGAAGAGTGATTCAAAAGGGTATTTTGGATGCATTGCTTGTGTGTGCAAGTTTATGAGAGTGTGAAGGAGAAAGAGAAAAAGTAAGAGAAGTCCATCATCAGGTGTAGAAGACATCATATCAGATGTGGAGATCAAATCAAGGTAGTTGGGTTGGTGTTTGGTTTCCTAGAGGGTTAGTTCCTCCTTGTGGGATGGGTGTCTCACTAAATTAAGGGATAGGTGTTCCTTGATCGGTTGGTACTGCTCTAAATGTTGAATCTTGTCTTTATAGGATTGTAGTCCATCTTGTAGGGTTTAGTAGGTTTTATCCCCCAAGAGGGTTTCCCACATATATCATGTGTTATGTGCTTGATCTTGTTATATCTTTCTTGTTCATTGCAATGGTTAATTTGTATGCATCATGATTGTATGTGATGAATTTTTAAGAGTTGGGAATTGAATTGGATTATCTGCATCACTGATTCACCCTCCCTCTTAGTGATTGTACCTATAACATTCTTTTTTAAATGTATGAGTTTAATATTTATGTAAACTCTCGTATGGTTTTCATAAAATAGATTCGTTATTTGTAAGAATAGTTGAAAGATAGACATTTTTTTAATAAATAATGGTGTTTTGGTTAGTGAATGAAGGTATGTTTTGAGCTTTGTCTGCATTTTGGTTATTTTTTGTGAAATACATGAAAGAAATATTATTCTAAGAGCAATAGTTATGTGATTGATTCTGTGGAGGTTATTTATGGTTTAAGCTATTTCCTTAGTTTTAGTTGTTTCAAAGTCTTAAATTTTTTTTGAAAGAATGAACGGATTCAAGTAGTATTCTCAAGTGTTTTTCTTATCTTTTAAGGTTATACAGGTCTACATGCAAGTTTTTTTCTCAAAATAAATCTATTTTTCTTAGCTTGTTTGAATACAAATGGTAAAGATATCACATGCATTGATAAAAATAAGTTGTCATAATTTGATGGTTTTGAAATAGTATGGAATATCATGATTTGTATGTTAAGTTCATTTTTGGTTTGGCACTTTGTTAGAAATATTAGGTTTCAAGTTTTCTTTTCAATTTAGATAAACCTCTACATGCACATTTTTCTCAAGAAAATCATTATGAATTTGTTTAGACTAATAATGGTTCTAACTAAAATATTTTCTTGAATATAACTTGCATATGTATGGTCAAAAATGTGTGAGAATATGATACATTTATTTGATAAATATGCATCTCTTAATTTTTGACATACATAGAGAAATCAGATATTCAAAAGTTTTTGTTTCTTTGATTCAAGAGGTTTTGAAATAAATGGTTTGGTGTATTTGTATATGATGGAATTTTGGGCTTGTATGTTAAAGAAAGTGTTCAATATTGTACTTGATTATTCATTATGTAGAAGCTTTATATATTCTTTTGATTATTTTAGAAATGATGACTATTGAGAATTTGCATAGCTATGACATATGATTGTCTGGTGTCAATTTGAGGATATAGAAGCATGCACTTGTTTTGTTTTCATTTTATTATTTAAAGATTATGTGATTTTGAAAATAGAAAGGGATATTTTCTAAAGACTGATTACACATATAATATATTGACGGTGAAAAATGTCATGCCAATGAATCAACACTTTCGCCTATCATGAAGATCAAGATAGAATCGTACTAGTTTAATCATAAAGGACCTATGGCTGAAAATCAATCTTAAGGCATGCAAAAAAGGTCTTTTAAAGTTCTATGGATTTAATATATTTAATAATAAATATAAATAAAGTATACAAACATTTATTAGATCGATCAAACATAACATGAAAATCAACAAGGCCAAGAAGAGTACTTATAAACAATGCTTTGATCCAAGAAGCTAATTATTCCTTCAATATTTAAATATGTTATAAACTATTATCTGACCTATCTAATAGAGTAAAATCTATGAATTAGATGATCTCTTGAAGGACAAAAAATTAGATTGTTGAAAAGTGTATCTTATGTTCATTCTCACAACAGAAAGATGAAAGTAATCAATAACAACCAAGAAAATAGACAAACACTAAACAACTAACAACTACTAACTAAACCTAAAGAGACAAAGTAAACATAAATAACTAAGTCTAAATTAATAAGCAAATTAAACAAGAAAATAATAAAAAGATTAAACTAATCTAAGACTTAACTATCAACTAACAAAAATCTAATAAAGACTTAAATCTACATATAAACTATCTAACTTAAGAAAAGAGAACAAAATAGATAATATAAGAAACTAATTAAAGAACTAAAACTAAAATAGAAAACTAAACTAAGAAATAAAAAAAGAAACTAAATTAATAAAAATAAAAAGATAACATTATATTGAAATTAGTGTCGATATAGGGTAAAATAAAGTGTGTGAGTCTCAAAGGAGAGTCATTTTAACAGAAAGGATAAATTGTATTGAGAAAACCAACATTCTTCCTTTACAATAACTTGAGTGACAATTTTACAAAAATACATCAATAAAATGTCACAAAATAATGACATGTTCATCATTTTTTAGATTGAATACTTGGAATCTATGCATAGGACTGCAAATAGCAATCATCAAAAGATGTTAAGATTAGCAATCTTCAGATAATCAATCATAAATGATAAATAAAACTAGATATAATTGTGTTGCATAAGCAAATTACTCAACCATCAGATAAAGTCCTATCGAGTTTATTTGTAAGAGTTGTACTATCTTTAAAAAGTTATATAGAAAGAAGAGAGATGAATGAACGACTTCAAAAAATGTCTAAGTCTTCAATACCTATTGTTCTTTGTCTTCAAATGAGTTCTTGATCTCTTCTTATACCTTCAACTTAGTTGTAAAATAAGTTATAACTAACTTTAGTTAGTTATTAGTTTTTGCTAACTCATTGATTTTTTTAAAAAATCAATTAATTATAAACAATTATTGATTAAGGACAAGTTTAATTAAGACTTAAAAGTCTTAATTGATCAAGTTATTTAAATATAAACCAGGGTACTAATCTTAATAGGTGGGGACCCTTATCAATCAATAGTAAATAAAATACATATCTCAACTATAAAAATAGATAAGTAATAGATTAATAAAATCCTATTTATATTAAACCATAATGCAAGTCTTAAATTAACTTAGGCACACACACACACACACACACACACACACACACACACACATATAAAGTCCACTGTACTTCCAAAATTATTATCACCAAAACACAAAAAACTCGCTTCACTATTTTTTATTTCATGTTTAACAACACGCTTCCGAAAACAATTATTTTTGAGAAATATCTTAATAGAAAAAATATTTTGATTGCATCATGTGAAAGATGAACCAAAAATCTCCATGAAACAACTTTAATTTTTCTGAAAATAGAAATTTTGATATGTTTGGTATCCAACTTAAGTTTGACGTTCACATGACTTTCAAACTGCATAATTTCTAGTTTGTGGTGATGGTCATTTGGTCGTCAAATTTAACATTGTAAACATTCTTGTAGGTGATCATTTTACAAATTTTGTACCACAGAAGGAAATTAAATTAATTTTTAAAAACAAATGAAAACCCATTACTTATCTCTTGTTTACTATCATGATTCAACATTCTGAATAACCAAAAAAATTATATTCTTCATAATCTTTTCATATTCTCTTTTGTTGTTTATTTATTTTAGATCTTTGAAATGAAAAATTAGAAATAAAATACCTTGATACAATTATGTGATGCAATTTTTTCAATATTCTGAGTGTATACACTGATTAATCTATTAATCTTTCAAAATAAATGTAGACCTTCATACTACTTTTACATCAAAAACTAATATGAATCTTTTTCCAAAAGTCTACGAAACAAACATATTTGAGAACCATTCATATCATGCACCCAAAAGTTTCAACGTATTCTTTAAATACCCAAAACAAAACAAGACAAAAAGTTTGTTTTGCATGTTGAGCACCTATTATCTTCCAAAATATTGATGCATAGGAAAGACCATGAGACCATGCATCAAAGAAATAACATGCATAACTATTTCACCATAATTTTAAGTACCATGAATCTCAACTAGAATGGAGAAAAACTTGACCTTCATTCTTCCTAGAATTGTTTCCAAACTTATGCATAACCGATAATACTTCCAACATATAGATAACAAATTTATTAAATACACCTAAGAAATCATCAGTAACTTTCAAAATGAATTCATGCAGTCATATTTATAAAATTTCCTCAATCTACAGCCCATATTTCTTCATAAATCCATTCGAAATAATAACTTAGAGTTTTATGAATGCCCATGCAAACTAAAATACTCCATTCGTCCAACTAAGGAAATAATTTCTTTCACATTACTGTAAATTTGTTCATAATCATCACAAAATCTTCCAAATTTATTGAAATTTGTTTGAAACATACTTGTATCTACACCTTAAGACCTTGCTAAAAAATCCTCAACAAATCCTTTGTTGTAACTTCAAGAATTCAATTACCAGAGCTTCACTTCTACATTCAAGCTTTGCAAAATGAACAAAAACCAAGAAAATGCCCACTTATATATACCAACCCACTACTGTAACTGACTTGATAATGTGCTTAATTCTCATTGGCTCACTGAAACCAAGAATGTACTTAGCATTCCTTCTATCTAAGTTAGCCAAAAAACCAAATTAGTGGTTATTAAAACATTCACTAAAATCTCACTAAATTATTCCTTTCGAGGCATGTACCCATTTGCATTTAATTTTAAACCACCATAATATTTTGGCATATCTAAAAACTTCATTGAATATGCCCTCACATTAATTTCTCTTCCATCTTGGTGCCAAGACATCCACATAGGATTCAAACTTGAAACAAATCATGCATACTATTCATAATCATTTTAAATTCATTTCAATGTCCTCAAAAACAAACAACTTAGGCCCTTTGAAATCATATGTTTTGATGAAGGCTTAGAAAATTTCCTAACTTCAGAATAAATCCTTATGCCATCAAAAACATTCATGAAATAAGTCCTAGGTCAACAATGTTAATCCTTTCAAACAAGACTTTTATATATAAATCTTTTAAATCATTTCCATGTCAAATGAAACATGATATCCATGTTATCCTCATATATTTCAAGACTTGTGTTTCAAAACATAGACTTGAGTAATTACTAGGGCCTCCAAATCAAAACAACTTAGACTTAGGACATCAAAATAAGTCCTTAGCATTAAAAAGCCTTTAAACTTAAAATAATGATCATAGGCTATGAATTTTGAAAATATAAATCTGAAGATCATTAGAAAATGAAAATATTACCTTAGGAACTTCAGACTCTTTGATAATTAGATCAAATTAACTTAAATACATCAACATTTTGAAAGTCTATTACATCACAAAAGTAAAAAAAAATGAGCCTTCAATCGGATCTATATTTTCGTAATGATCTTTCAATAAAGAAATGCATTGCTTCTTCAAATATAGTGTTTTCAAACTATGATAATCATCCATATATTCTTATTATCTATTTCAAACCAAGAAAATATTATCTTTATAGGCCAATGAAAATCAAATAATCATCACAAATTGTTTAATCTACCACAATTAAAAATCTATTTCTGAAAATAACATATATACTTCCATATTTAAGAACATATGAAGCAGAATCAATACTAAACTGAAAATGTTGAGGTGTAATATGGATAAATAATTTGAGAAGCAAAATGATTGAGCACATGTATATGTATATGTATATGTATATGTATATGTATATGTATATGTATATGTATATGTATATGTATATGTATATGTATATGTTATGTATATGTATATGTATATGTATATGTGTGTGTGTGTGTTGATAGGACCTAGGTTCCCCAAAGCTCTGACACAACTTGTCAGATTTAAGAGCACATATGATTACCTTTGTATAAGCAACTTAAACATGTGGAATTATACCATAAGTACAAGTAACTAGAAATAGAAATAGTACAGAATATGAGAGGCAACACACAATTGTATTCAACTCATTCCAGAAGGAAATACAATGAAGAAAAATCACACTTTCTTCTCACACCTGCCAGATGTACAGATCTCTTTCCCTCAAGAGTTATCTTCTCTCAATACAGGTCACAACAAACGGCTAACATAGAGCTGTTGTTCACCTCAACCAGTCAGTACAATACTGCCAATACAATCGAGTACGAACCGATACTCCAAGTAGATCTCACCTAATCTTGCTCCTTGATGTGTTGTTGTCACCTTGGATCTTGCTACCCTGCAGATCTCCTTTTGACCCTCGCACACACACACCCCTGCAGATCAACTGACCTTACTTACCCATGTAGATCTCCACCCTGATCTTGCACACCCTGCAGATCAACTTGATCTTACATACCTGGAAGAACCCTTGTGATTCCACTAATGGAAGAACTCTTCTGGTTCTACACTTTACAATACAGCCCCATGGGTCTATTATATAGATCCCATGCATACAATAATTAGACAAGCGGCTCAAGACTCGACTAAGTCTTTAACATGCAAACAACCTGTTCAACTAACTAATTGTTCGTCAACAACCAGTTCTGGAACTACATAGGCGACCGACGTCGGTCCCTATCTACCTGAGGATGACCGAGGTCAGCTGACTCCTATCGATGTCAGTTGCTTTCTATCGACCCCTGCTCGACGTTGGTGTGGCCTACCCGACGTCGGTGTGGCATGTCGACGTCAGCGACTGTGACACTCAGCAACCCTCCATGTTTGCATCTGGGTGAAGCTTTTAGCTCCACAACTTAACAATCTCCCACTTGGAGATAAACAACTACACATGTACCTATACCAATACATTGTCTAATCTGTATCCTGGCTTGTATTCCTCTTCAAGCTCAATCTTGAAGACCAACCACCACACACCCTGTGGTGCTACACCTGTGTCTGAATTTCTCCATTCTCAGCTTACCTTCTGCCATTGCTATACTCCCACTCAATCAGAAACCCCTAAGAGTGACCTATAATCAAAAACACTAACCAGATCTGAACCACCTGTTAGTCAACCTCGCTCTGAGAACCTCCAACCTCGCTCTGATACTAATTGATAGGACTTAGGTTCCCCAAAGCTCTGACACAACTTTTTAGATTTAAGAGCACATATGATTACCTTTGTATAAGCAACTTAAACATGCAGAATTATACCAGAAGTACAAGTAACTAGAAATAGAAACATCACAGAATATGAGAGGCAACACACAATTGTATTCAACTCATTCCAGAAGGAAATACAATGAAGAAAAATCACACTTTCTTCTCACACCAGTCAGATGTACAAATCTCTTTCCCTCAAGAGTTATCTTCTCTCAATACAGGTCACAACAAATGGCTAACATAGAGCTATTGTTCACCTCAACCAGTCATTACAATACTGCCAGTACAACCGAGTACGAACCGGTACTCCAAGTAGATCTCACCTGATCTTGCTCCTTGATGTGTTGCTGTCACCTTAGATCTTGCTACCCCACAGATCTCCTTTTGACCCTCGCACACACACACCCCTACAGATCAACCGACCTTACTTACCCATGTAGATCTCCACCCTGATCTTGCACACCCTGTAGATCAACCTGATCTTACATACCTGGAAGAACCCCTGTGATTCTGCCAATGGAAGAACTCTTCTGGTTCTACACTTTACAATACAACCCCATGGGTTTATTATATAGATCCCATGCATACAATAATTAGACAAGCGGCTCAAGACTCGACTTAGTCTTTAACATGCAAACAACCCGTTCAACTAACTGACTGTTCGTCAACAACCAGTTTTGGAACCGCACAGGCGACCGACATCGGTCCCTGTCTACCTGAGGATGACCGACGTCGATCGACTCTTGCCGATGTCGGTTGCTTTCTGTCGACCCCTGCCCGACGTCGGCGACTGTGACACTCAGCAACCCTCCATGTTTGCATCCGGGTGAAGCTTTTAGCTCCACAACCTAGCATGTGTGTGTGTGTGTGTATGTGTGTGTATATATATTTTATTCATTAATCCACTATGCTTTCCAAAACCACTCAAAATATAAACATGAATTCATTAACCTATCATCATCAATTTATAATAAAAAATATGCATTCAAATATAATACTAGTTGATCAGGTGCCCTGGCACAGTTTTAAATTTTATGATTGAGTCATCTCTATGGCAAAAAAAGTATTAGTTTTAGAAAAATTGAGGGGGGTGTGAAAAATAGACATAACATAATCTTATTTACAGATATCTTTGGTTCATGTTATGAAAAGAGGATGCATGTGGTATAGAAATTGTGGTATAAATTCTACCTTATTTTTTCAGTTCATGTGCTTCTTGATTTTCAAATTTATGTTAAGAAATCAAGGTTTTTGTACCATTTATTGAAATTGAAAATTCAAAGGTTTTGTGTCCTTAGTTTGTGAAAGGAAATGTTCTTCCTACTTTCATCTTTCTATCTCAAAATTCATGAAATAGTGGTGTATTACTATTTTGTTTTTTGCATGCCTCTTAGTGTTCAAATTTATATAAGAATATATCATCATTTAAATAGTATGTTAGGGTTTTGATGCAAGTTATGGTAAAAATACAATATCATTGGATAAATACAGTTATTTTTTAATTCTTTGTTTCAGAACATGATATATTTCAAAGCACGTGTAGTTTTATGAAAAGTTAAACATATATGGGTTATATTATTTTCTATGTTTCATGATAGACATGATGATAAATGGACGGTTTGAGAAAATTGTGGTTGTTTGATTGATTCATACACATGTTTTGATGATGATAATTTGATAATAGAATATAATGTACATGTCAATTTTCATGTTTAAATATGACTAAGGTTTTGTGAAAGACGCATTCTTTTTCAAATAAGATCAAGCCATGAAAATTTAAGTAATAGAAATTTTTATATTTTTGTTGCAAAATAGATATTTGAACATATCAATATTTGGATATGTATGTTCTCTTGAGGACTTATTTCAGTATACTTATTAGTATGTTAGGGTGGATCTCAAACTCGTATAATTCACGCAGAAATGTTTGGGGTAGAGGTAATGATCAACATAATAAGAACAATCCTTCATAGGATAGTTCTTGAGGTTGATTCTTTCATAGCTATAGGGATGGTAACACTTTTCCTTGGCCATTTAACCATGGAACCCGAGTTTCCATTAATTTTGATGCCATTGATCTTATTTTCAAGAATGTACTTGATTTTTTACCTGTTAGATCCTTGAATTTATATGATAATAAAGGTTTGAGGAGAGCACATTAGAGATGTCATCCTTATGGGAGAGGCACTCTAAGTGGTTCAGTGTATTTGTATATGATGCATTTTTGGGCTTGTATTTTAAAGGAAGTGTTCAATATTGCCCCTGATTATTCATTATGCGGAAGCTTTTTGTATTCTTTTAATTATTTTAGAAATGATGACCATTGAGAATTTGCATAGCTATGACATATGGTTATTTGGTGTCATTTTGAGGATATAGATGGATTCACTTGTTTTTTTTCTCATTTTAGTATTTGAATATTATATGAGATTGAAAATATAAAGGTATATTTTCTAAAAACTGACTACATATATAATCGTATTTGTAGATATCTTTGGTTCATTTTATGAATAGATGATGCATGTGGTATGGAAACTATGGTATACATTCTACCTTATTTTTTCAAATCATTTGCTTCTTGATTTTCAAATTTATGTTAATAAATCAAGGTTTTGGTACCATTTACCTGAAATTGAGAATTTAAGGGTTTTGTGTCCTTGGTTTGTGAAAAGACATTTTCTTCCTACTTTCGGCTTTCCATCTCAAAATTCATGAAACAATGGTGTATTATTGTTTTGTTTTTTGCATGCCTCTCAGTGTTCAAATTTATATAAGAGTATATCATCATTTAGATAGTATGTTAGGGTTTTGATGCAAGTTATGGTAAAAATAAAATATCACTAGATAAATACAATTATTTTCTAATTGTTTGTTTTAGAATATGATATATTTCAAGGCACATGTAGTTTTATGAAAATTTAAGCATATATGGGTTATATTATTTTCTATGTTTCTTGATGGACATGATGACAAATGGACAATTTTATAAATTTGTGGTTGTTTGATTGATTCATACACATGTTTTGATGATGATAATTTGATAATGGAATATAATGTACATGTCAGTTTTTATTTTTAAATATGAATAAGGTTTTGTAAAAGATGCATTGTTTTTCAAATTTGATCAACTCATGAAAACCTGAGTAATGAAAATCTTTGAGTTTTTGTTGTTCTTTTGATTATTTTAGAAATGATGACTATTAAGAATTTGCATAGCTATGACATATGACTATTTTGTGTCATTTTGAGGATATAGATGCATGCACTTGTTTTTTTTTTTCATTTTAGTATTTGAAGATTATATGAGTTTGAAAATAGAAAGGGATATTTTCTAAAAATTGACTACACATATAATCTTATTTGCAGATATCTTGGTTCATATTATGAAAAAAAGATGCATGTGGTATGGAAACTATGGTATAAATTCTACCTTATTTTGTTAGTTCATGTGCTTCTTGATTTTCAAGTTTATGTTAATAAATCAAGGTTTTTATATCATTTACTAAAATTGAGAATTCAAGGGTTTTGTGTCCTTAGTTTGTGAAAGGAAATTTTCTTCCTACTTTTGGCTTTCCATCTCAAAATTCATTAAACAATGGTGTATTATTGTTTTGTTTTTTGCATGCCTCTCAGTGTTCAAATTTATATAAGAGTATATCATAATTTAGTTATTATGTTAGGGTTTTGATGCAAGTTATGGTAAAAATATAATATCATTGAATAAATACAATTATTTTCTAATTCTTTGTTTTAGAAAATGATATATTTCAAGGCACACGTAGTTTTATAAAAAGCTAAGCATATGTGGATTATATTATTTTCTATGTTTCTTGATGGACATGATGATAAATAAATAGTTTGAGAAAGTTGTGGTTGTTTGATTTATTCATACACATGTTTTGATGATGATAATTTGATAATAGAATATAATGTAAATGTCAGTTTTCATTTTTAAATATGATTAAGGTTTTGTGAAAGATGCATTATTTTTCAAATTTGATCAAGTCATGAAAACCTAAGTAATGAAAATATTTGAATTTTTATTGCAAAATAGATATTTGAACATATCAATATTTGGCTATGCGTGTTATCTTGAGGACTTATTTTAGTATACTTATTAGTATGTCAGGGTGGATCTCAGACTCACATAATTCATGCAGAAATGTTTGGGTAGAGGTAATGATCAACACAATGAGAACATTCCTTTCTAGGATATTTCTTTAGGTTGAGTCTTTCATAGCTATAGGGATGGTAACACTTTTTCTTGGCCATTTAACCATGGAACTTGAGTATTCATTCATTTTGATACCATTGATCCTATTTTTAGGAATGTACTTGATTATTTACTTGTTAGATCCTTGAATTTCTATGGTAATAAAGATTTGAGGAGAGCACATTGGAGACATCGTCCTTATAGGAGAAGCACTCTAAGTGGTTTGTTGTATTTGTATATGATGTATTTTTGGGCTTGTATTTTAAAAGAAGTGTTCAATATTGTACCTGATTATTCTTTATGTGGAAGCTTTTTGTATTCTTTTGATTATTTTAGAAATGATGACTAATAATAATTTGCATAGCTATGACATATGACTGTTTAGTGTCATTTTGAGGATATAGATGCATGCACTTATTTTGTTTTCATTTTAAGATTTGAAGATTATATGAGTTTGAAAATAGAAAGGGATATTTTCTAAAAACTGACTACACATATAATCTTATTTGTAGATATCTTGGTTCATATTATGAAAAAAGGATGCATGTGGTATGGAAACCATGGTATAAATTCTACCTTATTTTTTTAATTCATGTGCTTCTTGATTTTCAAATTTATGTTAAGAAATCAAGGTTTTTGTATCATTTACTGAAATTGAGAGTTCAAGGGTTTTGTGTCCTTAGTTTGTGAAAGGAAATTTTCTTCCTACTTTTGGATTTCCATCTCAAAATTCACTAAACAATGGTGTATTATTGTTTTGTTTTTTGCATGCCTCTTAGTGTTCAAATTTATATAAGATTATATCATAATTTAGATATTATGTTAGGGTTTTGATGCAAGTTATGGTAAAAATACAATATCACTGAATAAATACAATTATTTTCTAATTCTTTGTTTTAGAAAATGATATATTTCAAGGCACATGCAATTTTATGAAAAGTTAATCATATGTGGGTTATATTATTTTCTATGTTTCTTGATGGACTTGATGACAAATAGACAGTTTGAGAAAGTTGTGGTTGTTTGATTGATTCATACACATGTTTTGATGATGATAGTTTAATAATGGAATATAATGTAAATGTCAGTTTTCATTTTTAAATATGACTAAGGTTTTATGAAAGATGCATTATTTTTCAAATTTGATCAAGTCATGAAAACCTAAGTAATATAAATATTTGAATTTTTGTTGCAAAATAGATATTTGAACATATCAATATTTGGCTATGCATGTTCTCTTGAGGACTTATTTTAGTATACTTATTAGTATGTCAAGGTGGATCTTACACTCACATAATTCATGCAAAAATGTTTGGGTAGAGGTAATGATCAACACAATGAGAACACTCCTTTCTAGGATAGTTATTGAGGTTGATTACTTCATAGCTGTAGGGATGGTAACACTTTCTTGGCCATTTAACCATGAAACCCGAGTATCCATTCATGTTGATGCCATTGATCCTATTTTTAGGAATGTACTTGATTATTTACCTGCTAGATCCTTGAATTTCTATGGTAATAAAGGTTTGAGGAGAGCACATTGGAGACGTCATCCTTATAGGAGAGGCACTCTAAGTGGTTCGGTGTATTTGTATATGATGTATTTTTGGGCTTGTATTTTAAAGGAAGTGTTCAATACTGCACCTAATTATTCATTATGTGGAAGCTTTTTGTATTCTTTTGATTATTTTAGAAATGATGACTATTAAGAATTTGCATAGCTATGACATATGACTATTTGGTGTCATTTTGAGGAGATATATGCATGCACTTATTTTGTTTTCATTTTAGTATTTGAAGATTATATGAGTTTGAAAATAGAAAGGGATATTTTCTAAAAATTGACTACACATATAATCTTATTTGCAAATATCTTGGTTCATATTATGAAAAAAAGATGCATTTGGTATGGAAACTATGGTATAAATTCTACCTTATTTTGTTAGTTCATGTGCTTCTTGATTTTCAAATTTATGTTAAGAAATCAAGGTTTTTGTATTATTTACTGAAATTGAGAATTCAAGGGTTTTGTGTCCTTAGTTTGTGAAAGGAAATTTTCTTCCTACTTTTGGCTTTCCATCTTAAAATTCATTAAACAATGGTGTATTATTGTTTTGTTTTTTGCATGCCTCTCAGTGTTCAAATTTATATAAGAGTATATCACAATTTAGATATTTTGTTAGGGTTTTGATGCAAGTTATGGTAAAAATACAATATCATTGGATAAATATAGTTATTTTCTAATTCTTTGTTTCAAAAAATGATATATTTCAAGGCACATGCAGTTTTATGAAAAGTTAAGCATATGTGGGTTATATTATTTTCTATGTTTCTTGATGGACATGATGACAAATAGACAGTTTGAGAAAGTTTTGGTTGTTTGATTGATTCATACACATGTTTTGATGATGATAATTTGATAATGGAATATAATGTAAATGTCAGTTTTCATTTTTAAATATGACTAAAGTTTTGTGAAAGATGCATTCTTTTTCAAATTTGATTGATTCATGAAAACCTAAGTAATGGAAATATTTGAATTTTTGTTGCAAAATAGATATTTGAACAAATCAATATTTGGCTATGCATGTTCTCTTGTGGACTTATTTTAGTATACTTAGTATGTTAGGGTGGATCTCAGACTCACATAATTCATGCAGAAATGTTTGGGTAGAGGTAATTATCAACACAATAAGAACACTCCTTTCCAGGATAGTTCTTGAGGTTGATTTTTTCATAGCTATAGGGATGGTAACACTTTTTCTTAGCCATTTAATCATGGAACCTGAGTATCCATTCATTTTGATGCCACTAATCCTATTTTTAAGAATGTACTTGATTCTTTACCTTCTAGATCCTTGAATTTCTATGGTAATAAAGGTTTGAGGAGAGCACATTTGAGACGTCATCCTTACGAGAGAGACACTCTAAGTGAATCTTGTCAACATATACATATTATTATCCAGACTGATCCATATAATACTCTATTGCATGATCAACCTAAAAATGTGTTTGATATTACTATAAAAAAAATTTAACTACATTCAATTATTTCATTAAACACTAGAATTCCTTCGCCTAACCTTGAAAGACCAACTTATTTTAGCAGAAAATGTGCTAGTAGCCCTACAACATAGCCCATGATAACTAATATTTTGAAGAAGGTAAAAATAGAGGTTGATAATTTGAAGGTGCTCATTTGATTGAGCTTTCCATTGCTTCCATGGAGTACATGGAATATCAAATTGATAAGGGTCTTCATTAATTAATTTAATTTATTATGTTGAGTCGAACTAAACTGATATATTTGATACTTTGACTTGTTTTCATGATATTAAATTTTGAGTATGTAGATATTATTTTGGTGGTGTTTAGTATGTTGTATGACAATCATTTTATTTTATGCAAAATAATTTATTGACATATTTACTTAAATATTATGAATAAATGCTTATAAAATTTAATATTAGGATTATTTAAATTTATTTGATTGTTAGCATTTATTTATGTTGTTATGTATAATTAGATGTTTATTTAAATGTTGTCAAATGAGTATAGGACCCCACCTATTATAATATTATTGGTCTATTATATTTTAATTTGATCTATTAGGCTTTGTATTAAGTGTAAATTTATAAATATTTAAGTCATAAAGTTAGTTATTTGGCTTTAAAAATTCAATTAAAGTTAACAACAACTAATTAATGTTAGTTGTAACTTATTTACTAACTATCTCTAGAGGTGATTATTTTATAAACAAATCAAAGAGACATTACAAAAAGAGAAATATATATAGGTGAAGAGCTCTCTTTAAAATTTGAAAGTTATTCATAATTTTTTTTTTGTGTGTGTAAACATCTCTGAGATCAAATGAATACTTATAAATAGACCAAACAATACATTCTCTGACAGTAAAGTAATCTATTTATTTAATGAAAGTATATTTAAGTTTTTTGTTTACATCATAAATTGATTATTTAAAGTCTATCACACTTAATATCTTTTGATGATTGTAGATATGCAGTCATATGAATATAACTCCATGTACTTGACTTAAATAATGATGAATACATCACATCTTGTGACATTTTATTGATCTTTTGATTGTAATTTATTGTTTTTTTAAGATTATTTTTACTTAAAAGTTATGTTTCTTAATAAATTATTTATCACTTTATTTTAGAATGACTCTTATTTTAAGAGTTGTAATTTTCTATTTATTTCATTTCATTTTCTAATTTGTAGTATCTTAGTTAAATAAAGTTAATTTAGATAATAAGTTTAGATTTAATTATCTTTTCTATCTATATGTTTTTATTTATTTATTTTATTTCATTCTTTTTGTTCATATGTATTGTTCTTTAATTTAGATTCTTTCATTTAATAATTTTTTTTTAATTTGTCATAATTTGATAAATACTTCTTTACTTAGGTTTTTATGTTAATTTACTTTCGTTTATTAGTTTGTTTATATTTAACTTAGTTAATGTTATAACAAGTAATAATATTCTTAGATTGTTAATGAGATGTAGAAGGATTGGTGAAGTGGTTTGGTTGTGCCCAATCCTAGCCAAGTTCAAATTTCAGAGGGCGTTTATAGGCTAAATGTGGTTATTGACTCGATGGTTTCAATGCAATAAAAATAATAATGGTTCTATAGTTCTCTCAGGGACTAGGCCCTTGGTTTGTGCCCTAGAACCAGTTATAGCTCCAGTCAAAAGCTAGGTACCAATCTAAAAAATAATAATAATATTCTTAGATTGATTTTCTATTATTTCTTAGATTGGTATTAAGTTCTTTTATTATTTTTATTTCATTTAAAGTTTTATTGCGCTTTAATTTTAAAGAATAAATAAGTAGTTAGACATTTAATTATTTATTTCATAGCTTGAAATTAATTAGTTAATATTCGTTGTTTGGTTTTTGCTTTCATTTATTTTACTTATCTTTTGGTTTGCTTTATTTCTTTTCTTTTGATCTATTTTAAGTTTAAGAGATATCAAGAGATTATAAATACATTTGATTTAGCAAAAATATAAATGATCATATATCTTTCCTTCAAGGGATTTCCTCTTCTATAAGTTTTTTCTATTGGATTGGTTAGATTACATAATTGTGTTCTGATTCTTTTTTGATATTTAAAGACATTTAATTTCTAAATTATAATTATTTATTTTTTGATGTTTGACTTATTATTTATTAGAACTATTAAAAAACTTCTTCTATGTATCTTTGTAATCAATTCTCATTCCTTAGACCCTTACAATTAGACTAGTATGATTTTAAGATATTTTTCAAGCCATCAACACCATTTCGTGTTATAATCATGCGACATGTCATAGGCTTAGAGTAGGGCATATGTATACACACATTATCTTTAAACTTTATCATTTATTGATGCTTTTTCTCTTGTAGAAACTTGTCGAGTTTCAATCTTTTGAGTGCACACTTAAAGTCTGCATCAAAAAAGGGGTGGGTAGACTATTGGTGCTTTGCAAGATTATTGGTTAATTTTATCATACCTAAACCCACTACAAATCATGCTTATCTAACTCCCTAATAAATTATCCTATAAATATCCCATAACTAAGTAAACACCCATTTTTCCTACTAGGTCGGTCTTGGTCGACCCAGTTGTGAAAGTTACGACACATGATACACAACTAGGTTGACCTAATTCAAGTCTAAATGGTAATTTTTCAAAAATTGGGTTGTGGTGGGATGACCTTGTCAATTAAAATTATAAAAGGATTAAGAATTATTCATTTCTATAAATACAACCTTCACTTCAATCTAATAGAGAAGAACATTTATTTCCATATTATTATAGGTCACAATTCTACTACATTTGCACTTAAAGGAGCCATTACTTAGGGTTTATATTGGAGAAAGATAGTTTTTCTTGTGGTAAGTCTTAGATACAAGTAGGAATATTTATCCTAGAGTTGATTTCAACTATAGTGTGATCCTTACAAAGTCACAATAATCTCTTACAAAAAATCAATTGCCAAGGGAGAGATTGAGACTCGACAGTTTCATCCAAAGATAAGCATCTCTCACTTTTGCTATTTCATTTAATAGATAGATACTGCACAAAGTTAGGTTTAAATGTTTAACTCCTTACTTTAGATTACCTATACACTTAAACTTAGTGTAGCTATAGGTTTTTCAAGGCTTGTCATCTTCTACCTTAAGTGATATAGGCCCCCATTTGCCTACCATGGTCCCTTGCTTATTTTGGTTATTTTAAATCATCCTCCTTTGTGTTATAAACTTTGATAACACTAGATTAGATTTCATTTTATGCATTAGAAGACCTATCTAGAGTTATTACATAATAATATTTACTAGAGACTTTAGAGCCCTCTCCTTTAGTATAATGTGATAGATGCCCTCTTAGTTAGGTTTAATGGATCAAATTGGTCATGCTCCCGATATACAAAGTATTGCAATAGATGTTAGTTGATTATCTTCTCTGAGCTTTGATTTAATAAGTATGATAAGTTGTAGATCTATCTTAATATGTTGTATATAGGGTGTTGCATGTTCTTCTCCTTTAGTTATTTTATTTTTATTTTTTTATTTCTCTCGTCTCTTAAATGGATTGACAAGACCTTGTATTTATAAAATTATTTAAGATAACTAAAGTATGTCAACCAAATTTTAAAAATAAAAATGGGAAGGGTTAGGCTCATGACCAACGATAATAAAGAGATGGATCTAAAAACTTTAAAGAGACAAACTCATATGGGTATGGGGTTTGTCCAAGATGGGCCTATATAGCCACGGGTTTGTCCAAGAGATAAGTTAGGGTCTATTTTTTAGGTAAGGTTAGCTAATGGATAAAATGTATGAGTAAATATCTTTTGGATAAGTGTTAAGATGCTTTTAAGATCTATAGATCAAATATAGAATTATGTAGAGTTGGGGCAATTCTAGAAATGGGTTAAATTATATAAATTTATCAACTATGTGGAATTAAAAATAAAACACAATAATACAATTTTAGTGTCAAATTTGGATATTTACAAGGACTTACATTATCGAATCTACAATCCTATAATCTACATCGACTATTCCATCTCCAACAATCACAAAATCAACTCTATCATAAACACCTCATACTTATCCCATATAACATGCATTGGAACAACCATGGATATATATCCATTACTATAAATACACACATGGGAACTCACATGACCTCCTTTAATAGCTATAATTTGATAATCATGGTTAGAAAATTGATTAATATGTTGTAAACTAATATAATGATATATCTGAAATTTACAATTGTAACTCAATGTAAAATATAGCTTAAACTTTATAACTTTTAGTTTTGACATATATTGTAGGATATTAATATGTAATTACCAGTAAATAAAAAAAATTATAGTTTATTTTAAAAATATTTAATCCATTTTTTGATGTGGTGGTGTAGAAATAACTAAACATTGATCGATTTAATTTTATATTATTTGATAAATTTGAAATGAAATTATTCTATATTTATTATGTTTTAAAATATAAGTTATAATTAAATATTCATTTATTAAACTTTATGTCCTAGTGTAATTTGAAACTTCATTACAATTGTAATATTAAAAATATATTTGATTGAATAAACTAAAATGTTATAATTAAAAAACTTTTTTTTTTTTTTTTTTTTTTTTGAGATTTTAAAAAATAATGGAGTAAAAAAATAATTGTGTGTTCTTAATGCAATATGCATCACTAAAAGAAAAAATATATTAAAATTAAAATATTTTTATCATTAAATTTAATGTTGGTCAAACCTACATTAAAAATTGTGAAAAAATGAAAATTTGAAACAAAAAATATTGCAAACCATGATAAACTTTATTGAAAAATACCCTCATACCATTACTCGACTCCAACATCATTTACATGATTTTCATATGACCTCCTTAAAAATATACACCACTAACAATACCCATTAAATATAAATTTAAAAAAAAATGATTTTATTTTTTCTATCCATTATATTACATCAAAATGTCTAATAATTATATTAAAGGTTCTGTTATTAGTAGGTTCAATCCATATTAGAGCCATATACCTGAAGCAATAAAATAATTATATTCCTGATTTATAATTGCATAAACATTGCTTACATTAATTTTTATTTTTATTTTTAATTTCTATTAATCCATCGGTTGGTATAATATATTTCAATTATTAATCATTTAAGTGGCTATAGCATTTCTTCCCATTGAATTGAAGAATTAGTGTAGGAAGAACTGCGCCTATTTCATTCAAATGTGTCTGAAAAATATGCATGCTCTATGGAATTATAAATATTATTTTATACCTTTCTTATCTTATTTTTATTTTAAAAACTTGATTTGCAGTCAAATTTAGAATAAGCTTTACTTTGGGCAGTGTTATGCATTAAATCAGATGTATAAACAATTATATTATTAAGAGGCTTATAATTTATTATTAAGAGGCTTTGTGCATTGATAGGTATTTTATAATGGTAGTGAAGGAGGGTAATGGAATTAGTTGTTCAAAATTATGTTAGGTTGTGGAGCTAAACTCTTCACTGTTTGCAAACATGGAGGAGGTTGCTGAGTGTCAAAGTAACCGACGTCGGCAGGCCAACCGACGTCGGTCAGAGGTCGACAGGAAGCAACCGACATCGATCAGGGATCGGCCGACGTCAGTCATATCTAGACAGACAGTGACCGACGTCAGTCGCCTGTGCAGTTCTAGAACTGTTAGTTTCACGAATAGTTTGTTTAACCAACCAGTTGTTTGCATGTCAAGACTAATTTTAGTCTTGAAGCTGTGTTTCTAATTATTGTAATTAGAAGTCTAATTATTGTTTGTATGAGATCTATATAATAGACTCATGGGTTGTATTGTAAAGTGTGCTAGATAGAGAGAGCAAGGTTAGCTCCTTCAGATGGAAGAGAGCAAGGTTAGCTCCTCATAGTGCCACAGTGCCAAGTGTGTATGATCAGGTAGATCTGTGAGAGAGCAAGATCTGGTAGAAGATCCACAGGGGTGCTGGTGGAGAGAATCATAAGGACTTGGTGAGGCAAGGACAAGGGTTCTTTCAGGTGTGTATGATCTAGGTCAACAGGTGTGCAAGGCCAGGTTGATCTGCGGTGTAGCAAGATCGGGTTAGATCTACATGGTAAGTAAGGTTGGTTGATCTGCAGGTGTATGTGTGTGCGAGATCTAGGTTTGCAGGTGTGTAAAACCAGGTTGATCTGTAAGTGGCATCAAGATCAGGGAGATCAACAACACAATAGGTAGCAAGATCAGGTGAGATCTACTTGGAGTACGTGGTGTACTCGGACTTGGAGTACTTTGAGTACTTGGGTACTGGTAGTATTGTTACTGACTGGTGGAGGTGAACAACAACTCTATGTTTGAGTTGTTTGTTGTGACCGTAGTTGAGAGAGAGAACTCTTGAAGATAATTATTGTATGCCCTAGAGGTGTGGGAAGATTGTGGCATCTTCATTGTAATTTCTTCTGGAAGAGTATTAATACAGTTGGGTATTGTCTCTCATATTCTGTGTTGTTTTTGATTTCTAGTTACTTATTCATTCTGGTTAAATTCCGTGTTTAGTTGCTATACAAAGGTAATCAATTGTGCTCCTAATCCTGACAAAGTGGTATCAGAGCTAAGGTTGCAGGTTCACAGAGCTTGATTCAGAGCATGTTTGTGTTTGATTACAAGTCACTCTCAGGGGTTTCTAATTGAGTGGGAGTATAGCAATGGCAGAAGAAAGTAAGCTAAAAATGAAGGAATTCAAAAGCAAGAATGATCAATTACAGAATTATGAAAAGAAAGAGCAGGTAAAGAAAGATTGTTGGTTGGTTGAAGATCAGCATGAAGGAAATAAAGAAGTAGATGTTGCAGAAATTGTTGCACAGGATGCTCTTGTATGTTCCTTGGATAAAGTAGAATCTTGGTTTATAGATTTTGTTGCCTCTTTCCATGCAGCCCCAAATAGAGTATTTTTCCATGTTAAGGTCTATGGAGACTTTGGAAAGATTTATTTAGGGGTTGGTGATCCTTGTCAAAGTATTGGCAAAGGGGAAGTGTGGCTGAAATTACAGACGGCCAACACATGGGTGTTAAATAAGGTCATGCAGGTCTCAATCTTGAAGATGAGGCTAATTACTTCAGGAAAGTTGGGTGATGAGAGATGCACAGTAACTCTCATAGCAGATGCACTTGAATTAACATGTGGTAAGAAAGTAGGTACTCTTTATCTACCTACTTGTATTACTGATTCTCCTTCTATTACAAAGATGTGGCTTTGTAGGCTTGGTCACATGAGTAAGAAGGAGATGCATGTTCTTAAGAGGAAGTCAGATGTCTTTGACAAACTTAAGAACTGAAAAGCCTTGATTTTCTTGGAGGAGATGATGGACAGAGATCAGCTGAGGGGACTGAATAACTCTGAGCAGGGTAGTTTGGACAGGGTTTTGATCCAAAGTGAGCTCGTGGGTAAAAATTCATCACTCACAGGGAAACACAGTTATCAGCGTCGATCAAGTGGAACCAACGTCGAACAGGCAGGTACCGATGTCGGTCATGTGCAGACCAGAGTCGGTGGTGTCGGGCAGGGAGAGACCGATGTTGGTCAGGGAACCGATGTCGGCGACCAGGTGGACACTGACGTCAATCAGGGAACTGGCGTCGGCAATCAGGTGGATTTGACAATGGTCGGGTGTAGACCAGGGTCGACCAGGGAACGGATTTTGGGCAGACAACAAGCTGTCAAGGAGTCTCAAATGCCCATGTGGAGGACTGAAGGGTAAGTAAGCCTCAAATTCATTATTCGCCTTCTTTATACTACTTGTTGCTCATTGATGGTCAAGAACCAGGAAGTTTTGAAGAAGCAGAGCAGGTAGAATCCAGGAAACAGTGGGAGCATGGCATGAATTCTTTGGAAAAGAACTAAATGAGAGATTTGGTAGAGTTGCCAGTCAGTATGAAAGCACTGAAAGACGAATGGATTCCTTGGTTAAAGAAGAGAGAGAGTGGATACGTGAGATGGAAGGCCAGGTCATATGGTATTGTGCAAGCTCCAGGACAGTGGTACAGGTTTGACAGGTGTATGACAAAGCATGGCTTTAGTCAATGTCATTGTAACCATTGTGTTTACTTTACCAAGTTGGATGATGATTGCAACATTATCATGTTACTGTATGTAGTGTGTATGCTTGTTGCAGGGTCACACATGCAGGGTTTTTCTGAACTAAAGGTAAAGGTAGCTCAGAGGTGTGCCAGGAAGGATTTAGGAGGAGCAAAATTCTTTGGCATGAGTTTTCTTAGAGACAGGAAAGATCATAGGTTGATGTTGTCTCAGGATGATTGTGTGAATAAGGTAGTGGCAAGGTTCGTTATGCAGGATGCAGAACCGGTTAGCACACCGATAGTTGGACAGTTCACAGAACAGTGTTCCAATTCACATGATGAGGTTAAGTACATGTGTACTAGACCTGGTTTTGCCCTAGTAGTGGGTGTTGTCAGTGAGTTTGGGGTCAATCTGGGAAAGAAGCACTGGAATGCAGTTCAATGGATTCTCAGGTATCTGAGAGGGACCAGCAGCAGGTTAACATGCTATGCAGGGTCAGGGACTTCTCTACATGGGTATGTAGATTCGGATGCGGCAGGGGACTTGGATGACATGCGTTGCACCACAAGATGTGTGGTGGTTGGTCTTCAAGATTGAGCTTGAAGAGGTATACAAGCTAGGAAATAAATTAGATGATGTACAGGTATAGGTACAGGTGCAGCTGTTTATCTCCAAGTGAGAGATTGTTAGGTTGTGGAGCTAAAAGCTTCACCAGGATGAAAACAGGAGGAAGTTGCTGAGTTGCAGGCAACCGACGTCGGTTGCCTGCAACTCAGCAACCTCCTCCTGTTTGCATCCTGGTGAAGCTTTTAGCTCCACAACCTAAAAAATTATGTTCAATTTTGAATTTAATGTTTATTTGATTGTCACATGATAGTGTTAATTTTAAATTGGTCATTCATTTGATTTTTTTAGCTTAGAGAAGTAAATCTAAAATTCTTAATCTCTTGCTCATACAAATAGAGTTTGGATCCATTTTTTTTCAAGAAATAATTTTTTGAACTCAACACATAATTTGTGCAATTAGATTCATACCATTTATCATTAGTGAATGATAAATTGATAAAGAAAATAATATAATTATTAATTGATATGATATGTAAAAAATTTTAAATAATTTTTTTGAAATTGATATCTCTCAAATTATTATATACATATACATATACATATTTGTACTAATTTATTTACAAAGAACGTTGCATATAGTTTTTTTAGAGTAATGATTACTTATGGAAATCATGTTTAGATGACTTAAAGTAAAATCCCATAAAAATAAACAATATAATTGCAATGGCTCGTGAAAAGCTTCGACCATCTTTAATACCATTTTGTTTGGGTTAGAGAAATAATAACAACTTGAGCCATACTCCTCTTTACTACAAATAAAGTTGGCCTTGAAACAATCTAGCGTATGCAGTTAAAGTCACGTGTCTCTGAAAAATTGTGCCTACGTGAATGACATTACAAACTATCATCCTCACCAATGATCAAAATTGAACGCATTCCAACGCATCCAAGGGCTTCAAACTTATAAGAGAAGTGTAGTTTAAAAATAAGTCATCAAAACAAAAAACTTAAAATGTTTGACATTACAGAAGTATATATATACATTATAAAAATGACAAAAAAGGGCTCTATTAAAATATCCCTATCAATGCCACATCATAGGTATAGGGTAACCTATGCATATTAAAAACTACATAAATCATTGGTAAATTCAGACTAGTAATATTTATTGTTTTGTTAAAAAGTGAGCCTGAAATTTGATGGCAATCCACTTTATTGTTAGTAGATGTATTGATTGATATTTTATTGTTTGCCCTGTGAAAGAAGTTGCATAGGTGTGTACGAGAGGTACAATGCATTAAAATCTACAAGTAAATTATACATGATGTTGTTGCCTTCATCTACTCACTATTCAAGGATGCACCAATGCCATACCAAGTTGTACCATAACTGCATTAATGGATTTTATTAAAACATTAAAACTTTGTTTTTTTAATTATTTGATCTAGGTTGTTGTAACATTCATGGTTGCACAAACGTATTAAAATGGATGACGATTCCATAAAAAAATCTTAAAACTTCCCTCATGTTCCAAAGGCTATCAACCCCATACATTCATCTATGCCTCTCTCTCTCCCCACTTCCATTTCATAGTTATATAACAAAGATAATTGTTCTAGCTTGGGATCCCCCTCTGTTTAAGGCGATAGGTAAACAACCACAAATAACTGATAAATTGTTAGATAAAATAGATTCCCAAAAGAAACACAGATATGGTAGACATGTTCCAAGCTCTAAATTCATGTGATGTTATGGTAGGAGTTCATGGTGTTGCCCTGACACACTTTTGGTTCATGAGACCTTGTGTCATGTTTATTCAAATTGTGCCATTGGGTACAGACTGGGTTGCTGATAACTAGTATGGACAACATGCCACCAAGTTCACATTAGAATATCTTGTGTATAAAATCCTTTCTGTAAAGAGCTTTATGTTTTTAGAGTATGAGAGGAATGACCCTATTTTTAAAGACCCAGAGTCCATTAATAGAGGCCAAGAGGGCGTGAGGAATTGGAAGAGGAAAAATACTGATAAATTATTTGAATGATGGATTTTTTTTAGCTTTTTGAAAACACAACAAATAGATTGGTGACATTGTTGACTCCATTTGTCAGTTCCACTGCTTCTCATATTATGCAACATTTATTGGGAGAGTAAACCGGAAGCACACAATTTGATTACCAAACCAAGCAACTTAATATGCGGAAATTAACCAGATTCACCAAGTAACTAGAATTCAGAATAACACAAGATATGAGAGACAATACACAAATTGTATTAACACTTTATACAGAAAAGAATACAATAAAGAAGATGCCACTTCTTCTCCACCACCTTACAGAGGTTTCCCACACCTCAAGTGAACAGTAATTCTCCTCCCCAAAGCTCTCCCTCTCACAGGTCCCAACACCCAACTCAAATACAGAGTTGGTGTTCACCTCCCGTGCTCCACGCACAACACAAGTGCTCCACGCACTCCACAAGCACTCCACGTGCTCCACAAGTACTCAAGGTACTTCAAGTAGATCTCCCATGAATCTGCAACAACCTGCAATTCAACAGACCATACTTATGGAAGGAACTCCCTTGCCTTCCTCTTGCTTTATCCGAGTACACACCTGTACTCCAAGTAGATCATGCCTGATACTGCTCCCTTGTTGTGTTGCTGTCTATATGACCTTGCACACCTGCAAATCAAACAGCGGTTCTGCTCACCTGTGAACCTCGACCTTGCACACACATACACCTGCAGATCAACGATCTTACTTACCATGTAGATCTCCTATATAGGCCATGCAACTGTGACCAAGATCCTACACTCTTGAAGAACCCAGCTGGCTCTCCAATCCAGCACCAACACACCTGGTACTGAGGCACTAGGAGGAACGCACCATTGCTCTACCTCACACACAGAAGGAGCTTATAATTATGCTCTCTTACTCCCTAGCACACATTTCCAATACAACCATGAGTCTATTATATAGATCTCATCCAAACAATGATTAGACATCTAATTACAATAATTAGATCCGCAGCTCTCAGTCTAAAAATAGATCTCTTCATGCAAACACTTGGTTCGTTAGCTAACTGCCCGTAATCAGCTCGCAGTCGAACCACACAGGCGACTGACGCCGGTCCCTGTCCGCCTGGAGGTGACCGACGTCGACCGATATATGACCGACGTCGGTTGCTTCTCTATGCTCTCCCGCCGACGTCGACTGATCAGACCGACCCCAACTTCTTCTGCAACTCAGCAACCTTCAGCAACCTCCTCTCCTGTTTGCATCAGTGAAGCTTTTAGCTCCACACTCCTAACAATCTCCCACTTGGAGATAAACAGTTGCACTATACCTGTACCTGTACTCCGTCTAATCTGTTTCCTGGTTTGTATCCCTCTTCAAGCTCCCACCTGAAGACAACCCACCACACATCCTGTGGTGTACCACCTGTCATCCGAGTAACCTGCCACATCCGAACCTACAAATACATGTAGTGAAGTCCTGACCCTGCATAGCAACACCTGCTGCCGGTCCCTCTCAGAATACCTGAGAACCCACTTCCCCGAATTGGCTCCTAACTCTCTGACAGCTCCCACTGCATGGGAATACTTAGGTCTATACCAGACCTCATGTGATTTCGGACACTGTACCTGTCCAGCCCTTAGTGTGCTCCGGTTCTGCATCCCGAACCTCACCAACACCTGATTCACATCAGGTCCCACTCGAGACAAAATCAACCTGTGATCTCCATGCCTCCCATGTCAAAGAATTTCGCTGCTCCAAACTCCTCATGACATGCCACTGAACTAATCTTACCCTTAGCTCAGCAAAACCCTGTATGTACAAAACCAGCTAGCTAGCGTACCATCCACATACAGCAACAGAATGATGTTGCAATCACCATCCCCCTGGTAAGTCAAATCACAGTAGTTACCTGACACTGGCTGAAGCCATGCTCCGTCCTCCACCTGTCAAAACCTGTACCACTGTCCTGCAGCTCCACAAGACCATATACCTGGTCTTCCGTCTCACGTATCCGTTCTCTCTATTCTTCTACTAAGGTATCCATTCGTCTCTGTGCTTTCATACCTGCTGGCAACCCTACCAAAACACCCCTGTTTGGTTCTCCTCCAAGGAATCACATCCTCATCCATGCCAAGCTCACACCTGTTTCCTGGATCCTTCCTGCTCTACAATCAGCAACATGTATAAAGAAGAGGAACAACGAATTTGAGGGCCTACTTATGCCTTCAGTCCTCCATATGGGTGTTTGAGACTCCTTGACAGCTTGCTGTCCACCCAAAATTCGTTACAGTGACCGACCTCGGTCACTCCACAGTCTGCATCCGACCGACGTCGGTTCCATGCGTCTGTACCTGAATACCAACCTGCCAGCGCTGGTGTCCCTGCTGCTGACGTCGGTTCTCCTAACCGACATCGGTCTTACATACTGCCGACGTCGGTCCCATGACCGACATCGGTCTTACCCTGCCTGACATCGCCGGCTTCGGTCTGCACATGACCGACATCGGCACCTGTCTGTTCGACGCCGGTTCCTCCTGACCGACATCGGTACCTGTGTTCGCCTGTGAGTGATGACTTTTTACCTGCGAGCTTCTTTGAATCAAAACCCATGTCCAAATTGCCCTGCTTAGAAGTATCCAGCCACATCCACTGGGTTCTATCCGCCATCTCCTCCATAAACACCAAGGCTTTCCAGTTCTTAAGCATGTCAAATATATCTGTCTTCCGCTTAAGAACATGCATCTCCTCCCTGCTCATGTGACCAAGCCTACGAAGCCACGTCTCCGCAACAAAAGAAGAATCAGTAATATAAACAAGTAGATAAAGGATACCTGTTTTCTTACCACCAGCTAATTCAAGTGCATCCGCTGTGAGAGTTCTTGTGCATCTCTCATCACCCAATCTTTCTGAAGAAATTAGCCATATCTCCAAACCTGGGACCTGCATGACCTTCATCAACACCTGTGTGTTGGCCGCCTGCAATTTCAGCTTCACTTCCCCTTTGCCAATTCTTTGGCAAGGCTCACCAGCTCCTCTACCTGGAACTGCATGGAAAGAGGCAATCGAATCTTTTATCCAAGATTCAACTTTATCCAAGAAACCTGCAAACACATCCTGTGCAACAACACCTGCTACATCTGTATCTTCAGTTTCTTCATGCTGATCTGCTACCAACCAACAATAATCTTTTACCTGCTCTTTCTTTCCATAGGACCGTGAGTGACCATCTATGCTTTTCAACTCCTCCATTCTTAGCTTACTTTGATCTGCAGTTGCTCTACTCCCACTCGATCAGAAACCCCTGAGAGTGCCCTGTAACCAAACACAAAACCTGCTTCCTCCAACCTTAGCTCTGATACCACTTGTTGGGAGAGTAAACCGGAAGCACACAATTTGATTACCAAACCAAGCAACTTAATATGCGGAAATTAACCAGATTCACCAAGTAACTAGAATTCAGAATAACACAAGATATGAGAGACAATACACAAATTGTATTAACACTTTATACAGAAAAGAATACAATAAAGAAGATGCCACTTCTTCTCCACCACCTTACAGAGGTTTCCCACACCTCAAGTGAACAGTAATTCTCCTCCCCAAAGCTCTCCCTCTCACAGGTCCCAACACCCAACTCAAATACAGAGTTGGTGTTCACCTCCCGTGCTCCACGCACAACACAAGTGCTCCACGCACTCCACAAGCACTCCACGTGCTCCACAAGTACTCAAGGTACTTCAAGTAGATCTCCCATGAATCTGCAACAACCTGCAATTCAACAGACCATACTTATGGAAGGAACTCCCTTGCCTTCCTCTTGCTTTATCCGAGTACACACCTGTACTCCAAGTAGATCATGCCTGATACTGCTCCCTTGTTGTGTTGCTGTCTATATGACCTTGCACACCTGCAAATCAAACAGCGGTTCTGCTCACCTGTGAACCTCGACCTTGCACACACATACACCTGCAGATCAACGATCTTACTTACCATGTAGATCTCCTATATAGGCCATGCAACTGTGACCAAGATCCTACACTCTTGAAGAACCCAGCTGGCTCTCCAATCCAGCACCAACACACCTGGTACTGAGGCACTAGGAGGAACGCACCATTGCTCTACCTCACACACAGAAGGAGCTTATAATTATGCTCTCTTACTCCCTAGCACACATTTCCAATACAACCATGAGTCTATTATATAGATCTCATCCAAACAATGATTAGACATCTAATTACAATAATTAGATCCGCAGCTCTCAGTCTAAAAATAGATCTCTTCATGCAAACACTTGGTTCGTTAGCTAACTGCCCGTAATCAGCTCGCCGTCGAACCACACAGACGACCGACGCCGGTCCCTGTCCGCCTGGAGGTGACCGACGTCGGCCGATATATGACCGACGTCGGTTGCTTCTCTATGCTCTCCCGCCGACGTCGGCTGATCAGACCGACCCCAACTTCTTCTGCAACTCAGCAACCTTCAGCAACCTCCTCTCCTGTTTGCATCAGTGAAGCTTTTAGCTCCACACTCCTAACAACATTAGTATGTTGTTTCCATTTCGTGGCCGCTACCTAACATATGTAATGATAGTTTGTTGTTTGCATTTATTGATTCCTAAGTTTTTAGGAAGGTAGAGCCTACTCTTACTATGCCAATGCATATCTGTTTATCTATGTTTTGAAATTACCAATTATTTTGTTTTTACATGTGGGTCATCGTTGTAATTCATCATTGTTGTTGTTACTCTTGACAAGCTATACATAAGATGTTTCAAGCATAAATTTCGAAAAAATGTTTGTATGCGCAAAAAACAAAGTTGGGCCCTAAAAAAGAAATTTTGGAGCTTGTGGTTTCATTAAAACCATTACATGTGTCAAGGAAATGTGGTTGTAGTTCCCTCTTTGGAAAAATGCGGCTTACATTCTTAGCCTTGACCTATCACCTACCCACAAATATTTTCATTAATACTTAGTAGGCTAATCTTTTATTGTATTTCTAATATTTTACTGTATTTATGTTGCCTATGACAAGAACAAGAACATAATCTTAATAATTAGTTGTTAATATGTTATGCAGACCACTGGGTATTATTCTCAAGCTAGTAGAAATGTTGGAGAGATGGTTTAAGGTGAATGACACAATGTGCACTTCCAAAGGGAATGGTGTAATATTTATTTTCACATTTAAGGTTTATGTTATCGAATAATTTGCAAACATGCAATGTTTTATTTTTTTCAACCTTACATGTCATGCGAAATGTTGAAACCCTTAATATGATTTATATTATTATTTTTTGTTTTAAACACTTATTTTTTTGTTGCTTGTTAGGGATTGTTTAAAACGTGAAGTTATTATTAACATATACTCATCCAACTTTTCATATTAATGATAAATTTTCATATTCGAGTTTATATTGCTTAAAAGGTTACAATAAATTTTTAAAAAAACAGTTTAAAGTGGTTACGATAGATTGTTTTAAGAGTAGTTTAAATGCTCAAACTTGTCACATTATTGATAGTGTGACCTCTGCTTCAAGGGTTTATAGTGTACATTATTTTATAGAAGTAGATTTGATTTCTAGACTTTATCTTGAGTTCTAAAGTATTTTCATAGTGTTTAATTTTATTATAAGAAAAATAAATTATGGATATATCCTTTTTTTTGAGAAACATATATTAAATAAATAAACATAGTGAAAATCGTTGAATTACAATAAATATCAAACATGGACATGATACTTTAAACGTTGATAATCACTGAAATAAAAGTTTTATATAAATTTTATTTTTAAAAATTAAACTCACTATTTAATTTTTAAATTTGTTAAAAGTGAAAATAAAAACATATTATAAAACTCTATTATTTAACTTACTCTTTGAAGGGTTGGATCCTTCAAATATGATCATTATTATTAAATTCGCCACATATATATAATTAATTTTGCTACCATATGTTACACAAAATAAACCCGTTGGCATTCCTCGTTATCGGCAGCTGATATCGAGCGAAGATGATCGAAGTGGTGTTGAACGATCGGCTGGGGAAGAAGGTGCGCGTGAAATGCAACGAGGATGACACCATTGGAGATCTGAAGAGGCTGGTGGCTGCTCAGACTGGCACCCGCGCTGATAAAATCCGTATTCAGAAATGGTACAACATCTACAAGGACCACATCACTCTCAAGGATTATGAAATTCATGACGGCATGGGCCTCGAGCTCTATTACAATTAATTCTCGTACTCGTATGACTCGAATCCAAATTGTATTTTAACAAATATATCGTAGCACTTGTTTTTTTGAAACATTGCTTCTATAAATTTAATTTCTGTTTATATGATTGGCATATGGATTCTGTTGATGGGCTTAGCATCATTTAAGGGTTTCCTAATTTGTTTTGTAGGTTAGGGGTTTCGATTATTGAAAATATGACCTCCTAGGTTTTCTGTGATTTGTTTAAAGTTGGGGATTTTGTGCTTCGTGTTCACCAAAGCATTTCTAAAACTATCAAAACTCTTTTCTCTGGAATTGGGTTACATGTTATAGCGGTTGTAATTTTATCAAGCAACTCATTGAAGCAGTCTTACTTTCATGCCTGTTTTCTGGTATATGGATTTCGTTGGCAGCATGGAAGGGTGTGGTTATTTGTTTGTAACTTAGGCTTTTGCCTATTCGAAATTAGGGATTTTTTTGGGTATTCTAGGGTTTCAGTGATCTGTTTATCTGTTTAGATTTTTGTGTTTTGTAATTTAGGTTCACTTAAAACATTTCTGAACTTGTGGAAAAGCCTTTATCAATGAGAATTCAGGAATAGTCTGGCTAATTGTGGGGATTGGGTGTGTTTATTACCAGAAATTTAGTATTCTCATAACCTAGTTAGGGTTTTTAATTTCTTTTAATTGCATAATTATTTTGTTGGAAACCTTCCGCTTAATTTCCATGACTGATGAATTTTGTCAGATTCCTTTACTCAACTTAATCCATGGGGTGCACTTTGTCCATAGGTTATACTGCACCCCAGTGACATGGATGTGGTATTTCGTCCATAGGTTATACTACACCACATCACCTCTCTTATGAAAATGTAGTTAGGTTTAAATGTATGAAATCGTGTTATTTCTTCCAATATTCCTTAATCCTATAACTTGGTTAGGCATCATTTCATTGTTCAATTTATTTCTCTTTTTGCAAATCTGGTTTCCATCTTGCATGTGTTTTGTACAATGATGTGAACAAACTGCATAACTATGGAATTATTTTTCTCACTGAAAGCAGCAAATGCAGTACTTGTTTTTAGTAAATCGTTATATTTCTCAGTGCTCTACTATTTTGCATTTTCCTGACATTTCCTTTATAACTACAAATGTTGAGATGTTGACAGTAATTTCATTTTGACAGCATTTATTCTTATATATGCATTATTATTTTTTATTTATTTTTAGGAATGATAAACCTTTCAAGTCAATCTTATAGCACTTATTCAATCTGGAATTTGGAGTCATTGAATTAGCAAGCAATTTCTAATAACCTTTTTGGTCGGTTATTCCTTCTTTCCCATTAATCTGCCTCAGTAGTGAGGATTCTCTTCTGTGTTGTTTGATGTGTAACTGTTTTCTCAAGAAATCTGTAGTTTTGGATACAGTAAAGTTTGTAATGTCCCTTTTTTTGGCATAAACTTGCATAAGTCCTTAGCCTTGAATTGTTCCTTAAAAGGCTAAGGGAAGAAAAAAAAAAGGGGGACATTTGAGGACTTCAAAAGCATTTAATAGAAAAACACTTTATGATCTAATTTTCATTTAAGTTGTGGGGTCTTTTTAAGGGTCATGGGCACTTAAGGCCTAAAATGAAATTGTAAGGAGGTTCTTTTATTATTTAAAAAATGATAGTTTCTCTCTTATTTTGGATGTCACACTTGGGGTGTGGATATAAAAGGAAAGTGAGTGTTCATTTGAGGATTATGCTTATTTGGATATTGAATCTTATGATCAAGTATGTCAAGCTTGAACAAGTGACTTGAGGATGAATTTATTCAAGTGCACAAAGGAGTTTGGGGACACAAACCTCCATTCTTCTACATAGGGCAACATTATTCGAGGGTTGTAATTCTGTTTCAAATTTGCATGATTGCATGCAATTGAATCTACAAAAGTGTTTTATGACACTACCTTGTTCAAAGGCAAAGTAAATGTCTTGAAGAGTTGTTTGCATTGATTTCTCATTGTTTGGTTGTACAATTGAGCTTCCTTCAAGTTTGAAGGAACCTAGGGTTGTAACTAGGGTTTTTATAACTTCAAGACAATTTTTGGAGGACTTCCTATGGAGGGAAAATTCTGATTCTAATTTTGTTTGATAACTACTATTTTTGTGATCATTTTAAGCTAAGTTTTGCATTGAAATTCCAAGTACTCCAGAAGATACGAATTTTTGAAGTTTTAGCTGATTAAAATAAATAATAAATTATTCAGAGTTGAAAATAAGGTAATTAATTCAAAAAATTATTGTGTAATCTTTCATAGTGGAGCAATTCACTTGGCCAAGTTAGAGTGTTTTTGGGCTCTAATATTGAAGGGAATAATTTATTTTACATTCTGAAAATTATTTTGATAATTTTTTAAGTGAGACATATTGAGTTGGGGAATTTTGAGACTTTGTTGAAGGGATAGAACAAGGGTTTGACTTTCATATTTTTTTCTCCTATTTTTCTAAGTGTGATGACTTGTTTGGAGGGGCTAAATTGACTATTGGCAGTCCTAATTTGTTTTTTGAAAGCCCTAATAAATTGCAGGTATTTTTGACATATTTATTGTGATTTTGTGCGAGTGTTTTAAGGTTGATTGGAAGGGCAAAACACAGCTGTACCAACATCTTAAAAATCATAAATATTGCAAAAAATTCTAGCTACATCGCCATTCCATCTTGCTACAAAAGAGGTATTTTATTGTAGTTTCATTTTCAGTAATTATTGAGGTTATTGTGGAGTGATATTGCTTGGAATTTGGACATCTATTGCTGCTAGGGTTTGTTAGTTTTAAGGCAAAATTCAGATTATTTTCAGTTTTGTGTAAGGGTTTATTGGTAAACCCCAACTTGTCCTAATTGTCCCATTTGGAAACATTACAAAGTTATTTTCCATAGTTCTCTTTGTTGATGCCTTCCATGGCGCAACCTATTCTCTAAAGATGCAAGAAGTATCGTTAGACCATGGTGTATGCTCCTTTTATTTGAACCCATTAATGTTTTAGTAGTAGTATTGTGACTTTTTAATACAGTAATTTCAGCTGGAAAACATTCAATTTTATCCAATGGCACTGAAGTGTAAGGCTATGCTCATTTTAGGAACTGTAATAACCAGTAGGAGTTGTCTAGGTCTGCTGTATGAGCACAATTTTTCCATTAATAAAGAAGACAAAAGTTGTTCTGACCTTAACAGATTTATGGCCTAAGTTTGTTTACCGAGAATGTTCTCTAACATATAGTTGAAATTCTATTTCATTTATCTCAAGGAATGGATTAAGTCGAGTCTGAAGTGCGGCATAATTAGGATTGTCCAACAAGGAGGAAAAAACCTAAAAACATCAAAAGTGTTTGTATTGAAATTGCTTTCTTTTTGCCATGTTTTTTGCTGTGGCTTAATGTTCTTTTGCCATGGCGTTTGGTTGCCCAATGGGCTAGCTAACTCGTTGCACATTGCGTTAACTATTTTTTGATTGAAAAGATGTTTGTTAGCCTTTATTTAACTTTAATTTTAAGTTGATTAAAGTTGCTTAGTACTCTTTCTATCCATGATATATTTGTTTTTTGATTCTCAGTCAAGACAGATGCTAGTCTCTGACTTTGACATCTATTTGGGGAAATGTTGCTTTACTCTTTTCCTCAATGCACATAAAATCTAGCATAGCAAATGCGGTCTGCTTTTTCTTATGTTCGATGGGTTTTGTTCTACATATGTAATGAGGTAGAAAAATGAGCAAGTGACCAGATATATAGTCCAGAATCACTGTTTTTGACTATTCTCTGTTGTTTCTGGTGATTCATATTGCTCCTGTTTTCTTTTCTTATTGTTGTGTCACTTTTAGAGTGATTGCAATCTCAAGGTGCATTTATGGTGAAGGTGTATTCCAGTATTATCTTAGATTGATATCTGATTATTTACACCTTACATTCTTGTATTTTCTGCCTCTGAGGTCTCATGTGAAGCTAGGAATGAAAAAGAATCTTGGCTCTGAGGCATTATTGATGAAAGCTAGTGTTGCAGATGGGATTTGTGAAAGAAAAGCCATAAAAATTGAACGGTATTAGTTTACAACTCTGTTATTCAAATTTTAATTTGACTCATGGTGAAATTTGATCTCATTTAGTGTACTTTGTTGACTTAACCTAATTTTAGATTGTTAATCATTTATATCTCATGAGATGTTTATGTCAAATGGTTGTTGGTTGTATGATTTTGCTTATGGTAGAAGACTATAAATCCAATTGCTTGTTGATAAACATGCCTTCCCTTCACACAGTGTGCCTTCGCTTCGCAACAGCTTCTGAAAAGTTGAACGTGTGTAAGCTTAAGCTCAAAACGTGATTAGGACCTGTCTCCCTTATCTGAATTAATTTTGTATGAGGGATTTGACCATAACATGTGGATATATTATGGTACCGTGAGAATCAAGATTGACCTATATAATGTAACTTTTAAAATCATTTCGGTAGGCCATTCTTGTTTCTCCTTGAGGAAACTTTGCAGAAAGTCCTGGTGACAGTGAAATTAATTGCAGACTACCTCAATGCTGGACAGGCCTTGTACTTGAGCCTCACCACCAGGTCAACCTTAAGTTTTATGTCTATGAAAGCATGAATGATATAACTCAAATTAACATACCACATTTATTTCAAGTTAGTACCATACTATAATTTATCACATATAGAGTCGAATCACTCATTCACCCTGGGCAGTGGTTCAATGTGCTTGACATTGAGCAAGGGCTCAACGTGCATGATTTTGCTTCTTGTCTGAAAGCTGTAAAATGCATATATTCAGTATTGGATGCAAGGAGATAACGTAAAGAAAAAAAAGTGCACTCAAGGAACATATATTTCCTGTAAGTAAAGGGGTGGCCCAGCTTTTGAGGGAGCCTTCCATTTCTTTGGGAAATGGTATTATACAGCTGTTGTATATGGACTCTAATCAACTGGCAACCAATTGACTTTGACTTGTATGTTACAAGGGAATAGGCAGATTTGTAATGCCAGGGTTTGCTCTCAATCTTTGCAACAAGTCAAATCCAAGGAGGTACAAATTTGAAACAATTAATGTAGTAAATTGCAAAAGCATTTGGGTCGAGGCAAGATATGGTGTGGCAGGCTGTTTTGACGCGCGATCATTTAAAGGCCTGTCTGTTGTCAGGTTAGCTGGCCAAATAATGTTGATACATTGTATGACACCGGGCAGTCTTGATGTGTGTGTTGTGGCCTCTCAAACAGGCAATATTTTTCCGCATTCCAGTAATTGACTCTAAATCTTGTGCAAAACTTGATTTGGACGTTACACCACTGTCTTTGTAAAACTACTTAGGAGTTAGGAACTCGCAGGTTGACACTTTTAGAACCCCTTCTGATTGCTAAAGTATAACCGCTTCAATTGAATTTACAAAGTTTGCACCTTTGTAGATCAAGAATAGAGGTTATAAATCAAAGTGTGATCCCTCTGTAACTTTTGAGGTAGCACTTTCTCAAGCAAAGCTATGCAGTGGCCATGGCTTTTTTCCATTTGCCACCTTATTTAGTTTTCTTATTTGTGTTTATAAGTAGTAACCTTTTTAAACTGTGGAAGGGTTTTGATGGGGCATTTGTCTTGTCTTTCGTTTTTGGACTTTGATGATTGTGAAAGAAATCATGGAAGCCGAGAACGGAGTAAGCAGAGGACAGAAAGACATGTGATGTGGAAATGAAAGTAGTTGTTCATGGCTCTGAGAATCAATTAAGTTTCTCAGAAATCTGAGAGGCCTATGTCAGCAGCTGAAGATAAGATGAACCTGGCGAGGATGCAAAGATTAGTGCAGGTGTCAAGACTAGTGAGGAAAACAAGGATGGAAACCAGAAGATGGAAAAGAGGAGATTAAATAAGAACCAGAAATTTAAGAAGAAACAGAAGGTGAATGCTAAGTCTCAGGAAATGACCCCTGCACATGGCATTTTCTGAAGAATTGTTTCTGAAGTGAATTGCCAGGAAAATGCACCCAGAATGCCGGAAACATAATGGAAACGAACTGACTGTTTCTGGAAGTTTCCAGCGCCTTTAAAAAAAAATAAAAAAAAATCGGAAAATAAAAAATAATACCTTCTTTTTTAACTGTAAGTGCTATATATATATATATATAGCTCATCATTGGATTTCTGAAAAACTTTATTGACCTTCTCAGGTACTTGAGTTTTTACATTTACCCTTAGTTACCAGGAAACAGAAATGGTGCCGGATCCGAAATGTGGAAATGCTAATTTTCCAAGAACCCTTGGAATAGAAACAGCACAGAAATGTCCGTACAATAAAATTAAAAAAAAATAGAAATATGTGTGTGTGTGTAAAAGCTCAAGTACCTGAGGAGGTCAATAAAGTTTTTCAAGCATAGCTGAGGATTCAATGTGACTATTTCAACTTCAGCCAACACTTAAGTGCGGAGGTCAATAAAGTTTTTCAGAAATCCAATGATGAGCCATCTATATCTATGAAAATGCTGAAGATGAAGCCGCTGAGGATGAAAAGAGAACTGCAGATGAAAAGATTAGCGAGGATAACGAGTATGTAGCTCTCTCTATTTCAAATCTTATGGAGTGTCAACACTCAATTTCTCAAATCTTCAAGATTTAGTTTGAGACCACCTACTCATATTTTACAGGCCTAGGGAATTATGCAAGATTTAACAGATCATCTGGTTTGTGGTTCTTCATAAGCTGTGAAACAAGACAAGACAAGACATTCCTATGGAATGGATTCTTCCTTCTTGGGAGGACTAACTGTACTTATTTCATGCTCATTATCATGTCTATCATAGTTATAATATTTCACTTAGTCATTATAAAGTGTGCCATTTTTCTTATCTATTGGGTTTTGCTTATTGGATGTCATTGTATTTTTTTTCTGGGTGACTTGCTTGCCTACTGGAAGTTAGTGATTTGTTTACTGCAAGTTCTTGTTTTTAGTATGTTTGGATGTATTATTTGATGATAATTACGTTTTGTGTATTAGAGTTGGGATTTATCATGCAGGATGGAAATAAGCTATACTACTATAATTTACAGATTTGGTTTTGATTCATCCACCTGATGCAAATTATTGAACCTACATTAGTGGATACTGGATACCACTGTATAGGGTCCCAGATACTGATACTGTACTGCTCGGAAATAAATCCTTATACAATCCTTCTTAAATATATCCAAGAAATGCCGGGAGCCCTGCAAATACTCCTGGATATGTCCTAGGACATCCTGGAGTATCCACAGGGCTCCTGGTGTTTTCTGGCTGTATCCAGGCAGGATCCACGGCCAGAAATGTTTTAATTTTTTTCTTGGTTTACACTTGACAAAGAGTCAAATAGGGGCTTCAAAAAACAATTAAAAATAAACATTGTGGGGCCTGTTTATTTCAAAGTTGGGAGTGTTTGCCACCAGCTGTTAAAGGTTGTGGGTCTGTTTGATCTTTTTTGGGAAGATACGGTGGGATCATAATCTCTCATTGGAGAAAGTACTGGCCATCTTATTGTCAAATGGTGCCTATTCAAATGGTTTCCATCTCTTCTTTCTTGTATGGTCTTACTCTAGTCTTCATCATGGTGGTCATCAGGAATATATATTTATCATTTCCTGCAGTATTTTAGAAGGGTTGCATTGATTGTATCTTCTCTCTACTTGTGTATGAATGTACAAGAAAAGCTGTTTGTAACAATGGTATCAAAGTTGAGTTATCCATTCCCTGCCATCATACAAACTTGGTTAGGATGTTAGTGGCAAGTTATCTGTTGTAGGGTATGTAAAATTATATATAACATTTCTTTTATTTTGACATGTTTAGCAAAACGCTGACGGTAGCCATATTGGTATATGTGAGCCCTTTACAATGAACCTACTTTAATAGACTGATTTGTCTTGATTTTTGTCCATACATTGTAACATCTGTACTATGTACTTGTTCTAAGATTAATCTAACTTCGACCACTGAATATCATGACATTTGGCATTGAATTATCAGTATGTTTTGTGGTGTGATATTATATATATATTTGTATGGCCGTATTCAAAAATGTATCCAGACCCTAAAAAAAAATGCCATATTGGCGCACCCAAATCCCGTATTTGTATCCATACCAATGCCAGGATTGGCTATTTAGAATTATTTATCTATGAAAAATTGATATGTTGTACATCTATTTTTTTAATTTGGTAAACGTGGGTTTTATAGGGATCCCACAACCTCAAAAAGATGACGAATTCTAGTCAAATAATAAGAACCAGAGACGTGCGAACGACATATGTGAAAGCGGGTTTTCATTAATTGACAATACCAAATTACAGTAGCCAGAGTTTACTATTAGTCTTAACATCGTCAAGTTCTTTTGCCCCTCTCATTATAGCTTTAACACCTCTCATTATAGCTTTAACAGAACAGAGCCAAAAGATTTGACTTTTCTTCAGTTTCAACAAGAAGGATGACAAAAAATTGAAACTCTTAATTAGCAGCATGCATTAGATACCAGGGGGATGGGGGTGAACCCTCAGCCCATTGCCTTTGTTTGCCTTGCGATATTCATATTGGCCTTGATACGTGAGTGGAAAACCACAGGATGTAGCTAGAGAGGTCTCTGGCTCGCATGCTGCTGCATGCACTGCTGCTTCCACTAATGTATGCGAGGTCCTTGCTGCCACCACCCTCTTCCATCTTCCTCCTCACTTAAAAAATACAATCCACCAGCTCGAAGGCTTCTTTTATTCAACTTATTTTTCTTCCAGTTCCACCATGGTAAGAATAGGCCCATTATAAATTACTTTCCAAAGAAGCACATACAGCTTCAGTTGACACTTTCTTCCTTGGCCATACCACATTTTTCCATCTATCACTTGCAGACCTTTTAAATTTGGCTTCTACATCAGGGCTCTGCCTTCAAAATGAGCAGAGCACAAGAGTTTGAAACCTACTTCTGGTTTCTATTTATCTTTCATTGACAGGTCTCGAATGCACCTCTCATGTTATTTGCTTCTTCTGACAGCTTCAAATTGACCAGATAGATTTTATCTCTGGTTTTAGATTTTGGAGTTCATTCTCTCCTCCAAGTTTCAACATGTCTGCTTGACCCATGCAGCCTACTATGCCTTTTAAAGCTTTCTTATTGGTAGGAATATCAACCAGACGAACAATTCAAGCAGCAACCCAGTGAAAAATGACTTCTTTACTGATAAGCATGGCAAAATTCCTTTGTAAATCTGCAACCACCATCGAGTTTGTGCACTTCACCCCAATGCCTGCAAGATAAGCAACCATAGACAAGGAATTTGGGTTAGAAATGTTGAAGAGGTGCTTAACTCTGAAATCTGTTCTCCCCAGAGAAAGCATTCTGTCTTCTTTGTCATTGTGGCTAAATCAGAGAGATCCACACAGAACCGAACCCGAGCAGATGGCAGTTGAGATAGAACATGAAAGACGCAAGAGTGTAGATGCAGAATTTATAAATGAGAATGAAGGCATTGCCAAAGAAAATTAATGAAAGGGTGATGCTAGATACTGAGATCTAGTTGTACAGGGCACCACTAAAAATGACAAATCAGATCAATACCACACACAATCGCTGCATGTTACATTCATTAATGGCTGCTTAAATTTTTATCTTTTTCTTCTCAAGAATCTAAGATATGATGCCAATGATAATCGATTGCCTGCTACAAACATCTATATTATTGACGCCCATTGAAATTTCCTCCAAGTGCAATCCTTACCATCAACCCGGATTGGTTATGAGAACAAAATCTAAATCAAAGGAGGATGTGGGATATTTCCATCCACGAGTGTCCTCACTACTGTATGGACTAAATTTGACAGTTGACTCTGCCTGTAATTAATTTTTTTGATGATGGTTATTTATTCAACGTTGCCCTTCAAAGGCTGTTACAGTTTATTCTATGACAGGGAAACATCAAAGACCATATATTTTTATTATAATCTTTACAGTTTCTTACAGTTTTTTTCGACAGTGTGTCCAAAATTTCACCTTTCACTGATACGGTCTATCAAAAAAATTGATTTTATTTTAGAGGAAAAAATTTAAATACAGCCATACGGCCATCAAATCTAGTTCCTCACGACTAAGTGTCTCTCAATCCTCCAGGTTTGTGCTATAAGTAAATGATGGTGGGACTTGGTCGATTTCTGCATGGGCCGAGCTATCAGCGGGCCTATGTGCCTGTCTATAGCAGTTATTAAAGGAAATGGGGTCAAATTTGGTTAAAAGATGACATACTCTATTGAGAAGGCTATCATTGCTTGATTTATTGTTTGCGAGTCTCCAACTTTTATATCTCATCTGATAGAGGTAGCGAAGAGACCTTTGTCATCATGAATAAGGTAAGAACTTTGATGTTTTCACGGTCCATGAAAATAATCAGAGGATTTCTAAGCGACAACTGTGTACAGTTTATTTATGGTAGCCAGCTTTATGGAGGAAGGGGCTGCCTTTGAAGCCCCATCAAAATTCAAATCGAGGAATCCTTCTTTCAATGGCTGCCATTTGATTTCATTCCTATAGCCGCCTTTGAAGCCCCATCAAAATTCAAATTGAGGAATCCTTCTTTCAATGGCTGCCATTTGATTTCATTCCTATTTACCTTGTTTATGGTTGACTCCTTAACGGCTGTTAAGTTGTAAATCCTATTAGTTTCACCCTTGTTTTCCGTAACAATGCATTGAAATGTTTGCATTCACAATTGAAAACATTTAATATTTAAAATTAAGAGAATATGTTAGTAAAAATAGAAGATAGATACAAATGCAACCCATATTTTTGGGCATTAAAAAAGAGGTGTGTATGTTGATACTTCCACAGTTGTGTAGCAATAAAATGCATAAGTGCACTAAAAAACTTTGTGATCTCATTACATAAGAAGCAATAAATTGCCTAAGTGCAATATTAACCATTTTGATCTCATCGTGTGGGGGTTATGTATGTTGTGAGGCTTGAAATTTATTTGTAATCTTAAGGGAGTTCACTGTTACTTTCAATATAAGTGGGAAACAAAAGTATATAAATTAGGTCGTTTTTTTTATATCATAAGCGTTTTAATAACTAGCATACATATTTTAGATTTATGTAAAAGATGTTGAGAGAGATTATTTTAAGGCACCGCTTTCACTTATGTTACAAATCTTATATAATATAGGTGCTTTAAGAATGATCTCTCTCAACATCTTTTACATAGATTTATTTAAGATATGTATGCTAGTCTTAAACCATGGAAGATAGCAAATAAGATTGAATATATGAGTTTTGTGACAAGGTAATTTGCAAGGCTCTTCTACCAACACAATTTCAAATTTACAAATTACACGCGACAACAACATTGATGTGATTAGGTGAAATAATTATTGAAGGGGGCAAATTTAGGAACTTTGGTGCCTTCGTCTTTACAGTTGCTCAACAATTGATCTAATTCATATAAATTGCTAAAAATCCTATTTCCCATTTCAAGGGATGATTTGCAACTACTTGTCTAACGTTGTATTTCCAGCAACCACCTCTTTGCCTTTTGCCCTTTGCTTTTGTTTTGTTCATTTTCAAATCTCGGTCTTTAATTACTTATTTTTCTTTTTCAACATAATACAAAGAGTATTGTAAAAATTAATTGCACTTTATTGTGTGGGTAATTTTTTTTAAATGTCGGTCATTAAAAGTGAACATAGTCACTACATTATAATTCACTACCACCCTCTAGGTGCCATTATAAAACACCTCTTGGCGTAATAAAAATATGGCTTTAATTCAACCTTGTTAATCAAATATGAAGTGTTCGAAGAATATTGTAAAATGTAAGATGGCGAAAAATAGATACGTGAAAGTAACACACATTTTTTTATGTTGAAAAAAGTGCATATTTGATACTTCCATAGTTTTATGTAATATTAAATTGTCCAAGTGTAAACTATTATGTTCTCTTCACATTGGGTGTTGATAAATTGCCCAAGTGCAATAATAACCCTTCTAATATCATCGTGTGGCATAAGTATGCTTGTTGTTAGGCTTGGGATTTATTTGTAATCTTTAAAGGACCATGACTTCCAATATAAGTGGAAACAAAAGTATAAATTAGGTCGTTTTAGTTATATCATAAGCATTATAATAATAAGAATATGGTTTTATTTTAAACCCGTTAATCAAATATAAAGTGTTGAAGAATGTTGTGAAATGTAAGATGCCAGAAAATAGATATGTGAATGCAACACACAATTTTGTACGATGAAAAGGATTTATGTAATTGATACTTTTGTAGTCTTATATAGTACTAAATTGTTTCAGTGTGGTAATAACCCCTATGATCTCATCACGTGGGTGGTTATAAATTGCCTAAGTGCAATAGAAACCTACTCGGTCCCGTCACATGGCTTAATTTTGTATGTTGCGAGGCTTGAGGATTTTATGTATTTTAGAGGGAGTTCACTATTACTTGGATGAGTGAAAAGTTAAATATAAATTAAGTCATTTTGGCTATGTTGTAAGTGTTTTAGTAATGAAAATAAAGTTTTAATTTAAAATATTTAATCAAATATGAAGCCTTGAAGAATGCCGCAATGCAAAAAATAGATATGAATGCAACAAACATTTTGGACATTAGAAAAGACTTGTGTATCTTATGATTCTATGGTATTGTATATTTATAAATTTCGTAAGTGCACTGATAATTCTTTGTGATCTCATCAAATAGGAAATGTTGGCGGGATATTTGGTTTTTAAGACAAAAACGACTTGGGCAATAGTGGCCCGATATCGCTTTTATTATTACGGAAGACTACCGTTATTAAAAATAAGGAAATTCATTAAAATAATATTTACAAATATGCATTTGAAATGATAAAATTTTGGGAAGGTTTTTTTTGCATTAAATAAAAATGAAATGAAATGAAAAGAACAATAGAGGGGGAGTACATATATAAATAAATAAACATAGATTTTATTTGTTGCATGTAAAAAGGAAATTCATTAGTAAATTTGCTATTTGAAAATAAAAAACTATAATAGTTAGAAAGGTGGGAAGATCTAAATTAACAAAATAAATAAAATTATTAAAGAGATTACAAAACATAAAGTTTTGGGTAATTTCTTTGTGTTCTTTATTTGAAAAGAAGACAGTTTCTTTTTTCTCCATTTCTTAAAAAACTCTGTTTAGTTTTCTAAAGTCCTATACAATGGCTCCAAAACACTAATTTAAAATAAGGGAGATGGCAGACACAAAAACTACATTTTTCCTGACATTTGACATATTTTCAAAGTCACTTTTCACTTGATATAATAACTTTTTAATATATGTGCACATTTTTATGAAAAATAAAGTGATATTTTTATAATACGAAATATAAAGTGACATTTTCAAAATACAAAATAACATGACCTAAAAAGTGCAAAAATGACTTTGTCAGAAATCAATTATATTGAAGTTGCAATTAGATGCTTTTATTTTTTTCAACTTGTTGATTGATCCTTTCATCTTCAACAATGTTAGTCTCTTTTTGCTTAGCATTTTGTACCCTTTTTCAATAGTCATCAATTTTTTTTAGGACGACTTTGACGATGTCTCCATTTGGGTCGTTAGAATGCAAATAGTTGATCTCACCATCAATACATGCATCCAACATCTGAGATGGAACACATCAAATCTTCTTTAGGTATTTTTCAAAACTGTTAAAAGCATTTTGATATTTGACAAACTTTTGAATTGAGTCAAAATTGAAGGCAAATCTTGGCATTGACTCACTTTTAACCAATTTCTTGAAATCATCTTTGATGGTTTGCCTTGGAAGTATGAACCCATTGTTGTTGACAAAGGTGCATGAAAGTTTTTCAAAGACTTCTTGTATGTCATTATGTTTGAATTTAATGACACCAAACAATTTTGTCCGGTCACCATGATCTATCTTTAAGAATCCTTTCTGCAACTAGGGTATCCGAACTTAGTTTGCATAATGCTTCAAGCCTTGGCAAGTATTGTTTCAAAATGTTTTCTTCTATCTCAAATTTATTTTTGTCTCGTCTTACTTCCTCAATTTCTAATTGAATCCCTGTAAAAACGGTCATGACAGCATTGATCGATCAAATTTCTTGAGCAATAGGTTTCTCTGACCAATCATTGGTTGCTTTTCCTTATGTGACCTATCTCTTCAACCACATTCAATGCGCCCTTATCAGTGAGTTGTAAGAAGGATCAAATGAGGAGGAAGATTGAATGAGATTAATTGATCGTTGAACAATTACCATGCGCTGATCAACTTTTTCTTTGAGTTACTCCTTAGTGGCTTTATTTTTATCAAGCTTCTCAAAAAGTATGTTGATTGCCGATTGCACATTCTCTTTAACTCCCTCTGAGTATCTTTCCCAAGATATATCTTTGAAAATTGATAATCTTGTGCAATGGCTTCCTCTTTAAGTTTATATTTTGGAGGAATTGCTACCTCAGTGTATCTTTCTCCCCCATCATTTGTTACTATCCAAAAAATTGTTTTAGGTTTCCTTGTTAGACATGAGGTGGTAGGACCCAGTGCACTAAAATCTCTCTCTTGAGGTTGAACAACGATTTCTCTCTTCTTGACCACTTCGTTTAGCCAATATGGAACTTATATACTTGAAACTTGTTAAGTTATTTGTTTTGTTTGAATATGGGCAACAAAAGTATGGGGTGGAGTCATTGTGGCTTGCAATGAAGAAGATGTGACAACATCTTTTACCTAGTTCAGGAAACACTACCTTAATTACAATAGAAAATATGGAGGTGGGCTTGTCGGCATAGGTGAAGACCGAGGTGTAGGAGAAGGCACATGGATCATTGTGGAGGAATATGAAGCAAGGAATTGTTGTATGGTATTTTAAGCCAATGTTGGAGAATGAACGACATGTGAAGATGGGCAAACTAAGGCACTTGGAAGTCCCAGGGCACCCTTACTCCCATCTATTGGTATTTTGAACACAATTTGGGGTCTCTTAATGGGTTGACTAACCACCACAGCTATATCTTATTTTATTCTACCTTTTTCAACTTCTTCTTTATCTGCCCCAATGTTGGAAGTAGACCCTTCAAGTGAGTTCCCCCCTTTTTTGAGGATGAGGTTGGACAAAACTCTTAATGGTAATTTTTGGCAATGGAGGAAGCCCTTGATTTTTCCATGAAATTTCCTTTTGTATAATCCATGAGAGAGTTATAGCAATCACAACCTTGGTCCTATCGTATAGAGATGTTGATTATGCTTTGGACCAATCAACTTGAGGCAAAGGTTTGAGGAAAGTTTTATGATTGTACTAAATGGGATCAACTGGATTTTCATTGTCTACCATCTCTTTTGGAATATCTTCCAAGTTGAATTATAGAACTTGTTCCAATTTCATCTGAGAGTAAATTTAAGTTTGACATCCTTCTCATCATCACAATCCATCCAAAATTCTTCAAAATATGGGATGTGCCGATATGAGGACCCTATAATGTTCTAAAGCATGCACTTGATGTCATAAGATGGCCTATTGTGAAATGCTCGAATAGTGATTTGAGTCATTTCTGCATCAATGTTCTTAGTGATAGTTAACAAGGCATAAGTATAGCTTCCAATTGTGATAGGAAAGTGTATACTTTCTTTGTGCTTGCTTGATAGGAGTTTGAGTTTTAGCCAGTTGTTGCACCAACTCCATCAATGCCCATTTATCATTGACGTATTTGGGCAACATGTAGGGATGATTTTCAAAACCCCATATTTGAATGTAGGAGAAAGTGGGAAATTGAATAAACCATGTCCCCACCACACAATTTTTGTTCTGGTTGCAATAGAAATTCTGACATTGTATTGATCTTCCTCAAACATCTTGGTGATGTAGAATAGAAAGACACAATTTACATGGTGAAAATGAAGTGCACTGGCCTCCAATGTGAGTTGAGGGTAAAATTCATAAATTGTTTATGAATTGAATTGTTTATCAACTCTGTCCAATACTTGTATTGTTGATTTTGTTAGATGATCCAGAAATACCGATACATCCACTCTTGGAAATATTGAGCTATAGGGTTCCCAACTATCTTATTCAGAAGTGTGATAATGTCATTTATCTCAAATTTGAAGTCAAATTGCATCAATGCTTTTGTAAATTGGGTAGAAGCCACTTTTATCTTATCAAGCCAATGCTTGCTTATCATCTTGGCACAAGTTGCTCCATTTTCATCCCATAATTTTTAGCACTTTTAGGAGTGATATCTACAAAGGATTCATGATAAGGGATTATGAGGCTGTCTTCAATATGCTTTCGGTCAAGGTGAAGTACATATTCATTTTGAGGTTTTTTAACCTCTATATTTTACCTATCATAATGGCTGGGACAAGACAACACAAGTTGTGATTATTGAACAGATGTGGGGAAAGTTGCAGCCTGAGGAAGCCCAATATTGTAGATTCCCGAAATATGATTTGACTTAGGAAAAACATTGATTCTATTCAAAAATCAGCAAGGTCTATGTGTCCTAAGTCAGTGTCTGAAATTTTATCTATATTGGATTCCACATTAGAAGGGGGAGTGACCTCGTTGAATTTTTATTTCATGTATTTCTTATCTTTTGGAGTCTCTGACATGTGACCCTGAGAGAATTGACTAAAGAGACAACATGAAAGCTAACCGAAAGAAGTCACATGCTCAAACACTTTTAAAAGTCCACCATAGGGTTTGGTAGGTTTTAGAATTGTTTTGGCAAGTAAAATTTTTGTTTGTGCACATGAAAACTCCTATCAAGTTTATGATTTATCTTTACACCTGAGAAATCTCAATAGAACTGTGAACCTGCTTTGTATTTGAGAATTCCCATCGGGTTTGGTGTTAATGTAGGTTTTTATTCCATTTAATGATTTTTCCCTACACATATTTAGTGAGATTGCTTAGGTGTTATTTTAAGTCATTGTAAAAACTAATCCCACATTCATGAGGAAGTCATGAAATGTTTATCTTTCACCTATATAATATATCTTCCTAAAGCTTTTATGGCTAATGATGCTAATGTTAATATTACAATCTTTTAATTGTTGAAAAATTACTTCTTCCTAACTCATGTTTGATTTTGTTACTACATACACATAATTTCTTCATGCATTCGACTCTATCCAATAGATCCTCAATTGTAAAAATTTTCAAATCCTAACTCTGTCAAAATTCAATTTGCTGAAACTCTACAATAGGAATTTTATCTATGAAAAAAACTTTTAGAAACCAATGAGAAATTTGAAACATCAAATTTTATGAAAACCCTGCTGGAAGAAAGAACAACACTGGAGAGTAGTATGGTTGATCCCTGAGAAAAATTTGATCAAGTAAAACCAAGAAAAATGGAGGCGAGACGATCTTGTAGATGAGAATGAGGGTTTTGGAAAAATGGTGGGCAAAAAGCATGGGCAAATGAATGAATACAAAAATGGGAAAATAAGCATTTATAACATAAGAGTTGAGTAGGAATTTCACACTTGCGAGAATTATTTTCACTGCATCATTTATTGCAAGAGAGTCAAGGTTTCAAAACCATCAAGAAATTTAACTTTTTAAATTTCTATTATAAACCTTCACAAGTTTGAAAGTCTAGTGGGAGTCGGAGATTCAGGAGTTAGGAGTCAAGGAGAAATTAAAAGTTCATTTTTCTTCAGAACACAAAAATCTTGAAACCTCAAAAGTCTATTAAGAAGTGAAAAATTAGAACATGTGAACACTTTTGTAATACAAATTTGTTTTGAGGCTTTGAAAGCCCAGAAACCTGATAGGAGGGAGGTCAAACTTTTTCAAGTTATTTTTCAAAATTGGTGTAAATCTGCTTGAAAACTCTGAAATCCAAAATATGCATTACTTTTTCTAACACAATCGAATTTTGAATTTTTTAATTCACAAACTAATATGACTCAATTTATAACATTGATTTTATTGATTTTGGTTGACTACGACTAGATTTACTTGGGGTACTCAAAGTTTTCATATAGATTAAAATTTGGGTACAACAATTGGCTCTGAATGGGGACTTAATATGTAAGGGTAAAAGTAAGAACCTCAAAATCTCAAGTGAGCACTAGTGTTTTATCCATTAGGCTATGAATCAAGAACAAGATTTTAGACCAAACTTAAAACTATCCAAGGAATAGAAAAACACACGACAGAAAGGGAAAAACACACAAACATGGACACAAACAAATGTGATGGAAAGGGAACACATAAACATATCCTAATTACCCTTTACACATGGTAGGAGACAACCTAGCTTCACCATTTGAAAAACTCAAGATATTACCGACTGTAGGGAAATGGGAGGCGAGTCCCATCTCTATATGTTGGATAGTAAGCATTATCACCACATAAATGACAAAAAATGAATGACCCTTTTCATAGAGAATAATTTTTTTCAGGACTCACTCTTGATTCTCCTCTCTTATCCCATAGGAGAACCAAATCTCTTATCTTAAAGTCATTGCTTTTCCTTCTTATCAAACAATTTTTTTTATCTTTCTCCGATGTTCTACTATTTGTTATATCACCATTTCCCATTCTTCTTCAAGTTTGGTCAAATATAAGATAATTTTCTCTATTGGATCTTGAAACTCTTCGTCTTCCAAAGCTTAAGCAAGCAACAAAGTAGGAAATTCTAATGAAATTATAATTGTGGCATTAATCCCATATAGAAGTTGAAAAGGAGAAATACCCATGGCTATCTTTGGGGTGATATAGTCTGCTCACAACACGTCATACAAATTTTTGTGCTAGTTTATTTGTTTTTCATCTGCCAACTTACGAACAATGGTAGTTATATTTTTATTATAGGATTTATCTTGTCCATTGCATTGCAGGTAATAGTCGGAATAGTGAGACAATGATATTATGTATGTATAACAAAAACCAACGAGTTTGAAAAAGGAGAAATTATGAGCATGTTTGTAACTATTTTATGAGGAGCTCCAAAGTGCACAATAATGTTTTCTTTGATGAAATTACATACTACCTTTTAGGTAGTTTTCCCTTCTGGTACTGCCTCAATGCACTTAGTGAAATAATTAGTTGCAGTTAGGAAAGGAGTATGCCCTAAACTAGAATGAGGATTCAACATGCCGATGAAATCTAACTACCATTGTTGAAATGGTTGTTCAATTACTATCGGTCTTAAAGATAATGCTTCTAGTTTGTGCCTCCCCACAAATAAATATTTTTCACATTTTGAAACCCAACTTTGAGAACCTTTAAATAGGGTAGGCCAGTAGTTGTGAGAACTCAATATTTTTCAAGCTATGATTGAGGTAGATAAATGTCCAACATAAGTTTCATTTTGAAATTCCTCAAACAACCTCACATGTTGTTTTTATGCATACATTGGAGGAAAGCCCCATCTAGAGGTTTTTTGAATGTGTATTATACCATATGATATACCTTAAATTCTTATGCATAATGTTTATATTTTGTTTAGCAGCGAGATGTTTAGGTAATATCCATAAGTTGAGAAGTAGGCTATGTCTAAATACCATTCATCAATGGATCCTATGAACAAAACTTGAGGTAATTCTTTAGGTTCACTTGTTTGTGATTTATCATAGGGTTCCTTTTGATATTTTATTCTCTGTGATGAGTTGGCACAAACATCATCATTTAATAAACTTTGTTGGTTTGATAACAATATTATACTCCTAAAATTTTAGTATGCAACTTCCCCCTTTTAGAGCCAAGCTTTTGTTGAGTCAACATAGACTTTATAGCTATATTAGAACCATTACTAGGTTGTGAAAACCCAAAATATAAAATATGAAATGTTTGAATTCCTTTACTATTTCATAATAATGTTTTTCAATTTAGGAGTATTTCAAATCGTGTCCTTTTAGACCACATCTCATGAAGGCAATAGGGGTTTATATTCCTTCTTCATTCTTCTACACCAAGATTATTGAAAATGTTTGTTCAAACGCATAATTGTAGACAATGAAATCCTTTTTGTTATCGGGGCATACCAAAGTTGGTGCCTTTGCAATAGATGCTTTGATTACTTCAAAAGAATATTTACCATTTTGATTCCATTTGAAATCATTCTTTCTTTTCAACATATTTGCGATGTGTTTTGCCAATTTTGTGAAGTCAAGTACAAACCTCCTCAAGAAATTCACTTTACCAAAAAATGAATGAACTCCAGACTTGATGGGAGTGACAACTTTTATATGGTTTCTGCTTGTGTTGGATCAATCTTTGTTCCTTATTTAGATACTATGTGACCCAATAGTTTCTATTATGCTACTCCAAAGTTAGATTTCTTAGGATTCAAATAAATACTGTCATTAACACTTTTCAAAGAAATTTTCCAAATGTTTGAAATGATCATCTTGTTTCTTTGAAAACACAGTTAAATCAGCAAGATAAACTAATATTATTTTATTCTTTAGATCATGAATATCAAAATCCATCGCTCTTTGGAATGATTCCTCTGCATTGATGAATCCAAATGGCATTCTATTATATGCAAAGGTACTTCAAGGGGTCATGAAAGTAGTGTTATGTTGATCCTCTTTTGTTTAATCAGATTGTAACTAGAAAATCCATCAAGCATGGACATCATCTTTGAATATGTAACAACCTAAAAATTCTGGTCCATTATTGGTAGTAGATAATTATCTTTGAGTGATGCTTGATTTAGATTTCAAAAATACACACAAATCTTGATTTCACCATTCTTCTTGCACATTGGCACAATATTGGAAATTCATGTATAATAATGATTGGAAAAAATAATTCCGGCCTTCCACATTTTCTGAATTTCCTCAAATATAGTCCTTGCTATCTTTGGCTTAAAAATGCCTCTATTTTTGTTTATAGGGATTCATACCAGATTTGAGGGGAATGGTGTGATGCATTTCTTTAGGTTGAAATGATTTCAAATTTTCATAGGAGTAAGCAAAAATATCAATGTGTTTCCTGATGAGTGTTGTGAATTTTATGCATTCTTTTGGAGAACACCATTTACCAATGTTTACCATTCTTGGTTGTTTTTTAGATCCAATGTGTACTTGTTCATAGTTCGCTGAACTATGAGGCTTTTTTCGTAATAATTTCTTGTCAAAATGATCATGTTTATTAAATTTAAAAAAAAAAGAGAACCAAGTCCCTTGTAATTTTATTTCATTTTAATTAGATTATGCCATCACCATTGTCTTCATTGTCAATCCCTTCTTCATAATTATTGGAACATTATTGTTTGTGGGGATACCTTTGTGGCCCACATTGTTCCATTAAATAAATAATAAATAGTAAATAATAAATCATATATTTATTATTTAATAAAAAAATATTTAAAAATTGGTTGTGCAAATATAAAACTTATGTTTTAAATATGATTAGGTGAAAAGGTGAATCAGTTGGTTACAACTATTTACTCACCTTGTAAAGGAATTTTACCTTTGTAATCATATACAACATTGTGAATGGTTTCAAGTGGATATGCCTCCAAGCATTTTGTGAAGGATTTGTAGAGAGAAGTGAGTTGATTTTTTTTACTGGGTGTAATATGTTTCTCGAATAATGGATATAAGCTTGTGGAATTTTAACCTCATTATGGTTTTCCTACATTAAAACTGTGTAATGTGTCTTACTATTGCTTTCTTTTATTCTTTGTATTTCACTGTATATTTATTTATGGTTAAAGTTATTATATAATTATTTATGATCTATATAATTTGAGATGGCTTATCAATATCCACCCCCGTACTATTGAAAGGGAGGGGTGTCAAGAACTATCTAGGGCCATAGTTATTATATATATGGCAAGGGGCCCCCATATATAGATACGGGGATTATATATCTCTCTCCCAAGGTGGATATATAGAGAAGAGGAGAGTTTCTAGTTAGAGAAGAGAGTTTCTAGTTTGCACTCTCCCAACTAAGGGTGTAGATATATAATCCCCATATCTATATATGGGGGCCCCTTGCCCCACACACACACACACACACACACATATGTGGCAAGGGGCCCCCATAAATAGATATGGGGATTATATATCTCTCTCCCAAGGTGGATATATAGAGAAGAGAAGAGAGTTTCTAGTTAGAGAAGAGAGTTTATAGTTTGCACTCTCCCAACTAAGGGTGTAGATAGGCGAACGAGTATATGTGGGACATGGAACCTTACAACTCCACCTCTCTATATAAGGAATATATTTGCCACCCCTATATGATCTGGAACTATATATAGTTGCCACCCCAAAATGATCTGGTATTTATATATGTATCTATAGGGAGTATAGTCAACATATTCATGGAGCATAAATGTCTATATACAACTACACTCGTAACTAGATCTATATTCTATATGGGTCAAAAAAATATGGATAGAGGGGAGTTGACGTGTAAATATAGAGAAGAGGACTATAGATAGTGATAGTTGTCTTCAATCTTTTGATCCTAATGATCGAGAGAGCCCGTATATATAGAATATAGAGATAGATAGCAAGATGTTGAGGTCCATAATTTGAAGTGGAATTTCCTATTTGTTTGTTCTTAGTTATCATGGGAGAGAGATCAATGAAGAAACGAATCATTCCTTTTGCAATATCGATGTGCACATGCTGATAGTTAGAGTTCCCTATGCCCCGCCCTATTGAAAAGGTTTATTCGCTTCCCTTCCCTTCCCTTCCCTTCCCTATTGAAAGGTAGAAGTTGAAAAGGTCTATTCTCTTCCCTTCCCTATTGAAAGGTTAAAATTAAAAAGGTATATTACCTTCCTTTCCCTTACCTATTGAAAGGTATAGGAGAGTTATATTCCCTTCCCTATTGAAAAATGAAATGTAGAAGTCCTTTATTAATTTTGAAAGAATTGCAGTTACCGAAAACCCTGTATATAATTATTTTTGAAATTGAACAAAGTTTCATCTTATTAAAATACAATCAAAATTGTTTTGTTCAAATACAAGTTTTCACCTATCATGTTTATATTTATATATATAAATAAAAATATTTTAATTATATATAATTAATACATATACATATAGATACACACACACACACACATGAAACCCTGCACATAATTATTTTTGGAATTGAACAAAGTTTCATCTTATTAAAAGATAATCAAAATTGTTTTGTTCAAATACAAGTTTTCACCTATCATTTTTTGTATATATATTAAAAAAATGAATATTTTAATTATATAAATATATATAATTAATATATACACACACATATATATTATGTACACACACACACACACACACATATACACATACATACACACACACACACACACAGAGTGGGGTTTGGCCCAAGTTAAATCTTATTGTAGTTTTTAATTTTTGTCTAATATATTAAAAAATAAATGGGGACTCAAGTCATATGACCTGCATCACCATTTGTTATATATATATATATATATATATATATATATATATATATATATATATATATATATATATATATATATATATATATATATATGACAACCTTGTTATCGCCCCTAAACTACTATATAATATAATAATGAATGGGGGACAACAATGTCGTACCATCCATTCAATAGTGTAGGGTGACGACAAAGTCGTTCTCCTTGTATTTTGTATATTTTATTTTAAATAACAAAAATTGAGTCCATTAATTACTTGTTTTTATTTAAATATTAAAAAAAAAATAGGAATGTAGGTCATTCGACCTGTGCCACCCCATTTTTTGACATACATACATACATACATACATACATACATACATACATACATACATTACCAATGAACCCAATTTTTGTTATTTAAAATAAAACAAACAAAACACAAAGATGACATTGACTCTACCTCGACATTATTGTATAAGTAGTGAATGGGGGATGACAATGCCCCTCTTCCCTTGCCCCTTGACTCCTTTGTACATTGTGTTAGTGCCACATTATTTTTTGATTAAAAAACTACCAAACAAAAATAAATAAAAAATAAAATAAATATAAACAAAACAAAAAAAAATTCAAAACATAAATGCTATGGTTGGATGCTTGGCTATCCTGCGTATCTCCATTACTCTTCAAACAAAGCTTCTGTTGCTCCTTACTTCAACTTCCACCTGCAAGTAAATATTTAATAAAAATTTGTTTTCAATTTACTTTTATAATCTTTGTGTCTAGCCTTAAAATTATTTTTTTACTTTTAAGGTGAAAAAATTTCAAATATTTACAAATATCTTTATTTGAATTCTTTTTTAATACCTTATTTTTATGGGAAAGTTGTTTTATTTATTTTAAAACATATATTAAATTAAGTAAATATTTAAATAATTTTAATATTAATAAGTGAGACTAGCTTTAAAATATTAAAATTTTATATTAAATATATATATTTTTACTTAAAGAGTTATCTTTTAACAATTTTTTAAATTAATAGGTTTCGTTAAATTTAAAATTTAGCCATAGTTAAGGACTTTTTTGAACATTTGCTTATGATTTAACTTATCATTGTAGATCCTTGAAGAAGGAAATCAGACTAATATATTTTGCTAACGCCCCCTCTTGAAACTCATAACATTTATAGTTGAAATCAATTTTTGTTTGCAAGTAGTAGCAAATGTTTGATACAAGATGGAATATTCATGCTTGAATTCTTAAATCAAGAATCATTTTAAAAAAATAAAAATAAAAAGGGAAAAAATATATTAATAAAAGAACAAGAGCATTACAAGAAGAACGGGGGACCGATATCCCCAAAGGAAAACAACAAGCATAAAAAAACTAGGGACACACCCACCTATATGTTGATATGAGCCTTCCTATCTTCCTCTAAAATACGTTCTAGATTAAAGCGAAGCTCCAGGGAGAGAGACTCCCAATCCTCAGAATTACCACCATCTAAATGCTCGAACACCCATTTTGCCAAACAATCTGCTGCTTTATTCCATTCACGAGGAATATGAACAAACCTAATTGTATCCATGAGCGAGCTAATCCTCAAAATCTGCTACACAATCCCAACCAATTGCCAATTGACATCCAACACTTTCCTCTTAACAAGTAGGTTGATCACGACTTGAGAATCTGATTCGCAAATGATCCTACGCAAACCCAACGCCTGAGCCTTCTCAAGAGCATAGAGAATAACCTGGCCTTCCATCATGTTGTTGGTTTGCGTCCCCTCATGGACCGCAAAGAGAAAAATCACCGTACCTTCAGAGTCTTTACCTATCCCACCAATACCCTCAAGGTTAGGATTGCCCCTGGAAGAGCCGTCCGTATTGATCTTGAGAAACCCATTGGGAGGGTATTGCCACTGACCGTCCCTATGAATCTTCTCTTTGCCCTGTCGACCTCTCCTGACACAAGCTAAATTACCTGCAAATCGCTAGAATCCTAGGCATGCCACCACCTCAACGTTTTGTTTGGATAAAGGGAGACACACCTCACTCTTGGCCTGCACAGTCTCCTGAATCATCCCTACGACTTTTTGCCATACTTGTTGCGCCAAAATCCTCTCATTCCAGAATATCTGCCTATTTCTCTCCAACTAGAGCTGCCACAACAAAAAGATGGCCCCCCTAACCAAACATTCTGCATAAAAGCCATCCTTGAGGGGGGTTCTCCCATGCCACTCCAAAAATTGACCAAGGATGAAACGTGGAGACAGGGGCACTGCCATACGTCCCACCAATAATGCCAGATTTGCAAAGCAAAGGAGCAACAAAAAAATAGGTGAGCAGAATCCTCCTCAGCCGCTCCGCACATAACACAAACGGACGGGCCTTGGAAGCCTCTTTTTCAGAGATTGTCCCAGGTCAAGCACCTATTCCAAGCCAACAACCAAACAAAGAAGTTGCATTTTGGCCATGAGAATTATTCCAGACCTGTCTCCACCATTGCACTTCTCCCCTGCCCAATCTCTGAGATAATAAAGCCTGATATCCAGAAGCAACTATGTAATTTCCTTTAGGATTGGGAGACCAAGCAAGCTCATCTTCCTCTTGGAGGGAGCTACATCGGTGTCTAGAAAGGAGGTTCAGTAGCTCATCATGCTCCTCTTGCGTTCCAACAATCGGCTAAACCTCAGGTGCTTTCTATTTTTCCACCTCCAGCTGTCCGCAGGAAATGTATGATTTAAAGTCACTCACCCGAGACCAACCAACATCAAGGAATCTCTAGCAAAGGTTCAACAGATTAGGGAACTGAGAAATAATGGGAGGGTTACCATCCCAAGAATCAATCCAAAAGAGAGCCTTCGATCCCTGCTTACAAATCCAGAATAAGCCTTCCTTAATAAGAGCAGCCCCTTTTTTGAGAGTCCTCCATATCGCTGAGCCTTTCCCAATGAGTGGATAAAAAAGAATATCACTCTGAGTGGGCCCCAAATAATACTTCTGAGAGAGAATTTTGGCCCAGGCCTTGTCTTGTTCATTGCACCAGTGCCAATAAAGCTTAGCCGCCAAAGCAACTCCATTTAAGTCTGTCTGCGTTAGGCTAAGCCCCCCATGTTGTTTGGAGCTACAGACCATCTCCCATCTAATTAAGCTCCATTTTGAGGTCATCAAAGTACCAGCCCATAAAAATTGCCTAGTAATCGAGTCAAATTCCTTAACAATTCCCACCGGGGCAACCTGAAGCATACCTCTGTAAATGGGCAAAGCCTGCACCACAGATTGAATTAATTGAACATGGCCCGCAAAAGAAAGCCACCTGTGAGTCCAATGATTCACTTTCGCCCAAAATTTATCCAAAATATTGTACCAGGATTCTTTGTGTATACGGCTAGCTGTAATAGGAATACCCAGATAAATTAAGGGGAGAGTCCCAATCTGGAAATGCATAGTCTGAGTAATTCACTACTGTATGGGAGCCGGTGTATTAAAGAAGAAGATGGATTACTTATCTTTGTTAACCTTTTGCCCCGAGGCCGTTAGATAAACATCCAACACCCTGCGCAAATTGGCGGCTTCACTCATTGTGGCCATGCCCATCATAACAGTGTCATCAGCAAATTGCAAGTGAGACTGCGCCAATAGTTCACCCCCCCATCGCCAGCCTTGAATATGTCCATCCTCTGTGTTCCTTCTGATCATCCTCTGCAAGCCTTCAGAAAGAAGAAGAAAGAGATACAAAGACAAGGGATCTCCTTGTCGCAGCCCCCTAGAGGCACCAAATAACTCCGTATGTTCCCCATTAATAAGCACCGAAAAGGAAACCGAGAAAATGCAGCTCATGACCCATTGGTCCATTCATCCGCAAAACCCAAAGCTTTGAGAACCTTCCACATGAATGACCATTTGACCCTATCAAAATCCTTGGCCATATCCAGCTTAATAAACATTGCCTTATCCTTGGAGCTGGCCATGGAGTGAATGGACTCAACCGCTATGACAATACCATCAAGAATTTGCCTGTCTTCTACAAAACCACTCTATTCTTCAGAAATCACATCGCTGAGCCCGATTTTTAACCTTTCTACAATGATTTTAGATATGATTTTATAAACAACATTACAAAGAGATATAGGGCGAAACTGACTTAGCCTATCAACTCCTTCGCATTTCAGTATGAGGGCGAGATAAGTCGCATTTGAAGCCTTAAACATTTGCTTATTCCGTTGAGATTCTTGAACAACATCTAAAAGATCCAATTTGATAATATCCTAGAATTCTTGATAGAATTCAATCGAGAAGCCATCAAGACCAGCCGCTTTCCCCTTTTTCATCTGGGAAATAGTCACCTCAAGCTCCCCAAGTGTGATATCCTTCATTAAATTCTCATTTATTTCACGCGTCACCAGGGGCGAAATGCAGTAGAGAACCTGTGCTTCTTCTGGTAATTCCTCATTCGCATCTTCCCTAAAAAGAGTAGAGAAATATTGCACCACCTCCTCTGACATTGCAGGAAAGGAATTAAGCCGCTCACCTCTTTCATTGACTAGGACCGAGATAGAGTTGTCGTGCCTCCTGGCTTTGGACGATTGAAAGAAAAAAGAAGTATTTCTGTCACCTTCTTGGAGCCATTCTATCCGAGATTTTTTCTTCCAAAACACTTCCTCCCATAGCTCGCATTCCTCCAGGTCTTTCACAGCCTGAGCTTCGTCTTGAAGTAAGATTTCAGTCAATCCTTCCTCCCTAATTGTTCTTGTGATACCATCAAGCTTAGCCTGCACATTAGCCTTAGCATGAAAAATATTCCCAAAGCTTTGATGATTCCACTGTTTAAGCTTATACTTCACAAACTGCAGAGATTTAGCAAAAATATACATCGCCGTATCATGGGCAGGCCTGCCCCACCTCCACCAGTCGGCCACACATTCGAACAATGACTGATCTCGCAGCCACATGAGTTGGAATTTGAAGGAAGGAGAGCGAGGCTGGTACTTTGAAACACTGTTCAGCTTAATAGGCCAATGATCCAATCCTCTCCAGTCCAAAATTTCAGACCCTGTAAACCACATACCCCTGACCTAGTAGCCAGAAACCAAAAAATGATCCAGTCTCTCAGCAATGCAATGTTGGCCAGTCCTCTGATTGTTCCAAGTAAATTGTCCGTTGTTGGACTGAATGTCAACTAAATTCAAAACTTTAATGTAATTTCGCATATGCAAAGCAGAGGGGTCAAGCTTTGTCATACCACCATGTTTTTCAGTCAAATCCAAAATAGCGTTAAAATCTCCAGCCATAATCCAAGGTTGGAGGGGAGTCCAACTGCGGACAAAACTAATGTGGCCCCATAGGGATTGTTTACCCCGCCAGTCAGTAGGGGCATAGACATTGGATAGAAGAATGACTTCCCCCATCTCAAAGCTGGAAGCCATCATAGTCAAGGAAAACTTAGAGGACAACCATCTTATGAGGCCGATCTTGCAGGGGTTCCAAAGGCAAGCTAATCCTCCTGAAGATCCGGTAGCCCCAATGCATTGACAGCCCCCTTGTCTCCACAACTTAGGCGCTAATCTGGACATAGCATCTACTAAAAGCTTAGTCTCCTACAAAAAAAGGACATCAGGGCTTTGACTTCTAATCAAGTTGTGAACATCATTTTGTCTAGGGCTGCTATTCAAACCCCTTACATTCCAGGATAGTACAATTATTTCAAAGGATTTAAAAAGTGAGCATCCAGAGTCTTCACTGACCCTGACTCCACCAAAGTTTCTCCCATTAGTTTCATATTTTTCAGCTCTTTTTTCTTGCCAAGCTTGACCAATTTCTCCCCCCCACCCTTCTTAAGGTCTTTTTGCAAAAGTCCCAAGTGAGGAGAAGATTTACTACTCATTGCTACTCCTAATTCTCCGGATTTCCCTGTTAAAGATAAATTCCCATCTTCTTTAGAGGGAACAGCTGAGGAAGTCAAAACATCCGATATCAACATCTGTTGGTCCATATCCACGTGCCCATCCCCAACATCCTGTGATTCAGTTAAATCCACTGAAACATTGTTCTCCTGGGCTGGGCCCTCAATCTGCTAATCCAAAATCATCAACCTTGGGTTCACCTCTTGTTGGTTAAGATCATCTAGAATTTCAAATCTGTTAAGCGAGTCATCTGCCTGTCTTTCCTTCAAAGACCGTTTTTGACCCCTACTTCTATATCGCCCTTTAACCGGGATAAAACCATCGGTTTCTGGTGCCTCACCTGAAATTGGGCCCTTCTCTTTGTCAGTTCCAGGGGGATTACGAGCAGGTTGAGCAGGCTGAGATTCAAAGGTTTTAGATTTGGGACACCATCGTTGCAAGTGACCATAAGCATGGCAAAGACGACAGCGAAAGGGAAGAGTTTCATAATCCAATTGTTGTACCCAGGAAAAGGGTCCCACACTCATTTCAACAGCATCAGGTATTGGCTTACTAAGATCAATTTCAACACAAATGCGGGCATAAGTCATTACCTTTTTCCCAAGGATTGACATTGATGAACTGATTGGCCTTCCCAAGAGGGACGCAAGCAATTGCAGGGTATCTTCATGACAACATTCCACTGAAAAGTGAGGCAGCTGCACCCACACCGGAACACGTTTGACAATTCTTCTGAAGGTATAAAACCAGCGTGCCACGGCTTGATAAACAGCGCCACCTGATTGTGAAAGTATGGACCTCCAACAAAGACTCTACTACAGTCAGTCAAGCAGGTAAAAGTGACCATAAAATAACTGTTGGCTAACATTGTGATATCCATTTCTCCTTCCGGAGCCCGTGTCCTCTTAGCCCACACTTCCAACAACTGGAGTGAAGTCCTAAGCCCCAAAAACTCTACAATACAGAGAATGATTTGTATAATATTCGATATCCTCAGCAATCATGTCCATAGGTATGACCAATTTGGGCCTCTCCTTGCATCTTTCCAAGCATCCATTGACCTTGGGAAGTCTCATGCCAGTTGGCTCTTCAGCATCACATGGACCTGGAAACAGTGGGGGGAAAACCATTCCAGCACTCCTTAGGCTCTGGGCCGACTGTTGCACTCCCTGGGCTGACTGCTGCATTCCCTGGGCCGACTGTTGCACTCCCTGGGCTGACTCCTGCACTCTCAATGCTGCCCTGTAGCTACGACCTGCGCTTTTCCCCTTTGCGCCCTCCTTCCCCCGTGCGCCTTCCTTCTCTCTTTCCGCCATTTTCATCACAGTCCAAGATAACATTTCATCGTTCTTCTCACTCATAGCCCAATTTTGAATCTAATAGTATCCTTAAATCAAGAATCTTACTTATAAATAAATGTCAACATTTTTTTTTTTACAATTCTCATATATCATGAAATTAACATGTATTTATTTTATTGTACAAATATAAACATTTACACACATGTATATGTATGTATGTGTAGATTTATATGTGTGTGTGTGTGTATTGTGAGGTTCGGCCTAAGTCAAACTTCATTGTAGTTTTTAATTTTTGTCTAATATATTAAAAAATAAATGGGGACTCAAGCCATACGACCTGCATCACCATTTGTTGTTTGTAATATATATATAAAACAAGTTGTCAATGGGCCCAATTTTTATTATTTAAAATAAAATAAACAAAATATAGGGGGACAACAGTGTCATCGCACTTACACTACTATATAATACAATAATGAATGGATGACAACAATGTCGTGCTCTCCATTTAACAGTATGGGACGATGACAAGACTGTTCCCTCTGTGTTCTATATATTTTATTTTAAATAACAAAAATTGAGCCCATTAATAACTTGTTTTTGTTTAAATATTAAAAAACAAATGAAGATGTAAGCCATATACCCTGCGCCACCCCTTTATATATATATCCAATGGGCCCAATTTTTGTTATTTAAAATAAACAAAACACAAAAAAGATGACCTTGACGCTACCCCCACATTATTATATACGTAGTGAATGGGGGATGACAGTGCCCCCCTTACCTTACCCCTTAACTCCTCCTTTGTACATTGTGCTGCTGCCATATTAATCTTCAAATAAAGCAAATATTTAATAAAAATTTGTCTCCAATTACTTTTATAAGCTGTGTCTAGCCCTACAATTATTTTTTTACTTTTAAGGTAAAAAACTGTTCAAATATTTACAAATATCTTTATTTAATTCATTTTTTTATTTTATTTTATTTTTATTTTTTGGATTGTATATACCTTATTTTTATGAGAAAGTTGTTTTATTTATTTTAAAACACATGTTAAATTAAGTAAATATTTAAATAATTTTAGTATTAATAAATGTAACAAGTTTCAAAATGTTAAAATTTTGTTATATATATATATAAATAAAATTTAAAGAGTTATCTTTTAACAAATTTTTAAATTAATAGGTTCTATTAAATTTAAAATTTAATCATAACCAAGAAGGAATTTTTTAAAGGTTTGCTTATGATTTAACTTATCATTGTCAATTTTTGAAGAAGGAAATTAGACTAATATATTTTGCTAGCACTCTCTCTTGAAACTTTTAATATTTGTAGTTGAAATCAATTTTTATTTGCAAGTAGTAATAGATGTTTGATACAAGATGGAGTATTCATGCTTGCATTTTTAAATCAAGAATCCTACTTATAAATAAGTGCAAACATTTTTTTTTGACAATTCTCATATATCATGAAATTAATATGTATTTATTTTATTGTACAAGTATAAAAACACACACACACACACACACACATAAAATAGGGTTCGGCCCAAGTCAAACTTCATTATAGTTTTTAACTTTTATCTAATATAGTAAAAAATAAATTGGGACTCAAGCCATACAACCCGCATCACCATTTGTTGTTTGTAATATATATATAAAATAAATTACCAATAGACCCAATTTTTGTTATTTAAAATAAAATAAACAAAATATAAAGAAACAACCTTGTCATCGCCCCTACATTATTATATAATACAATAATGAGTGGAGGACAACAATATCATATCCTCCATTCAATAGTGTGAAGTAACGACAAGGCCATTCCCCTATGTTATATTTTATTTTAAATAATAAAAATTGGACTTATTAATAACTTGTTTTTATTTAAATATTAAAAAATAAATAGAAATGTAAACCATACCACCTACATCACCCCCTTTATATATATTATATATATATATATAAAGGGGGTGATGTAGGTGGTATGGTTTACATTTCTATTTATTTTTTAATATTTAAATAAAAACAAGTTATTAATAAGTCCAATTTTTATTATTTAAAATAAAATATATAAAATATAAAAGAATGACCTTATCGTTACCTCACATTTTATATATATATATATAACAAACAAACACTAACAAAAACACACAAAATACCAATAAACCTAATTTTTATTATTTAAAATAAAATAAACAAAAAACATAGGAGATGACCTTCATGCTGCCCCCACATTATTAAGTAATGAATGCCCCCTTCCCTTGCCCATTGACTCCTTTGTATATTGTGCTGCTGCCACATTATTTTTTCAATTAAAAACTATGAAATAAAAATAAATAAAAAATAAAATAAATATAAACAAAACAAAAAATAAGTCAAAAAATAAAGCTACTTGCTATGTTGGATGCTTGGCTACCCTGCCTATCTCCATTAATCTTCAAACAAAGCTTCTGTTTCTCCTTGCAAGCAAATATTTAATAAAAATTTGTCTTCAATTACTTTTATAAGCTTTGTGTCTAGCCTTAAAATTGTTTTTGTACTTTTAAGATAAAAAAGTCTTCAAATATTTACAAATATCTTTATTTGAATTCATTTTTTATTAATTTTTTTAAGATACCTTATTTCCATAGGAAAGTTGTTTGTTTTATTTTAAAACATGTGTTAAATTAAGTAAATATTTAAATAATTTTAGAATTAATAAGTGTGATAAGTCTCAAAATATTAAAATTTTGTATATATATATATTATCTAAAGAGTTATTTTAAACAATTTTTTAAATTAATAAGTTCCGTTAAATTTAAAATTTAACCATAACCAAGAAAGAATTTTTAAAAGGTTTGATTATGATTTAACTTATCATTGTCAATCCTTGAAGAAGGAAATATATATTTTGTTAGCGCCCCCTTTTGAAACTCACAACATTTGTAGTTGAAATCAATTTTTATTTGCAAGTAGTAATAGATGTTTGAAACAAGATGGAGTATTCGTGCTTACATTCTTAAATCAAGAATCCTACTTATAAATAAGTGTAAACATTTTTTTTTGACAATTCTCATATATCATGAAATTAACATGTATTTATTTTATTGTACAAGTATAAACATTTCTCATTGGCCAGTTTATCATTATTGACTATACATGAAAAGATGTGTGAAAGTTTATGTACACCTTTTATTTAGAAAATTGTTGTAAAGTGTTATAGTCATATCAAAATAACCTCTCAAAGCTTTAGTATAGATAAGTCACAAATGTTATATGGAATTAAATATAATATTTGGAAGATCCATATCAAAGTTGAATTCATGGCTAAAAAGTTACAGAGTGTTGTTAACAGGATTGAGAAACCTCCATCAGGGAGACATGCGACTACCAAAAATACAAATGCTTATCAACATAAATCTCAAGAAGCTATGTTGATAATCTTAATAAGTGTTAAGGATGAATTCCTACTCGATGTCGGCAATCAAGAATTTCCTAGTGAAACTTAGAAACTTCTTGAATCAATGCATGAAGGTACTCGACTTTTTAAAATTAGCAATCTTATCTTTGAACTCATGATAACCCCCATGAAAAGCCATGAAAAAGTTGTCAATTATCTTGCTAAAATTAAAAATATCAAATTATAATTAGACAGATGTAATTGTAATTTAATTCAAGATCAACTTATCTATTTTATTATTCAGTTAAATATCCATGAAAAGTCTCAAAATTTTATTTCCATTCTTAACTCTAAATATCAAATAGAGTAAGACATCCCTGATCTCATTACTCTTTTGGGTATTCTCATTTAAGAAGAGCAAGTGATGAATTTTTTTTATTCTAAATAGAATGCCACTCAGGTACTTCTTATTCAAAATAATATTCCAAAAAATAATAAAAACTAAAAATTTAAATCAAAATTCAAATCAAAATCCTATAAGAATGGGAACAAGAAAAATGTAAATATTAACTTTTAAGATAAATTTAATGGAATTGTAAGCTTTGTCGTAAAATTGGCCATAAAAAGAAACATTGTTGTATAAACAAAAAGGGACCAAATTGTAAAAATCCTAAAAATAACAAAGGGAAGAAATTTTATAATCAAAATTAACATAAAAATCAAAACCAATATCAAAATAACAAACATGATCAAAATTTTAATACTATTGCTCTTTATGTTGCTTTGTTTGCATCTAATGATAATAAATAAATTTTATATAGTGGCACTTCGCATCACATGACATGCTTGTCTAATATTTTATCTGATACTAAAAATATTTATGAAATGATGTATTTAGGTGATAATTCATTTTTAGAAGCAACTAAACAGGTTAAACAAAATTAGTAAATGGATTCTTAAGTGATGTTTTTTATGTTCCTAAACTTAACAAAAAAATTTCATCTTGTTCTCGGCTTACACATGATAATTAAATTACAATTTTTTTTACGGATAAGTGGTACATTAAAGATCAATTTGGTTCTCTAATTGCTGAAGGTATTCAAAAGAATAGTCTTTATATTTTTACAGTTTTTTGTTGTGCATCTTGTATTTCATCTCAAATTAGAAATGAATCGCTTATAGTATGAAAGGCTTGGATATACTAATTTTAAAAATCTTTGTGATATGTCAAGACAAGATATTGTAATAGGATAACCTAAAATTAAAACATACCATGAAATGTGTGTAGGTTATTTATGCGGTAAGCAACACACTCAACCTTTTCACAAACATGATGATGCTAAATCCTCTTATCTTTTACAACTTATTCATAATGATGTTAGAGGACCACTTCAATTTGTATCTCTTAATGGATCTTTGTACGATTTAATTTTTATTTATGATCACACTAGAATGACTTAGATTTATTTTATAAACTTTTTTTGAAGTGTTATCTAAATTTAAAAACTTTAAAGGTTTTATTGAAAATTATTCTCACTTAAAATTAAGTGATTAAGAACTGATAATGGTGATAAATATATTGATAAATAATTTGATTCATTTTTTATTTTCATGTGCTATTCAAATATAATTAACAACTCCCTACTCTCCATAGCAAAATACAATTGTTGAGAGGAAAAATATGACTATCCTAGAAATGGATAGAACTATGTTACATTCAATAAATGTTCCTAAATTTATTTGGACTAAAGGCATGAACAATGTTATACATATTATTAATAAAGTGCATACTAAATCCTTGCATCTTTCTACTCCTCTAGAAAAGTGGTCTAATTTTTTAATAAAAATATAAGTGTTGCTCACCTTATGATATTTGGAAGTCCTACTTCTATTTTTATTCCTAAAGTCAAAAGAAAGAAATTGGATCCTACCTCCTACTTTTAAATTTTCATAGGTTATGGAGGAAAAACTAAAGTATTAAATGTGTATGATCCATATAAATAAAAAATCATTGAAAAAAAGAATGTTCAAATTCTTGAAAAATATTTATGTGAGCCTTCAATAGAGCCCTCTCAAGTTTCCTCTTATGAAGACCCATACAACAATATGCCTCCTTATGAATAAATAGATGCCTTAAAGGAAGATGATCCAAATTTGGATAACCTTGAGTTTGAGGGGGAGACTTATCCATTTTATATTCAATATAAAATACCTAAATGGGTTGAATCCTTAATTCAATTTTCTAATTTTAAAAATCTTAATAAAATGATTAGAAGTGAACATACTTATCATGTTTTAATGACTCTGTATGAATGTGAACCTCAATCTTTCTAAGATGATAGATGGAAATATGCTATGCAATCTGAATATAGAGTCTTAATAAAATAAAAAAAGACCTAGGATCTTGTTCCCCCTCCTTTTAAAATAAATATTATTGGTTTTATATGGCTTTATAAAATTAAATATAACTCAATTGAAAAAATTGATAAATTTAAAGCTAGATTAATTTCTCGAGGCTTTACTCAAAAAATTGGTATTAATTATGTTGAAACCTTTGCTCCTGTGGAAAAAATAAGTATTGTTAGATTACTTATTGCTTTTGCAACTCAAAATGGTTATAAAATACGTCAAATGGATGTAAAAAATGCTTTTTTGAATGGTGACTTAGAATAAAAAATATTTATGACTCAACCAAAAGGTTTTGAAGAACCTAACAAAGAACATTATGTATGCAAGTTTAAAAAATATTTTTATAGTTTAAAATGAGCACCTTGAGCTTGGTACTCTAAAATCACAAGTTTTGTTAAAGAATTAGGTTTCTATAATTGTTATTTAGATAATGATCTATTTGTGAAAATTAAAAATAGTCATATTATCTTAATTGTGTTATATATAGATGATCTTCTCATTAATGTGAGCCAAACTAATTTAATTCTCAAATATATATCTAAACTAAATGAATATTTTAAGATGATCGATCTAGGCATGTTTAATAATTTTCTATGCATGGATGTATTTTAGAATAAAAAAGTTTATTTTAGTATCTCAATCTTAGTATGCACATAACTTTTTTGTTAAAATTAATATGATTGATTGTAAGCCTGTTTCTACACCAATTTAATTTGGTGTTAAACTTGATTCAAAACCTACATATGACAAAGCTAATCCTAATTTATATAAATAATTAATTAGAAGTTTGATTTATCTAACGATTATGAGAATAAATATATCATATGTTATACGTGTTGCTTCTATATTCATGCAAGATCCATATCTAAATCATTGACAATTAGTAAAAAGAGTACTTAGATATATCAAAGGAACTGCTAATTTTGATTTATCTCATTCTTCCATTGATAATGCTAACTTATATGGTTATTATGATACTAGCCATGCTAATGATATTATAGATCACAGATCTACTTTTAAATATGTGTTTAAGTTTGGTGTGGGTGCTATTACTTGGAGTAACAAAATTCAACCTACCATTTCTATCTCTTTTATAAAAGTAGAGTATAAAGTGCTATGAAAGTTGCTAAAGAATCTTTGTGGTTGTAAAATTTGTTAGAATAACTCCACATGGGTGTCTCTCATAGTACAACTCTTCTTTGTGACAATCAAAGTTGTATAGTGTTGGTAAAAAAATTAATTTAACACCAAAGAATAAAACATATTGAAGTTCATATGCACTTTATCTGATAAAAATTCTTTAATGGTGATATTGATATGTATTATTATCCTACAGATGTTCAGATGACAAATATATTCACAAATCCACTCTATATTACAACTCTTTTCAAATTCAAAACAATGTTGTGCCTCTCATAAATGTCATTAAGAATAAGTGTGCATGAAAATGCTACATCCTGATGGCCATGAATTTTATTTTCATCTCTATACTTCTTCTCTTTTGTAAAAGTATTGTAGAAAGTCACCATATATGATTTTTATGTAAACTTCATCCTATGTGAGTTTATGGTGTACCTAATAATAAATCATTTTTTGTAATGGAGGTCCTTGTGTTATAAAAGGCTCCAAATGCTCAAAAGATTATCCATGAGAAACTATGGGATGTAGTCGCACTATCATGTTACTCTAAATCACCCTATGTGATTTATGAATTCCAGAATTTTTATATAAAAAAGGTGATATTGGCATGATGAAGGTGTTTAAATCCTTCGAGTGTTACATTCTAGCCTAAACTCATCATGGATGGTTTATGGATTATAATTCTTTTTATATAAAAAGGTTGTTATGGCATGCATCCACACTAAACATTAAAGGGGAGTGTTGGAACTTTAATATTTGTGGGGACATCTTTGTGGCCCACATTATTCCATTAAATAAATAATAAATAATATATTTATTATTTAATAAAAAAATTTATTCAAAACTTAGTTGTGAAAATATAAAAATTATGTTTTAAATATGATTAGGTGAAAAGGTGAATCAGCTGATTACAACTGTTCACTCACCTTATAAAGAAATTTTACCTTTATTCATATACAACATTGTGAAATATTTCGAGTGGATGTCCCTCCGAGCTTTTTTTGAAAGATTTGTAGAGAGAAGTGAGTTGATTTTTTTATGGGTGTAACATGTTTCTCAAATAATGGATATAAACTTGTGGGGTTTTTTACCTCATTGAAGTTTTCCACATTAAAACTATGTAATGTGTCTTACTATTGATTTCCTTTATTCTTTGTATTTTATTGCATATTTATTTCTATTTAAAATTATTAGATCATTATTTATGATCTATATACTCTAACACTAATTTTTTGAAGTGGATTCATTAAAATATAAATTTCTGCCTTCAAAATAAATATTTATGAAATTATATAATTTTTCAGGAAATGAGAGTATTTGCTAATCATCATTAAAGACTTGACAAATTTTTGAGTTATCTAATACACTTGGGTGAAAAACAAGAACAATAGTGTAATTATATTTATTAATTCTTGAGTGACGAAATAAAAGTGAAATAGATACAACAATTGTGTCTTCTTTGCCATTCTTTTCTCTTAGTATGGAACTAATACCAAAAGCATTGAAAGTTTCAATATAACACAAAAATCAATTCTTGTAATGCTTGATATAATCATTTTTAATCTTGAACTAGTCTTTGATTTGCTTAACTATAAATTCAGTATCTCCTTGAACTTTCAATTTTTCAATTCCCATTTATTTTGAAACTTGTAGACTAGAAATAAATTTCATAATCCACAATGTTATTTAAACATTCAAGCTGTAGTTTGAAACTCAACTAGAGGATAATGAATAATATCATCATAGAGTTTCCAAAGATAACACTTCAGAAAAGTGATGGCATATTTTTCAAGAGTACGCCAATAGTAACCCATAAATAGGCATTTATAGGCTAAAGTATGTTATATACAATGACCACCATAAATTACACCATGTGTTTTCTCAAGAAGAGAATTATCTTCTTCTTTAGTAACACAATAGAGAAGGGTGCCTTCAACATGATAATAGTAAAGGATACTATGTCTGAAAATGAATTTAAAGGCTTGTCTATAGAGTCTAATCTTTTCATGGGAATTGGCCTTAGGAATATAAGTATGATATTTGATAAATTAATGATATTTTTATACCACAAGCTTTGTTGAGTAGTGATACCTTTCATGTGGCAAATAAGAGAATCATTCTTAGGTGCTAAGGCACATGGAGACTTCTTATGTGGATAAGGAACTACATATCATGTAGTGTTTCATGAGGGTGAAAGAAAGAATCTAATGAAGCATTAAAGTCTGATATGGATTTTTTATCTCATGGGATTGTCTTAATGGTGAAAGATGCAAACTCTTTAGAAGGAGTAGTACAAAGTTAATGACATTTTATGTGGATTTCACTTATACATTGATAAGTGCCACTAATTTGGTGGCATATAAGTCATGACTCACCTAAATAAAGCATGAAAGTAATAAATTTATAAATCGATGGTTGCTTGCATCCTAAGGATGAGAGACTCATATTAAACCATGTTATTAATAACATTGAAGGTTAATTAAAAAGATAGAGGAATGATTTTTCCATAAGGATCGGTGAGGATACATCCTACCCTAGCTCCTTGAAGGCACTTGGATTTGTCAAAATGAAGTTTCCAATTTTTCATATCCCACCTTGATTAGCCTTAAATAAAGTACTTGTAGTACCTTGTAAAAGTATGTCTTGTTGTTTTATGAGATATTTTAAGCCATTCTGATCTGTAACTTAATTTCATGCTAATATTTAATAATTGGTTATGTTCAAGACTTAATTTTGAGTTAGTAATATAATTATTATTTTTGTTTCAATACATATGTTTTTGATGTCATTTGTATGATTTTAAGAATAGAAAATATTGAGATAATATTGAGAGAGGAATAATTCATTGAACCCTCATAATAATGATATATAAGTATATGAAAGTGCATAATAAATAATTTTTCATTATTCTAGCATCCCCTTTTTTGTGTTGTTCATATTGTATCAATCATGTAATGTGCGTACTTATTATGGATGTTTGTTTGAGTAGTTATCATTGGAATTATGTCAAATTTTCTCATTATTTTGATCATTGATGCATTCTTCTATGATGTATGTGTATTATACTTAATTATCACCATGATGTTTGGATGATAAGCATATATATGAATTGAGTCCTTGGTCTTTACTTAATGAGACATAATCATTAGATTCCAAAGATGGGATACTTTTTATTATTTAATTAAAGCTATTAAATTTATATTAATCACGATTAATAATTAAGTGGCTTGTTTGGTAAAAATCATTGGTTCTTGGGAACCCATTAGGCATTGACCTCAAAAGAGTAGGAATAGAAAGAGGATTTGAGGATGGAAAAGAAGGAATGAAAAATGTGGGAGTGGTGTTTGCGTGTTGCATAGGCCTCGTTGCCATGACATTATGAGAACTTCTATTTTTGGCACCCATGATGCCCTAACCATGATTGTTTATTTGTGGGGTGGTTTTGAAAACATCTCTTAGCTATTTTATTTGGATTTGGGAGGTTTTCCAAATAGTAGACATGCCTCAACCATGGAAGAAAAAAGGAAAATAGAAAACTTGTTAATGAAAAATAGTGGTCATGTGTTCTTTCATAAGTTATATTTTTACTCATTTTGTTTCTCATTCATGCTTTCTTTTACTTATGAAAACTTAGAATGAGTAACTTCAAATAAAATGAATTACTTGGAAAACCCAAAATGGGAGTTCTACAAAACCAAAGGGTTTTTAATAACCCCCATTCACCTTTTTGGTTATCTTGAAAATCCTTCCATACATATAGTACATTTATTTTATTTAAAAATTAAAAAAAACCTTATGGTTTAGACGACATTGATGGTTGTGATTTTGATTCCAATGAGGAACCCTAGATGGTGTTGACTTGGGATGTTTTCATCTCACCCATTAGATGGAATTGTAGATGAGTGAAACAATAAATAGATGGTTATTTTGGTGGTGTAATTAATGCTTGTGAATCCATTAACTATGTTATGTTTTTGTATTTTATGTATCTATGTGGTGTTGTATTTTGTCTGAAAAACCCTAATCCATTGGTAGAGTGATTCTCTTTCTTCTAAGTTATTCTTATATACTTTAATTTCATTGGGTTTTATTTGGAGGAAATCTTGCAATCTCATGGCTGATGGATGGGGTGGTAATGGCCATTAATAGTTGTGTTAATCTTACTCTCCCAAATTTTAATGATTACATAGTGTATTTGTTAGCTAAAGTGTTAGAAAGGTTTGTATTTGGTTGTGACCTTGGAAGTGATGGCTTAGTTTTTATCTTCATCAATTTTGGTCTTAATTTAGTTATTGAAGCAAGTTATACTTATTGTTTGATTAGATAGTTGTAAGAGTTTTGTGCATATGGGGTTATAAGCCACTATAAAAATATTGTGTAAACTTTATTGGGTCTATTGTTTACTTACTATTGGCTTAAGTGGGTAGAAGAATTGGGTCTTAACATAAAGGCATGATGAGGTACCCAAGTACAAAGAAAATACCCCATAGGAGGACGTCATAACTACTCAAACCTCAAGAAGAGCCCTCAAATGAAGATACTTGCTCTTGATGAAGGGTTTAGTGAATATATTAGAAATTTAATCTATTTCCTAGATGTAATAGGGATCAATGACTTGCTCATGGATGAGTTCCCAAATCAAATGCATGTGAATCTCAATATGATTGGTCTATGGATGGAGTATTGGATTCTTGGAGATCTAGATTGTGCTTTGGTTATTGCATAATATGAATTTTGGTCATCAAACTAGATGCCAAACATAGCAAGAACCCCTTAAGCCAAATAACCTTAATAAAAACAATAACATCTCCTTTATATTCTAATTTTGTAGAAGATAAGGCAATAACATTCTGATTCTTTCTTGACCAACTAATCAAACCTGAACTAAGAGAAAAATTATAGCCTAAAGTAGAACTATGATTCTAAATATCACCAACCCAATCTAAATTTATATAACCAATAAGTCAACATCGATGTTTGCTCCATAGTGAATCCTAAAACTATAAGTACCCTGAATATAGTGGATAATCCACTTAGCTTATTTCCAATGCAACCCATGTGGTTTATTTATAAATCTAGAGACCATGTCTATTACATATGAAATGTTAGGTCTAGTGTGCATAAGTTAGATGAGACTAACAACAAATGTCAATACGAGGCAACATCAACCAAAGGAGATAGACAATCAACCTCAAGCTTTACACAAGATAGAAAGGGAGTTGGAGTAGGCTAACATTTAGCCATGTTAAGCCATACAATCAAATCAAGAGAATACTTTGATTGTGAAATAGTGATACAAAATTTAGACTGATAAATTTTAATCCTAAGGAAGTAATGCAATAAGCCCAAGTCAATCATTGAGAAGTTGTAAGACAAATATTTTTTCAATGCTATAATGGTGTTTGAATAAATCCTTGTGATCAATAGGCCATTCACATAGATAACTAAAATCAATAGTGAATCATCCTACCTCAAAATGTAGACATTTAGATTAGAATTGCATCTGGTGAACCAAACTAAAAGAAGAAAGAATCCCATCTTGGCATACCAAGATAGAGGATTTTGTTTGAGACCATAGATATATTTTTAAACTAAGGAAGAATCTTCCATAATCTAAGTGGTTGATTTGTATATTTCCTCTTTAAGGTCACCATGAAGAAAGACACTCTTTACATGTGATGAACATCCCAACGATGTGTTGTAACAATGGAAATAATGAGTTGGATTGAGTTCATTTTGGCAACTGGCAAAAATGTCTTAGTATATTCAATGCTGGGTACTTAAGAGAAACCCTTTAATACCAAACATGCTTTAAACTTGTCTAAGAACCCATATACGACAAATTAAATTTGGTAGATCCACTACATCGAATAAGTTTTATTCCCTTAGGAAGAGGGACTAAATCCCAAGTGTTGTTCCCTACAAAGGAACCATACTCCTCTTCCATAGTAGTATCCCACTCATGAGTTCCTAATGCCCCATGAAATAACTATGGATTAGAAGAAAATGCAATGAATGCATGTAGGGCATTCTAGAATTATGAACATGTATGCGTATTATCTGATGGATCTCCAACCCAATGACCAATACTTTATAATGTCTATCTATCCTAGAGAGGAACATATATAATAAATTTAGGAGGATATTCATCATCTTCTTAAGATATTCTAGGAGGATGAGGTGAGTCCACATCACTAGTCTCATCATCATAACTAGAAGAATAATCTAGATCATCCTGCTTAGGTAGATCTAAATCATCATAATTACCATCAAACCCAATGCATCTAAGGAAAAGGGAGGAGTGTCATGTCTGGGGTCTAAAGGACCCTCTTGAAATGGAATAATTATCTCATTGAATAACTTATGAGTAGTGGGATGGAAAATTATGTATCCCTTAACACCCTCAAGATATCCAATGAAGATGCAAGGTAGACTTTGAGGTTCAATTGCCTTACATTTCTTATTTATAATGCAAGCCATATCAGGGTATTTAACCACTTAGAAATGCTTCAATGTGGGTTTTTAACTTCTCCAAGCTTAAAAATGAGTGACCCCTTCAATTCTTTATGAGGAAATCATTTTTGGCTTAATACTGAGGCACAAGAGACTTGGAGTGTAGCATATAGTTGGCCATTTACTTTAAGGACCTGTTCTTGTGCTCTACAACACCATTCTATTGAGGACTATATGGAATTTTATGCTATAGTTAAATCCCCTCTGAAGTGTAGAATTATTTAAAATGGTTATTGCCATATTCACCACCATTATCGGTATGCAAAATCTTGATGACTTTACTTGACTATTTTTATAAAAGTGCCTTGAAGTTGTAAAAATGATCAAAGGCCTTATATTTTTCCTTAAGGAAATACACCCAAGTATACCTCAAAAGGTCATCGATGAAAGTAAGCATGTATATAGTCCTATTGAATTAAGGATCTAGAAATGGACTAGTAATGTCACTATGAACTAGCTCTAATATCTATGTAGTTATCCAATATTTGCCTTTGTCATACTTATCTTCAATATGTTTACCAAGTATGCAACTTTGGAAAATGTCATCATAAAAATGAACACATGATAACCTATAAACCATGTCATGACAATTGAGTTTATCTAGATAGTGATAATTAAGATGGCCAAATCATTCATGCCATAATTTACTCACCCCATTTGAATGAGTGAGTAGTGTACTAGAGGGTTGATTAGGAGCAAAAAATGAAAAAGTGTATAACCTAGATTGGCGATCTGCATTCCAAAATGTAATAATTAAGTCACTATCTACTTCCCTAATAACCACTGAATTAAGTATGAATTCAACTCTTTTTACAAAATTAATGTGAGTGATCTATTAAATAGATAGGAGATTGGTGGATAAAGAGGGAACACATAAAACATCATGAAATGTCTCATCATTTAATTCAACAGATCCTCTCCCACTAGATTATGGGGAATTATCATCAACTAACAAGATGGAAGGCATAAAAAAAGGCTCTAAGGATGAGAAAAGGTCATGTGATAAAGCCATGTGGTGTGAGGCACCAAAATCAATTACCCATATAGAAGGCTGGGATGAAATTGCAATAAGTGCTTTTCCATTTCTATTATATTTGGATTTAGATTAATTTTGTGATGATGAAATTTGATTGGCTAAATTAGTGACACTGATATTGTGCTTCTCAAACATCTTTATCAGTTAGTCAATCTGTTTCTTTATGCATTTAGTTTCATCATGCCCATATTTATTATAATAGGTGCCTGTGAGTCTCTATTTCTTAGGTTTCCCATCTAAAGAGGAGGATTATTTTGATGATTTGGAATTAACATTAGATTTATGACCCTTTATTTTCTTTGAGTCCTTGTTATGTTTCTTCTCCTTGATACTAGAATCCTTATGTTTATCATGACTCAAAATTAAGACATGCAATTTAGAGGAATTTAGTGTACCCATTTGAATAGGCTTGTCTTACTCCTGAGTAAAGTCAACAACAAATTCATCCAAGGATGTCTTGGTATATGTATTTCCAAGGGCGTGCTTAGTGGTGTGGAAGGTAGAAACAAAGATAGAATAATTATAACCAAATTTGATAAGGATGGAAAGAATCAATTGATCATCCTTTTTTTCAATTATGCATAGTTTAAACTATAACCTAAGTGATTTTAACTTGGTGAAGAAATATTTTATAGTATCATAATTTCATGGGCTCAAACTAATGGACTCATTCTATAAATCATGACCTCCAATTATGTCATACTTTTCAAATAATTTTTCTAATGTGGTCCAAACTTCATTATGAGTAGTTATAGATTTAATATGAAAGAGTAGGTTACAAGACATAAACATGTGTATAAGATCATAAGATTCATCACTATTAAACCACTTTACCTTATCTTCATCAAGTGTCAGTTATTTTTCTATACCCATCATGATTTAGTGTAAGCCTTTACTCCTCAAGAGGATTTAGACTTTGAATTTCCACTCGTGATACTTGAACGGTGTAAGAAGCACAACTTAACTATGATCCATGGTGAAGAAAGGAGGTATGTGTTAAAATGAATATGTTGAAATATATAATGTGAAAACCCCATGAATCTACATAGGTTCAATTTTACAAGGTATGAGAATATTAGCAATACACTTGAAAATGCATTTTCAAAACAAACGATGCCTGAAAAAGAGCTGTCGACTGAAAGTTATGTGAGTTTGAATGTTTTTTGCTTACAAAATAAATTATCCACTTTACATAAATTTTGGGTCTGAAAAAAGTTTGGCCCAACTTATGAGTAAAATTTAAGACCCTTTGGGTTGGTTGTGACTAAGGGATAAACTCTCATGTGACTAGGATATAATGGCTAGGATATTATGCGGGTAAGTAGTGGTGGTATTGGGTTTTTATATGCATATAGGTAGGGATGTTAGGTTCTGTTATGCATGTAAGTAGGGGTGTCAGGTTCCACCTAAGGTGTTTATGAGGGTGTTGGGTTCTGGATAGGGATCTTGTAGGGGTATTGGGTTTCAATGATGATGCATGCAAGGGATCAAATTTTGGTGACAATGCAAGCAAGGGGGTTAGAGTCCACCATCAGTGCAAGCAAATGGGTCATATACCATTGTGTGTTCAAGCAAGGGAGGTGTATCTTACTATGTGTGTGATAAGGGGTTATAGAGTTTGAGTGGTGCTTGAGTAGGGGAAAATGTCTATTGAGGGGTAAAAAACCCACAAAAGTGCATGTAGGGGGTAGAATCTCTATCGAAGCTAAAAACCCTTAGATCTACAAATTTCATATAAATTCCACAAAAAATAGCAAGTACCAACCTAGTTTTTTAAAAAACCTAGAAAAACCTAGAAATGTTTTTTCTTCAAAGTCATTGTATGTACAAATTTTAGTAGAATTCAAAAAATAGCCTTCAACCCCTCCAAAATGGTAAAAAACTAACTCTCATAGAACTAGGTCATGTTTACAGTCATTCTCAAGGTTTTAACACCTTATAAATTCAACAATGATATTTATTTTTCATTTTGATAATTTATAGGTACATATTTACATGGATTTTCTAGAAACCCTACCAAAACCTTGAAAACCAAAATCAATGAAAAAACACCAAATAATCTAGAATGCTAGATCACATAATAGAGGCTATGGCATTCAACTACCATAAAATATATGATACCATGTCAAAGTGGGCCAAAATTGAAGATCAATCTAGATAATATTGAATACATGAAGAGTACCTTGTATAGAGTAGTGTAATCAGAAAAACAACTCAAATGGAAGAAGTTTGTGTTTCATTAGCCAAAATTACATAAGAAGGTACGTAATATAGTGAGGAATTAGGTCACCTAAAAATGTAATTAACTCAACTCACAATTACAAAAATGACTTAAATTACATTTCCCCTAATGACCTATTATTAACCTAAGCAAACTAATTAGATTTTGTAGGTAAAGCCACAATGGAAAAATACTTACACTAAAAAAACCCAAAATATTGTTTTAGGCTTTGAGTATCCTTAAGTTTGATTATATTATTTTTAGGAATCACTACATATAGGTAAGCAAGATGAGAAATATAATATTAACTATTATTTTGTTTTCACCTTGCATTAAAAGGCATGTAAATATGAGTTTAAGTTTATTTACGTAAGTGTATCTGTATTCTGCCTAGGTATACTTGTATGAATCAGTCTTATCCATTAGCACTATTATTACTTGAAATATGTGTTTTTGATTAGGTATTTAAAATAGTATAAACATGGATTTAATCTTATTAATCAATATGATTTATAATCATGTATTAAATAATAATGTAACAGGCTCTTGACTGAGTTTTAAGTAAATCAAAATTTAAAGGTTGTAAATAAGTTATATGGTATAATGTGGTCTTTTGCATTTAGATATTATTAAGTTTACTTCATAATTCATACTCATGATTATTTTTAGAGTCTCTTAAGGCATTAAATAGACTTAGAATGGAAGAAGAATCATTATCCTTATTTTCATTTCATTTGATTAACTATATTCTTTGCTTGTTAAATGGGAATGTTATTTAAGGTATTAGCCTTGAACTTCATAGATTAAGAATGGAAATTATAGGATATGATATTTATTCTAAATTGAAAGCTTTTAATTATGATTAATAAAGACTATTTTTTTTTTAACATATAAATTAAATAATGTCACTTCTTGTGTGTTATTGGTATAATTCTCAATTAGATTTATAAATCTTACAGATACTCTAATTGATTGAACTTAATGCATTGGATATATGAAGAAGAGATAGCTCTCATGCGATGAGTCTAAGGATGGGAAAAAATTATTTTATAAATAATGGAATATCTAATACCATAAGCTTGGTGTGTCTTGTTTTGGGTCCAATAGTAAAAGGAAGCCAAATGCAACCCAACGGATTTTTTTGGTCTTATCAAATCCATGACATGTAAGTCAAGTTTTTTTAAGGTCATCTTTAGAATATCCAATTTTTAAAACTAACCAAAGGTAGGTGACATTGATTCCCAAACCTTCATCCACTATAAATTTCCTTATGAGAGTGTCATTGATGATGATTCTAATAAAGAGAAGTGTATCATTAGCTTGTAAAATAACTTCATCATTGATCATGTTTTAAACACATAAATTTGGTCATAAGTACATGAAAATGCTAATTTTTTATACATCCTAAACCACATGACATGTGCATAAATACATGACTCTTATCTGGCTTTCCTATAAGCTATTAATTTATATGTGGGGTTTGACCCTTTTTCTCCATTACTATTACACATTCTAGTGTGTGGTAACTAAGATATACCCACAAATACTTTATCATGTATGATTTAGTCCCTTTAATTCTCAATTAACTTGTGTACTTGATCGATACCTATTTTTCCAATGCACTCTATCTTAAGCATAAATGAACAACTATTTTGTCTCAAAGACTTTCATTCATCACATATAGAAATGTTTTGATTACTAAAAACACCTCTATTTATTTGTATGCCTTATTCTAGAGCCAAAACCTTAGTACTTACCCTTAAGGATATAAATTACAGGTAGGGTTAAAGCCACTAGGTAGTCCTGTCCTCATCCTTCTTTGGTGTCCATGTCACACAAACTGTCATATTTTAAAATGAAACCCTCCCTGAGGTCTACCTTCATATTCTTAGGCTTCCTGGTGTGTGTCCATCCCCTTGAAATCGCTATAAAATTAGATTCAATTAATTTATTTTGATAATATTGGAAAGCTTATCAATTATATTATAAAATCTTAGTTACATAAGTGCACATTGAGCAAAAGTTTATTATTCTTCCCAAATCAGTTTTCAATCACTTCAAGCATTCATGAGCCAAGTCTAAATTTAGTTTTATGCAGCCTTAGCTAATCATTATAAAGTATTAAATCCAAATTTAGATGCACACATATAGTCAAAGGAGTGAATTTCAAAAATAACTTAGATGGGAGAACTACATGGAGGTTTGATATCTCTTTGGAGTATTGGTATGTAGGTAGCACTCAACATAATGGGATATTGAGCTCTAGCACAACTCTAACCACTAACCCCATTTTAATCATTCATATAATTTGTATCCTTATTTCATAAAATATAGGGTTTTGAAATTATAGAATCTATATGTTGGCTTCTTACATAACACAAATGAAAAAATTATCGTAAATAGATATATTTTACATTTTTTCATAGGACTATGCCCTAGTTTTCAACATTCTATAAAAGGTTAGGAATTCCAACCTAGAAAAACATAACCCATATTTTAAAATTTTAAGTAAATATAGATATTATGAGTCATTTAAAGTGTTTTTTCAGAGGTTATAATCCTTAGGTGGTCTTAAAATTCAAATTTGAGTCATTATTGTGTTTTCCAGCCAAAATTAGAATTGAAATATTTGAATTCTAGAAATTAGTTTTTGTGGGATTTTGATCATATAAGGGAAATTAATTAGGGGGTTTAAGTGTTTGGATATATTATAAATAAGTAAATAATGTTTCAATTCACACTTACCCTTATGGTTAGTCATTTTGTTCATTTTAATTAGAGGTTTGTGTTGTTAAGTCTCTCCCAACGTACATGTGGGAGTTAGGAGTTAGTTAGGTAGTTATGGAGGTATATAAACATGTAAATGTATTTGTGGAAGTCATATTGGAGGGTTTGGATCCAAATAATATTGAATATGTAAACCAAAAATGGAAATGAATAATAAAGTTTTCTTGATTTTGTAAAAACAAGTTGCAAACCTTGTTTCTATTGGTATTATGTGTAAGGTGAGACTGAAAGGATAGTGTTTTGAAAAGAAAGAATTTATGTAGAATGTTTGAATCATATTTACATGTTGTTATAAATTAAATTTATTAATTTTTTTTTTCTTTAAAACCATGATCTTCTAACATTTGAAATATTGTTTGTATAAAATAAGATAGATTTTGTTCCTTGTGCTTGAGTAATAAATTATGACTGTGTATGTTGACAAAGGACCGAAAAAGATGATTTGATGGTTGGGTGAGTTTATTTAATTTATTTTTAAATTTATTTATATGTTCTATGAGGTTAGTTTCATATACGTGGACAATAAATTCAAAGATAGGTTTGCACATTCTGTGTTGTTTCACTCTATGTTTTTTATAGATTGTGGGAGAGTGTACGTTTGAAGTAAGATATATGTTGGTGGATACTTAGAGTATATTGGTGATTATTAAAGGGATAAAATAGTCCCTAATGATATTTTTAAAATTTATCCCTTGTTTTTTTGATAAATTATTCCTAAGAAAATTGAATTTAGACCCTGTGTTGGCTAGGTGGTGTGAATAGAAGGATTGGGAATGTGTTCTTGGGAGGAGTGTTACTTATAAAATAAGTTGAAACCCAAAAGTTAATAATGGTGATTTATTAATTAAATATTATCAAGGTTATTGAAAATACTCAAGTTTTTGAATTTTTTAAATGTTCATAAACATACATCAGGCATGTAGATTACTATGTTCATAAACACAGTCAACAAAATCTTGTGTCAAATCTTGAACAAAAACAAGGAAAATAGAATGAATTGATTATATAAGGGATAAAATGATATTATAAACTATAATTGATGTTCGCAATAATTTTAAATTCCTTAAAATGTTCAAAAGTGAATTTTGACCCTTCTCGGGTGCCTATAGACTACAAGAAACCCTGTTTATAGGGTTTCAACAAAAAATGGATTTCCAGGAGATTTAACAACTAAAAATTCCTAATTATTTTTCATTAAATAGGTATGAATGAATAAAAATTTATATTGACTATTTTAAGTTATTTCAAGTACATGAAGGTATAAAACTAGGAGACTATGTAGAGATAGACTTAGAGGAGGCCTAATTAGGCTTGACAATGATCTATGAGGGTCTATAAGAAGATCCTAAAAGTGGAATTAGAAGTGTAAACTTCATAAGGATATTATTAGGGATAGAGGGTATTTGAAAATTGATTATTTTACTCAAACTCTAGTGTACTTGTCTGTACAATCAATAAATGAGCAAAAAAGGGCTATAAGAGACCCTATCAAGATTGTAGAAGTTGTGAGTAAGATGGATAATGCAATGAAGAGTTGTATGAGATGGATAATTCATATGAAAAGAGTGAAATTCATATGATATTTATGTTTTGAAACTTCATGGGAGTCCTAGTTCAATAGTTAAGTGGTTTTGACCTAGAGAAGCCTTAAGCCTAGATGAGGCTAGTTTGTGAGTTTGCTTGAAAAGGGACATAGGGAATGAAATGTATGATTCGAATGAATGAGAGTGAATTATGTGCAGTACCTAAAGATAGATAATCAAATATTTTAGAGTTTATTAGAGCTTGAGGCTAGTAGATAATGACATTGAAGCTTGTTAAGGAATTGACAATGCAGTTAAGAAGGAGAAGTTTGATAGCATGAGTTAGTGAATACAGGTGACAGAGCCATAGAAGGAGCAAAGATATAGAATCAATCTACATCATTTGATATCATATCTTGTTTCATTCAAGAAGGAGGTATGTTTGTATTTTTAAAATGCTAATTACTTGTACATAGAGTTTATTTTAAGTACATATTGAAAGTTGTTGAGATATTATGTGGAAAGGTTGCATTGAAATTGTGATGAGATTTCTAATGAGGCTGTAGGTATAAGAAGTGAGAGAAAAAAGGAAAGTGGTGTGAGAAATCCCTTAAGCCAAAGAGGCTTAGAGAAAGAGGTGAGATAGTGAGATCTCACAAGGAAGATAAGCTCAAGGAGAGAGATTGGGAATAGAAGAAAGAGACTCTAAGAGAGAGGGTCAAGTGAGAGAGACCAAGTGAAGGTCAAGATGGCAAGTATGAAGGATTGTGAAGAAGAGAGATATGACAAGAGATACCTAGAGATAAAGAGTGAATATATTGCAAAGAAGATGAAGGGATTGAAATAAGAAGCTTGCCACAAGAAAGAGGAAGTGGATATGAGGGAGACTACTGAGTTGAGGGTAGTTTTGGCAGAATTGGAAAAAGATTTAAAGGAGATTAGAACCAAATTTTTAGTTGGATTTAGAAAAAGAGTGATATAACCACTCAAAGAAATCATGAAGAAGAGGAAAAAATAAAGATAAGTATGCCAAGTGAAGAGGTAGTTGAGAGGGTTGAGCAAGAAACTTAAGAAAAAGGGGAAATCAATCCTCATGTTTTGAAATCTAATGATGCTTTGACATGTGTGTATGTAGGTATGAGAGTTGATGAGAAGAATGAAATAGTTTACCCAAAGCATAGGCTCAAGAAACAAGATGAAGAAGCATATGATCAAGTGGTGTTCAAGAGGCACCAAGATGAATAAGAGGCTCAATAAAGAGTCATGATGAAAGAGGAAGAATAAGTAGGTCAGCCATTTAAGGAGAAAGAAAACATGAAACATGAAGAGATCCTCACTTAAGAGTTTTCAAATGAAGGCAAAGAATAAATGGTATAACAACATAATGAAAGGTATGAGTTATATTATATTTTTTATGAATATTTGAAGAGAGAATATGGTTTTGATCCTCATCAAATATATAGAGAGATGGTTAAGGAAGTGACCAAATAAAATATAGACTCATGGAATGCAATAGTGGTGTCCAAGATAAGAGCATTAATGAAGATAAGGAGGAGTAAAGCACATGAAATCACACCACATGATGAATTTTTAGCTGTTGAATTTGAAGTATAGGTAGAATATGAGGGAGAAAACATACAAGGAGAAGTGTAAGGTGCATTTATGGCTGATGCAAAAAAGAAGGGTGAAGTATACAAAGCACACGAAGGTGCTTAGGATCAATTAAAACACATGAGGAAAGATAATAGTTGGAAAATGCCTCAAGATCATGAGAAAAGATATGATTTTACTAATGAATTGTTGTTAGTTGTAGGTATAGCTTGGAGGAAGATGGAAAGAGGTAAAAGAAGATACAAGTGTGGATCAAGAGAGCATGTACATATGCATGAGAGTTGGTAGTATAAGTAGACAAGAGAGGAGGTATACATTACTCAAGTAGACATTGGGCCCTAGGAGGCCATGGAAAGAAGATTAAACATCATTAAGAGAGCATCTGGAGTACATCAAGAAAGATTTGTTATAAATTTCAGGGAAAATTTTATTTTCCCCTTGGTAGTATGATGAAGGGGAATATTCTCATGGCTTATAATTTTGAGTCATTATAGATATTAGGAGTCATTTAGAGTGTTTTTTATGAGGTTATAATCCTTAGGTGATCTTAAAATTCAAATTTGAGTCATTATTATGTTTTCCCACCAAAATTAGAATTCAAATATTTGAATTATAGTAATTTAGTTTTTGTGGGATTTTGATCATAGAAGGGAAAGTAATTATGGGGTTTAAGTGTTTGGATATATTTTAAAGAAGTAAATAATGTTTCAATACACACTTACCCTCATGGTTAGTCATTTTTTTAGTTTTGGTTATAGATTTGTGTTGTAAAGTCTCTCCCAACGTACATGTGGGAGTTAGGAGTTAGTTAGGAAGTTATAGAGGTACATAAACTTGTAAATGTATATGTGGAAGTTATATAGGAGGGTTTATATCTGAAATAAATTGAATATGTAAACCCCAAAAGGAAATTATTAAGAAGGTTTTCTTGATTTTGTAAAAACAAGTTACAAACATTGTTTCTATTGGTATTCTATGTAAGGTGAGATTGAAAGGATAATGTTTTGAAAAGAAAGACTTTATGGATAAGATTCGAATCATATTTACATGTTTTTATCCATTAAATTAATTAATTTTTTGTTTTTTAAAAATCATGATCTCTTATCATTTGATAGGATTGTTTGTATAAAACAAGAAAGATTCTGTTCCTTGTGCTTGAGTAGTAAGTTCTGACTGTGTATGATAGTATTATGACAAAGGCCCAAAAAATATGATTTGATAGATGGATGAGTTTATTTAATTGAGTTTTGAAGTTCTCTATATGTGTTATGAATTTAATTTCATATATGTGGACAAGAAATTCAAAGATAGGTCTACACATTCTATGTTGTTTCACTCTATGTTTTTTATAGATTGTGGGAGAGTCTAAGTTTGAAGTGAGAATTATATTGGTGGATGCTCAGAATATATAAATGCTTAGTAAATGGATCCAATAGTACCTAATGATATTTAGAAAATTTATCCCTAGTTTATTCAATAAATTATTCCTAAGAAAATTAAATTTAGACCTTGTGTTGGATGGGTGGTGTGAATAGAAGGACTAGGAATGTGTTCTTGGGAGGAGTGTTACTTGTAAACTGATTGGAATTGCAAAAGTGAATAGTATGTCACCCATTTAACATTTATCAAACCCTCACCTAATTTTTATTTTGCCTTATTGACTCCTAGTTTGAGGGGGAACACCTCCTCCCATACAAGGGTAACCAAAACTTGACCAATGATTTGTTTTTGTTCTATAACTTGTTAGATCAAAGCCACACAACAAAAAGGGGAAAAATGTAAACACTAAAAAACTAAACATGATAAATTTTGATGTCAAACTTACTCTTGACCCTATAAAATTCCTAACTTAACACATTTAACTAAACCATTTAATTCACCCCTTTTTAACTTGCTTTAAGCCATTTCCTTCTAGCCCCTCAACCACCAATGATCAACCTAACCATTGATGATTAGACTGACCATCAATGGTCAGGTCTCCAAACCTAATTTAAATCTTTAAGTAACTGAAATTTTTTTATGAGATACGTATCTCCCTAAATGGCAACTTGATTTTAAAACTAGCTTTAAAATTTCATGAATTGGCAACTTTATCCCCTATCAAATTAGTAAATTCCTCCATCCCAATTAACAAATTCATCCTATAAAAGGAGAAGAGGAGGAAGTAAAATGGATCTAGCACAATCTAAAATATTGCATCTAATATCTCTTACATATAGGTATTCAACATCCTTTTAGTAAGCAAGTGATATCATCGAAGACCTGAAGCTTTCTCAGAATCACTTTTGAAAGCTAAAGTACTGTCACTCTAGCTGAATTTATTCAACCTTACACCATCAAGTTTCAGGTATCTTTTGCTTGTTTTTGTTGATTTATCTTATTTATAACCTCCTTACCCTATTAGACCCATCAACATCTTATTTTCCACCCCTCAACCCCACAACAGACCTCTATATTCCTAAATACCCAATCTACACCTTTTTGATCATTTTTGGTATTACACAGGTACCACAGATGGTTATCACAACAACCAATGGTCACTTTAACCATCGATGATTACCAAAATACTGATGATCAGCCTAAATTATTGACAATTAACTTGACCACTAATGGGCACTATGGCATAAAAATATAGTAAGCTATTTTTAGCCTTATAACCCTAGTCAAACCCAACTTTCTCTATTTCTGCTTGATTACAATACTTTTTTTTAATTTGCTGGAATAGACCCTAACCATTTTAGTATAAGTATTGACTGGATTTTCTACTTTTGGTCATTTTTATATTAACTAATATTCTACTCTATTTGTATTGCATTCTATTTATCTTATGCAAGTAGATATTTACTCTATCATTTAAACTTAATTGTTATAATAGTGGATTGATGGCCTCCTAGCAAGCAATAAGCTTCTTAGATCTAGCTCATGCTAGGCATTCCACTCAACCATCCATCTAACAACCCCCTTTTTGAGTGTCTTTCTTATCTGCAGGTTATTCCTTCATAGACAAAGAGGAGTTCCCATCATTATCTAGATTCACGTACACACTTTACTAGGTATTCTTCTACACACCCTATTACTAATTTCATTACTTGTTTCCAAAATTAAGAAATGAGAAAAAATTAAACTGAAACATTTTGGCATGCTTGGTTGGACCATGGTTCCCTTTTTCTTCCTTTATTGTTTGCTCATTGAATGAAATCTAAAAATTTATTTTTGGGATTAAAATCAACCTCTTGCATACATTAATTTCTTGCTTGTCTTAGTTCATCTAGTAACTTAAGAGGCAAGTCAATCAATCATAGATTTCACACTTGTTATCACACACTTAAGTGAAACCATAAAACAATTAACACATCAAAACATACCTAAGACAAGGCTTGACTAGGATTTCATCAACTAGCGATAAACTTACCCCTTCCTAGCTATCCTAATTGGATTTCACCACCAAGGGTAAAACCCACTTAGTGCTTTAGTTGAGTATAAAATCTAAATTTGATATATTTTGGCTAAGCACCTGACACCCCTATCGATACAATGTGTGAAGTGAGGGGCTAAGCCCCAATACCAAGATATGTACTGAAGTTCAACACATATTTCCCTCTTGAGCACTTGAACTCAGCCTAAAACTAACCTTATATTTCTTCTTTAGTACCTGATTTACAAGCCAAATTCCCTCTTCACACTTTCTAAGGCATAAGCCAAAAGCGATCTAAAATGAATTCTAGGATTTAACACACTTTTAATGTATGCATTATTTGATTTGAATTATTTTCTTTTGATTGCTCTTTTTTTTAGGTGTGAGGTTCATCATATTATTTCCTATTTTCTCACATGGTCTTTGCTACATAGAAGCTAAGAAACCAAACCAATCAACCAGCACCTTCTTCTTCTTTGTCCATGGAATATAATTCTAATGATGAGGGTTCACCTCATTTTTCTCCCCCTCATACCATAATTTTGATTATTACTGAGGGTGATGTAACCTTTGCTTCCTTTCTTGACAACAACACCATGGCCCTTCAACATTATCTTAACAACTTACCTCACCATACCTCTATTTCTTCAGTTCCTCCTACGGATCCTTCTTATGGTATGCTTCCCCATCTTATGGTGGGTGTTACCTCAACCCAACCCTTGCTCACCCAAGCCTCTTCTTCCTCCAACATCCCATCTACTACTACTCCCCAAACCCAATATATTGTTCCAACCTCTAACCAAACACCTCCTACCACACCCCACACTTCCCATATAGGTTCAAATTTACCTCTAGTTACCTATACTCCACCTACCATGTGGTTATCTTCTACCCCTACTTCCACCCTTCCCTTTATTAAAACCAATCCACCAACTTCTACCCCATTTCAAAACTTGGTTCTTTCTATACCTCAAACACTTCCACCCATTAGCACTAGGGTCACCACTCAACCTCAATCTACTCAACCTTAACCCACTACCTCAACCATAATTTAAGTCAACCCACATCCATCCCTCAACAAGTACCCATGACAACCTATCAAAATGTCCCTAACTCACAAGGGTATATATCACCTTCCACCCAACCATTTATGCCAATCAACCCTTATGTGGTACCATCTCAACGTATCATGACCACTTACAAATATGTGTCTTCTTTAGTACCATCTACCACCTATCCTTACATAGCTTCCAACCAACCTCAATAGATTGTGCCCCTTAATTATGTATCTTACCAACCCCAACAAGATTTGATCAAGATGTTAATGGATAAAATGACCAACCTAGAGTTATATATCTCTAGGTCTCATACCCTTTTATCCTATGATTAAATTTGTAATGAACCCATTCATCCATCTATTCCAATCCATTCTTAGCCTCCTCAATGGGAATTACCTAAGTTTTCCAAATTCCAAGGTAAGGAAGACCCCAAAAACATTCGATAACATTTCATCATTCTTATTATTTAATCACATATGATGATGCTCTCCTTCTTCGAACCATCCCCATGTCCTTATTAGGACCGGCCCTTGATTAGTATAGTGCTCTTCCCATGCACTCCATATTTTCTTTCTCCCAACTGGCCCAAATCTTTTTAGAGCATTTCTCAGTAAATATATCTAAAAAAGTTTTATTACTGACCTCTACTCTATTAAGCAATTTGATGATGAGTCAATTTTTATTTTGTGGCTAGATGGAGAGCTCTCATCAACCAACTTTCTTTCTCCTTACCCCAACCCAAATTTATTGAACTATTCTCTTGGAGTTATGCCAAACATATTCCCCCACTCTTCAAGTTCAAACTTTCAAAACTTTTGATGAGGCATTCACCATGGCACATAAACTTGAAAACCAAGCCATTGACAAAGGGAAATTGAAATTATGAAACAAGAATTCTAGATTTAAATATAATGACCCTCCCTCCACAAAAACCACTAACCAATCCAACCATGCCAATACCAAGACAAAAGCATCTGCAAACTTAGTTGTTCTAAAAACTACTCCACCTCCAACTATTAATCAACCCCATCAAACTAATTCTTCCAACCCTCCCTATCAACAAAACTAAAGCCAAAACTGAGATCCTCCAAAATAATATACTCCCATTGGAGAATATTATCCATTAATATTGGATGAATTGCTTAAATCCAACCTCATCCAACTTCCACCAATTAAACCAACCCAACAATTTGAAGTTTCTCACCCCGTGCTAGGATGGTATAATGAAAATGACCATTGTGACTTTCACCGAGCCATAGGACATGACATTAATAGATGCAATACCTTAAAAAGTCTTGTCTAAAACTTTATTGATAGTTGAGAACTTACATTTGATAATCCCAATACACCTCTTAATTAGTCCCTTGACAATTTCTGTAAGCCTTTTCCCAATCATGCTCTTTCTATCCATCACCATGACAACAAACCCAAACCATCTCATTCTCATGAGGTACACACAATCAATGTTATTAATAATGAGCCTATTGTTGAAGAGACCATTACCTCAATCACCAAAATAGAAACAATGAACTCACCTCTTATTTCTTTGGATACTCAAACGAAGGACTCAACCACCCCTCCCTATTCATTTGATGAGACCTTAGCTTTATCTAACTCTAATTTGGTGGAAACACTGAAGGAGGCAACCATTTATTTAACCACCCCTTCTTCTTCCACTCCACCTATTCTAGTGGTAGAGTGGCCCTTCGTTCCTTTAAACACTCAAATAAAGGAGGTGACCCTAACCACTCTTTCACTTGGGGAAAACACACCTATCTCTCCCACCATAAAATCATCCATTCCCTCTTTAGAAACTATCCCAAACGAAGAGAAGGTTACCTCATCTACCCAACCACCAATTTTGGAACCATCCATCAAAAAATAAGGGTAGAGAAACCATTCCTTCTTCTCCACCTAAGGGCTTAAGCTTTGAAACCAATGATCAAGGAGCCAAACCCATCTACAAGCCCTTTTCTAGGTTAGTCTAAAGTTTAGAGTTCACTTCTCAACCCAAATTTGATAGATCCACCTTTTGGCATCATCTCAAACTCCCTTACCGAAACAAATCTAAATCCTCAACCTCCCTTGAATCCACCCGTAAACCCATTATTACCTCTTCACCAAATACCTCTTCCAAAACCATAAGTGAATCATCCCAACAACCTCCTTCTAACATTACCAAATCACCTTATGCCTCTCTTACCAAACTAGTCAAGAATCTAGGAATCCTTCCCACACCTAGCCAGACTCACCCCATTTGAAGTTGGATTTAACACCATTTAGTCCACCAAAGAAGCCCTCAACCAAACCAACTAAGAAGGTAGAGTTACCCAAACCTCCACCTCAAACTAGATCCATACCACCTCCTTCCCACTTACCTTCCATCTCAGGACCCCATCCTTCTACCATCCCAATTACCTATTCTTCCTCTAAGAAGCCATCCCCCTTTTCTCTTCCTACACCCATCAAACCCTCTAGTTTTCCATCATTTTTAACTAACCTATCTACCTCTACTTTTTCACCTGTAGCTAAAACTTCATCATCCAAGTCTTCCATACACAAATCTTCAACCTCTAAACCAACCGTAACTAAGCAATCCCAATTACCTAATAAAACCATTCCTCCAAATACAAATTCCATGGTAAATCCTATGCCTAAGAAGGTTCCCATCCATAAATCTATAAACCCATCACCTCCAACACCTTTGAATGAATCCTACTCAACCATCCTACAAAGGTTGTTGCAAACATCTTCCATTATCTTACCACCTATTAAACCATTCTACCCTTCTAATACCAAACCCTCTTGTTTTAATGATAATTTTATTTGTGTATACCATAGGGCACCACAACATGACATAAAGAACTATAAAGCTCTCCAAGAACTTGTTTATAGCCTATATGATGAGGATGATCTATTATCAGATGAACCCTTCTTACCCCCATTACCAATCTTACCATCAACCCAAACTACCCAACCTTTACCTACTCTCTCACTCCCACCCAAGAGTGAGGAGGAGGAATTGAAGCAAGCATAAAACCCAAAAAACCCCTTTGTCCACACCATTCATGTGGTTACTTGATCCCAAGCCCAATAGAAAGATAAGGGAAAAGCCAAAGCATCCATTCCATAAACTTACCCTTCAACCCCTCAACCTTCCAAATAAAACCAAACACTTACACCTTCAAATATGCCACAACTAAAGCCCAAAGTATCCATTTTAGGACCCTCTCCCTCCAACCCAATTGAATCCATCCAACGTATTGTGTTGAAATAAATTCACTAGACATCAGTGAAAATGAGCCTTTATGAACTAGTCAAGACCTCACCCCATCATCATCAGGTACTGATCGAGGATCTATAATCTATAGATGTTCAACCAGATGATCCTCAACCTCTTGCACCCTTTGTTGGAGCCCTCCAAATTTCTGCCCTCATCACCTTTCAGGATTTTGAAATACCTCTCACTCATCTTGAGGATTCTGATCCTCCCCTTTTGATTATTTCATAAATTAATCAAACCCAAAAAAATAGGGTGATGATTGATGGAGGAAATAACATCAATATTATCTCCTCCCATGCATATGATAAACTTCAGTTACCCAAAAATATCATGTCAGAAAGTATAACGGTCTTTCACTCCTTTAATGATACCATGGTCACTACCTTAGGGACCATTGTCCTACATATCCACTTAGGGCCTTGTACCATTCTTGAACTATTTTACATTATAGAGGGTGATTTACAATACAATGTGTTACTTAGATGCCCTTGGATCTATGCTGTGAGTTGTGTCCCTTCTACCTTACATTGGTGTGTCAAATATGAACACAAAAGTCAAGTTATTACCATCAAAGCTGACCCTAGTCCTTTTACCTCTTGAAATATGACATACCAGCCTAAAAATGTTATTATTGCTCCCTCATCCACCTCATAATCAACTATTAACAACACTACCTCATCACCAACCAAATCCCACAACACTCCCACCCACAATAGTGATGACACCTCAACTAGATCATCTATCCCTTCATCCCAAATTTTGGTTGAGGACCCCTTGCAATCCACATTCTAACATCTCTCTCTTGGGGAATATCACCTTTTAGCATTAGACACTTTCCCTAGTACCCAAGAGTATGGGAACCTCAAACATGACCTTTCTTATGATCCTAACATCAGAACCATCATCCCTTTTGGGCTCCCCAATAATTAAACACATTTCATCTATGGGGGACTCGATCATCCACTTATTGTACCTACTACTACTCCTCATATCTAACCATTTACCTTCGACTTATCTTATCTCAAAAAACTAACCTTTTCCAAAGCTTACCTTTATAGGTATGCTTGGAAGGGGTTTGGTCTCGACCTTTATGAATAGGGAACTAATGAGTTACCCATAATCAAAAACTCAAAAACATCACTAATTATTTGGCCTTGGGTTCATACCACTAGAAGAATGTACCTCACCAAAACCCATCACCATTAATGATGAGGATGTTCCATCCTCACCAACCCCATATTCTCTAAAATATGAGGACTTTGATATCATTCCATCTAACTTTTTTTTTATCAATATGATTAGTTTGCCCCCCCTAACCTATCAAAACGGTAGCTAAAATAAAACACTTCCTCTCATCCATCTAAAAATGATAGAGAGGGATTTTAATACCATCAACACCATCCAACATCAAGATGATGGTTTCATTCTCACATACCTCAGTGTGGGGGATTCTTCTATTCATAAATCCCTTCCTCCTAAGAACCAAACCATGCTAAATAAATCCACCATTGATGTCAACTTGGGTACTCCGGAGAACCCCTGTATCATTAAGATCAGCCAATCCTTAAATTTTATGGAACAACAAGATTAACCTTCCTTCCTTCATGATCATAACATAACATTTGCTTGGTCCTATCAATATATGCCTAAAATTGACCCTTCTATTTCCTTTCACAACATTGTCACCCATCTTGAGGTTAAGCTAGTGCGACAAAAGCTTCGTAGGATGCATCTAAACATAGTCCTCCTTGTCAAAGAATAACTTCAATGTCTCTTATCTATCAACTTCATTCAGCCCATCAACTATCCATAATGGGTTTCTAACATTGTTCCTATCACCAAGCCCATAGGAGGCCTTTGCCTCTACATTTAATTTCATGACCTTAACCTTTCTTACCCAAAATATGACTTTCCTTTGCCAAATATTGACCAACTTATTGATCTTACAACTAGCCATGAAATGTTATCTCTCATGGATGGTTCTTGGGATATAATTAGATCTTGATTACCCCTTAAGATCAGCATAAAAATTCATTTATTACCTTATGGTGAACCTTATGCTACAAGGTCATGGCCTTTAGATTAAAGAATGCTAGAGTAACCTATCAGTGGTCATGACCTATATCTTTCATGATCTCATATGTAAAATAATATAGGACTATGTAGATGATAACCTTGGTAAATCCAAACACTGTAAGGATCACCTAGATCTTCTCTCCATCATCTTCTACTGACTAATACATTATCATGTTAGCATTAACCCCAAGAAATGTATTTTTGGAGTCTTATTGGGAAAGCTTCTTGGTTTCATCATCTCTCTCTATGGAACCAAAATGGACCCTGCCAAAGTTAGATAAATATTAGAGATGACTCCTACCAACCTTATGCAACTCCACACCCTATAGGGTAAACTTCAATCCATTCATCGCTTCATTTCCTAGTTATCAAATAGATGTTAACCCTTTCACCATATCCTAAAGAAATACACCTATTTTAAGTGGACCAAGGAATATCAACAAGCCTTCAATTCTATCGAGGAGTATCTTCTCTCTCCACTTATCCTCATCCCTCCTAAGGAAGACCAACCCTTTTACCTATATATATTTACCATGGACCATTCCCTAGGGGCAATACTCACTCATCATGATGAACAAAATAAAGAGCAAACTATCTATTATATTATCCACACTCTTATCAAATATGAAACTTGGTATACCCATATCAAGAAACTCTACCTTGACTTAGTATTCATGGCCTCCAAACTCCATCATTACCTTCTTAACCATAAAACATATGTCATCACCAACACTGACCCCCTCAAGTATATGCACTCTAAGCCATACCAAAACCAATGTATGGACAAGTGGCTCATGTTCCTAGCTGAGTTTGATCTTGAGTTCCTTTCATAAAAGTCCATTAAAGGATAGGTTATTGCTGATCAATTGGTTGAAGCTCCTCTATTAGACAATCGACCTCTTCCTCTTGCCTTTCTAGATGAGTCTATCATAACTCTTTCTCATGAATAACCCACCTACAAAATGACCATATATTTTGATGGCTCCAAATGCCAAAATGGTTGAGGTGATATAGTTATTATCATTATTTTAATAGTGAACCTCTTCCCCCTTAATTTAAAATTTATCTCAAATGCACCAATAATGTGGCTAAATGTGAATCCCTAGTCATAGGTCTCCAAACCACTCTAGCCTTAGGAATCAAAATAGTCAGTGTCTTTGGTGACTCCTAACTAGTCATCAACCAGGTCAATGGATTTTATCAATGTAAAATTGATGTCCTTCTAAAATACAAAGAACTCATAGACTCACTCTTAGCATCATTTTATTATCATGTTATTAAATCAATTCCTTGATCTACTGCCAAATTTGTAGATATGACAGGCATCCCTTACTTCCCAAATTCCATCTCAACCTACTGAATCTAAACTATTTGTCACCATCCATAATTTTATCACATCCTCATATATCAGTTTTGATCTTCCTACCATTTATAGTGTAGAATCATTCCCTTTCAACATTTGGTATGGCTAAAGTTTTGACTACCTTAACCTTGGCATCATTCCTCCCAACCTTTCAAAGAATTCCCAAAGAGATTTTGTTTAGAGTACCTCTCATTACACCATACTAGGGGGAATCCTTTTCAAATGTGGCTTCGATGACATCCTTATCCATTATTTGTGTATCCATGAGGATTCCCATGCTATCAAGGAAATGCATGATGGAATTTGTGGGGGACATTTTAGTGGCTTATTTGTTACTAAACATATCCTTAGTCTTGGCTACTATTGGCCCACCCTCAATCGTGATTTTTGTGATTATGTAAATAAGTGTGTCAAATGTCAACAACATGCTAACTTACATCATACACCTCCCCATGTCCTTCATGTATCTACAAATTATTAGCCCTTCTCATAATGGGGTCTTGACCTTATTAGGGAAATCAATCCCCATTCTTCACAATGACACCAATATATCATTACCGCCATCGAATATTTCACTAAATGGGTGGAGGCCATCCCTCTTATTTCAACCAAAGTCAAAAATATTATTGACCTCATCAATAACCATATCAGTTACCACTTTTGTATTACCCATAAGATCATCACTGATAATGGTTTAAAAACCAAAAATTCTAAGGTCTTTGTGACATTTTCAACATGAAGTTAAGCTTTTCCTCACCTTACCATCCACAAGCCAATAGATAGGCAGAAGTCTCTAACAAAACCCTCATCAAAATGTTAACCAAGGTAGTGAGTAATTCAAGTTGGGATTGACACTTGTATATCCATTTCACTTTATGGGCCTATCACACTAACATTCAAACCTCTATGGGTGATACACATTTCTCTCTCATCTTCAGCATAGAGGCAATCTTTCCTCTCAAAGTCTAGATTCCATCTCTTTACATATCGTTACATGAAATCCTTTCTAAGAGTGACTATTATCAAAAATGTCTTACATGTCTTGAACTACTCAATGAACATCACCTTGTAGCTCTTAATCATTTTCATGTCTATCAAGAATGAATCAAGTGCGCATACAACAAACACCTAAAAGAGTAAGAGTTTAACATCGAAGACCTCATCCTTAAGGAAAACCAACATGTAAATAATATGGAGAAAAGAAAAATGTCCAAGTTTGATTTCAATTATCTTGGACCCTATATTATAACCCATAAGTATGGATCATGTGCTTATCATTTGTCCTCTCTCAAAGGCAAAACAGAACCTAAACTTGTCAATACTTCACATTTACATCCTTTCAATTATTGAAACAAGGATCAAACTCACCTTTGTGTCTAACTTAAGCTCATCCCTTGGTTTACAATATTTCCACCTTCTTTCACCTACCTATCCCTATTTCCCTTGAGAATAATTGATTACAATAAATAATTATGTGATTATTCATCATAGTTATAGCCTAATCCTAAGCATGGGTACTATGGCTCTACTCATGACATGGTTATCATGGATACTTTTCATCTCTAATCAGATGGAATCCCATGATGAGTTATCTTTCAAACCACCCCCTCATCTATCATTAACCGTTTATGTGAAGGTTTCACCTCCATAAAGGTAAACCTTTGAATTTAAATAGACTTATCCATGTCTAACCTAACATTTAAAATTGAAAAATTGTGATACCAACATGTCACTTCAATTGTGGATTGCTCCTTTGAAGGATAACTACCCAACACCCAAAAGTTTCTTAAAAATAGATTTCTCCCTTGAAGGACAGATGCCCATCACCTAAAAGTTGTTTAAAAATAGACTTCTCCCTTGAAGGACAACTTTCAAAATCTAATTTTAGACTATTATCTTGAAGGATGGATATGAAATAATCATTATAAGTTTCTCACATCAATCAACTTCAACAACTTATGAAAATAGAAAATGCAACAAACAACCCTACATCAAAATCAAAGTAAGTAAGCCATAATTAGCTCTTATAAGTTCTATTTGTAGACTTCCTGCATCAATCAATCTATGCATTATCCTAGTATGCCATAATTGGATCATATATATGGTAGTGGTAGACTTACTACATTAATCAGTCTATATATCACATTAAGGCATGGACTTGTTTATTATGGTTCTTTAGCCACCTATAGAAGGGGCAACCTAACCCACATCAGGTTACCATTTTACATATTTCCCATTCAACCATCTACTTATTGCCTACTTTTCCTTCACACCTTTTTTCAAATCAAAGGAATATGAGCTTAATTGATGTAAACTGATCAAGACACCCTCTTTCTCAATCAAAAAATTCTCTTGCAAAGCATTCGATAGGCTTATGTTCACTAAGTCAATCCAACTATGTTTTCTTATTTTTAGGTCCTTGCCAACCCAAAACATCATTCATTTTCTTTTCCCTCTATTAGTTCATGTGGACATATATCTCATAACTATTATCTCTTTATCACATTTATTTTGTTACCTACACATAATTTATGTGCTTTCATTAATCCATGTCATAAACATTCATAAACATCATTATCATCACAACACTATTTCATATGCCTCACAACATTATGAGCCATATCCCATCTATGCACCTAAACATCATATGTATCATAAACCACATCATCCAAATCAACAATCAAAACCATTCTATCTATCTTCATAAACAAGCACATCATCCCTCATATACACACAAAACATTACCTAAAACTATAAACATATCATATTCAAACATCTCATCACAAAATACATTTTAATTCCTTTGTCTCATCATCCATAATCCATACCTATCAAAAGACACTACATATTATCTATCCTCATTTATACACATCTTATCTCATAAACAATGGAACATGGACATCCTACCATTCATAAACCTTAAAACACACATCATACACATTCATCAATATCTAAACTCATAGGTTAACCACATATCCATAATCCTATCCATAACTCACATCATTGCAACACAACCACATAAAACATGTCATATACATCATAAACAATCATCCCTATGCCATATCATAACATTATAACATCATAGGATCATATTACCATCATCAAAGGTCAGCGAGATCCTTACAACAATTCACATCATCACATTATCTTATCTATAAGCAATATTTATCAATGAACATGCTTACATCCTAATCCTATCTATAAACCACATTGTCACAATAATCTCATAAATAACATCATCCAAACACATCTATCATATATTCACGCTCATGAACAAACACATCCTCAAATATATATGATCCAAGAATCAGCTACACTAAAAAGCTCAAGCACCTAATCAAATTCATGTTTCCAATCATATCATCATCTAAACACATAGTCAAAATCATCCATCATATTCATCGGCGTATTCGCTAAACACACCCTCAACATCATCAAATACCTAAACTAAAGAGTCAAAATAAACATAATCATGTGGTATCATATATGTCATCCATAATCCATAAACATAACCACATCATGATCATAATCTACATATATATCAACATCATCATAATACATCAATACATAATCAACTAAACATCATAACATAATCAACATGTCATCAATATAATCAAATGTCAACAATCTACATGATCATCATATACATCAATAAGGAAATACATGAAATAATGTATCTATGTCTCTCTTTCTCATATACATATCACATCATTGGCACACAAGCTAGTGTCAAAAATTAAAATCATATACATAATCTCATAGATCAGGCCCTTGGTACACCACTACCACTGGCCCCATCTGCATCTGTACCTACACCTGCACTACCATTTTGTTGTGCCTCCTCTGTCCCTACCTATCCCATTGTTAAGGCCCACTATCTTGGAGTAGCTATCATAGGACCCCCTATCAGGCTAGCCCTATACTCTTTATATCTCATCTCTAGTGGCAACTGTGCTACCACTATCACCTCATAATATCTCAGATCCTCGATGGTGGCTAGAAAATATGTCTTTGGAGCTATGTCAGGAGGTCCTCCTACTATTGATATGTCCACCCTTACCCTTTATCTCAATGAATCTCTCTCTTGAGTCACTAACCTAAGATATATCCTCACCTGATCATGCTCACCAGTCAAAGTAACAATTTGTGCCTATAAAGTGGCTACCTATCCCTATAATCCCATGATTTGGGCTTGCGCTATTATTAATGCTGCCTATACCTATCCATCCATTCTACTACCTTATACTAGGGTGCTATCCACATCCATAGGTTGTTGACCACTATCACCCCATTTGAAGTCAACTACTGCATATCAGGTCTGGTACCAAGCTACATATCTATCTACAATACCTAAATCATCAATGGTATCTCCTTGTAGTCTAGTATAACATCTTATGGCTATGGGTTTGGGAGTGGGAACTCATCATCCTCCATCCTATATCAAGGAAAATTTGGTGGGATCCCTTGACCAAGTCCAAACTGCCTCCGCACTCACTCAAATGAGATCAACTTTGTCTCCCCATCCCATCTCCCATAAATCTAACACCAGATCTTAAGGGATAATGTGTGGTAGCTTTACCCTAGCCACCTATTCCAACCTACATATTGTCTCCATACTATGTCAACTACCACTAACCCCTCCAAGGCATCTCTAAACCACTTAGTATCTTGATCACCACCACTTGCACCTATTAAAACATAGTCACCTCTCCATCTAATAAAACCAATTGGAAAGGGCTCTTGGATAAATCTATCTCAGGGTGTCCCCACTGGCCTCAACACCCATATGTGATCATACACCCAATAATGGAGCATGAACCCAACACTGATCCCATATCACCTACATGATTTAAAAGCCTATAACTCTTTGTAGATTTGAACTAGTAACACTGAGGCCCATCCAAACATAGTCCTCCCCAAAAACATATCCACCAACACTCTTAATAATAGGTATAAAAATTAGCTATTACTCAAATTGATCACCATGAAGTAGGACATAACCATCATCATCATCATAATCAATCATCTATCTACAGGAGCCCTCTAGTACAAGGGTCTATAGCTGAATCCATCAAAATGAAACTAGGCATGCACTCAATCTACCCCATAAATTAAATCCATATGATAGTCAAAATCCTCACTCTCTATATGGTAGATTGGCTCCCCTTGAATGGGTAGCTGAGTGATATGCTAAATGTCCTCTAGGAGAATCATCATCTCCCACATTGGTAATAAAAAAGTGTTTATAGATGGGTACTATCTCTCGATGAGGGCCACAATCATACTCACATCTCATGTTAGGTGTTTGTAATGGATCATCATACCTAATCCAATAGTATCCATATATCTCCACTCTTCCACTGTCATCATGTCTCGTACCTCGATAAATATCTACAAGACCCTGTCCCTCATTTGAATCCACTCATGGGCCTAAAAACAAATAAATAATGATATTAGCCTGCATACTTCATTTTATACACACTCTAAAATCTACACCTATCTTTTTTAATCTATTCCACCCTCCCCTATTACATTTATTATTTTACCTCTCGAAATCACCCACACCTATCCCTTTCACACAACATGCATCTCTCACAAATTCTTGCCCTAACTATTTAACCCAAACCCTCAAAAATCATTTTGAACACCTAAAATATTTCTATGAGATAACTTCCACTCCTCCTATCTACACATTTTTTTTACCTACCACTATAAACACCCCTTAATGCATGTCATCCAATTTACCACTTTTAGAATCAGTTATGACCAACTTTAACCTTTTCCACTTGTTTACCAATTTTAACCACTATTAATTAAACCATTTTAGCATTTAAACCTTTTATTAACTTTTCACTACTTCCAAAACTTAAATATAATTATTACACCAACATTCCTACTTTAACACACTTCTACAAATTTACAACATAACTTTAAACTCTTTTCACTTATTTTCCACCTTTTACCAAACCTTTTCACCAATCCTTTAAACATCGATGGTTCCTTGAACCATAGATAGTCCCTTCAAATCCTTTTACCCCTAGGTTCAACTATCAATGGTTAGGTTAAGCCACCAATAATCACTATGTGTGATTTTCAATAGCGCAACTCAAACCCTCAACCTCCTATAACCTCTAAAAATACATAAACCCCCAATTTATTTGCCTAACATTATTCCTTAACCCATCACACTCCTAACACACCCTTCCAATTTCCATTTCCACCACTATGTTACCTATGAATAATAAAAATTGAAACCTAGGGCATCATGGCCTAGGATAATTTTCAAAACTTTACCATAGTAATTCAACCTACTCAAATGTAACTTTATACCAACACATTTAACTATGCTATTGAATTCAGAACAACACCTACCTGATTCCATGATTGATGCCATGGTTGAATCCCTCATTCAGTCACTCATCCTTGACCTCATACACCCTCCATCTAGTCACACCTCGAACTCCTTAAACACACTATCAACTAATCCACACACTCCACCTTAACAAGCTCACTACATAAGTGACAAATCTCAAAAAATACCCTGAGAGCAAAATGACAAATAATTCAAATGGTAAAAATGAATTCATATTTTTACTTTTATCTTCTCAAATTTTTAGGTTTTTCTTAACCATTTATGGTCAGGGTGATCATCGATGGTCTACCATAAGGACACTCCTGACCATTAATAGTCAGGTTCTTCACTTTTTTTTCAAACCTTTTCAACAACACCCCACCTAGGTCTGAACCTTTAGAGAGAAATGCATTTGGCCTAAAGTTATTTTTAGATATTATGTTCATAGAACTATATAGGTAGCATCCACTTTCCAAGTGCATATGGGTTCAACTCAGCCATCCCCTACCAACCCATACCCAACCAACTAACCCTTACACCATGTCCACCTTGATGTTGGTCATTTTTGACCCTTACCATTTGCATGTTTTATGATGACTTTGTATGGTCATTTTGACCACACCAAACAACCTTGCCATGTTAAAATTTTGAACTTTGTACCACCTTTTTCATAACTTGACCAATTGTGTTTTTTCACTAGAGCACTTCCTACCCTGTATACTTATTACCAACATCGACCTTGTCTAGATGGCTTAATAGGCCTAACCCAATCAACTATGACCAATGATATGGACTAGTTATCCCTATCACTTATCCCTCTATAAATTGAACTTATTTGTACCAACATTGGCAACTTTAGTCTTTGCATGATATTGACTCTTGCCCTTTATCACATTTTGTACACGTGTTTACATATCAAATGCCCAACCCTTTTTATGTCACCCATTTATCATTTATCAAACCTTGATCCAATTTCACTTTTACCTCATTGACTCTTAGTTTGAGGGGGAACACCTCCTCCCATACTTGAAGCAACCAAACCTTGACTAGCGATCTATTTTTGTTTTGAATCTTATTAGATAAAAGCTGCATAACAAAAAGGGGAAAAATATCGACACTCAAAAACTACACATGATAACTTTCAATGTCAAACTGCCTTTTGACCCTATCAAAATCCTAACTTAACACATTTAACTAAAATATTTAATTTACCCCTTTTTAAATTTCTTTAACCCATTTCCTTCTAGCCCCTCAACCACCAATGGTTAGCCTAACCATTGATAGTTGGCCTGACTGTCAGTGGTCAGGTCTCCAAGTCTACTTTAAAGATTTAAATAATTGATATCTTTGTGCAAGATAAGTATCTCCCTAAACAAAAACTTGATTTAAAATGTCATGAATTGGAAAATTTATCCCTATATCAAATTAGTAACTTTCTCCATCCCAATTAGCAACTTCATCTTATAAAAGGAGAAGAGGAAGAAGTAAAATGGATCTAAGACAATCTACAATCTTTCATCCAATATCTCTTACATATAGGTATTCATCATCCTTTTAAAAAGTAAATGACATCACTGAAGACCCAAAGCTCTATCATAATCACTTTTGAAAGCCAAAGTACTATCACTCTAGCTGAATTGCTTCAGCCTTCCACCATCAAGTTTTAGGTATCTTTCACTTGTTTTTATTGATTTATCTTATTTATAATCTCCCTACCCTATCAGACCCATCAACATATTATTTTCCACCCCTCAAACCCATAAAAAACCTTTGTTTTCCCAAATACCTAATCTACACCTTCTTTTCTAATCATTTCTAGTATTACACAGGTACTACTGATGGTTATCACAACTGCTAATGGTCACTTTAATTGTTGACGGTTACCCAACTGCCGATGGTCAACCTAAACCACCGATGGTTCACTTGACTGCTAATGGTCACTATGTCATAAATATACAATAAGCTATTTTTAGCCCTGTAACCCTAGTCAAACCTAACTTTCTCTATTTTTGCTTGCTTACAATACCTTTTTTTGATTTTTTGGACCAGACCCTGACCATTTTAGTATAAGTATTGATTGGATTCGCTACTTTTGGTCATTTTTCTATGAACTAGCATTCTAATTTATTTTTATTTCATTCCATTTATCTTATGAAATTAGATATTTACTTTATCATTTCTAACTTAATTGTTATAATGGTGGATTGATTGCCTCTTAGCAAGCAATACATTTCTTGGATCTAACTCATAGTAGGCACTCAACTATCCATCTAACAATCCCCTTTTCGAGTGTATTTTTTATCTGTAGGTTATTCCTTCCTAACCAAAGAAGAGTTCCCATCATTGTTTGAATCCATGCACATACTTTACCATGTATTCTTCTACACACCCTATTACTAGTTTCATTACTTGCTTCTAAAATTAAGAAATGAGAAAAAATTAAATTGAAACACTTAGTAAGAGGTAATGATTGATGGAATGGGTTTGATAATTTGAAAGGCATTATAACAAGTTTGATAAAACACCATGAGACTATCCAAGCATTGTTGAAATTGAATCCTTAACACCTAATCCAAAATTTGGTCTTTGAGACCTAAGGAGTTTTAATGGTAACAAGATAGTGCAAGCATATGAAGAAACTTTGTGCATGAGATGGATTAAAATAGATAAAGAGTGGAATTGATGGTATGGATAGATTTAAATACCATTAAGGATGTTTTATTAAAGGTACAAGGAATAAGTAACAAAAAAGAAGTTTTAAGACAAAATAAAATCAAAGGAAGAGCTCGATTAGATAAGAAGATTCAAGATAAAGTATAACATTAGAAGAGACCTTTGGCAGGATCAGAAGGAAGAGGTGATTGTTTAACTACTTCTCCCCATGCCTTTAAATTTTTTGGTATCATATCAAGTCAAGGTAAGCTTAGGTAAAATTTTATTATACATTATTTACAACTTGTTGATTTGAGATGAATGCATATGCTATGAGGTATGCATGAGAAGTAACCTTGAAAGGTATTGAGGGAGAATGAGGTTACAGGTCTGATCTATTAAGGTCAACATAAAGGATAATAAGAGTGATAAAGAGAAGATAGAAATCCCCAAAGTCCTTTGAGAAGGAAAAGAAGCTATTCAAGAGAAGACTAGAAAAAGAGAGAGGAATAGAGAGCATTGAAGCTTCAAAATAAAAGAGAGAAGAAAGAAGACTTCAAAATAGAGTCAAATAAGTTAAGAAAATATCCTAGATAGAGGAATCAAACAATAGGAAAGGCCCAAAATAGGTCTAAGAGGCAATATTGATATAGAGAGGGAAGTGGAAGAAATAAGAATAGAATTGGGGTAAGGTATAAAGAGGATATAGCTCATGATGAATCTCATAAGAGAATAAGAAAGACAATGGACTAGTTGGAATGTGAGAAGAAAGGTAAAGTGGCCACTAGAGTCACTTGTGAGAAGAAGAAGGCACAATAAAGGTGTCATGAAGAATGAGAATAAGAAAGAGAAGGAAACCCAAAGAGGCATGAGAAGAGAGATATTTCTAAGTGAGCAACAAGATAGAGAGATTGAGAAGAGATTTTTCATTGAAGAGAATAAGAAGAAGATGGAAGTGCCAAGAAGATCACATGAGGGTGAAGATAAGAGAAGATGGATAATGTCTATGCCAAGGACATTCAAAGATACTATATTATCTCTCATTTTATATGCTAACATGGATTTTAAGTTTGTGTTTATAGGTATGAAGAAGAAATTGGAGAAGGCCAAGCATGAGGCCTCAAAGTTGATGAAAGATGGGCCAAGAATATCACCCATCAAGTGGCAAGAGGAATGAAAAAAAGAAATAACCTCTTGAAGAAGCCAAATGTTGAAGATTGAGAGCATTACACATGTTTAAGATGAAGAGAGAGAGAGGAATATTTTGATGCAGTATCATGCATAGAATCTAAAACTAAAGAAATGGTTCCTAAAGAGGACATGAAGGTAACTCATGAAGATATAAAGGAAGACAAGCTTACAGTAGTTGAAATTTGAGGTAAATTAATGTTTGAACATTGATTTTGATTGCATATGTGAAGAAGGAAAAGTTAATATGCAGATCAGGAGGAAGAATGACAAATTGTATCCCTTAAGAAGAGAACAAGGGAATGTATATGTATGGCCTAAGTAGATAAGACAAATAGGTAATGATAAGAAAGAGAAGAAACTCAAACAAGAGATCAAACAAGGAAAATGCATAGGTGGAAAATAAGCACAAGTGTGAAGACAAAGCATAAAAGGCAAAGTATACCAAGTTGGCATGGTAGATGACCAAAGCATGAAGCATGAAAGAGGAGAAAAGAAAAACAAATGGCTGAAAAAGAATGTACAAGGCAATAAATGGGTGATAAATAACATGGAAAGAACACAATAAGATCATAGTGAAAGTGTACTCCAAGTAAGCATGAAGGTAGAGGAAGATAAAAATCTAACAAAGAAAGCCAAAGAGATGGTGCAAGCAAACCAAGAAAATAAGATGAAGGTAAAACCATGTAAGCAAGAAGAGGAATACATAAGAGATGATAAGTGTTTTCAATATTTGTTTTCAAGTGTTGTATATGATGATATGTTTGAAATTGATTCTAATGATGAAGGCATTTTGTACATGGAAACAATTGCCTTGATGGATGAGTGTGTAACAAAGCAAGTTGATGAAAAATCACCTCAAGGAGTGATTGATAACAAGGTATGCAGCATGAATAGGTTGATATTACTCTCACAAATTAAGGAGTCCAAGGAGAAAACACATAACAAGTTGCCCAAGATAATGAAGAACAATGTTAACCAAGGTTTGATGAGGATTATGAAGAGTTGGATGCACTAAAGTTGCAAGAAGAGTTGGAGATGATAGAAGACATGTTGAGTCCATTAAAGGTGATAAAATAAGATGAATTATAGTAGGTAAAATTCAAGGAGGAACTCCAAGAAAAATCAAAATAGGAGTAGTAAATGAGGTCACAAAGAGTTGTGCACACAATGATGCAAACAAGCAAGCAAATAGAGTATGAAAAAGCAAACAAGGTGAGTTATTCATTTAGGAAAGATAAATATGAGTTAATTCTTGATGAAAATGGATATGGAAAGCCAAATATTGGTCAAATCATGTTGTACTATGGTGAAGATGAAAAGAACAAAAAGTTGCTCTTGCGTAATGAGCAAGATGAGAGGAAAGAGCATTAAATTATGAAAAAGTTTGAAGAGAGGTAGAAAAAGAAAGTATAGAAAAGAAAAGGATGGAGGTTGACACGAAGTAGAGGCCATTAGATCCTAAGGAAGAAATATGATCAAAAATCAAACATCACTCAAGAATCAAGAATCAAGCAAGATTCATGGGGAAACAAGTTATCAAAGAAGCATAAGCAAGAGGAATAGGCACCATTTAATTTCATCTGAGTATGATGGAGAAAAAGATGACTTGGAAAATATGAAACATGAAGAAAACAAGAGTTTACAATATTTGGAACACTTTATAGAATTGGAAGATGCATGGACAAGGAAGCTAGACAAGACCAATAAGAGGATAAACAATACTTTGGAAGGCTAAAAGGAACCAAGAATGAAGAATAACATGAAAGTGAACATGAATGAATCTCAAAGAATCAATTGGAAGGTGATAAAGAAATTTTGTGGTACAAGTTTTCTCCCTCCTGGGGAGTATGATGCAGGAGCATCAAGCCACGAAACACCACTTTAAAATTTTGTCAATTTGGAGGTTAAAAGTTGGTCAAAGTGTCAAAGAGTTTATGGGACCTTTTAAGGTCAATTTTATGTCTTATAATCCATTATAGGTATTAAATATGTGTTACATGGTCTCTAGGTGTTTTCCCTCCTAAATAAGGAATTTGAAATTTCAAATGTTTGAATGGAGTCTAGGAGGGTTAAGAACATGTAAGGAGTGAATAGGTGAAAAAATATGGATTAAGGAGTCTAAAGAGGTATTGAAGAGGGGAATTATAATTTATATATGTCAAATCCCTAAAGTGGAAGTCATGTTTTGTAAAGTCATCCTTACCCATACTATGGGTTGGTGAGTAAGTAGGTAGTTTTAGTAACCAAATTGATAAATAACATAGAAGTTGGTGAAAATAGAAGATTGTACATGAGTTGGGAGGTTATAATGGCTTAGTGTATAGAGGGAGGAGTCTCCAATAAGGTAGAGAAGGTTAAAGAATGAAAAAATCTTCAAAAACCCTTTGGAAGGATGTCCAAGTCCATGAATAGACCGTGTTGTAAAGAATGCTATTTTTAATGAATATAAATAAGTTGGTAATTGTAATATTTCCTCTTAAAGATTTATATATTTTTCATTATATATATATACTTTTATTTAAGTGAGACTTCAAGGATATATGCATGCATAGACTCTGTGTGCCTACATGTTTAAGAAGGATTGATGAGCACAACCAAGAAAGGGTGATTGAACCATTATTCAAATAATAATGAGGATCATTGTTGTGTATGATATTTTAAGGTGTTAATAATGCTACAGGTCCTTGAGTGGTTGAGTGAATATTTCAATCGAGGAAACTAAGTGAAGACAATCTGTTCTTACTTCCTTGTTCACGGTGTTGATCATTTGAGGTAAGCAAGTATTAGTTATTTTAGGGAAAAAAGTATGATTATAATGGATATGGAAGATGGTGATATATAATAGTGCATTTACATGGTTGATATCAAGTATATGGTGTTTAGTTCCCTAATATAAGGATCAAGCTTTGTTACCTAGTCATCACCTTGTTCACAATAAAAGAAACTCTGAGCATACAATATGTAACCCTATTTAGAAGCGATTGAAAGGATAATACATTAAAGAGGGAAGAGAGATTATTGTCAAATAATATTTCATATGTTGAGACAATTATAAAGGGTTTATAAGAGTCCATGAGGAGGATTTGTTTGCAGATAAATAAGTGACAAACATCTACAGTTGTGTATGCCTTGTTTTGGGTTACACAGTCCAGCCAAGAAGTATTTGAAGCATAAAGAGAGGTATTAAAAGGTGTTGAGAAGTTGTAATAATATTGGATAAAGATGAAAAATTAATAATATATTAATTTTAAGACCTTGAAACCATTATAAGTGTGAACTGTCACTCTAAACCTACACATAATCAAAGAAAACATGTATAGTTAATTGTGTACTTGTTGTTTTGAGAAAGTTATGAAAGGAAAAAGGACTATATATTATTAGATAAGTTTATAGAGATGAAAAAGGACATAATTAAAGTGTTTTGGGTCTTTGAAACACTATATAATGAGAGATATGCAATTTTATAAGCTCTTAGTCTTGTGCAGACTAGGGAAACCCTAGATTTAGGGTTTTGAGGATTATGAGAGATTGAACCCTTATAATTTTTTTTTTAATTTTATTTTGGGGTAACATGATATGATATTTAATATTTTAAAATAATTAAAGTTGTATGGACTCTGTAAAATGGTGTATTAAGCCTATAAAAGTGAATGAAATCTAGGAGACTTAATGGGTGATAGACTAAAGAAGGAAAAGTGAAAAACATTGGGTGTGAGTTTAAAAAGAGGATTGGATAAGTTTAATGAGTAAAAATGGTATCTAATAATATAATTATATTGGTTTGTTTGTCCCTACATTTCTTAGACTAAGGAGATTTGTCCTTTTGGAGGGCTAATTATGGGAAGGCTTAAAGAAGTAAGTGCCTGGTGTCTTGGGATTTGTATCAAGATAAAGATGAAGGAGTTTTATGGTCCAAAATTTTCCTTTAATATGTAATAATTTTATTTAAAAGGTTTTTAAGTTGCTCCCAATAAGGATAAATGTCATAAAATAGGGCTACAAACCTCTTAAGGTTGTAGAGAGCTTAGTAAGAGGAAATAATTGATGGACTAGGTTTGATTATTTGAAAGGAATTAATTTTTTTTATAAGACACCATGAGAAAATAAAAGAACTAAAATTTAATCCTCAAAACCTAATCCAAAATTTGGTCTTTGAGACCTAAGGAGTTTGAATGGCAACAAGCTAGTGCAAGCATATGAAGAAAGTTTGTGCATGAGATTAATTCAAGGAGATAAAGAGTGGATTTAATGGTATGGACATATGCAAATATAATTAAGGATGGGTTACTAAAGGTACAAGGAATAAGTACCAAGAAAGAAGTTTTAGGCCAAAAGAAAGTCAAAGGAAGAGCTCAATTGGATAAGAAGATTCAAGACAAATTATAACATTGGATGAGACCTTTGACAAGACTAGAAGGAAGAGATGATTTTTTAGTGACTTCTCCCCATGCCTCTACATAAAGAATTCATAGGGAGATGATTATGGATATAGGGTATTTTAAAAAGTGATTAGTTTACTCAAACTCTAGTGTACTTGTCTGTACAAGCAATAAATGAGCAAAAAAGGGCTACAAGAGACCCTATCAAGATGGTATAAGTTGTGAGTAAGATGGATAATGAAATGAAGAGTTGTCTAAGATGGATAATGAGTCTAAAAAGAGTGTAATTCACATGATATTAATGTTTTGAAACTTCATGGGAGTCCTAGTTCAAGAGTCAAGTGGTTTTTACCTAGATAAGCCTTAAGCTTGGAGGAGGCTAGTCTATGAGTTTGCTTGAAAAGGAACACAAGGAATGAAATGTATGATTTGAATGAATGAGAGTGAATTGCGTGTAGTCACTAAATATAGATAATAAGAGATTTCATAGTTAATTAGAGCTTGAGGCTAGTAGAGAATGACATTAAATCTTGTTAAAGAATTGACAATGTAGTTAATAAGGAGAAGTTTGATAACACAAGTTAGTGAATGCAAGTGATAGAGCCATAAAAGGAGAAGAGATAAAGAATAACTATACATTACATCATGTTAAGATTAAATTCTAGGAATATTTTGGGTTTTCATCATGATCACTATTTTTACATTTTTCTAGTCAACACAATTGACCAAACACATCAAAAAACCAAGTCTATCTCTCTTTTACATAATATAGTGTTGTTCACATTCATATATTTCATCATTTCCAATTTATTAATTTTAGTTTCATGTTTGTAAGTGTGTTTAAAACACCCTTATATATTCTAACTATTTATCATAATTAGTATTAATCCACCATAGTTTATTCAATTTAAGATAAAAGAATTGGTGAACTTGATGTATTGATTATACCTTGTCAAACCCTAGGTCATATTTAGGGTTTCAACCCTCTAGGGTTTTAAATTTTATTCAATCCATTTCATATTTAATTATAAAAATCATATGGTTATAAAAGATAAAATTCAAACATCCTCAATGGAAAAAATTGTTAAAAAAAGCATAACCTATAAACAATAAGATTTATATGTTTTCAATGCCATAGATATGACTCAAAGGCAATTTTAAACTCCAATAGATTCTCATTTCTTTAATATGAAATAAAAAATGTTACTAATCACAACTAAATGATAAAGGTCATATATGACACCTTTAATTACTCTACCTACATTCCAAGGTTTTATCAATCATTATCCCTCTTCCACCATTATCCCATGCATTATATCATATACCATGGTCCATCTTGTTAGTATTTGATAAGGTATGCCACCAAATCATGGAGATAGTCAACATGTTCATCATTAACCCCTTCCTCCTCCTACACAATAAAAATGATCAATCCAAAGGGTATGCTATTATCAATCAATTAAAGAATACTCCTACCAAAATTACAATTTTGGATTTACTAAAGACCTCATTAGTTTACAAGGATATTATATATGCAACATTAAGGGAAAATTTTATTCTTAGTAACACACAAACCATTGATTTTGATTCAATCATGAATGATTTCAAATATACATACAAAATAATCACTTTTGATAATGAATCATTTCCAACTCAAGATATAATCATGCAAAATATTCCACTATACATCCAGGTAAGAATGTAAAATAAAGTTGTTAAAAGAGTATTAATTGATATCGGAGAAATGGTGAATATTTTTATAACTATTTTCTTAAAAAAATTGGATATCAATCTTTGAAAAATTCAACAAACAAATCAAAATATCAAAGGATTTGATGGTTCTTCAAAACCAACTCTCGATATGATCTCTTTAGACATAATATTAGGGAAGAAATGATACCTAATTTATTCCATGTTATGCCTAATAAATTAAGTTATACTTTAATATTAGGGATATATTTGATAAATATGATGGAAATGGTACCATCTACATTGCACATATGTTTAAAATTTATACATGAAGGATACTCTTATGAGTTCCCTACATATGATTATCCTTTTTGATATTGTAAGGTTCAACCATCTAAATCATAATTGGATAATCTATGCATTATTATTCATTCTCAAATTATTCCTTGGGATCAAAAAATTCATATGTAATTAATGAATATATTAATACCAATAAGAATTTAGATCAAGAACAATTATGCAAGGATACATTTGAGAAAGTAGAAATAGAGATGGATAAATGACAAAAGAGTTTCCACAACTAGAATAAAGGAAAGAAAACATACATATAAAATGTATCAAAGACTAATACTTATAAATTTTTAAGGATACAATATAAATTGAATAAATTTAGGCTTAATAAGAGCAAACTAAACAAAATCAACTTGAGGCTATACATGATCTTACTCTAGTGGTAAATTCCAAAGTACAAGATGGCCATGTATTTGATTACTATGATAGTGATAAGGATGATACTAATTTAGTTGATATGATATATGATCAAATTAATAAATTGAATTTCAATCCTTTGGATGAATATTTAACTCATGCCTTATTCACACTTATTGCTTGAGGGGTCTGTCAAGATAATGCTATGAAAATTAATGTACAATAATAAAATTCAAAAGGTAAATAACATTTTGGCATGCCTCTAGATTGTAATAATATAATTAAGATAAAATAATATTCCAATATGGTCACACATATATAAAGTAACACATTAAAAAATTAAAAACTTTCTTAGTGCACAATCATAATAGTAAAAATTAGAGAGTAAGTAGTTATAAGGAGAGACTTATTCAAATAACAAGGTGATAACCAATATATTAAAAAGAGTATTTTTACTAAAGGAGTCTAATAGTAAGGAAAAATATATCAATAAAAATACAAATTAATCTACCAAAAACTATTCCTCATATATCAAATCTTTGTTTCTTAATCCTTTTATTGATGGTAAGCAATGCACCAATTTTGAAATCACACCCTTTTTATGCTAATGTTTTTAGATTTACACTTCCCCAATATCTTGGATATGATAATCAACATATGGATAATATTATAGGGTCTCAATATTGCATTTGATCTATTGATTTACCTATTAGACTTGGATAAAAAATTTGTTTTATCATATTTGATTTTGATCCTACATTGGATGACTATAATGCAAAAATGGGTAGATCATGAATGAGAATCATGGGGGAAATTTTGGATAAGAATAATGATTATATAACATTTGAGCATGAAAGTGTTATGATTATAATTTCAAAAGCTGACAAAACAAAAAATCAAGATCAACCAAAGACAACCATTTATTTAGATATTCATGCCAACAATGACCATTCACCAAAGGTCATTCACTTACCAATCCTCATAGATTTTTGTGATCACCTCGAGATCATTGGGTAGATTGTGAATTTTAAAACACTCTAAACATAAAATTCAAAAATAAACAAAAAATAAAAAACCTGATTATACATAGCTTTTGATTTGTTGTATCTTATTATGCCATTTACTTGCATTTGTGATCACTTGAACCTTTCTTCTATACACTTGGATTTAATTGACTTTTTAGCCTCTTGATATTATTATTTTAAACTCCTAAACTTAATTATCAAAAAATATTAACTAGTTGTGCTCAAAATAGACATGTTCCTCTCTATTATTATAGTTTACACTGACACTACCTAATTTTTCAGCCCAAAACAAATCACCAGACTCAGACAGAACTACCTAGCACTATTTTACTAACTAGGAGACTCTATTATTTACTATTTTATTAACAAAAATTACATTTTTAGAATCTTTAGCCTTAATAATTAAAATTTACATATATACCAATCATTTCTAATATGAAAAACATAGTTCTTCATGCAAAATATATCTTTTCAAGCCATATTTCTCACACATGCGACATTTTTTGATAACTACACATATGACAAAATGAGAATATACAACAAAACATATTGTATACTCTTATTATTCCTACATTTTCCTAATAGCCAAATGGGGGTATATTTATAATATTTTTATCATACTAATCTCTCCAAGCACATTACTATCATTGACACAGTTGTGGACTATGCATATATCCTTTGTCTTCTTCTATTTTTGATAAATTGATTCATTTCAATTTAAACCTTGCTATTTTACAAAAAATTGAAACTATGAAAACATTCAAAATATTCAAAAAATCTAAAATCAAGACCTTAATATGGTTAATGATCTAGTTTACATCTTTTTAATATGTTATTTATCTCATGATCAATAGATATCATATTCTTTCTATATTACACACGCATTTCACTGGTATACATGAGTGTTGTGTAGGAAATACAAAAATTTATATGGATTAATATGTTTAATATATACTACACATTATACATGCTAAGTTGGGGGAATTTTATCCACAAGTGATAGTATGCAGATGGTATTATTCTACAACCACTATACTGTTGAGCTTTATCTTATCTAGGCATGTCTTGTTAAATTTCATTTCTTCTATAGTGTACATGATTATGTTATTTATTTGGATATGAGAACATGACATATGTGATGGTTTTGAATATATTTATATCTCTATGTTTCATTTATGTTGTTTACTTATACATATTTGATTACATGATGTTTTTTGATGCAAGAACATCATTACTTAACATGTGTTTGTTTTGGAAATTTTGGTTTGATCAAGTATCTATGTAGTCAATTAGAATGTTTAGGGTGTTTTAATGGATTTAAGAGTATTAATTCACACTTTGGAATCTTATCTAAGTGTCTGAGTTAGTTTAGAGTGGCTAGAATTCAAAATTGGCATTTTTCCACCAATTTTAATAATTTGAATTTTTGAATTCGGGAGGTCAGTTTAGGTGTCGTAGGAGTGATTTTAAGTAATAATCAAAGTTTAAAATGGTTAATGTGACTTATTTAAGACACCATGTGTCTAAAATGGGTCTTAGTTCATGAATTTACAAAATATCAATCTTGATTTTGTTCCAATGTACAAACTTTCTTACTAGTGACTGTTGTATGGTCCAAATGTAGTTAGAGTAGTTATATGTGATATAAAAATTGTAAGTTTTTGTGTTGGATAAATTTATTGGGATAAATTTAAATTAAATAGGGTTAAATATCCAAGAAAATAATGAATGTAATTCCATATAATGTTAAAAGTTGATTACAGTCCCTAGTTCTTGCATGTGTGTATTAGAGTATGACTTTAAATGAATGCGCAACAAAAGAAGACTCAATAAAGATATATGTTAGAGTTTCATTATTTATTTGGTGAGTTTTATATTTTTTTTCTCAAATTTATCAAGAATTTGTTTAATGGGATTCAAAGTCTTTGTGAAATTACAACTTGCATACCCTATGTTTAGTACTCTGTATTAAAGGAGACTAAATGCACTCTCTCTGTGTGTGGAAAGGAGTCTATGGAGAATTATTTGATCACGTATACCTAGTGATAATTCATAGTTCAATTATATTATGGTATTTGTGAAGTTTCAATTCTTTTCCCAATATATTTCATTACATTTGGTATTCAGACCTTACAATAAACTATGTTTTAACACATAGTCAAACTGTGAATTTGAAATTATAATTGAACAAAAGAATTAATAATGGTATATAATGATTGGAAAATCTGAACCATTATTTTAAAAATCTAATATATTAATTATAATATCTTAAAATCTATTAAAAAGGTTAAAACTTAAATTTGATCCTTCTCGGGTAAGTTGTAGACTGAGTTAACCCTGAACTAGGGGTTTGAGATGAAAACTCCATTTTAGGTATTTTAACCAATGAAAATTATCCAAAATTTGTAATTTTATAGGTTATAATGTATAATAAATGGTTTTAAAGGTTTTTTACTAGTTTATTATGGAGATGTATAGTTATAGAGGACTGTGTATGGACAAAGGTAGTGGAGGCCTAATTAGGCCTAAACAGAGCCTTAAAAGGGAGTCAAAAGGTGACCTATGAGTGGATTATTTCCATTTTTTTTTATATATGGAAAATAATATATAATATTATATGAAATAGCATTAGTTTCTCAAAACTAATATGGACCCATCCATACTATTGGAAAAAGCCTAAAAAAAGGCTACAAATAACCTTGTCAAAGTGAGAGAAGTTATGTTGGTTGTGAAAGATGTATTGAGAGGTTTTGTGAGTTGGATAAGTGGTAAAATAATACTATAATGAGCATGAGAATTATCCTAATAAACAATAAATAATTAGTTAATCTTTCAATCATTAATGAGTATATGTACTTGTGAACCCTTGTTAGAAGAGTTGGTATATAAATATTTTATATAGAAGAGGTGAATGAGGAAAATATGGTGAATTTTATAGTTGATTAGATCATAAATATGGATAATTATTTTGATTATGAAGAGGTTAATGAGGAAAATAAGGTGAATTTTATAGTGACAAGGTTGAAGCATCATGCATCCTTATGGTGGGATGAAATACAAGAAGAAAGAAGAAGGGAAAAAGAGAAGATAAGGTCATGGGACATAATGGTGGCCAAGATGAAAGGAAAATTAATTCCTAAGGACTAAAAAATTAAATTTTTTAGGAGGATAAAAAATCTGAGGTGAAAGACATGACAGTGAAAGAGTACATAGAGGAATTCTACCAGCTAATTATTAGACCAGAACACATAGATGAGAATGCAAAGAATGTTGCTAGGTACATCAATAGCCTAAAGTTTATCATTCAAGATGAGATTGGAATTTTTCCACAAAAAATAGTAGATGAGGCATATCAAGATGCATTGAAGGTAGAGGAAAATTTTTCTATAAGGGAAATTCAACAAAATAGAGGCAGAGGTGGTAGAACCTACAAAGGTAGAGGCCAACAAGAAGGAGAGGATAGCCATGCAATAGAAATCAGTAGCAAAATTAGAATAAAGAAGTTGGTAGTCATTATAAGATTTCAATTCAATCTAGTAGAGGTGGTTATAGATACACAAAGGTGGAAGATCATATGGTAGAGGAAGAGGCAACAATGAGTTTACTAGTAAGTGCTTCAAGTGCAAAATTAATTACATATGAGTGTCTATAAGAAATTCAAACATGTAGCTCTTGGAGTGAAAGTAGAAATAAAGTGGTTAAAAAAGAAGATAAGAATGTATATTCATTGAAAAACTATGTGGAAGATCCTAAAATAGGGGAGATTTTGCTAATCAGGAGATTACTTTTGAAGATAAGCCATGAGGAGAAAGAACCACCACAAAGAAAGACATTGTTAAAGACCATCTGCAAGAGAAAAGGTAAATGTTGTAAAGTCATAGTTGATAATGGTAGTATGGATAATCTTGTGTATTCAATGATGGTAGATAATATTTTATTAGAAATCAAATAATGCCCACATCCTTATAAATTTTCTTGGATTCAAAACAGTCATCAAGTCCTAGTGAATGAACAATGTTATGTAAATTTGTAGATTGGTGGGTATAAGGACATAATTTTATGTGATGTGATTCCAATTGACATGTGACATATCATCCTTGGTATACCATGGAATTATGATAAGAGAGATATGCATGATGGTAGAATTAATACATCACCATTGAGACATATGACATCAAGCATACATTATCCCGATTGAAGGGCAGTCAAGCATGGAAGGAGACACAAAGTAGTGTGATGATGTTTGGTGAAAAGGAATACTTGCCAAAATAAATAAGTTTTATTATTGAGGATAAGAGTGTGTTAGCTGAAAATAAGTGCCAAGAGGTAAAAAGTGGAGTGCAATTTGGTAAACCAAGGGAAGAGAAGACTACATCAGTTGAACAAAGCTCCAAAATATTGATGGCTGATAGTAAAGAGATTCTACATCCAGTCACTCATGATGAGGTAAGTACTTCATTGTGTAAAATTTAATAATTGATTATTATAGTAAAAAACTAAACTATTTTGTATTTTGAAACATAGCCCATGTCAACAACTCCCTTGGAAAAGATGATTATAAAATTATCTAATCAGATATCCTTGAAAGATATTGTGGAGTATCTAGAAGACTTTGATAAAAAAGTTAGTGTGTTGAGAGATTTTGATATGAGAAGTGAAGTGACTGATCAGATAGAGACTAAACAAAAACAAGAGAGAAATAATGAAGTTGAAGATATTAATGGTATTGTAGGCAAGAAAATGGAACAAGTAATAGTCCAATAAATAGCAGATCCAAGCATAGAAAGGAAAACCATGAGAGTGAAAGAGTGTGGCTTCATATAATTAAAGGAGTTGGTTATGTTTAAATTGTGTGTTAAATGCGTATATTTAATGTAGGATAACAACAAGATTATGAACATGATCAAGTTGGACATTAATATTTATAGAGGTAAACTCAAAAGAAGAGCTAATGCAGTCTTAGTTAAAGAACATGGAGGTCTATATGTCACTCATAGGCCTTGGGATCTAGGGGGATGTGACATTGAAAATATAAATAAAATAAGATAGATAAATTCTAAGGAGAAGAAAAATACATGCTCAATTTAACTTTCATGGAAAGTTTTTTTTGCACCTCAGTAGTATGATGTAGGAGCATCATTGCTTGACATGTGTTTGTTTAGGAAATTTTAGTTTGATCAAGTGTATAAGTGGTCAATTATCATGTTTAGGGTGTTTTAAAGGATTTATGAGACTAAATTCACACTTTTTAATCTTATACAAGTGTTAGAGTTAGTTTAGAGTGGCTAAAATTCAAAATTGGCATTTTCCCACCAATTTTAATGATTAATTTTTTTGAATTAGGGAGGTCAGTTTAGGTGTGGTAAGAGAGATTTGAAATAATCCTCAAAGTGTCAAATGGTTAATGTGAATTAATGAATAACCATGTGTCTAACATGCATCTTAATTCACACATGTATAGAATATCAACTTGATATTTGTTCCAATATTCAAACTTGCTTTCTAGTGACCGTTAAAAGGTCCAAATGTAGTTAGAGTGGTTATAAGTGATATAAAACTTGTAAGTTTTTGTGATAGATAAAATTATTGGGATTTATTCAAATGGAATAGGGTTGAATATCCAAGAAAAAAATGAATGGAATTCCATATAATGGTAACATTTACTTATAGGCCCTGTTTCTTGCATGTGTGCATTGGAGTATGACTTTATGTGAATGCTCAACGAAGGAAGACTCAATAAAGATATATGTCAGAGGTTAATTATGTATTTGGTGAGTTTTATATTTATTTTCTAAAAAAATTTCAATCATTTTTAATGGGATTCAAAGTCTTTGTGAAATTACAACTTGCATACCCTGTGTTTAGTAATATGTATTGAAGGAGACTAATGTTAGGGTATGGAGCTAAAAGCTTCACCTTGTTGCAAACATGGAGAATGCTGAGTATGCAGTCACCAGCATTGGTAGGATCACCGAAATTGGTTAGTGGATAGTGTAGAAGGAAACCAACCTCGACAGAAGTCGGCCAATGTCGGTCACCTCCAGTCAGACAGGGATCGATGTCGGTCACTTGTGCGGTTCCAGAACTGCTGTTGACGAACAGTCAGTTAAGTGAACAGGTTGTTTGCATGTTAAAGACTGAGTCAAGTCTTGAGCCACAAGTCTAATAATTATATGCATGAGATCTATATAATAGACTCATGGGCTGTATTGTTAAGTGTAGAACTTGGAGAGTTCTTCCCATGGTAGAATCAAGTAAGATTCTTCATGTATGTAAGATCAGGTTTGATATGCAGGGTGTTGCAGGATCATGTTGGAGATCTACATGTGATAAGTAAGATCAGATTGGCCTGTAGGGGTGTGTGTATGCGAGGGTCAAAAGGAGATCGACGAGGGAGCAAGATCCAAGGTGACAGCAATACATCAAGGAGCAAGATCATGGTTAGATCTACTTGGAGTACCAGTTCATACTGGCAGTACAATGAGGTGAACAACAACTTGTGTTAGTTGTGTGTTGTGACCTATTGAGATAAGATTACTCTTGAGGGAAGATTACTATAAGCCCATGAAGTGGAAGAAAGAGTGTGATCTCTTTGTTGTAATTTCCTTCTAACTGAGTTGAATACAATTATGTGTTGCCTCTCATATTCTGTGCTATTTCTCATTGATAGTTATTTGTTCTTCTAGTTATTTCCGCATGTTTAAGTTGCTTATACAAAGGTAATCATGTGTGCTCTTAAATCTGACAAGTTGTGTCAGAGCTTTGGGGAACCTAGGTCCTATCAAATGGTATTAGAGCGAGGTTGGACGTTCTCAGAGTGAGTTTGACTAACAGATGGCCCAAATCTGGTTAGTGGTTTTTTGATTACAGGTTACTCACAGGGATTTCTATTTGAGTGGGAGTATAGCAATGGCAGAAGAAGGTAAGTTGAGAATGAAGAAATTTAGGCACAAGATTAACACCACAAGGAGTGTGGTGGGTAGTCTTCAAGATTGAGCTTAAAGAGGAATACAAGCCATAATGCAGATTAGACAAAGTACTGTATAGGTACAGGTGCAGCTGTTTATCTCCAAGTGGGAGATTGTTAGGGTATGGAGCTAAAAGCTTCACCTTATTGCAAACATGGAGGATGCTGAGTATGCAATTGTCAGTGTCGGTAGGATCACCGATGTCGGTCAGTGGATAGTGCAGAAGCAAACTGACCTTGGCAGAAGTCGGCTGACATCGGTCACCTCCAGTTAGACAGGGACCAACGTCGGTCGCTTGTGCGGTTCTAGAACTACTATTGATGAACAGTCAATTAAGTGAATGGGTTGTTTGCATGTTAAAGACTGAGTCGAGTCTTGAGCCGCAAGTCTAATCATTATATGCATGAGATCTATATAATAGACTCATGGGCTATATTGTTAAGTGTAGAACTTGGAGAGTTCTTCCCATGGTAGAATCAAGTAGGATTCTTCATGTATGTAAGATCAGGTTTGATATGCAGGGTGTTGCAGGATCATGGTGGAGATCTACATGTGATAAGTAAGATCAGGTTGGTCTGCAGGGGTGTGTGTATGCAAGGGTCAAAAGGAGATCGGTGGGGGAGCAAGATCCAAGGTGACAGTAATACATCAAGGAGCAAGATCATGGTTAGATCTACTTGGAGTACCGGTTCGTACTCGGTTGTACTGGCAGTATAATGAGGTGAACAATAGCTTGTGTTAGCTATGTGTTGTGACCTATTGAGAGAAGATTACTCTTGAGGGAAGATTACTATAAGCCCACGAAGTGGAAGAAAGAGTGTGATCTCTTTGTTATAATTTCCTTCTAACTGAGTTGAATACAATTATGTGTTGCCTCTCATATTATGTGCTATTTCTCATTGATAGTTATTTGTTCTTCTAGTTATTTTTGCATGTTTAAGTTGCTTATACAAAGGTAATCATGTGTGCTCTTAAATCTGACAAGTTGTGTCAGAGCTTTGGGGAACCTAGGTCCTATCAACTAAATGTACTCTGTGTATGTGGAAAGGATTATATGGAGAATTATTTGATCATGTATACCTAGTGATAAGTCCTAGTTTAATTATCTTATGGAATTTTTTAAGTTTTAATTCTTTTCTTGATATATTTCATTACACTTGGTATTCAAACCTGACATGAAACTATGTTTTAACACACATTCAAACTGAGAATTTGAAATAATAGTTAAATAGAGGCATTAAGAATGATATTAAATGATTGGAAAAGATGAAACATGATTTTACAGACCCAATATATTCATTATAGTATATTAAAACTAGTTATAAAGGTTAAAAATTAAATTTGATCCTTCTTGGGTAAGTTGTAGACTGAGTTAACCTTGAACTAGGGTTTTGAGATGAAAACTCCATTTTTAGTTGTTTTAACTAATGGAAATTATCCAAAATTTATAATTTTATAGGGTATAATGTATCCTAAATAATTTTTGAGGGTTTTTAATAGTTTAGTATGAATATTCATGGTTATAGAGGATTGTGTATGGATAGAGGTAGTGGATGCTTAATTAGACCTAAATAGAGCCTTAAAATGGAGTGAAAAGGTGACCTATGAGTGGAGTCTTTCCAAGAAATTTTATGGATATGGAAAAAAATATAGAGGGTGCTATGAAATAGCATTAGTTTCTCAAAACTAATCTACACCCATTCATATTGTTGGAAAAATCCTAAAAAAATGCTACAAGGAACCCTGTCAAAGTGACAAAAGTGTTGGTTGTGAAAGATGTATTGAGAGGTTTTTTGAGTTGGATAAGTGGTCCAATAGGACTATCAGAGCATTATAAATATCCTAATAACCACTAAAAAATCATTGAATATTTGAATCATTAATGAGCATATGTACATGTGAACCCTTATTAGAAGAGTTGACATATAGAAACAAGACAAGTGTGGATTCTTGAGTGTTTCCTCTACATCATTTGGTATAGGGTTTCCACTACATCATTTTTATATTATATATTTCATTGAAATTTATGTGAAAAACTTGGTTGATGTATCTCTATGAGATCTTGTGTGTTATTTGTAACATTTGAACATGTCTTTGTCTTGTCCTTTGGCCATATGTGTGGTGTGTGACATTTGAAAATATCCTTGCTTTGGCCCTTGGCCCAATGTGTGGTATGTGACATTTGAATGTGTCCTTGGTTTGGACGTCAACCCTATGTGTGTGTGACATTTGAACATGCCCCTTATTTTTTACATTATCTATGTCTATCATGTGTATAATTTCACTTTATGATATTTGAATGTGTCCCATGTATGCAATTCTTAGCATTATCATTTGAAATTTATATCATGTGTTATAACCCTGCCTACATATTTCATTTATATAATGTTATACATAGTTATAACACACTTTTAAACTATTCATATATATTGGGAAACATTATTTTAATATTTTTAGATATTGGACAAAATGCTATAGCTAGAGTTTATTTTGTATATGAGTTAATTGGTCTTGATATTCAATTTTCCTCATGATTCTATTCAGTTTAGTTTTGCATATGATTATATGTTATAGGTATTTATGATGCCATTTGTGGGTGCAGGTAAAATGAGCTAGGCTGGTGGTGGATTCTAGTGGTCAAGGGATAAAGAACAAAGACAATAGACATAGGTAAAAATGGGTAATATAATAATCCATAAACACTTGTAGTAGTTTGTTCATTTTACATTATTATTATTATTATTATTATTATTATTATTATTGTCACTCATCTTCTTGACTTGTCCATCATGTATTCTGCTTGTCTTCACTTTATCTACTTTAATGATTTACTAGATTGCTTGTGTTGTAACATATGTAATAATTTTCATATGTCCTTTACCTTATTATTTTTGTGTGATCATGTCAACTATTATTTCTATCTTATTATAAATGCATAATTTGTTTCGATAGTGTATGAGCCTTGGAAATGTTAATTCCTTTCTTGATTATCTTGATTGGTCTAGAGATTTTGATCGTATTAATTTGAATCTATAATTGTAGTTATTATCTTATTAAATCTTATTGTTTTATTCAGGTGTAACTTGGTATTGTTTATAATCCCCCCTCTCTAGTCACTCTCCCCCTCCAAGCTCCTAAAAAATACCCTAATGAATGGTCTCCTAAGTCAAATTAAATAATAATGTTATTATTTGAAAAATTAAGATTCACCATAATCAACATGGTTTGTAGGACTTTGACCCCAAATCAACTTTTATCATGGCATTTTTTTTGGTCTTGATAAAAATCTGTTCATGCATTATTTTTTTTGGCAACTTGGGAGGAGCTTAGCTCAACCCCTAATGCCATTTTGGATTGCTTAGTTGATGAGGTTAGTTGGGAGAATGAGGAGAGAGAGGGAGGGAGGTGTAGAAAAGGCTATATAAAATATGGAAACCCTAGGGCATGTCAGCATCATGGAGGATATTTGGGGGCATGAAAAGCACTACTAGATCTAATCTCATTTCTTATTGTATAAACAAGCACCTCTAGTAGTGCTTTTCTCAATTCAGATAATTTGGTTAATGAAATTTAATCTAGATTTCATTTGGTACCAAATCAAGAAATTATTGAAGATTATTTTTGAAGCATTAGATATATGGTGGAGATAGAGAGCAAGATTTGTGTGATCTTTGGATGCGTCATGCTACTCTAATTTTAGCCATCCCAAGCTGAAATGATACCAAAATTATGGACAATTTTGTGGAAGGAAAATAGTTATCAAAATATAATCATGGATCAAATACTATATCAATAAATTCTTACCATTGTGATATTTCTAAAAAGTATTCATTTTCTAAAAATGGAGCACCGAGGCACCTGTGGTGAAAGTTTGAAGTTAGAGTGTAATTTGGAAGTTTTCATTTGGTGTAAGGTCAAATTTTTAGGTGGAGCACCACCCATATCTGCCACTTCCAGCATCAACACCAAAATCACACCACCAACATATTACAAACTTTGTTTATGCCATATGACCACCTGTTGGGCATTTTCTTAGCCCTTGAGGGTTTGTCCTTCACCACTATGAGACATATTTGAAGATCTTTTCTTTCAAGGTTCATTACTTTTGATCTGTGAAGCTTGGGAAGGTGATTTTGTTTTTAAACTTATATATTTTTTCAATATCTATGTAGTGGTAAGGATATTTTTTACATTATGATCACACATATTTCCATAATTTTTAGTTTCTTGCCAGTTTCGCTCACTAATTCATGTATTTTAGACCTTTAAGAGGCTATAACTTTTGACTGATAAATCCAATTTGCATGTTGTCTTTTTAGAAAGTGCATATTTTTATATTATATATCTATTAGAGTAATTAAATTTTAAAAATAAAAAATAAAAAATAAAAAATTGTAGCCTCATTTGCTCTTCGGATGCATTTTCAGTTGAAATCGATGTCCAATTTTCCATTGCTTGTTTGGACACATTTTTGGTAGAGTCTAACACCCATTATGTGATAGTGTGCAATTTTTTATCTTTTTGTATGCATTTTTTCATTTTCCTTACATTTTTCAAATGCACATTTCATTTCTACACTTAAACACACTTGTATTTATTTATCATATGCAACTTGCAAAATGTCTAGTTTAAGACCATGTTTTGTGTTCCCTGACACAAAATTGCTTCATGGTGATAATTATGTAGCATGGAAAACAAAATTAAAAACATATCTAGAGTTTGAAGATATTTAGTTAGTAGTTGAAGGCACATGGGTTAGACATGCAATAGATGTTGATCAATAATAGAAATATGACAAGGCTAATAAGAAGGCTAAGTTGATAATCATGTTTGGTGTTTTGAATGAGATACAACCTCATATACATAGTGATATAACTACAAAAGATGCATGGGATAAGTTTAAAACTATTTATGAAGCTAAGAATCAAAATTAAATCTTACATCTTTAGAGCTAATTGTACACTCTTAAGCTCAAATCAAATAAAAAAGTATAAGCATTCCTTATAAGAGTTGCAACTTTGCAAGCTTTGGTTCAATATTTGGGTGAACCGGTGACATATGACTCTTTGGTCCCTATAGTCCTTAGATCATTACCCCCTGAATATAGGATCTTTGTGACCATATTAAATGTCATAGGACAAAAACCAACCTTTGAGGCATTAGTCAATTTTTTGCAATAAGAGGAAGCTATTCATAATTCAGAGGAAGAAAATGATGAACATGCACTCACATGAAATTAGAAGGTGAAGAAACCCATGAAGGTTCAAAAGCAATCTCCAAAGCAGAATAATCAACATAAGAAACAAGGGAACAATTCACATTCTCTTAAAGCATGTCAAATTTATGGAAAACAAGGCCATGACTTGAAACATTGTTGGTACAACACATTTCAACAAGGCTCATCAAGCAAGAATTCATCTTTTAAAAAGTCACCACAAACTAAAAAAATGAAACCACAACAACAAAATAGGTGAAAAAATAAAAATTACAAGCCTAAAAAACATGGCAATGTTATTGAAGACAATGATTCTTCAAATGAGGAATATGGTTTAACTACTCAATCACATGAGTCTACCCATCATCCAAGTGTAGTTTGGTATGTTGATTCAAGAGCAACCAGACACATGACAAGAAGAAAAGATTGGTTTTCTACTTTGACAAAATCAAAATCAAAGGCAAATATATCACTTGGAGATGATACCTCATATATAGTATAGGGTAGTGGTGACATCAAACTTCAACCTGGAAACATAAATTGCAACATTTCAAATGCTCTATATGTTCCAGGTCTTACAAAAATCTATTATCTGTTAATCAACTACTTGACCACAACCTCATGGTTGAATTTGATCATCAAAATGGTCAAAAGTTTTGCCATATCAAAGACAATTCTAGGCATTTCAAAGTGATTTCCAAAGCTTCCAACATTGGTAATATGTTTCAACTTGTTTTTGTTCAAAATGATCATCAAGCACTTATGGTCAAAGATATTGAACTAAGCAATTTATGGAACAAAAGATATGGTCACTTGATTTATTGATATTTAGTTCAATTAACCAAACAAGATATGGTTCATGGTCTTCCCAAACTCAAGCAATCTCATGATATATGTACTAGTTGCTTATTAGGAAAAAAATAAGAGATTCTTTAGAAAGACGGAGTATCAATCAATTGGTAAGTTGGACTTGGTGCACATTGATCTTTGCAGACATTTTGCTCCTAGTCTCAAAGGGTAAAAATAATTTCATATTTTTGTTAATTAATTACTCACAAAAAATGTGGGTATATTTATTGAATACTAAATATCAATATTTTCAAGTCTTCAAAGAATTCGAGTCCATAGTTAAAAATGAAACTGGTAGGAAAATCAAGACCTTCCACTCATATCATGGGGGGAATTCACCAGTAAAAAAATATCATCCTATCTTAGTGTGAATGGAATCAATCATAAATTAATAGCTCCATATTCACCTTAGCAGAATGGAGTTGTAGAATGGTGTAATAGATTCATTATGGAAATATTTCATAGCATGGTTGATGATGCAAAATTTCCTAATACATATTGGGTAGAAGCTTGTCACACTGCAATCTACTTGTTGAACATGTCACCCACCAAAGCTCTTGATCGAATCATACCACATGAAGCTTGGACAGGGAATAAACCAAAGGTAACTCACCTTTGAGTTTTTAGTTTCAAGGAATATATGCATGTTCCTAAGAAGAAAAGAAAGAAGTTGGATAAGAAAATAAAAGAATGTATTTTTATGGGCTATAATACACAATCAAAGGCATACAGGCTCCTTGATCTAAAAATAAAGAAAGTACTAATTAGCAGAGATGTAGTGTTTGATGAAAAGAGTGGAATTAATCCACCTTATACATAGGAAAATGATATAGGAAAAATGTTAGGGTGTGGAGCTAAAAGCTACACCTTAAGGCAAACAGGAGGATTTTTGGCTTTTGCTGTCGCCGGCGTCGGCAGGCCACACCGACGTCGGTCAGGGGATGCAGAAGGGAAACTGGTGACGGTAGGAGATCGGCCGGCGTCGGTCACCTCTAGGAGGGCAGGGACTGACGTCGGTCACCTGTAGCGGTCTGAACTGCTGTTAACGAACAGTCAGTTAAGTGAACGCGGAGTTTGCATGTTAAAGGCTTGTTCGAATCCTTGAGCCGCAAGTCTAGTCAGTGTATGCATGAGATCTATATAATAGACTCATGGGCTGTATTGTTAAGTGGATAATTTGGAGAAGAGCTATGTGAAGCTTGGAGAGTTCTTCTCATGGTGGAATCAAGTAGGATTCCCCATGTGTGTTTAAGTAAGATTAGGTTTGATTTGCAGGGGTGTATGGATGCGAGGGTCAAAAAGGAGATCAGTGGGGAAGCTAGATCCAAGGTGACAACAATACATCAGCAGGATCATGGAGAGATCTACTTGGAGTACGGTTGTGTACTCGATTGTACAGATGTGCAATGAGGTGAACAACAGCTTGTGTTAGCTGTGTGTTGTGACCTATGAGAGAAGATTACTCTGGAGGGAAGTTTACTGTAAGCTCACGAAGTGGAAGAAAGAGTGCCACCTCTTTGTTGTAAATTCCTTTGTAATGAGTTGAATATAATTGTATATTGCCTCTCATATTCTGTGTGTCTTCTCATTGATAGTTATTTGTTCTTCTGGATTCTGCATGTTTAGTTGCTTATACATTGGTAATCATGTGTGCTCTTAAATCTGACAAGTTGTGTCAGAGCTTTGGGGAGTTTCGGTCCTATCAATTGGTATCAGAGCGAGGTTGGACGTTCTCAGAGCGAGCTTGACTAACAGATGGGCCAGATCTGTTAAGTGTTTGTTGATTACAGGTTACTCACAGGGGTTGCTGTTTGAGTGGGAGTATAACAAGGCAAAAGATGGTACGATGAGAACGAAGAAAATCAGGCACAGGATTATCACCACAAGGAGTGTGGTGGATTGTCTTCAATTGGGAGCTTGAAGAGGAATACAAGCCAGGATGCAGATTGGATAGAGTACTGGTTTTGGGTACAGGTGCAGCTCTTTATCTCCAAGTGGGAGATTGTTAGGGTGTGGAGCTAAAAGCTACACCTTAAGGCAAACAGGAGGATTTCTAGCTTTTGCAGTCGCCGGCGTCGGCAGGCCACACTGACATCGGTCAGGGGACGTAGAAGGGAAACCGGTGACGGCAGGAGATCGGCCGACGTCGGTCACCTCCAGGAGGGCAGGGACCGACGTCGGTCACCTGTAGCGGTCTGAACTACTGTTAACGAATATTTAGTTAAGTGAACGCGGAGTTTGCATGTTAAAGGCTTGTTCGAAGCCTTGAGCCGCAAGTCTAGTCAGTGTATGCATGAGATCTATATAATAGACTCATGGGCTGTATTGTTAAGTGGAGAATTTGGAGAAGAGCTATGTGAAGCTTGGAGAGTTCTTCCCATGGTGGAATCAAGTAGGATTCCCCATGTGTGTTTAAGTAAGATTCCCCTTTGAGTTTTTAGTTTCAAGGAATATATGCATGTTCCTAAGAAGAAAAGAAAGAAGTTGGATAAGAAAATAAAAGAATGTATTTTTATGGGCTATAATACACAATCAAAGGCATACAGGCTCCTTGATCTAAAAATAAAGAAAGTACTAATTAGCAGAGATGTAGTGTTTGATGAAAAGAGTGGAATTAATCCACCTTATACACAGGAAAATGATATAGGAAAAATTCATGTAATATTTTTAGATAGTGATGGTGAAAGTGAATAGGAATATAGTCAAATAGGATCTCTAGCACCACCACCTATAGTTTAGCTATGCCCAAGTGGTATAAAAGTACTATATGAGATGCTAAGTTGAATGGAGTACCAGATACATACAATTCAAGACTAAGGACTTGAAGCATGGATTGAGAAGAGGTCAATATGGCCCTTATGAGTATTATACAAGAAATAAATGAGCCCTCTATAATAATAAAAGCCCTATAATCTATACCTTGGAAAGATGTCATGGATGTAAAATATCAGTCACTAATGAAGAATAACACTTGGTAGCTTATTGATATACCACCAAAGAAGAAACCTATTGGATATAAATTTGGTCTTTAAGACCAAGTATAAATCATATGGTACTATTGATAAGTACAAGGCAAAGCTTGTTGCAAAAGGGTATGCTCAGAAAGAAGGCATTGCCTATGATGAGACTTTTGCTCCCATAGCTAAGATAAAGACTATCATAATGGTTTCTATTATGGCTACATATTTTAAATGTAAATTCCATCAAATGGATGTAAAAAGTGTCTTTATTAATGGATATTTGAAAGAGGAAGTCTACATGACTCATCCTGAAGGATTTGTGGCACCTAATCAGGAATAGAAAGTGTGTAGGCTTATCAAGTCTATCTATGGGATAAAATAGGCTCCTCAATATTGGTACATCAAGATTGATGAGCATCTCATATAATATGGATTCAATAGGAGTCCATATGATCCTAACCTCTACCTTAAAGAGCATGGGGGGGAGGCTGTTATAGTGATTGTTTATGTTGATGATCTAGTCATCATTGGAAGCATACTGAAGATGATCGATGCAAATAAGAATGATCTCAAGTGATCATGTGACATGATAGATCTTGAACTACTATACTATTGTCTTAATTTAAAGGTATGGTAGAAGGAACATTACATTTTTTTTTCATAGATGAAGTATACCAAGACACTGCTTGATAAATTTAGGATGATGGACTGCAAACCTATTGCAACACCTATAGAGACAAGACTTCAATGGTCTTGTATAGATCTATCACAAAAATTAAATGTAACTCTCTACTAGTAGTTGATTGAGAGTCTCATTTACTTGAAAATATACTAGGCCAGATATTAGCTATGCTATCATCTATCTTTCTTGGTTCATGCAGGAACCAAAGGTGGTAGATTGGAAAGCGATAAAGTGGGTATTGAGATACATCATAGGTAAAGTTGAGTATGGCCTAGAGTACAAGAAGAATGATAAGTTGTTCTTGATAGGATACATAGATGCAGATCATGCAGCTTCTATTGATGACAAGAAATCCATTTCTAGATTTATGTTCTTTCTAGGATTTGGTCTGATTTTATGGGGAAGTAAGAAGCAAAATTGTGTATCTATATCTTCCACAATGGAAAAATATCATGCTATAGTAGGAGCTGTCTATGAAGTGATATGGATACATCACATTTTTTTAGGACTTGGAGTTCCAAATACTCAACCTATAGTTCTAAATTATGACAATCAGGGTATTCTACATCTTGTTTGTAATCCAGTGTTTTATGAGAGAACCAAGCACATAGATGTTCAGATTCATTTCATATTTGAACATGTTCAAGAGCACAACATACAACTCCAGTATTACCCCACTGGATCAGTGTGTAGATATCTTCATGAAGTCACTTTCACATGATAAGTTTGAGGCATTCAAGAATTTTTTCTCCTCTTCTCTTCAGGCTATGTTTAATTAAGGGGGGAATGTTAGAATAATTAATTAATCCTAGCAATATTATAATAAATATCTCAAGGTGTTATTAACCTTTGATTGGCATAGGTTAGTTATTTGGGGTATTTCCTAGGTGTGATAGATTAGGAGATCTAATCACACCTAGGAAATAACCCAAATAACTAACCTTTGTCAATCAAAGGTTAATAACACCTTGAGATATTTATTACAATATAGCTAAGATTAATTAATTATTATAACAAGAGGCACAGAGAAGGCTAAAGAAAAGATGGAAACCCTAGGGCCTGTTAGTATCATGGAGGATATTTGGGGGCATGAAAATCCTATTGGAGAGAGAGAATTAGTCTACTTAGGGATTATGATAGATAAGGAAGACGTGACCAAGGAAAGTAAACACAATTTTTTTTGTTTTCTCTTACACTAATATTCAATAAATAAGTGCTACAATTTATCTATTTTTCCCATGCAAAAATTGTTGTGTTAATGTCTAGATTATAAGGGCAAGTAATATGATAAAAAAATTCTTGTAGGTTCATAAGGAATTTGTATGACTTCCTAATGAACCTGTAAGGGTTGAAATGGATTTGTTTTGCTAAAAATCCACTACTCCCTCAATGGGTTACTAAATATCTAGTTTCAAATTTATGGGGTTTTATAAATTATTTTGTTTTAGTCAAAATATTTACATAAAAATCATGGTATAATTATTATTAATCATTTATATTTCTTATTTTGTTTACCCTATGGAAAAAGGTGACCTGGTTCAACATTAGACATTTTTTGGTGGTATTTTGTTTATCCATTTCATGGGTCTTATTTGTTGCCCTATTTTTGTGTTTTGGAAGTTGATTTTGAAATGTTATTTGTCCTAATAAGTTTTGTGCTTAAAATTTTATATTAGTTATTGATATTTTGAGTTTTAATAATTAGATTATCATGCCTGAGTTGAATATATATTATTAAATTTTAATATGAAATTATTTAATTACTATACCTATAAATAATAATTTATTTGTTAATAATTGTTGAACTTGTCCAATTTTGTACTTTCCCTGATATGAAATTTGAACCAGCTCTTTGATAACCAAATTTGAAATTTTTGTCACAATGGAACACTATTGCAAGTGACTAAAATACTCATTTTGGTTATCTAGTAATAAATATGTGAAGTGTTTAAAATCTTGGCAGTTGTTCTGGTTTTATTTCTCATTCATTTTTTATGACTGTATATTACAAGGGTTCTATTTTGTTCATTATCTTTGTTACTTGAAACAAGTGATGAATGAAGAATGAGGCCAATTGGACAAGTAGTTGACTTCTAATAATACTTCATATGAATACTAGGGTTGCCAAGGTTATTTATTAACATATGTATTGAAATTTTAGTGTGAAATTTTCATTGTTATAACTGATGCAAGTTAAATGGCTCTTTCACTTAGTGTCCTTGTTTACATTCTTGAAGTTTCTAAATCTAGAATCCACCTCCCAATTGATGTTTAGGGGTGATAAGGGCCACCAATTAGGGGGCTCACAGGATAGGTTGGGACATGATGGGTCATGTGAAGAAGACACATACTTATCATTCAACTAATTTCTTATTGACTACGATTCTTTGATCCATTGATTGGTGTAGTTGTTGTAACAAGCTTTGTAATGTGTAATTTAACTTGTTGAATATTCTAGATGGAATTATTTAATGCTATTGTAGGATTGATGTCTCCTTCATTATGTTGTATCATATGAAATTAGTTACTATAATTCTAAGTTTTAATTACATTGATTCAATATTAGATCTTTATATTGAAAATTATACTTTCAGTTTTAGCATTATGTTTTAAATCATTATATTATGTTATAAATTTGAATGACTATCAAATATGAATGTGCTCATTATATGCTAAACCTAGATGTTATTTTTGATTAGTATAAATGCTTATTAAAGCTTGTCCCATCTCTATTATACAAGAACTTGGACACTTTAGGTGATTTAAATGAATATACCTTCATATGTCTTTTATATGTTGTAATTAGATAATTGGAAATCACTTTAGATTTGATAAATAAATAAAATATGTATCTTGTTGATAAGAATGGCTATTATTTCTTAAATTGTCATTATACTCCTTACTATGCAGTCAAATTATAATATCATGTCCCATTAGGTAGCCAAAAAAACATATAAAAAATAATTCAAAAATAAATCCTAAAAAATAATTAATGATTTTTAAAAAATTTGGAAAAATGTATATGCACTACATATTTTTATATATAATCTACAACATATTTGTTTTATTAATATCAATGAACCAAACTAAAGATATTTTTAGAAGATATTGAAAGTGTATGTGGTCTCTTTATGCTAAAAACTGGGACACACTATTATGCTTTGATCATATAGTACAACTGTTTATAACTTTCAATTATATTGTTGCAATTTAAATTGTTTAGTTTACTTTTTAATTGTAAAAGACTACCTACAGGTGCATTTTATACAAGATGTTATTGTACTTAGTTCCAATTTCATTAATAGTTATTATGCAACTTATACAAGTTTATTCTACCATCTTAATTTGGCTTGCACATTTTAATAGGTAGCTGATATTTTATTTTCATAATTAATAATATAATCTTGAATGCATTTCTATTTCATAAAGCAATGAAATGAATTAGAAAGTACTAGTTGTTTACAAGGTTATATTTCAATTTAGCCTTATGTTTAAAACTATTAGCACTTGGAACAAAGGAAATCTGAATTGATAAACATAATAGGCTTATTACTCAGACTTTTAGAATTTTTACTCAGTGAATTATAAGTCAAATTCATTATGTTTTATTTTTAGAAAGAAAACTCTATCTTAATTTCTTTTAGTTACTACTGAATCTGAAACAAGATAGTTACAAACACTATTTATCTTCTTTTGTCATAATGACCTAATCATGTCATTACTCCTAAATGATAACTTGGTTAAAGTAGCTATTTTATTATATGGGTTGTAGGAAGGCCATCTAAATTCCTCAGCTAAGAAATAATTTAATTACAAGATTGTTAGTAGTTATTGTTCCAACATTAGTTCATACTCTTTTTATTCACAACTAATGCATATTAAGATTTGAATTTCAATATGCATAGTGAGATATAATGGCAAAGAGGTTTCCATCCTTGACTACACTTTCAACAAGTTAATGGTTATATTAAATCATGTTTAACTTGATTAAATAGACCTATTAGTAATTTATTTATGACATGGTAATGGTTTCCAAATTTCTAATTAGAAAGCATAATCTATGTTGGCATTCCTATAGGAACAAATTTAAAAAATTAATGTATTTGAAAAGGAATATAGATTTTACAATAAAGTAGCATAATTTTATTATTATTACAATTATGACCAAGTGACATGTAAATAACACTACATAAATATAAATCTCTAGAAGACTATTTATGGGATGGTGTACTGAGAGCATGATGTTGCGATAATTTGAAAGTATCATATATGCTCATAAACAATATTGAATTGGCAAGAATTATAAATTAATTAGTTAAAATAAAAATTATTTTATAAAGTGAATCATGAGGTATGATGACTTCATAACCATAGATCATGGTACAAGATTTAAAAATTAGGGATAGTACCATCATGGCTTTTCACATACATCAAGTATGCAAACATTTAATTACATCTTAAGAGTGTATAGACATAGTCCAAATTCTAAAATATATTCAAATTAGTACCATTAATTAAATTAGATAGAATAAAAGTTATGAACTTAACTTAGAATAGATTCTTGTTTTAATAACATTGATAACCTAAGTATTTAACTTAGCTATCCCAAGCTCTAAGATGGGCAAGTTGACTAACCTAGCCTATACCAAGTTTTTATGGATGTCAAATGCTTAGGTAGGATAAGGATACCTAGGTGTTCTTATTGGAAGGTGTTTGCTACCATGTAGTTATTAATATATCATTATGGATTGCATATCAATACACCTTGAATTACATGTGGATATCCCTAGGGCAATAATCTTTATCGTAGAATCTTTTAGGGGTAACTACCCTAACTAAGGGTTTAATGCACGTAAACATGATGATAAGTTATACAAAACCAAGTTTTAGGTCATAAACCATTTCACCTTCCATTGTAAAATCTAAAAGAAAGGATGCTCAATTTTTTTTTGGGTCATTTCATCATGTTGCTTTTTATGTGTGTGCTTGTTGAACTTGTTGAGTTTGATAAGTGTCATGGTCTATATCATGCACTCCTAACATAAAATAATAATTCTATATTTTTGTTCCATGTGCTTCATTTATACATTTTATATACTTTGCCTCTTTAGTTACATATAAAGTACACATATTACTATACAAACACATCTCTTTTACAAATGATACTTTTTCACTATGTATATTACAAGTTAACTTTTATTTTAAGATGAGTGAATTTTTAGGATCCATTCCCTCACCTCAAAATGCGGGAAATTTAGTGAGATTTTCATGCATAATTTTTTTCTTAAAAAGAGGGGAATTTCAGTGGGATTTTCATTCATAAAAGTTTTTCTTTAAAAGGGTGTCAAAAATTAGTTTGGCACAAATATAGTTTTAGAAGTTACAAAGGGTTGAAAAAATTAGTTTGTCATAAATACAATTTCAAATTTTTTAAATATTACAAAAAATAGTCTATCATATATTATGGGGGCATATGCCATGCATATGCACTCTATTTTTAGTTTACACATTCTATAGTTATAGTAAGGGGGTGTGATATATATTCATGTTCACTCTAATAATCAAATTCATGATACATAGTTACAAATTGGGCATGATACAGATTCACATCTACACAAATAATAAATTATCTACAAATATGGTATGGGCATGGAATACATCCATTCTCTTTTGATTGTGCATTCAATAACAAATTTATAATTGAATCATAAGCCATTTTCAATGGTTGATTCAGTCCTAAGATCATAGTGCATAACTTAGAGATTACTGTGACTCTAACATTATGTGAGAAAATCCATTTTTGATTCCAATCCATTTCATGTCTTGGGATTACAAAGACTAGCTAAGGTAAATTGAGGTTTCAACATTCCTCAATGGGTGTCATTAGTATTTTACAAGCTGGGTTTTGATCACCCCCAATCCTCTCCAATGATTAAACTATGGAACCATATTTTCCATGTGCTTCATGAGAGGAACTAATTCTCCAATGCTTCAAGGAATCATCATCAAAAATAAAATCCATAAAATATCAATATTGGTTTTACACATATAGGTGTATTCTTTTGATACTCCTATCTCAATTTTTCAAAATTTCAATGTTCAAAGTTCAAGTAAATTTTCAAATGATTCAAAATTTCAAGGAAAATTTCAAATTCAATCACTTTCAAATTCTAATTTTCAAAAAGAATGGAGTAACTACTTCATGTATTTGTAGGGTTTTCCAAAGCATATGTGCCTTACAAAATTAAAGTATACGGCTCAAATATAAAGTGTCTTACACATTAACATATATAATTTCCTTTAATCTAATAATTTTATTTCTATACTAAAATGGGGGAAAATGTAGTAACTAAAACTTGGACACAAATACTTGATCATATTTGATTTAGTCCATTTAATCATCAATTAAAGTGTGCACTTGATAAATGCCTATTTTTATACCACATTCTATCTTTATCACAAATAAATACCTATTTTTTCTCAACAATTGTCATCTATCACCTATAGATATGTTTTAATTACTAAAAACACTTCTATGCAGCTATATGCCTTAATCTGGACCCAAAAACATATCACTTACCCTTAAGGATAAAAATTCTAGGTAAGATTAAAACCATTGGGAAGTCTTGTCCTCATCCTTATTTGGTGTTCACATCACACAAATGGCCATGTTTTCAAATGAAACCCTTCCAATATTGGAAATGGAGCTAGGGTTTTCTTCTATGCCCCTAATGGTAAATGTTTTAAATTTTCTTTTCAGTTGTCCTTTGGGTACATGAATAATATTATTGAATATGAGGCACTTTTGCTTGGTTTATAGATTGCCCATGAATATGGAATTAAAAGTCTAATTGTCAAGGGTGATTCTAAGCTAATGGTTAAACAAGTCTGTAATGTTTATGCTCCCAAAAATAAAAGTTTGAAACAATATTAGAATGTTGTTTGGGATTTTCTTGAATTATTTGATGCATTCAACATTTATTATCATGATAAGAGTTTCAATGAAGATGATGACAAAATTGGAAGGTTAGGTGCTCAATTTGATAATGAAAATATGATCCCTCATTGTCAGTATCAGGTGGAGGTGTTTATTAGGCCTTTAGTCCTAGATAATGTTCATCATTGGTAGGTGTTTGATGATGATGATCAAATCAGAAGTTTTCTAAATTATGAAGTTGAGTTTCATGATCAACTCATAGACTTGGAATCCATATTTTAGGTTTGTGATGGAAAAGAAATATTGTTTGGGAAGGACATTATTTAGATAAATATAAACACTCTCCCAAGAGGATTGGTAAGTTTAGAAGCATCTTTTGATGAAGCAGATAGAATCAAGACTCAGGACTCATTTGTCTCAAAGGACATGACCAAGTTTAATTTGGGTTCTCATGAGAACCCAAGAAAGGTTTGGTTGGGTATTCACCTAAGTGTAGTTGAGAAACAAGACTATATATAGCTGCTAAAGAAGTATCAAGACTATTTAGCATGGTATTATTCTAAACTAAAATCATATAGGGAAGACTTGTTCTAACATGTCATACCATTATAGCTTGATAGTAAGCCTTTTAGGCAAAAAAATACCTATTAACCCCATCTTGGCCACTAAGATGCGGGATGAGTTATACAAGCTAAAGGATGGTGGAATCATTTAGCTCATTAGGTATTCATCATGGGTTGCAAATTTAGTCCATGTGAGAAAGAAAAATGGAGACATCTATTTATGTGTGGATTTTTAGAATTTGAACAAAGCTTCTTTAAAAGATAATTATCCCATGCCCAACATGGATAACTTGTTGTAAAGTGTTATACGATTAGAGATGTTGTCCACTTTAAATGGCTTCTCAAGATATAATGAGGTTATGGTGAAAGAATCTGAGAGACCCAAGATCAAATTTACCACACCTTGGGACGTGTATGTATATATGAAGATGCATTTTGGATTAATGAATGTTAGTGTAATGTTCTAGCAAGATATGCATGTTTCCTTTGTAAGGATATCTAATAAGTTTATAGCTATGTATTAGGATGATATCATTGTGTACTCCAAGACTAGAGAAGAACATGTGGAGCATATAAAGAAAGTGTTGATTAGATGCATGGGGTTTGGAATTTCACTTAATCCAAATAAATATCACTTTGGATTAAAAAAGGCCAAGTTATTGGGACACATCATATCCAATGATGGTGACATGATTGACCTCAAGAGGGTAAAAGCCAATGAAAAAGTGCCTATCCTATAGTCCAAGAAGGGAATTCAATCATTCTTTGGATAAATTATCTTTTTAAGGAGGTTTGTGTCCAATTTTGTAGTCTAGATTAATCTACATATTAATTCCATGTGAAGAAAGACCAAACCATCAAGTGGGAGTAATAGGTCATGAAAGCGTTCAATAAAATCAAAGGAGATTTAAAGTCTCCTCTTATTTTGGCTAGCCCTGATTACACTAAGCCATTTTAGATATTCTCTTTAGCATCATATAATACTGTTGCTACTATCCTTTAAAAAAATAATGAACATGGTCACAAGAAGCCAATAGATTTCTTTATCAAAGCTATGCAAGGTGCTAAACTAAATTACAACATCATGGAAAAATAAGCATCATCCCTCTTGAAGGCTACCAAGATATTCAAACCTTATATTTTGAGTTCAAAGATTGTTGCTTATGTCCCACATACCATGGTGAAGGACATTTTGACTTAGATTTAAGTATCTAGCAAGAGATGTAGGTAGGTTAGTAAGTTACAAGAGTATGACATGGATATTTAGAGCACAAAGTTAGTGAAAGGGATGGGTTTATCCAAGATCATGGATGAGACCAATTTATAGGTAATTGGGGTAAACACTACTATTTTTAGTGTTGATGATTCATTGAGTCAATTTGATATGTCTCCATGATATAAAGACATTGTATATTACTTAAAAAATCTAAATTATCCCCTGACGTAGACAAGAATCAAAGAACTCTAAATTTTATTTCCCAGAAGTACCTCTTAACTAAAAATGGACTTGCATGGAAGAATCTAGATGGGGTTCTTGTAAGATGCATACTAGAAGAACAAAATGTTGACCTAATTGAAGATTTTCATAGTGGAGTATGTGGTGGCCATTTTGCACCTAAAGTTACAACTCATAAAATTTTGAGAGCTAGTTATTAGTGGCTATCACTATCAAGGATGTTTCTCATAAAGGTAGAAAGTGCGATAAATGTCAACTTTTTGCTAGAAGGATGAAAGCTTCAGGTTCTCTTCCCTTATAGCCTATGATGATTGAAGACCCATTTAGACAATGGGGAATTGATTTCATTGGATAAATTGTTAATTCATTAAGAACTAGACATAGATGGATACTAGCTACAACTAACTACTTCAAAAAATGGGTTGAAGTGGTCCCTACAAAGAAGGATACACACTAAGTGGTTATGGATTTTTTGCTAAATCAGATTATTTGTAGATTTGGTGTGCCTATCAAAGTTATTACTAATAATTACATGAGTTTCAAAGCTAAACTTTTAGTGTCATTATGCAAAAAGCATGGGATTGAATTGACTTATGCTTCTACTTAAAACCCTCAAATAAATGGGTAGGTAGAATCTAATAATAAGAAATAGCTCAAAATCATTAGACAAACTTTGGAAGAAAATAAGAAGTGGGATGAACAACTGAAGTTAACCTTATGTTCTGATAGGATTACAATGAAGAGAACTATAGGCAAAATCCCTTTTAAGCTTGTTTATGGATCTCAAGCAATTTTCCCTATGAATTTATAGTTGTCAGCCTATCAGCTCATGTAACAACTAAACGATGATGAGCAAATCAACCACTATAAAATCATGATGAACATGATTATTGAGCTTGATTAAATTTGAATAAAATCTCATAAAAGACACCTCAAGTTCAAGGAAATGTTGAAGAAGATATTTGATAGAAAGGTCACTCCAAGAACCTTCTAAGTAGGTGATCTGGTTCTAATTTGGGACAGCAAGCATGACGAGAAAGGTAAGCATGGAAAATTTGATGCCTTATAGATGGGTCCTTATTCCATTGACTATTGAATTAGGGAATACACCTTTTTCTTGAGAGACTTGGATGGTGAAATACTAGAGCTTTTAGTCAATGACAGACATCTAAAACACTTCCTTGATTGAGTCTATAACTGTGTACATAATTATATAATCTATAGCTTTGTTGTTTTATTGCTTTGTTTCCCTCTACTTTGGGCCTTGTTTGTATAGTTTCCTTTTGTGTTTTTATCATGCATTTGTGTTCAGGTCCTCTTGATCTATTTTTGTCAATCTACCATGTTTTGTTGATCCTTCATGGGTCTCGATTGATATAAATTGACTAAGTTTTGACTCTATGACCCAATGGATTGGCACCTAGTCTTATGTTTTGGGGTTCTTTCCACACCCATAGGGGGTGTACATCCACAGGTGAGAGCCAGTGTTAGTGCCCAAAATTACACTAAAATAATTGAGCCCTTATTAAGCATAGATGCTTAATTTGTTTATCCCACTTTATGTTTTCAAGTGTTCATCAAAGGTCAAGTTTCCTATTAATTTGGTATTTAATAGCATTTGGTCTATTAAAAGCCAAGTTAAATTCATGTCTGAGCACTAAAAGACCCTTGTTTGCCCTAGCTTAGGCCCTTTGATTTAAATTCAAATTGGTAAGAGAAATTTATGTGGGAACACTTTAAATATGCCATGGATTTAGTTTAAATTTATTCTAAGGTTTAGTTGTCTTTATTAACACAACCAAACCTCAGTCTAAAATTCATATTTTGTACCTTTTATTTCCCATGGCCCTTGGTCATTTTATCTATCATGATCTAGCTAATGTTCTATCCCTTTATTATAAACTTAGTTCAAATTCCTATCCTAAATCTTCTCTTATATTCATTAATACAAAAAAAACCTAGGCCAATATTTTGTACTAAGTCTTTTATTTCACTGAAATAAGACTTCATTATTTTCATTGTTAACTCAGAGCCAATCAAAACCAACCTATCAGATCAAAATCCAATAGTGTGCATGAACTCAGATAGAGTTGATTGGATGGTGCATATAAAAGTTAAAAAGTTGAGAATCTTGATCAATGATGTACATTCACCCGAGTGAAGATGATCAAATGATGCATCATCAAATTTGAAAAGTTAAAAGGGCTCATAATAAGTGCATAAATGACAAGTGTTGAGCTTGTGATGCATGGTTAAAATCTCAAACATGTTCCCATTGATTGAAGGTACATGATAGAGTGTATAAATCTTGATCAATAGTGAGAAGTAGGTCAAGACTTTAACAAAGCCTTGGCATGAGTGAGAAGGTGACAGGGGTGACCATCATGGGAACCCTATCAAGGATCAAATGGTGAGTGGAGGTCAACAAGTCAAAGATCCTCTAAAGATAAATAAGAAGGATACGTGTTTTAATATCGATGAGCAACCAAGCAAATTTATGGTTCATGATTGATCATTCATATAGTAGATTAATGATACAAATGAGAGTAGACTTTTTAAATGGTCTGCATTTGATCATGGGTTCAAAATATCATTGGAAGTAGGAAGCCAAGTTACATCATACAAAAGACACAAACATACAAGTGATCTTATCCACAAGAAATAACCATTGAATGGAATCAATAATGTTTCAAGGCTCTGTAGTAGATTAAATAATTTTCCATTTGATCCTAAAGGTAGGTTCTTTATGGATTTAGTGTAGGGATTTTGATTTATTTATTTTTCTTTATTTCTTATCCCTTGTTTTTATATAGTGCATGCACATGTTTGTTTACTTTCTCTTGTGTTGTTATCTATTTTTAATAAGTATTTTCAAGATAGTCCTCAACTCAAGTTTCATCCAATCACTCAAGGAGGATTTCTTGAATTGAGAATGCAGGTATGAACTTTAAACAATGGTTAAATATGGGTCTAAAATGTGAGCTTGATGTTTTAATTCTGGGGAGACTGGTAAAGACCAATGAATAGGCTAGTTATTCCCTAAAATATTAAGCCATTTTCTAATCTAAACTTGGATTTGATGAGGATTTCATATGTAGGATGAAAGTTTAAATTATTAAAGCATAGTCATGTTTACACTTAAACAACATTCATTTCTTGGGGTAAAGTTTGCAACCAAGGGTGATTTCTTGAATATCATGCACTTGACCAAATCCCAAAACTCAACTAACCTAGTTCCTAACCTTTTACAAAAATCCAAAATGGTCTATAAAAAACAAAAAATATAAAATAAGAGCACATTACAAAATTCAAAAATAACTTTCTAAGTAAAGGTGATTTTGGTAATCTCCATTAGGGATATGGATGCCTAGATGGTAGTGGAACAAGGCATTGAGTGGAACCAAAAACATCTCTATCATGGATATAGATTCTTGGGTGGAAACAAAGCAATTCCCAAGCCTTTCCTAAGATAAATCATGGTTCTTAATGAATATCCAAACATGCTATAAGTCAATGCCAATGGTTAAAGACACAAAGTCTGGAAGGTGCTATCTAAATCCCATGGCAAATAGTAAGTGGAATAAAAACAGACACTCAACATGACTAAGTTTTGACATTTGATCTCAATTCTAGTGTAAGACTTGTTCTAACCATGAATTTAACTTAACAATGGTAGTTGATCAATTGGAATGAATAAACTAATTATGAGTCTGAACCAGAGTCTCTAAATTTTAACATGTTACTATATTTCCCCTAGAAGTTGTAATTTTTTGAAAAACGGGGACCTTTGTTCCAAATTATGCAAATTTGTACCTTAAAATTGAAAATTCACTTGATTAGAGTGTCACTAGCATGTTTACACATTATCTTTATTATAAGATCATCCACACATGGTATGGTTGGTATGATTATTCATAATCCTAGTTTAACCTTGTCTAAATTTGCTAACCTTGGATCTCTATGTTTCAAGTTACAAGATTAATGGAGTCCATCTAAGATGGACAATGTCTAGGTTTCATGATTTAATGTCAATTTGGTCTTCTACTAGCCTTTGGTTTTGTTGATGCTTATAAATGTGCCATAGGTGCTCTTTGTGAATAAAGAACACTTCTCATTTTAGTATCCTTTGGATTTAGGGCATGAGTTACAATTATTTGGAAATTAGGATGCCTATGGTAAAATAACAACAAAAAAACGTAGACTGTTCCACAATATTTATAAAGTTTGATGGTTGGGGGCCATCTTGGTGCCTTATTTTATGAATCTTGATGTTAATTATAACAAATCGGTCTAGATCTGAACTATGACTAAACTAAGTGGTTATGAACAATGTTTTAAACTAAAGTGAATTGTTTAGAGAAAGAGCAAAAGGAAAGGGTAGAGTAAGAAATAAATGGTGATTGCTAATCTTTGATTATGAACATATTGATTTAGTTTCAAGAATTACCAAGCATGACGTTAACTGACATGTAGTGTGAAGTAGCCTAAGTTCATGTTTCACTACAAACTAGGCCTAATTCTAAAGATAAGATGACAATACAAGTAAGAATTAGATTTAATTTTAAATTTTTACACCACATCTAGATAGCTAATGCACATCTTTATTTGAGAGTAAACAAAATGAAGTAAACTCAATTTCATTCAACTAACCTAGCATTACACAAATTAGCAACCCTATAATTAATGATCTAACTCAGTATTTATATAAACTATTCACATTCAAACTTAGACAAGTAATTGAAAACTTAGCAATTCAAACACATCAACCCAGATAATTCTTATTGAATTCCTTGATATTTTGTATTAATTGCTTAGAAGTGGTACAAAAATAGCTTAAAGTTTTTCCTTTTCACAAATGGTAATACATGCCTTTATAGAAAATCTAGGTAGTATACCGGTCAGTCTAAAATATAGGTGTACAAAGATAAAGACAGTTATTTTTGTAACAAACTATGATACACATGTCTTTTACAAATAGGATAACCTAGAGGCAATCACACTAATAAACTAGCATCTGCCTTTACAAAAGAATATGCCATCTCTCAGGTAAAGCATAATTAGCATGTTGGAGGTGGGGCCCTTTTCTACTGAAGGATACTCATAGCTCATTTGTGTTATTCATCCACTAATCCTAAGTCTATGGTAGGTCTTGTGATACATTCCTCTTCTTGATCAACCAACTCATCAAAAGCCTTGTCATTCCTAGTCAAAGTTTCCTTAATACTTCTAGCTTCATTGATCCTTTCCCCTGCATTAAATATCATATCTAATATTTTGCTATTATCTTGCCTTGATTGTCCTTGGCTTTTACCTTTGATTTCTTGAGTCACCAAAGTGGCTCTGTGTTAGAACTCTTCGTCACTAATAATCCCTAGGGCAGTGGGCTGTGTAGGATCCTCAAGCATGGTTCATAGGATATTTTCAATTTTGATCATGAGCTCTTTCTCCTCCTCAATAAGTTCTTCCATTTTAGTATGACAAACACTCAAGGCTTGGACCTTGTTTACAACAATTCCTAAAATGGCACTTAGGTACCCCATGCTGATGGATTTAAAATTTGGTATTTGCTTCTTAACTTGAATATTAAGAAGTTGGGAAATCTTATCTTCAAAAGTTTTCCATTGAGTAAATAACTCCTTGGCTAAGGTGTCTTGGTTTTATAGTGCATTTTACCTTAATTTCATAGACTTTAGTGCTCTGAACATGTCATGGAATGACTCCTTGAGAATTTTAATCATTGAATTTGGTACTAAGAGAATTGCTTGAGTTTTCAAATTCTCTTTTTCCTTCTTAAGGTTCTTAATTATTTGTACTAATCCTTGGACACCAGCTCTAGCCTATTGAAATTGAGCCTCAATTAAACTTTCTACATCTTCTTCATGGATGGGAACCTTTCCAAGTTGTCCTCCAATAGGGGTTAGCCCTATGAATGGTTCCACTTTTTGAAAGGTGAATTCTTCTTAACCAACCATGATCATCCTTATGGTGATCCTTTCCAATATTTCTATGTTTGGATTAAATTGGACCTTAATCTCTAGTTCATTAAACTTTGGAGGCTCAGGTACCTCCATACTTGCACTAATAGAGGCACCTAGGGTGTCAATTTTATATCTTTCCTAAATATGAACTTATATTCTTCTCTCTTGCTTTTTTACTATGTCCTTGATCCATGGTTTGATGTTATCATGCTCAATTAGGCCAACCTATGTCAAGGCCCATGAATGAGAGAGGGATGGGATCTTTTACAACTTCCCATATATGAACCAGTCAGGGATGAGTGGTCCATAGATTGGATTCTCATCACTAAAGAGGTTGACTTCACTAGTAGGGTGAGTAAAGGTCAACCTATGATTCTTCCTTGGAGTCATAAGAACTAAGGCTAGCTCTACTTTCCTTTTTTCTTTTTCCAATGGAACCAGCTCCTTTCCTACTTCTTCATAGGGATCCCCTTCCCTATCTGAGCCCTATGCCATTATTATATCAATGAGAGAACCCTCCAATATCTCTTTTGGATCAAGAGATATCATGTCAACAAAATCCATGAGAGAAGGTGGCCTTTGTGGGAGTTATACAGGTGAGGGACTTCCTTGGGTCTATGTTCCAATCTTGGTTCTCCAACTTTCTCCTTGCCTTTATCCTTTTTATCTTGAGGTTGTTTAGTCTGAGGTTGTTCAGTTTGAGGATCCTACTGGTGGGGTTGAGGTTTAGATAGATTCCAATGATTAGGTGGCTCTTCATGAGTGGTCCCAGATGGTCTTGGTAAATAATGATATTGCAAGGGATGCAACTTCCATATCTCCACTATAGGCTTGTTGCCTTTGATCAATCTACATTCCAACTTGATATTGTAGCTTTTGATTCTAGAGAGCACTTCTTCAAAAATCTTTTCTCTAATATAGATGTCATCACTGACACCTAACTTATGTTCATATTTAATCTTAGGGACCTTTCTATCCTTAATGTGGTTAACCACCCTACCCCTATGGTCCCACATTTTAAGCTCATCTAATTGAAAATCAAAATAATTTCTATACATTACCATGATTTCCAACTGCTTCTAATCTTTGATTATAATCTTCCCAATATCTAATAGGAGGGGGTGGATTTGGCCTTTCATCTTCTCTTTTCATACCTTGTCCATACCCTAGGTGATTTAGGAGGCAATCTCTTTCTTGACAAGCTTATTAGGGATATGGACTGGTAACATGTAAGGTTGGGTTAGGATTCTTTCTATCTTAATGATAGTACAATCGAATAATACCATACATCCCCCATGGTTTTACCTATCTCTTGAGAAGGGGATACAATATTAGCATAGGAATTATTATGATGGCTTCATATATGTCTAGAAAAACACAATCACAGATGAATTTCATGTGGTTCCTATACTTGAATATGTATAATTTAGAATAATGGTGAGAAATTATGGTTCTACCTTCGGGGGACTAGTTCCTAATGCTAGGGAAGGATACAGAGGCTATAAGGGAATATAATAGATATGACATCATATATAATTGCTTAGAGGTCCATCTTTTGATGGCTATGAATTTCTTAGCCAAGAAAAAGCTAATTAGGTCTCCTACTAGAGGGGTCAATTTCTCTTCTATCATGTAGTGGACATAGGACACCCAAACTTTATTTACATATGTGGTGGAAGGGTCACCAAAGGCTCAATTTAGTAGGGTAATGGATACTCTAATGCCCTCCTTAAATTAGACAATGGGTATCATTCAATCTAGGGTTTTGAAGATATGGGGTCCTTGGATTAACCAGGGTACGAGGACTGAATCAAGGTATTAGGTGTTAGCCTAGTTCCTTATTTCAGGGAGGTTGAGATGGGGTAAAGGGAGCTTGTAATAGGTTTTAAAGGTCATAGGAGAGATGTATGACACCATTTTATAACTACCCTCAAGAATGATCCATTCTTCATATATCCTACAATTAATAAATATGGTTGTAAGGACATCAATACAAAGCATTACCTTTGGTTTTGACATGGCATGGTGAATACCATCTATTTGAATTGTAACCAAGTCATTATACCTTTGATTTGTTATGGTATTCCTCTTTTACTCCTAAGAGATAGGCTATAACTCATCTATTAAGAAGAATAATTTAGACTAATTCCTCACTCCATGTATGTTTAGGGCTACTAGGTCTAGTTCTATATCCTTAAAAATTCTTCCTTCATTGTTAAAGGTCAGATAAATCTTGGCTTCCGTATTCAATTATTTCTTGTTAGCATCTATTTTTGATGTTATTGAATTTACTACACTAGATTACCAAGGGTTCTTGGTACAACACTTGTTCTCAAGAGCATAATTATGCTATCTTAATTGAACTATAGCCAACTAAATCGAGTTAGGTCTTTTTTATAGAGGGTTTAGGGTTTGGACCTTTAATTGTAGGAGATATTTAGACTTTAACTTCATAGATGTTTTGGATTTGATGGAGACCCTTTGCTTTATACCCTTTCATTTTTAAGTTTAGAAGATCTTTTATTTTAACCTTTCATGCTTACGTGGAGTCTATGTGGCATCATTCTAGGATTTTTGCAACAATTTTCATAAGTATCATTCAGATACTAGCTGTTAAATTTTAAAAGCTTCCTTTTAATTTGCATCATTGGATCAAATATAGTGAATAAGTGTGATCCATTGATCTAAATCTGAGTCTTTGGATTTTATTGGCTTGATTATCTTTAGGCTTATGGTCATGACACTTGGAACCCTCATAGATTATTCTCATGCTATGTATCTCTTATTACTTGTCACCTTGGTCGAGCATTGGACACATGTCAAGTGCATAGAGCTTTAAAAATTCATTAGGCCTTTCATGCCATTAGATAAAATCCAATGAGTGAGTGATTGCTATTGATTTCTTAACCAGTCGTGGCTTAAATGAAAATATGACATGTATCGATCCTAGGAGCCTAGGATACCTTTAAAAAGTTCACCTGGGCCTCACCCTATTGGATCAAATCTAGCAAGGAAGTGATTATTGTTGATTTCCTAGCCAGTCATGGCTCAAATAAAAATATGACACACATTAATCCTAAGAGGTAGGATGCCTTTCATGTTAGGTTGTGAAGCTAAAAGCTTCAACTATGTAGATATGGAGGAGGTTGCTGAGTTCCAGGGATATCGGCGTTGGCAGTGTAACCGACGTCGGTCATCGACAATGCAGAAGGGAAACCAGCATCGATAGGAGGTTGGCCGATGTCGATCATCTCCAAGTAGACAGGGACCGACGTTGATCACCTGTGGCAGTTCCATAACTATTCGTTGCACGAATAGTTAGTTTGTTGAACCAAGTGTTTGCATGTAAAGGCTATTTTTGGTCTTGAGTTGCATGTCTAAATCAAGAGTCTAAGTTATGGTTTAGTCTAGGATCTATTTATAGACCCATTGGCATGTAATGTAAAGTGTGTGCTAGTTAGAGTTGAGCAAGTGTAGCTCCTTCTAGTTCCACAGATGAGCAAATAGAGGAAGGCAAGGTAGATCCTTCCAAGTGTAAGATCATTTGAATTGCAAGTTGTTGCAAGTTCATGGAGAAGATCTACATGGTAAGACTTTGAGTACATGTGTACTGGCAGGGTTATTACTGACTGGTTGGAGGTGAACACCAACTCTGTGTTTGAGTTGTGTGTTGGGACCAGTTTTTGGTAAGAGAGTAAACTCTTGATTGAGAATTACTAGGAGCCCTTGAGGTGTGGGAGGCCTCATAGAGGTGTAAGAAGAAGTGGCATCTTTTTTGTTATATTTTCTTTCTGGATGAGTATTAATACAAGGTTGTGTATTGTCTCTCATATTCTATGCTATTTGTGAATTCTAGTTACTTGTTCATTCTGGTATAATTCTGTGTTTAGTTTCTTAATACAAGGTAATCATATTGTGCTCTTATTGAGGAACAAGATCATGACAAGTGGGATCAGAGCTATTTGTTGTTATTGATTCCCCATCAACTGGTATCAAAGCTTTTGGTTGGGTTACTAACAGGTGTTTCAGATCTGGTTAGTGTGTGTTGATTACAGGTTACTCACAGGGGTTTCTATTTGAGTGGGAGTATAGCAATGGCAGAAGAAAGTAAGCTATGAATGGAGAAGTTTAATGGCAAGTACTATCAATTATGGAGGATGCAGATTGAAGATTATTTGTATCAAAAAGATTTGTACTTACCATTGGGTGGGGTTACATGCAAGCCCATGAATATGAAGGATGAAGAATGGGAGGTTCTTGATTGAAAGACTTTGGGATCTATAAGGTTGAGCCTTGCATCGTCTGTGATTTAAAACTTATCTTAGGCTAAGACAATGGTAGAGTTGATGGAATCTTTGGAAAATTTATATGAAAAACCCTCAGCTTCGAATAAGGTATTTCTTATGAAGAAATTATTTAATTTGCACATGTTAGAAGGTGGATCTGTTCATAGTCATCTTAGTGATTTCCATAGTTTGGTAAACTAGTTAAATTCAATCAATATTGTTTTTGATGATGAAATTAAGGCTCTCTTAATCTTATGCTCATTACCTAAAAGTTGGGAGAGTTTGGTAATGGCAGTTAGTAATACTGCGTCTGCTTCAAAAATATTAAAAGTGGATGATGTTGTGAGTGTAATCTTGAATGAAGAAATTTACAGGAAAAGCACAGGTGAATCATCAGGGAATGCTTTGAGTGTGGAAAGCAGGGGAAGGCAAAGAGAGAAGATCGAGCATGGGAGATCAAGGTCTAAGATAGGCAAGAGATCCAAGTCTAGGTACGGTAGAATAACCTGCTAGAAATGTGGAAAGCAAGGGCACTTAAAGAGAGATTGCAGGTCGGATGAAGATCAGCATGAAGGGCATGAATAAGTAGATGTTGTAGATTATGTTACACAGGATGCTCTAGTATGTTCCTTAGATAAAGTAGAATCTTGGGTTATAAATTTTGGTGCCTCTTTTCATGCATCCCCAAATAGGGAATTTTTTCATGAGTATGTCCAGGGAGACTTTGGAGAAATTTATTTAGGGGATGGTAAGCCTTGTCAGATGGTTGGCAAAAGGAAAGTGAAGCTGAAATTGTAGACAGGGAACACATGGGTGTTGAAGGAGGTCATGCATATCCCAATCCTGAAGTGGTATTTGATTTTTGTTGGAAAGTTGGGTGATGAGGGTTGAATAGTAACTCTCATAGCGGACTCTTAGAAGGTTACCAAGGGTGCACTTGTTGTAGCAAGAGGTAAGAAAGTAGGTACGCTTTATCTATTTACTTGTATTACTGATTCTCCTTCTGGTTTATCTACTTCAGCTGTAGATTCGAAGATGTGGATTAATAGGCTTGGTCACATGAATAAGAAGGGGATGCATGTTCTTGAGTTAAAGGGTATGCTTTCAGATTTAAAAATCATGAATTGAGATTTCTGTATGCAGAAGAAAAAAGTGATGTTTCTTGAGAAATATGATGTTCATGACAAGAACAAGAAAGCCTTGGTTTTCAAGGAGAAGGTGATGGATAGAGATCAGCGTAAGGGGCTGCAGAATTCTAAGCAGAGCAAGGTTGATATGGACAAGGGTTTCATCCAAAAGGAGCTCGCAGGTAAAGGTCATCGCTCACAAGTAAAACATAGAGATTGACGTTGGTTAGAAAATAGGCATCGACATCTAGACAGGGACCAATGTTGGCTATGTGCAGCCCGACGTCAGTGACTCTGGATAGATAAACACTGGCATTGGTCAGGGGGAACCGATGTTGGTGATGAGGTAGTCACATGGAACTGACATCGGTAAGATGCAGACTGAGATGTGACTGGCATCGGTCACTGAGACGGATTTTGGGTGGACAACAAGCTGTCAAAGAGTCTCAAGCACCCATATGGAGGACTTAAAGGGTAAGTAAGCCTCAAATTTGTCATTTCCCTTCTTTACACTACTTATTTCTCACTGATGGTCAAGAACCAAGAAGTTATTAAAGGAGTAGAGCAGGTAGATCTAGGAAATAGTGGGACCTTAGCATGGATGAAGGATGTGATTCCTTAGAGAAGAACCAAATGGGAGTTTTTGGGTGGAGTTGCTAGCTGGAAGAAAGCACTGAGAGATGAATGGATGTTCAAGATAAAGAAGAGTAGGAATGGACACGTGAGATAGAAGGCCAGGGTATATGGTCTTGTGTAAGCTGCAAGACAATGGAGGTTTGAACATTGTGTTTCTCTTTACCAGGTTGGATAATATTAGCTACATTATCATGTTACTATATTGTGTGCTTGTTGCAGGGTTACACATACAGGGAGTTGCTGAAATGAAGGTAAAGCTAGTTCAGAGGTGTGTCATGAGGAATCTGGGAGCAACAAGATTATTTGGCATGAGTGTGTTCTAGAGACATGGAAGGTCACATGTTGATTTTGTCTTCAGATGATTGTGTGAAACCAGTTAGCATGCCGATGGTTGGACAGTTTTATGAACAGTGTCTTGATTCACATAATGAGGTTAAATGCATGGTATGTACTAGACCTGAGTTTGCCCAAGCAGTGGGTATTGTCAAAAAGTTTGGAGCCAATTCAGGAAAGAAGCACTAGAGGGAAGTTTAGTGGATTCTCAGGTATCTAAGAGGGACCAACAATAGGTGCACATGCTATGCAGGGTCAAGTTATTTTCTACATGGGTTTGTAGATGCGGATGTGGTAGGGGATTTGGATGAAAGGAGGTGCACCACAGGATTTGTGGTGGTTGGTATTCAAGAGTGATCTTGAAGAGGGATACAAAGCCAAGGGAACAAACTAGATGATGTATAGGTACAGGTACAGTTGTAGCTTTTTATCTCCAAGTGGGAGATTGTTAGGTTGTGGAGCTAAAAGCTTCAACTATGCAGACATGGAGGAGGTTGCTGAGTTCTATGGATACCAGTGTCAACAATGTAACTAATGTCAGTCATCTATAGTGTAGAAGGACAACCGGCATTGACAGGAGGTTGACCAACATCGATCATCTCCAAGCAGACAGGGACCGACGTCGATCGCCTGTGGCTGTTCTAGAATTGTTCGTTGTAGGAATAGTTAGTTTGTTAAACCAAGTGTTTGCATGTAAAGGCTATTTTTGGTCTTGAGTTACGTGTCTAAATTAAGAGTCTAAGTTATGGTTTAGTCTGGGATATATTTATAGACCCATTGGCATGTAATGTAAAGTGTGTTCTAGTTAGAATTGAGAAAGTGTAGCTCCTTCTAGTTCCATAAATGAGCAAATAGAGGAAGGCAAGGTAGATCCTTCCAAGTGTAAGATCATTTGAATTGCAGGTTGTTGCAAGTTCATGGAGAAGATCTACATGGTAAGTAATATCATTTGAGTTGCATGTTGTTGCAAGCTTATGGGAGATCTACTTGAAGTACTTTGAGTACTTGTGTACTGGCAGGGTTATTACTGACCAGTTGGAGGTGAACACCAATTCTGTGTTTGAGTTGTGTGTTGGGACTATTTTTTGGTAGGAGAGTGAACTCTTGATTGAGAATTATTGGGATCCCTTGAGGTGTGGGAAGCCTCACAGAGGTGTAAGAAGAAGTGGCATCTTATTTATTGTATTTTCTTTTTGGATGAGTATTAATACAAGGTTGTGTATTGTCTCTCATATTTTGTGCTATTTGTGAATTCTAGTTACTTGTTCATTCTGGTATAATTCCATGTTTAGTTTCTTAATACAAGGTAATCATATTGTGCTCTTATTGAGGAGCAAGATCCTGACAAGTGGGATCAGAGCTATTTGTTGTTCTTGATTCCCCATCATTTCAAAAGTCCACCTAGGCCTCACACCATTAGATCAAATCTAGTGAACAAGTAATTATTGTTGATATTTGTGGGGCCTAATCATTTAATTGGATGTTTTTATTAGGTGGGCCCTTTTATTTCTACCTTTCAATTATTAAGTTGCCACATGTTTAGTGCTTAGGTACTTACATTCCTTTTGAATTTTCTTCCTACACCTCGCACCATTGGATCAAATCTAGCAAGTGAAAGATTACCGTTGATCTATTATGGTGCATGTTTTTTAAGACAAATACTTTTGGTTATGATGTTCCATCTGATCAAATCCTATAGGCAAGCATCGATCATAAGATCCTAAAAAATGTGAGGGAGATAATTGTTAGACCTAAGTACATAAATAAAAGCACTTAGCATAAGGTATTAATGCTAAGGTCGAGATAATTATTGGGGCCTTAGTATTAATGACCTATGCTAAGTTAGGTAATGTAAAAAGGGACCTCATAAAACTATATCAAATTAGACTCGAGGAACTTAGGAAAAGAAATGGGAAAGAAACAAATAAGAGTTTGAGTTATGTTATGAAAATGTGACTTAAACCCATGTAAACCCCTTGTTTATATCTTATTTTTAATTGGTTCCCACCAACTTGGCTCCCTCTAATATTTGAATTTGAATTAAGGGCCACATAGGGTTTCTAAACATAAAACCCTAAATATTCCATGGAAGCTACAAAATGACTCACATAACCTTGTTAGTAGGCTTAGTCTAAAACAAGAGGATTAAATCACACAAGCATGATCCTTAATAGAGTGGATGATCTTCAAATTTTTTTAAAGACTTCAATGTTTAGATACTTCAAAACTTGGGCACAAAGACTTCTCAATGGTCCCCAATTTTAAATTAAAAGGGGGGGGGGTATGTTGGTCCTAACAAGTTTGTTAAAAACTGATTTGAATTCATTTTTTTGGTCACCCTGAAACCCTAATTCCAATTACCCTGGCTCAAGTCTTTCTATTTGAACTCAAAATTAGTAGGAAAATTTTACGTGGGAACACTTTAAAAATTCCATGGGATTAGTTAAATTTTTATACTAAAGCTCAGTCATGTTTATTAACATGACAAAAAATTAGTCTAAAAATACATGTTTGGTCCCTTTTAGGTCTCGAGACCCCTTAGTCTATGTTCCACATGGTCCTTTTATTAGTAGGGTCCCCTTTATTATATTTTATGCTTAGTCTAAAAGTTTTATTCATGTTTATTAACATAAATGAAACCTTATTCCCAAGACTTTAGCTTAAGTTTTATAATATTCTTGAGCTCTGAATTGGTTATTTTATCATTATTCAAGGCACCAATCACATTCTACCCAATGGATCATAATCGATGGCACACATTTGCTCAAGCAATCGAGATTTGATGGTAAAAGTTTGAAGTCAAAAGGTCAAGCTCATAGTACATGATAAAACTCAAGCATGTTCTCATTTATTGATGATATGTAGCTAAGTTTACACATTCTAATTGATGGGGTGTATTAAGTCAAGGTTTCAATGGAGCTTGAAGTGAACATGGATATGCCATGCATCTTAACTATGTTAGACAAAATGGTGAGTAACTAATGGTGGTCCACCCCTTGGATTGATATTCGATGATATGCATTCATCTAGATGAAGCAAGATCCAAAGACGTGAGATCTATATTAAAAACTAATTGCAAAGGGTCCCTTTTATTATGATATAGACTTAGGCTGAAACATTATGCCATGTCTTTTATTATTCATGGGGTAACTTTAATATGTTAAAAACCTAGCTTAAAACTTTAGTTTAAAGATTTGTTCATGTTTATTGATAAGGATGAAAAATATAAGACATTAGCTTAAGTTTTATAAGATCCCTAACTTAATTATTTTCCTTGTTCATAGGAACCAATCACACTTAAGTCCTTGGATCATGATCTGATGGAGTGCATTGGCTCACCCAAAAAAGATCTGACAATGCATAACAAAGGTTAAAAAGTGAAGGAAACTATGAATAAACATAGAGGTAACAAGTGGCACAACTGTGTGCCACAAATTAAAGCCCAAACATCTTTTAAGAAATCAATGACACATATTTTCTTGAGCAAGGATGATCTAGTGATGCAGAATGAAAGTGGACTTTTTAACAAATCCCAGAATGAATGCAGGACCACCATATAGAAAAAGTAAGTTAGCCTGGCAAGATTAAAGTACAGGATGAAGAGAACCTATAGAGATACCAAGTGGAAGGATCTTAGATGCTGAAATCAAGATCAATGGCTTGTGATGAAGTCAAAGCCTAGAGACTTCTTGAAATATTGATGATGCATATTCTATCCAATTAAGACATGTCTAGATTAACCCAATTAGGTGGCTTAGTAATATTAAGCCCCATGAGTGCCCAATTAGATTTGATGTGGCATGCCACATGTCAATATGTGGTGAATTATGGTGTAAGATTTAAAATTGATGGTTATTTCATGGATGGGCAATGATTTGAAGCACAAAAGAAGGTCTATGAGCCATTCCAAAGCATATTTTTCAATAATGTCCATAGTTCATTTTATACCTCTATCACAACTGGAACATCTCAACACCATTATTACAAGAATACATTTTTATATGAAATGATTGAGAGGAAAGGCAACTATCTAGAAAGTTTCAATTATGCAAACAAGTGGTCAAGGGCATCTCTAGGCAATTACACATGAGGAAAAAGTTTAATCAACCTTTACCACAAAAGTTCACCTTCCAAATCATGTTAAAGGGCATCTATAGTCATGAAATCAAAGGGTTTATTGTAAATCTTCATCATTTTTTGTAGAGGTAGTCAGAGCAATGAATTTTATTGCAAATGGATGAAGATTTTAGGCATGACAAGGAATATTTTCTAGCTGAGAGCATCTTGATGAAATTGGGAGGGATGTTATTCAATTTTTTAAATTATAACTTACAGTCCTAGATTTGAAATGGGTAAAAAATGTATAAATAGAGAGCTTCTCCTCTATTTAAGAGGTTGGTTGTTCATTTTCTCTAAGTCTAGGTTCTGGAAAAAAAATTGGGATCAACTGCTATGTGGAGATCTTGTCTTCCTTGCTAAGGTGGTTGCAAGTGTATAACTATTAGCAAGATTTGAGAGCATGTTTATGTCTCCCTTGTCAAAAGATCAAACTCACCATGCTTGTTCCCATGACAACATTCTAAAAAATTGATGTATGTAATACTTTCTTGCAAAGTTAATGGAAAATATTTATGGTTCTTACTATTTATTTTTGATGAAGTACATAATTAGTTTTGAAAATATTTTTGACTAGATATCTAGCTCCATGCTTACTACTATTTTTAATTTTAAGCATAAATCTGAATTATAAAACCCTTTTCTACACTATTTTAGAATATGTTTTTGAATAACTTGTTAAGGTACCCTAGGTTTATGGATTCAATGGGAAAGAGTATGTGAGATTCTAGTTTTAGTGTATGTTTCTAGGGTTTTAGAATCATTTGATTATTCTCATTTCAATGGCACCAATGACTAAAAATTACTCCTAGTAGTTCTCACTAGGTTGCATTTGAGTTTTTTTACATCTTTACAAAGAATAATGCTATGAATACTACAAGATACCCTACTATTTGAAAACCACCAGCATAACACACCCTTTTTTACAATTATATAACTATCCTACCTTAAAAATGATACACCCTTTGCATACTCTACATGTTATTTGCCCTAAAAATGCATGAAATATTTCCTATATAACATGTGTTTGCATCTTGTAGTTTGAAACATAGTGATGTAGTTTTTTCATTTGACCCCTGTCTTCAGTAGTTTGTATGTGATCTAGATCATTTGTTTACTCTATGTGACAACCCTTTCTAGGTTGAGTGTGCAAGTTTGGTTGTGCCCTGGTCACACTTGCATTCCCTTGCGCCAATAATCCCCATGGAGGTTTAATTGCATAATCTCTCCATGTGAGAAAGATACCCCATAGGTCCTCTCACCTTGGTTTAGGCAGAGCCAAAAGTACTATGGAGCTAACCATACCCTCTATCTGTGACTCTTAGTCATTTTCTACATTTGATCCATTCTTGATGCCAAACCCTCCCCTAGATATATTGATATATCATCAAGTTTCTCATCTTTGTTTGTAATTTTCTTCAAGTGTGCAAGGCTAAGAGAAATAGGTGTACAATTGGGAACCAATACCAGTCATAGGGACAACACATATATAAGTTTGAGGCATTTAAGGAGTAACCCAAGAGTTATATTTTCCAAGTTATAAGTTAGGTCACTATTGTACTTGTTTTGTAAATATTACATGATTCACATGTAATCAAACATGTAGGGGAAAATTACATTAGTTTGAGGCCCTCTTTAGAGTATTTTATATGTAAGCAAAGATCATTAGTAGATGGGTATTTGGGATCAACTCGACACTATGTGCCCACTAACCCATTTTTCCCAAGGTCACCATGAAGATGAATAACTAAGATTTTAAAAATTCATGAGTGATAGTCCATGACCTTGATCTAAATGCACTAGAGTGAAGGTGAAGTCAAACCCAAAAGCATCTAGGTGGTTTAATCCTATTCCAGTAGGTATTTCATATAGGAAAGTTTAATTGAGTTTAAACAATAACATCGATACAACTATCCCATGATGATGCTAGTGTTGGTAACTTCAGAAGCATCAAATCTAGAATCTGATGACTATTCTAGAATTATATTCTAGATTACTTCTTGCATGTTTTATATTTAGAACTACATTATCATCATAACAAGATAAGTACATTACCTCCTTTTATTTCCATACTTAACATAGTTGTATTTATTATTTTTAGTCTATCTTAGTAATTAAATTGTGTGTATTTATATATAGATATAGCACCTAATTGGTCTATTTTAGATCTAACCATCACCCTTATGCATTATAATTTTTATATTATTAACCTTATATACTAAATAAGATTCAAATATCTGATTTAGGGTTTAAAAATTAATGAACCTGATTCATATGAAAGCAAACATTTATAATTCCTAGGGTTTTCAATTAACTAGGGTTTCAAATTGTTGTAAATTTTCATTTTATGCTTAAATAATTTTGTATAGAACCTAGGCATAACCCTAGATTGGGAGGTGTGCCAATCAAACACATTGAGCTTCCTCTCTCACCACCTAAGATGTCTCAAACTAATAAGGGGCATAATCACATAGATCATGATGATACCCATGTTAAGAATGAAAAACATACTAATAATATCATCATAGAAGAAGATTCTGATAATGACAACCATGAGTCTAATGAAACCAATAAACATGATCAAGTATACCATGATAAAGTGCAATAAATTACATTGATATTTAATCATATTTGTGAAAACCTTGAATATCTTGATGAAATCCTCAAAACTATTTTGGAATTTTTTAAAAAAAGTTATAGTTCAAAAATCCCTCCCCTTGAACACATACCACTTTATACTTCTAATCAAGGCACAAGTTATGTATTTTAACCTTTGTTTCATAAAAACAAAAATACTATTACTACATCTATCATGGAATTACCAATAGTTTCAACTCAAGTACTAGTTTCAATGATTATTACTATTCAAACCATGTTTACATCCCCTTTGGTGACTAATAAACTTTTTAATCTAAATCCCAATGGGTACACAATTTAAACACTCCTTAAATTTATAAAAACCTTAGAGGACAAGGTTAAAAACATTGAATAAAATGATTTAAAGTCCCTTCATGCTATTGATTCCCAAGATGTGTTGTATAACCCTATCCCACTTGAGATACTTTGGCACCCTTTACCAACTATTTTTGTTGCACCTAAGTTCACATTTTATGATGGCAAGGGTGATCCTTAATAGCACATTCAAACCTTTTATACAACATGCCTTGACTATGCCTCTAATGATAAACTTTTAACCAAATTATTCCCAAGAAGCCACAAGGATTATGCTTTGAGGTGGTTCTATGATTTACCACTCCAATCCATGAAAGCATTCAAACCTATTGAAGATCATTTATTAACACACTTTTATATTAATATTTTAAAAAAGGTTTCCTATGATCAAATTACCAAAATCAAACAAGTAAAAAATGAACCTATCAATGAATATGTCTTGAGGTTCCAGACAATGCCAGGTAAAATGACCAATCTTGTGGCAGATAAGGAGTTATAAGACATAGTCAAGTAAATTTTGCTTACTCATTTACATAATTAAATTATTTTCAATAAGTTAAAATATATTGATGACCTATGCCATGTTGTATGGGATCATGAAATAAAGCTTATTTCATTGAATAAGCTCAACTATGTAGTAAAAACACTAGTTGCATCTACATCTACTACCAAATTTACAATCAAACCAAGTTATAGGGTAAAACCTCCTGAGCTTAAAAAGGAAACAACCAACATGATTAACATGATTTCAAAATAGCCTAATCGACTTGTCTTATCTAATGCACTAAAGAGATAATTTACATGATTACATGAGTCTTCCACTTCAGTACTCCCATGGATAGTAGTGTGTCATTTTATATCTCTCCCTCATCCTATAGAGGTTGATATAAATATACTTATACCCAAAGGATATGATGTAAATTCTTATTATGAACCAAGGACCAGAGCATTATACAAATAGATGTTTTACCTTGAAGCATAAGATACAAGACCTTATTAATGACCACAATATTACATTTGATGATTCTCCAAAGGAATGAGGTTCACAAATTGGTGATCACCACAAACAAAAAATATTTAATATCCTTTGTAATACCATTCCAATAAGGAACTAGAAGTGCCAATGGAATTTAATGAACATCCTCCTCCATCACATTATGGGCACCCATTATATGGGATTATTGGTAATTATACACAAAAAATACTTCCTATGGGTTAAATACCTTATATTTATTATGATGATAGTGAGATTAAGGATGATGAATCTGATATTCATTTTTTATTCATTCAATCATACCTTCATAAACACCCTATATGTAGTGTTATGATTGATAATAGTGAAATTGAGAACATTTTCACTGTGACATTACTTGCACATTTGGGTTATACTAATCATGATTTACACCCTTCAACTAGATCAGTTAGAACATTCTATGGGACCCACCAGAAGGTTCTTGGTAAGATTGACCTAACTTTATAGGTTTCTCCCACACATTTGGATACTACCTTTCCAATTATACCTTCCATGAGCAATTTTGATATGTTATTTAGAATACCTTGGATCCATACACTTTGAGTAGTACCTTCTATAGTGCATGGGTGTGTTAAATACATTCATACCAATCAAGTAATTATAATTTCTATAATCCCATATGAGTATGCTCTTGAACAAGAAAAAATTATGTCTAGGTAGCTAACTGTTAGAAAAAATTGGCTACCATAAGTGAGTAGCATTCAATGTTAGGGTGTGGAGCTAAAAGCTTCACTGATGCAGACATGGAGAAGGTCATTGGAGGGGTTGCTGAAGGTTGCTGAGCGTCAGAGAAACCGGCGTCGGTCTGATCAGCCGACGTCGGCAGGACAGTAAAGAAGAAGCAACCGACGTCGGTCAGGGATCGGCCGGCGTCGGTCACCTCCAGGTAGATAGGGACCGACGTCGGTCGCCTGTGTGGTTTGACTGCGAGCTTATTATGGGCAGTTAGCTAACGAACCAAGTGTTTGCATGTTTAGATCTATTTTTAGACTGAGAGTTGCAGATCTAATTATTGTAATTAGATGTCTAATCATTGTTTGGATGAGATCTATATAATAGACTCATGGTTATATTGGAAAAGTGTTCTAGTTTGAGTTGAGCAAAGTTTGCTCCTTTTGTGTGTGAAGTGAGTAAGGGTGTTCCTCCTAGTTCCCTATCAGTGCCAAGCTTGGTACTGGTTGGAGAATCATAAGGACCTGGTGAGGCAAGGACAAGGGTTCTTCAGGGTGTAGAGTGATCTACATGGTAAGTAAGATCGTTGATCTATAGGTGTATATGTGTGCAAGGTCAAGGTTCACAGGTGAACAGAACCAGGTTTGATTTGCAGGTGTGTAGGATCATATAGACAGCAACACAATAGGGAGCAGTATCAGGCAGGATCTACTTGGAGTATAGGTGTGTACTTGGATAGAGCAAAGAGGAAGGCAAGGGAGTTCCTTCCATAAGTATGGTCTATTGAATTGCAGGTTGTTGCAGGTTCATGGGAGATCTACTTAAAGTACGTGGAGTACTTGTTTGAGTGTGTGGAGCACTTGTGGTGTGCGTGGAGCACAGGAGGTGAACACCAACTCTGTATTTGAGTTGGGTGTTGGGACCTGAGAGGGAGAGCTTTGGGGAGAAGAATTACTGTTCACTTGAGGTGTGGGAAACCTCTGTAAGGTGGTGGAGAAGAAGTGGCATCTTCTTTATTGTATTCTTTTATATATAAAGTGTTAATACAATTTGTGTATTGTCTCTCATATCATGTGTTATTCTGAATTCTAGTTACTTGGTGAATCTGGTTAATTTCTGCATATTAAGTTGCTTGGTTTGGTAATCATATTGTGCTCTTCTGGTGGAGCAAGAACCTGACAAGTGGTATCAGAGCAAGGTTGTTGGCTCATAGCTTGATACCACTACCAAGTGGTATTAGAGCTTTTGGTTGGGATACTAACAGATTGGTTTAGATCTGGGTAGTGTGTTTTGATTACAGGTCACTCTCGGGGGTTTTTGATTGAGTGGGAGTAGAGCAATGGCAGATGAAAGTAAGCTAAGAATGGAAGAGTTGAAAAGCACAGATGGTTACTCACGATCCTATGGAAAGAAAGAGCAGGTAAAAGAACATTGTTGGTTGGTAGCAGATCAGCATGAAGAAACTGAAGAAGCAGATGTTGTAGGTGTTGTTGCACAGGATGCTCTGGGAGGTTTCTTGGATAAAGTTGAATCTTGGATAAAAGATTCGGTTGCCTCTTTCCATGCAGTTCCAGGTAGAGGAGCTGGTGAGCCTTGACAAAGAATTGGCAAAGGGGAAGTGAAGCTGAAATTGCAGGCGGCCAACACACAGGTGTTGATGAAGGTCATGCAGGTCCCAGGTTTGGAGATATGGCTAATTTCTTTAGAAAGATTGGGTGATGAGAGATGCACAAGAACTCTCACAGCGGATGCACTTGAATTAGCTGGTGGTAAGAAAACAGGTCCCCTTTATCTACTTGTTTATATTACTGATTCTTCTTTTGTTGCGGAGACGTGGCTTCGTAGGCTTGGTCACATGAGCAGGAAGGAGATGCATGTTCTTAAGCGGAAGACAGATATATTTGACAGGCTTAAGAACTGGAAAGCCTTGGTGTTTATGGAGGAGATGGCAGACAGAACCCAGTGGTTGGTGCTGGATACTTCTGAGCAGAGCAGTTTGGACATGGGTTTTGATTCAAAGAAGCTCGCGGGTAAAAAGTCATCACTCACAGGCAAACACAGGTACCGACATCGGTCAAGAGGAATCGGCATCAAACAGACAGGTGCCGATGTCGGTCATGTGCAGACTAAAGCCGGCGATGTCGGGCAGGGTAAGACTAACGTCGACAGTATGTAAGACCAATGTCAGTCAGAGGACCGACGTCAGCAGAAGGGACACCATAGGGTCGGTAGTCAGGGACAGACGCATGGAACCGACGTCAGTCAGATGCAGACTGTGGAGTGATCGAGGTCGATCACTGTAACAGATTTTGGGTGGACAACATGCTGTCAAGGAGTCTCAAACACCCATATGGAGGACTGAAGGCGTAAGTAGGCCCTCAAATTCATTGTTCCTCTTCTTTATACATGTTGCTGATTGTAGAGCAGGAAGGATCCAGGAAACAGGTGTGAGCTTGGCATGGATGAGGATGTGATTCCTTGGAGGAGAACCTAATAGGTGTTTTGGGTAGAGATGTCAGCTGGATGGAAGCACAGAGACGAATGGATACCTTAGTAGAAGAATAGAGAGAACGGATACGTGAGACGGAAGACCAGGTATATGGTCTTGAGGAGCTGCAGTACAGTGGTACAGGTTTTGACAGGTGGAGGACGAGGCATGGCTTCAATCAATGTCAGGGTAACTACTGTGGTTTGTCTTACCAGGTGGATGATGAGTCGCGACATCATTCTGTTTCTGTATGTGGATGGTATGTTTTGCTAGCAAGATTGTACATACAGGGTTTTGCTGAGCTAAGGGTAAGATTAGTTCAGTGGCATGTCAAGAGGAGTTTGGAACAGCAAAATTCTTTGACATGGGAGACATGGAGATCACAGGTTGATTTTGTCTCGAGTGGGAGCTAATGTGAATCAGGTGTTGGCGAGGTTCAGGATGCAGAGCCGGAGCACACTAAGGGCTGGACAGGTACAGTGTCTGAAATCACATGAGGTCTGGTATAGACCTGAGTATTCCCATGCAGTGGGAGCTGTCAGAGAGTTAGGAGCCAATTTGGGGAAGTGGGTTCTTAGGTATTTGAGAGAGACCAGTAGTAGGTATACATGCAGGGTCAGGACTTCACTACATGTGTTTGTAGGTTCGGATGTGGCAGGTTACTCGGATGACAGGATGTACACCATGGGATATGTGGTGGGTTGTCTTCAGGATTGATCTTGAAGAGGGATACAAACCAGGAAATAGATTAGACAGAGTATAGGTACAGGTATAGTGCAGCTATTTATCTCCAAGTGGGAGATTGTTAGGGTTTGGAGCTAAAAGCTTCACTGATGCAGACATGGAGAAGGTCATTGGAGGGGTTGCTGAGCGTCAGAGAAACCGGCATCGGTCTGAACAGCCAACATTGGTAGGACAGTAAAGAAGAAGCAACCGACGTCGGTCAGGGATCGGCCGGCGTCGGTCACCTCCAGGCAGACAGGGACCGACGTCGGTCGCCTATGTGGTTCGACTGCGAGCTTATTACGGGCAGTTAGCTAATGAACCAAGTGTTTGCATGTTTAGATCTATTTTTAGACTGAGAGCTACGGATCTAATTATTGTAATTAGATGTCTAATCATTGTTTGGATGAGATCTATATAATAGACTCATGGTTGTATTGGAAAAGTGTTCTAGTTTGAGTTGAGCAAAGTTTGCTCCTTCTGTGTGTGAAGTGAGTAAGGGTGTTCCTCCTAGTTCCCTATCAGTGCCAAGCTTGGTACTGGTTGGAGAATCATAAGGACTTGGTGAGGCAAGGACAAGGGTTCTTTAGGGTGTAGAGTGATCTACATGGTAAGTAAGATCGTTGATTTGCAGGTGTATGTGTGTGCAAGGTCAAGGTTCACAGGTGAGCAGAACTGGGTTTGATTTGTAGGTGTGCAGGATCATATAGATAGCAACACAATAGGGAGCAATATCAGGTAGGATCTACTTGGAGTACATGTGTGTACTCGGATAGAGCAAAGAGGAAGGCAAGGGAGTTCCTTCCATAAGTATGGTTTGTTGAATTGCAGGTTGTTGCAGGTTCATGGGAGATCTACTTGAAGTACGTGGAGTACTTGTTTGAGTGTGTGGAGCACTTGTGGTGTGCGTGGAGCACAGGAGGTGAACACCAACTCTGTATTTGAGTTGGGTGTTGGGACCTGAGAGGGAGAGCTTTGGGGAGAAGAATTACTGTTCACTTGAGGTGTGGGAAACCTCTGTAAGGTGGTGGAGAAGAAGTGGCATCTTCTTTATTGTATTCTTTTCTGTATAAAGTGTTAATACAATTTGTGTATTGTCTCTCATATCATGTGTTATTCTGAATTCTAGTTACTTGGTGAATTTGGTTAATTTCCGCATATTAAGTTGCTTGGTTTGGTAATCATATTGTGCTCTTCTGGTGGAGCAAGAACTTGACATTCAAAACTTGCTATCTAGACTTGTTTGAATTTGTTGATAGCCCTTGAATGTTCTTGTCTTTTTCATAAGTTATCTTATCATGGTGAGGAGTGATGTTATTCCTAATAGTGATCAAGGTCTCTTAAGGTGGTACAGTCAAGATGTGAAATCATTATCCTTAAGTGATTAACTAATATTAATGAATTTATCCTTTATAAGGTGTTTAACATAGTTTAAGGTAATTTTGGATAAGTTAAGGTAATTGTCATATTTGTTTAGAAATATCAAATTTAAAGACCACATGCTTCAAATTATCCTAGAGATCAAATAAGTCTTCTAAGGCCATTTGACATTCATTGGAAATTATACCACACCCCATCATGTCCGTACACTCCCCAAAAAGTGCCAAAACACCATTTATAATGTACAATCTCATTTGAAACCTTTTTGTTTGTTGTCCTAATGTCTAAAAATAGGTATAAAATGATGAAAGGTAGGTAACAATATTTTTGGATGTTACATATCATTCTCTCAATTCAAAAAATCTTGGTTGAAGGTATTGTATGTTGCCATAGAAGGAGATTGAACAACAAACAAATTTCATGGCAAAAGAAGACATTTTGATGATTTTTTATAGGTTTCCATGCATGATCAGAGCATCTCTATCCAAGGAAATAATAGAGTTAGGTGGTGAAACATGTATAGGTCACCTTCCAATCCATTCTAAAGACTCTCATGGTGACTAGAGAAATTTTCAAGAAAGAAACTAGACCTAATGTAGATTGTGTCTTCTTGATTGCATAGAGGACTGAGTTGTAGATCTCTTCAAGGTGATTTGAGACATGAAAAATTTCAAAGTATCCTTATAATCATATCATATCATCCATAAAATGATTTTTAAGTTGTGATAAATTAATTATGATGAATAAATGTAGTCTTGGAGTGTCTAATGCATAGGTAGATTAACAATGATCCCTTAGTATGCCATTAAAGATCTTTAAGGGATAAGTGTTATGAAGTAGAAGGGTTTAAAGACACCTAAGAGATCATGATTATCCCTTGAAACATCAGTATGGAAAGTTATCAAACATGTGCAAGGTGTCAAGGAGACCAAAATTAGTTATAAACCAAGAAGGTGACTTGTCATTTCCCAATGAAGAAGGAGGCAATAGTTTCAAGAAGGCTTGATGAGTCATAAAGAAAGATAAGAGATCCTATGCCATATTGAAGGATATAATCATAAAATTATGATAACACATGTTGATGAAGATAGCATTGGATTTTTACTCACTTTTTTACTTGTTTGTAACTATCCAATGAGTGTTAGGAATCCATCATTGGTTCTGAACACCTCTCTTCTCTCTCCCTTCTTCCTTCTCCTATATGTACTACCTTGTTTCAAATTGTATGGTTCCTTCCACCAGGATTATATCAAATCCCTACTCTTTTTTATGCCTTTGATCAATAAATTATTATTTTTAACTCCTTTTATAGTTATATGCACTGTGGGGCTCTGAATGGTTGATCTAATCAAGTGTAAACTTAACTCACCTTGGTTTGTGGTCCTATTCTTCTTGTCTTCATGTAGTTTGATTCTATATTATAGGTTATATAGAGTGTCATTAGGGTTCTAATGTGACTTAAAAGTGTCAACCATTTTCCCTCCTAGTCTCATATTGTAGACACTCAATTTTGGCCACTTTTGTGCCTAAATTAGTATTTATGTCAATTTTTAGCACATGACATAATTTAAGACTATAAATCACTTGAATGACCAAATTCATCAATGTATGGGATTTAATTATTTATAAATGTGATGAGGATTTCTTATTTGGGGTATTACCCTGTATCCACTAATAACCTAGTTTTGTTTCAACCCTAGTCAAATTATGACATAGTAATTTGACACTTTTGGCCTGTCGAGCTAATTATTCAAAACATTTAAAATAATTTATAAAAGCTAAAAATCACTAAGTAAGATTAATAATATTGTAAATCTTAATTAACTTTCCTAAAAAAAATCCAAATCAAATTAATGAATTTCATTTACCAAAAAGAGGAATTTTTAGCTAAATATGAAGTCAAAGGTCAAAGGAATTAATAAAGTGATTTAATAATTCCTAAATATTCCAAAATTATGAGTCAAAAGCTTAAAAATTTATAAAGTGAGTTGTCATGCCTCATAAATATCTAAAGTTGAGGTGTCAAGATTTTTTGAGTGCTTTGACCCAACCCAAGTTAGCCTGACTCAACCTAGGTTATTTTAGACTCAACCAAATTATAATTTAACCTAGCCTACCTAGGGTTAGAGTTAGTTGTTAGAGATATAAATACAAGTTCCCACACCATATCCCAAAAATATTTTTAGTGTAAGGTTATTCTATTGGAATACCTTCAACAAGTCTTTGAGAGTAGTCTTATAATGCCCATTTTATGCCAATATTCACACCAAGCTACAAGTGACATTAGATACATGTTACCACCATGGAGAAGCATTGCATAAATACTTTAATTATTATAATCCAATCATGAAAATACTTATTCCAACAAGTAAGTATCAAATTCAAAAAAGGAGGTAAATTATTAGTGTTATTTTAATCTCTATTTTATGATCTTGCTTACTATGTTATACTCTCCCTAGTTCTCATGCAAGATTATTTAGTCCTAGTGTATTATTATGCCTGATTTTTGTCATTTGGACTAATAAGGGACTGATCTATATTTTATGTACTCTTCAAACACTTAAACCATGCCTAGTGGGACCATGCATCTACTATGGCCAAGGAGAATGATTTTAAACTCTTAGTTTTTTCTAACATATGCATTTAATTATTCAATTTTAGAGTTTTAGCCTTGAAATTAGTGTCATTCTATTTTTTATATAATTTATGGTTCACCCTGTTTAAGGGTGGCTTCAGTAGTCCCATGTTTTATTTTTTATCTTTATTTATATAGAAATTATGAATTTTAAATGATGTTTTTAACTTGATAAATAGTGGCTTCACTTTTTGGATTTAGTGGTTTCAACCCTACTAAACAACTTCACTAGGTAAAATTACATTGGGTTTTGGTAGCTTCACCTATTTTTATGTTGTAATCGATGGATTCGCCTGATCTAACTAGTAGATTCACCCTATTTAATGGTAAATTCATCAAAAGTGTTCTCTATTTATGTCTATAGTTTTAGGAAAATGAAGGCTTCATGAAAATGGTGGCTTAGACCTGGTAAATAGTGGCTTCACTTTGTGTTTTTGAAAAACTCGAGAGCTCAAAATAAAAGATAATTTTCTCATTTGATTTTTTTCCTAGAGACAAGCAAACCCCCTAACATTTTCTTAGGAACTACGGTGGAGAGATAGAGGCTTAGGAATTTCTAAATATCACATACACTTTTGTTTGGTGCTTAAAATTAACTTAATCACATTTATCATTTAGTATTTTCATAGTTTTTACAAGTGTAATCAAGGCCAAGGGGCCAACAATTTAAATCACTTTTGAGTTAGTTCTATTAAAAAGAACATCATTTTTGTTATAGCTCTTAAGAGATTTTTCACTTTATATTTGTTTTTTATTATTAGCTAATTTAAAAATTCATAGTTTAGATTATTTGATTATGGAAAATTAGAAACTATTGCATGTATGCTCTCCTCCATCCCCTTTAGTGAAATCGAGTGACCGAAAGCACTTAGTTTATTGCCCTTTTATTTGGTATTATTGGAAATAATGTCATGTATGCTCTCCCCAAGCTATGAGTGACTTGGGTGACCTAGAAATGACCTCTAAAGTCTTCCCATTTTATTTTATTACATTTGGTTTGTGGGTGGGAGCTCATTTCTCCATCACAAGTTATTTAGGGGTGCATTGACTTGGGGTTTCATCTCCTAACATCATACCAACCCCACTCTATGGTGGGGTATATAATTTGAGCATGTGATACTAGGATTGCTAGGGGGTGAGTGGCTAGCCTCTTCGATCCTAATGAAAACCTAATTTAGGTCTTGCTAAATATTAGAGTCTACTAAGTAGTACATGGATGGAGTCACTATGCAAAAGAATAGACCTTTACATAGTAAGTTAGCTTGTATGTACCCCATTGACATGATTGCACCCTTGTTTTAGACACACTTGGGACCATTTAGTACATTCAAAACTTATATATTTTAGACAACCTCACTTGCCTCAGAATTTATTTCCAAATGCTGAGTCCTCCCTCTATGTTCATGCCATGTACCAATGATTTAAAGATAGAGGGGTCATAAAAAACTCTGCCTACACCTTTACTTTAATTTTTTGATTAACACTTAATTCCTCACAATCATTACTAGATCAATAGAAGTTTTGGTAGAAGATATACACACATATGTCAGTTTTAGGGATATGATAATCCATTAGTGCTATTTATATTTTATTTGATTTACATGTGTGTTTTAGACTAAAATTATTTATCTGTATTTTCAAGTAAAAAATGAGTCCAAACCATCATGTTGTTTTCACACCACTTTAGCCTAAGAGGTTTTACTCTGTTCATTTTATGTCACACTTTTGCCTTAGTGTTTTATTCCAAAACCATTTTTGTGTCACTTATTTAAATGGGGCATCATTATGTTACCCTTTTTTTCTCAAACATTTTCCTTGGATTTTATTCCAAAATCATTGCCATGCCATTTTTTTGAAGGAACGTCATTATGCTACCTAAATCATTGTAAATCACCTGTCACATTTGAAACCAAGTTCTAAACCATTTTTATACCTTTTTTTTTAAATGTGCAATTATGGTGCCTATTTTGGTATATCCCTTTTTCCTTAGAACATTCAAGTTTTTTTTTAAAATTACAATATTTGGAAATGTAAATCGTAAACTAATTAATTTTACATCGAAGCCTCATCTAATTTGGGCTTAGTCTACCTTTTGTGATTGGATTGTGTTACTTGGGTTGATTTCCTATTTGATCTAAAAGACCCCTTGCCTAGACCTATAGGTTTTTTTTGGTGCCTTGTTCTAGAGTATTTTAAGCCAAGTTACTGCCATGTGCCTTGTTTGAAGTTTTTTATGTTCTAAATGTCCTAGTTACATTGCTCAAAAAGTCTTTGGGGAACCAAATATTGAGTCTTAGTGAGCCAATTACTAAGTTTAACCCAAGCCAATTGCCTTAATTTAGTTTATTTTTAAATTCTTATGTGAGTTATTTGTTTCCAAGTCTAGCCTTATTTTTCACCCTAAACAATTATAACCACCTTTGGGCAAATCATTGCAATCCTCTAAACATAGTTCGTAATCATTCTAATTTGTATAGTTACTTTTGTTGCTAATTATAAATGCCTTTAGTCAAATTCGTAACTCAGCCATAGAAGAGATTTAAGCTTTTGTGTTACCTTTATCATTGATTAAAACTGCCTTTGGGAAAATTAGTATCATTTATTAAATTGACGTCAAGTTTGTTTTATCTTTATCTTTGCCTAGTTTAGTTGTTTTACCCTTTATAATTATTTTACAGAGCCAAAGGTTGTTTGTTTTTAGACCTTGATTATTTTTTACCTTTAGACCCTTTATTTTTCATGATGATTAGTTACACAGATAGTGGGACTATGTATAATCTGGACTATGAAAACTTTATGACCAGTGACACTTTTGTTCAAGATTCATATGATGATGAAGTTGTATATGATATGGATCCCTATTCCTCTAATAACATTCCATACATTCAACAAAGGTTAGACCCATTAATGTAGTATTTGGTGACTGCACCTTCTTATCTAGGCCAATAATAAAAGAAAATAACACAATACCTTTCTTAAATCATGCCAACTACATAACAAAGCCAACAAAAAGATCCCTACTATGTTACAACACCAATATAAACAAGATACGATGTGTACTTATTTGATCACCATTTGTTAGATCATATATATAATTATTGTCAGAGTCATCAAAGTAGGAGCCAAGTTTCTGCCAAACTTCCCTCATGAAAGTATAAGTAGTTTAATTAGAACTCATACTAGAGCCCCTTGAATCTAATAATTAGAATAGGCATCAAATAGTTATAGTCAAGATTTAGTCCAATTGTTGTAGCAAAACTAAGGAATGCTTGAAAAAGGGAAAAAACTATGGATGAACAAATTGAAGAGGTAAATCAAACATACTAAAACTATCTCAACCTAGCTCATAATATTAATATAAGGGTTATTTTTAACATATAACTTATTGAGATAGTTTCATCAATAGGAAAAAAATGGATGCTTAAAAATATGCAAACCAAAACATAGACCCATTTAATAAGAGCATGTTGGTTGGTGACATGTATAATGTCCCTATTTTGACTGAAGTGACTACCACTCAAATAGAAGACCTTACTCAAAATGTTGTGGATATAACACAATTTTAGTCCAATCTATACCAAATTGGGTCTAATCTACCACCAATAAAAACATATTAGATTCTTCCAACTAACACCATGAGTGGATTGTAATAATAGGGGATAGGTATGCCTACTTACCAAAACCAACAAGTAACCTCTATTCCTCAACCAGTTCCTTCCTTGAGTGTGCAATATGGGGAAATGAACCAATAACATACCAACTTATCACTACAACAAGTGAAAAACACTACACCATCTCAATAGGGGGAAACAAATGTTCTACCATAATAAGCATAGACCAATATAGCTATACAATCATAAACATTGCCTAACCAATAATGTGTATCTATTGGTCACAAAATACCAATTGGTCAACAAAAACAAAACCAAAACCCCCAATAATTTCCTAACTAACAACAAGTGCCTATATAATAATAAGATTTCAACCAATAATAAGGTTATTATTTATAATAGGTATTAGGCACTAGGTGATAGTTACCTTTCACCCAATGGGTATCACACTTAGAAAAAGGATCCAACTACCAACACCTTCAATAGTAGTGATCTAATAAAAAACACTTTACCTATATACAACATGTTTTGATGAGTAGGTAACAAGTTCCCTCCCAAGCCCAATAATACCAACATATCCCATATATCCAATTATAGGCACCATATCCATAATTTATCATCCAAGGTTATGTATCTAATCCAAGCTAGAACATGTTTCAATAGTATCATATTCTGGATCCATAGTATAATCCCAATACACAGATATGTATACCTAGTCATCCATCCAATTTAACCAACATTCCATAACATACCTACCTCGATCAATGTAATCCACCTTTGATCGTGCAAATGCAATAACAATAGGCCACTCTATCTAAATTCCATGCATAATATATGTAATACATGAAAGATGAAATTCAAGCTGTATAAATCATAAAATAAACATTTAAGCTAGATGAAATATGCTCTTATCCATCTAACATGGAATATATGCAAATATCATTTCCATCAGGTTATGAGTTGCCTAAATTTGATAAATATAAATTAAAAGGTGACCCTAAAGGCCATATGAAATAATTATTTATTACGTGCCATCTAGTGGCATATAGTGACATATACTTGTTTATACTCTTTCCAAGGAGTCTAGCTGGACAATCCTTGGAATGGATTTTGAAATTGCCAAAGAATTATATACCTAAATTCAATGATTTTTTTATGAAGTTTATACGACATTTTTCATATAATCTTGAACATGAGATTACATTTGTCAACCTGGGCCAAGCTAAACATAAGACGTGAAAGTTTTATTGTCTATTTGTAACATTGGAGAGCACTAGTAAGCTAATTTAATCACAATTTGCTATATAAATGGTTGGTTGTGATATTTACTAGAATATTACAAAATAATATATCTTACCATATCAATCTAAAATTTACTCATACATTTGAATAGGTTATAGAAAAAGGAATATGGATTGATAAATCCCTTGTTAATAAAGGGATAATCAATCTATCCTCTTCTCATTAGAGCTAGAATCAACATCAAGGCTAGTAGAACTAGAACTAGAACCAGAACCAAGGCTAGAACCTTAACCAAAACCCAATAAAAATATGATTTTTAATGCCACCTCAAGTCAATAACAATGAGAGACCAAAATCTTACAAATGGAATAAGAATGTTATTGGCAACAAGGTCACTGAATCACACCATGCTCAGATGGTGAAAACATTGGTTGTCCATTTAATTCCACCCACTTACCAACCACCAACCTTATACATTCAACTAATACCTCCAAAAAACAATTTCCATTAAATCAAAACCAATTACAAGCCCCTACTCCAAGGAGAAGACCACCCATTTCTAGACAATTCAGTGATCTCAATGAGCCTACTAAATTTATGTTTCAAAGATTAGTTTAGGAAAATATGATCAGTTAGATGATACTAAATTCATTCCATAAAGGATTCATTTTTTTGAATGATACAAATCAATTGATTTTTGTGAATATCATCATGTTAGATTACATTACATATGATAGTGCATCCAACTCAAGCATTTGATTGAGAATATGCTGGAAAAAGAAGAGATAGAAAGAGACACCCATGCTCCTATGACCAATCATAACTTAGGCATAGACTAAATCTATTTTCCCAACATAATAATAAAAAAACTAAAAATAATACCAGCAACAATAACAATAATGGTGGTAGATAACTCCATCTTAAAATAAATAACAATAATTCTAGCCTTAACAACAATAACAAAATGGTTAGAACCAAGGGAAAATTGACCAAACTAGCTAAGGAGGCCATCATGCAATTTTGTATACTTATAACAATGTTTTAGCACACATTTTATGTAGTAATGTTTCCACTATAATCATTAATCCTTGGCCAAAGTTACCAACAAACCTAGAACTTTGACCAATAATGCCTATCAACCTCTTATGCTGATAATTCTCCTTTCGGCCATATTAACAACCAAGATCCATATTATCTGAGAATTACCATTTCAGGTCTTGTTACATACCCAACTAACTACCAAATCTAATTACCAAACTGAGATTGATAAATCATGACTCGATGATCCAAGGTCACTATCAAAGGGCCGCATCCAAATACTACAAATGAGCCCATTCAACCTTTCATGCCTATCAAAAATAAACTAATTAACAAAATTGATGGGAAGAAGACACCTACAAATATATACATCATATATTTATTTCATACATCTAACATCCACAAAGACATATTTAATAAGTAATTAAACCAATCTCTCATTCCAAATGACATCACTCTAGAAAACTTCCAAGCCATGGTAGAAAACTTTTCCCCTGGCCAACATATTACCTTTGATCAAAGTGATATGTCATCCTTAGGCTCTCTTCATAATAACTTGTATATTAATGTTGGTATAATGTGTTGTCCCCCAAAAATATCACTCATTTTTGGAACAAAATTTGAACTATTTTGGTCTTACAGACCAAAATTGTCTCTTCCCTTTTCGAAATTTGTCCTGGGCATTCAAATTCCTCATTTTTCAAGCTTCTCAGAAATCTATGGACTCTGTAGGCTTGAATCTACGAAATCTGCAGGCTTGAATCTACAAACTCTATAGGCTTGAATCTATGGACTCTACAGGCTTGAATCTACAGACTCTGTAGGAAAATAAAATCTATGGACTCTGTAGGCCAAGTTCAACGGGCTTCACAAGTTGATTTCTACAGACTCTATAGGAAAGAAGCAAGATTTCAACACTTAGGTGATCTCAAACTTGGTTCAAAGGCTTGGTTAAATTCAGTTGGTTCAATGCTTTGGTTCACTCAGTCAGTTCATTAAAGGGTTCAACATTTGGTTTGAAGCTTGGTTCAACATTTGGTTCAAAGCTTGGTTTAATGCTTCAGTTCACTCAGTCGGTTCAATCAAACGGTTCAATGGCTTTTGGTTCAATCAAAGGGTTCATCAGCTTGAACCATTTTGGTTCAAATATCGGTTCATCAGCTTGGTTCAAAGGAGAAGTTTAATGCAAAAGTTCAAGAGAGCCTCTTGAAGGACAAGTGCCCTTGCAGAGGGCACTTGGTCGACAAAATCACCCTTCAGAAGGGTCATTTTCAAGGAAACAGTTAAGGTAAATTCTTTCAAAATTTTGTTTAAGGTAGACAAAGGCATAATTCTTTTAGACTTTAGTCCAAAGGAATTCGGAAAGGTTGCGGGAGGAAAGCTTGAAGGAGTTTCTCAAAGCCAAAGACAAAACAATAATTCTCGCAGACTTTTTGTTCACGAGAAATGTCTATGGAGTTTTTGTCCATGGGAAATGTCCATGGGAAAAGTTCTGAAGGACTCCAAAGAAAAGGCCACTGAAGGAACTCAAAGGGCAGGTGCCCTTGTGGGGGACTCTCGACTGCCAACTTAAAGGACACTCCCCCAAAGCTAAAATGTCACCTTCCCTTCAGGAGGATGCAAAATAAAGGACTTAGTGACTTATCAAAATAAAGAAGCCTGAAGGCCATCCGAAGATCACCTAAAGGGCAGATACCCTTATGGGGGGCTCTTCCTAACCCAAAGTGGACATTTCTTAAGGCCTGAAAGGTAGCTCCCCTTTGGGAAAGCTCAAATGACAAAATTGAAGGAATTATTGAGGAAAGTGACATGCCTGTGGACGTCAAAGTTACGACAATGAAATAGTCATTGATCCTTGTAGTTTTAAATATACGGACCCAAATGCATTCAAAGGCTTTAAGGCCAAGATTAGCAGGAAGTGATTAAGGAACATAGCATAAAATTGAATCCAGGACCCGATTCAATTAACTAGAAAAGGAAGAATGATGAGGAAGGACCAGAAACATTTGCACATCAGATATGTTTCTAGAAGTAGACCACCAGGTGGATATTTAAAGAGGCAAACTTTCAATAGCATGACATGTTTCTCTACATTGAGAAAAACAAATGGGTATATGCCCCTAAATTCTAGCCTATCTTCTTAACAAATTTCAATGCAACATGATGTGTTACTGTTCCTGAGTCTTTCTTGAAGAGGCTATATAAGGGACTCTCTTTTATTTTAAATGGATCTCTCTCTAATAATCATAAACAAAACTCTGCCCAAATTGAAAGGCATTACTAAGACTTTGAGCTTAGATTGTTGATCATATTTTGTTATTGGAATAAGAAAGCAAGTGACTTTTCAGACTTTGTGCTGTGATATCTTTGTTGTTGGGGAAACTATTCTTATGTCTTTTTCCTTAATATATTTTCTGTTCCTTTAATTCAACAAGTAGAATTAGTGAAAGTAGTCAAGAAGGTGTCCTGAAGTCAACTATGGATAGACTTTGTGCCCCCATAATTGCCTTTAGTGTGTTTTCTTTTTATTTCTGTGTAAAGGACCTTGGGATGACTTTGTGCCCTCATTGTCCTTCGTATCTCACTCTCGAGAAATTCAAGTGGAGACTTTGTGCTACATCTCAATTTGCTGGTTATACGTCCTTGGTTACATTTTGCTTTTACTACTAAGAGTATTCTTGTGGCTTGCTGAATAATACTTTTGAAAGAAGAGGAGTGCTTTCTATCATTTCTCTTGAGTTTTTCCTTTGATTTGCATGCATCATCTCTAAAGAAAGAGAGATGGATGGTTTATCCCGCCCTTGAGTATTATTTTCTATATATATATATCATATCTATAGGGAACCTCCCCTTGATGAGAGGAGAGATTAGTCCCCTTTTGATGTGGTAAACCTACACATTTGGTTGACCAATCTTCCTACTTTGGCTGATCAGACCTATTTTGTTTATCAGTACACTGATCGACAAAATATTCAACCAATAGTTTTTGGTGACTCCGCTAGGGAATATAACTAATTATCATTATAACCCTTATCCATTACAGACTCTGGTGACTTCATTTCATGTCTTACCCATTATCCATTTATAGCCTTACCATCTTCTTCCACCTCCATTATTTTATTTGGTCTACAAAACCAGAGCTACTGGGAAAGAGTGCACAGTTTAAAGCCTCAATCTTCAAGCTGAAGCTGAGCCAGTCCTTTTCCATTTTAATTCTATAATTTGGCTACTCCATCCAAATTTGTTATCTCTATTTTTCTTAATTAAATCATGGTATTTTGAGGCCCTTGGGGTAACTCTTTTGGCCCACTCAACTTGACTCCACCTCTACATGAACTCCCACGTAGTTCAAGAAAGAATTTCCCAAAAAAATTTGGTGATGGGATAGTTCACCCTGATGAATACATTGCAGCCTTCAACATATCCTGTGGTGTTATAGGAGTGGAATTTGAAGATGTGGTAGTCAATATTTTTGTGGAGACACTACAAGGTGTTGCTGCAGACTGGTTCTACCATCTACAAGCTAGATCAGTGACTGACTGGGATACACTCAAAGCCAAGTTTGAAGTAAGGTTCAAGCCCATAGAAGATGCACATGCCTTTCTGGCCCAACTCACTTAGATGAAGAAAGAGCCTCATGAGCCTATGAGGGATTTTATTTCCAAGTTTGACAAGCTGAGGCACATGATTCCCATGGTCGCCCAGCTGAAACCTCAGAACCTCAAATGCTTATTCATCAATTCACAACTTCCTAAAGTGAGTTTTCTATTGAGATGAGCTAGCCACATAGATCTTGATGGAGCTCAACTTTTGGCCACTAAGGTAGAAGATGACCTTATCTTGGTAGGAAAGATAAGGAGAGATCTAAACAGAGGCAAACCCTTGTCATCTTCTGAATACTCACCCACAGTCACCACTGATCTAATGGTGCAAAAGCTGGCAAATGAATTGCTAGCCTTGAAAAGGTAAATGGCACAAGGTATGTCTTCTACTCCTCTATATAAAGATATACCAAGGACATTCCCTAATTAGCCATATCAAGGCAATGCTGCCAAAAGTCAAGGGCAAAAAAATCATCTTCCTCCCCCATAGAGGAACCTTGCCCTTGAAGCACCTCCAACCAACATAGTAGTTGGATATCTAGAAACAAAACACATTTCCTATTTATAACCTGAGTTTGAGTAAGAAAACAGTGCTGATATCTTTAAGGAGGATCTAGAAGAATCAACTGACAACTCCCACATTAGTTTCCTAAATTTCTAGGATGAACCCATAAGTGAAGGTGAACCAGTTGAAGGATCATACATAGTATTCACCAGGTTTGAGAATTAGTCAGCCCAGTAGATCGATAAGGAGAAGATAGAGGAGCAACCCCAACCAACAATTTCAATTGTTGAGCAGAGAACCCCTCTTCCTTTCTAGTCAAAGGACCCGATGATTGCCAAAGAAGTAAGTACATCAAACATCTCTGCACTTTCTACTTCAAATTCACAGATCAGTCCTCCCCCTCCCAAAAAACCAAAGGATGAACTCCCATCCTCTCTTCCAAGTCCATCTCAATCATTTTCCATGATTGATCATGTCAAGAAATCCAAAATTTAGATGACTAAGTTTGAATCCCTGCAAGCCAATCTTGAGCAATTAAACATTGGTGGAGAACTAAGTGTGGCCCTGTTTGAGGAAAAAATTGTGGTCACCCAAATGTCAGCCCCTGTAGCTCAAATTTTGTTTGAACCTTCAAGCAGGGATAATTACTTCTTGATCATAGAGGATGCTCATGTCTTAGCTGATGAAAGTCCCATAGCTGACAATCTAAGATTTCATCCAAACACGACATCACAAAAATTGATAGGGCACAGTGAAAATCAAGAAGGATCTTCCATCTCCCATGAAGATAAATTTGATAAAAGATAAGCTTTTGATGATGCTTGGATCTTGGAATCTGATGGTAACAATTATTACACAGTTGGATGTAGATCTCTATTACTCGAATTGAAGACTGCTCAAGATGAAGAGATCAAACTCCTTCACATCAAAGGAGGTACTGAGTTAATGGTTTGTTAGGGGTCTGATGCTAACAATCAAAGCATTTGATGGACTAGACCAATATAATAACAAGCTATGGTGGTGGACCATACTACTATATTCCAAAGTCAGTAAAAAGAACTCTTCACAGGGAGAGCAAGGAGTTACTATTTTCAATTTGAAGACCACGTCCTGCCATGGAGCAAGAAGAAGAAAAGGCAAAGAGGAAGATGTAGAAAATTGGTTTCCTAGTGTAGAGATCCATTCTCCCATCACCATTTATGGGGGCAAAATGGTTTCCTGCTAGTTTACCAAGATGACACACTATTTTCACTGCCTCTCAGGAAGCAACATCTGAAACACTTCAAATCTTGAAGTATCAGATCATTGTATCTGTACATATGTATATTTGTATAGTTTTTAATTCTATTCTATTTTGTTTTGTTTGTTTCTTTTTTTGATGCCTTCCATTTATGGGTAGCATGACTCCATATCCCAATGGCATACTTCAAGGCACTGGAGATTCTGGTTTCTACTCCTTTTAATTCTTTTTACAATTGATAGAAGTTCCCCAACTAGAGCCAGCTATTGTCTCCCAAAAATATCACTCATTTTTGAGACAACATTTGAGCTATTTTGGTCCTACAAACCAAAATTATCTCTTCCCTTTTTGAAATTTGTCCTGGGCATTCAAATTCATCATTTTTCAAGCTTCTAAAAAATCTATGGACTCTGTAGGCTTGAATCTACAGGCTCTATAGGCTTGAATCTATGGACTCTACAGACTTAAATTTATAGACTCTGCAAGCTTGAATCTATGGACTTTGCAGGCTTGAATCTATAGACTCTACGAGAAAATAAAACCTATGGACTCTGTAGGCCAAGTTCAACGAGCTTCACAGGTTTATTTCTATAGACTCTGCAGGAAAGAAGCAAGCTTTCAACACTTAGGTGATCTCAAACTTGGTTTAAAGGCTTGGTTCAATTCAATTGGTTCAATGCTTCGGTTCACTCAGTTGGTTCATCAAACTATTCAATGTTTAGTTTGAATCTTGGTTTAATGTTTGGTTTAAAGCTTGGTTCAATGCTTCGATTCACTCAGTCAGTTCAATCAAACGGTTCAATGGCTTTTGGTTCAATCAAAGGGTTCATTGGCTTGAACCATTTTGGTTCAAATATCGGTTCATTGGCTTAGTTAAAAGCTTGGTTCAATGGTTGGTTCAAAGGAGGAGTTTAATGCAAAAGTTCAAGAGAGCCTCCTAAAGGACAAGTCCCCTTGTAGAGGGCACTTGTCGACAAAAGAACCCTTTAGAAAGGTCATTTTTAAGGAAATAGTTAAGGTAAATTCTTTTAGAATTTTGTTTAAGGTAGACAAAGGCATAATTCTTTCAGACTTTAGTCCAAAGGAATTTCTTCAGACAAAAAGTCCAAAGGAATTTAGAAAGGCTGTGGGAGGAAATCCTGAAGGAGTTTCTCAAAGCCAAAGACAAAACAATAATTCTCACAAACTTTTTGTCCATGAGAAAATATCCACAAACTTTTTGTCCGTGGGAAATGTCCATAGACTTTTTGTCCATGAGAAATGTCCATGGGAAAAGTTCTGAATGACTCCAAATAAAAGGCCACCAAAGGACCCCGAAAGGTAGGTGCCATTGCAGGGGACTCTCGATTGCCAACTTAAAGGACACTCCCCCAAAGTTGAAGGGTCACCTTCCCTTCGGGAGGATGCAAAACAAAGGACTTAGCGACCTATTGGAATAAAGAAGTTTGAGGTCATCTGAAGATCACCTGAAGGGAAAATATCCTTACGAGGGGCTCTTCTTGACCCAAAGTGGATCATTTCTTAAGGCCTGAAAGGTAGGTCCCCTCTGGGAAAGCTCAAATGACAAAACTAAAGGAATTGCCAAGGAAAGTGACGTGCCCACAGATGTCAAAGTTATGACAATGAAATAGCCATTGATCCTTATAGTTTTAAATCTATGGACTCAAATGCATTCAAAGGCTTTGAAACCAAGATCAGTAGGAAATGATTAAGAAATAGAGCATCAAATCAAATCTAGGACCCGATTCAATTAACTAGAAAAGGAGGAAGAATGAGGAAGGACTAGAAACATTTGCACATCAGATATGTTTCTAGAAGTAGACCACCAGGTGGATATTGAAAGAGGCAAACTTTCAATATCATGAATTGTTTCTTTGCATTGAGAAAAACAAATGGGTAGATGCCCCTAAATTCTAGCCTATCTTCTTAACAAATTTCAATGCAACATGATGTGTTACTATTCTCGAGTCCTTCTTGAAGAGGCTATATAAGGGACTCTCTTTTATTGTAAATGGATCTCTCTTTGATAATCAAAAACAAAACTCTACCCAAATTGAAAGGCATTACTGAGACTTTGAGCTTAGATTGTTGATCATATTTTGTTATTGGAATAAGAAAATGACTTTTCAGACTTTGTGCTATGATATCTTTGTTGTTGGGGAAACTGTTCTTATGTCTTTTTGCTTAATATATTTTCTATTCCTTTAATTCAACAAGTAGAAATAGTGAAATTAGTCAGGAAGGTGTCCTGAAGTCAATTATGGAAAGACTTTGTGCCCCCATAATTGCCTTTAGTGTGTTTTCTTTTTGTTTCTGTGTAAAGGACCTTGGGATGACTTTGTGCCCTCATTGTCCTTCGTATCTCACTCTCGGGAAATTTAGGTGGAGACTTTGTGCTACATCTCAATTTTTTGGTTACTACGTCCTTGGTTACATTTTGATTTTACTACCAGGAGTATTCTTGTGGCTTGCTGAATAGTACTTTTGAAAGAAGAGGAGTGCTTTCTGTCATTTCCCTTGAGTTTATCCTTTGATTTGCATGCATCATCTCTGAAGAAGGAGAGATGGATGGTTTATCCTACCCTTGAGTATTATTTTTTGTTTATATATATAGCATATCTATAGGGAACCTCCCCTTGATGAGAGGAGAGATTAGTCCCCTTTTGATGTGGTAAACCTACACATTTGGATGACCAATCTTCCTACTTTGGCTGATCAGACCTATTTTGTTTATCAGTACATTGATCAACAAAATATTCAACCAACATAATGAACCATAGATTTAAATGTGTCCTTATAGACAATGGTTCAGGCCTCAACATTGTGTCTCTAAAGTTGGTCAAACATCTTAGATACACAACAACTGAATTGCAACTACATACCTTCATTATCAAGGCATATTATAATGAAGAATGGGAATCTCAAGGTACTATTAGCTTGCTATTGGTTATTGGGCCTTTTACCCATGACACTCTATGCCATGTTTTGGATCTAGAACTATCTTACAATATGTTATTGGGTTGACCCTGGATCCATAAAATCAAGGTTATACTTTCCATGTTGCATCAGTGTATAAATTTTACACATTAAAGAATGGAAGTTATTATACTAGCTGATCTTTAGCCATATTAGTATTGTAAATGCCTTGAGGCCAAATATAAAATCTATAACTATCAATTTGGTTTGAATACCATGCCCAAATATGATGAAGAAAGAGTCAAAAAAGGAAAATCCATTGAATCGGGACTAGAAGCTAACTACATTAGCCCAAACATCTTAGCTTCTACCTCAACCATGTCTCCATCAGACATTTATAATCAATTTTATATAACTAAAAAATGCTCAGAGAATATAGTACCCATAATGCATTCCATATTTCCACATTGGCACAATATCCAAAAAACTATGCAAGTCCTAAGGCCAAAAGTACTTGCATGGAGATACAAACCAAGGGAAAATCTCAATTAAACAAGCCTATTATTTTAAACCAACTTCTATCCAAGAATAGGATCCCTTAGAAGAAGATGATTCATGGTTCTTGTAGACACCAAAATTATGTCACACACATGCATAACTCCCTATGTCAAAATCCCCCTTGAGCCCATTTTAAAGAATAATAATTAGCCTCCCTAACCCATGCTTTTACCCCTCATACATTTAATTAATTTAAAATATTTAATTAAATTAATTAAAAACCACTTATGCAACCTTACCTATCCACCTCATCCTAAGACTAATTCTTACCCTTTGAGTCAATTCAAGACTTAGTCCCCTTATCCTAACTACCCATGACTTGTTCTCACCCCAAAAATAAATTCGTAACCAACTACGCCCTTCTTAACCTCCCATTTCTACTATTTCCTAATGGATACCACACTTGGCAAGGGAAATAATATAAAATAGGCCAAAAATATCCCTTTTACTTCTTTTCATGCCACCAACGTTGGTCAACCCATGACCAACATCGATAGGGCCGCCAACATTGGTTACTTAAGCCAAACTCCAAACTAATGTTGAAGGCAAAAAAAATCAAGAAAACTCATTTTTTATTTGCATATAGGCTTTTGGCATCCAACTTTCCACATCTTAACATACTTTGACCTTGCATAAGTCAATCTAGATCAGGAACCAAGCTCTTGAGAAACAACATCACACTCTTGTTTTCTCTATTCAAGGCATTGGTTCGGCAAGCCTTATAGGAGCCATCCATTCGAAACTTATCATTCAGTCACCTCTATAGATAAGCACATCACTTATGCTATAAGTCTTTAATTAGTTACTTTATAATCACTTTATACCTACTATTTATCATTTTACACATTCTTGACCGAACCCTTGTGAAGGAGTTATAAAGTTTCCCTACTTGTTTCCCTTGTTCTAACACACTAAACCTCTAACCAAATCCATACAAACAATACTCTCTCTCTCACAACTATCCCCAACCTTCCAGACCTGACCAAAACCATTTCCTAAACCCAAAACATCCTTTTACAAGCTCTTAGGCAATTATTTCCCCTATTGACATTGATCACCCAACTGATATTAGTCACACTTGCTCACCGACCTTGGTATTCTAACCGACATTGATAACTGTGGATTTTCAATAACCCTTTTAAAACCTACCCAAACAACTTCCAAAATACAAACTGAACATACCACCTACACTTTGTTACTCTCTGTTGCACTTAGGTTGTGAATAATGGTAACATAATTTCTCTTTTACTCTCCCTTTTCCTTTATTTTTTTTGTTTATTACTCTTTTGTTTCTCAAATGTGGACTATCATCTCTAAGGAAGTTTGACACTTCCTAGAACAAGCACGTAGCTTGGTAGCCTACTCATATATCTACTAACATACATTTTTGTGGTAGTACTTTCTTACTTGCAAGTAGTCCTCCCCAGCTAAAGAGGAGTGCTCACAACATCTGGATAAGACTCACAAACCAATCTAGGTTCATTCTAATCACTTATCCCTGTCCTTCTTCTCTATTTTTATTTAGACTTGAAATAAACATAATTTTAGTGAAACATTTCTGGCATGCCCAGTGGGACCCTGGAGTTTTCCTTGGCTTCATTGCTTGTTTTAAGAATTCATATAGGTGCATTATGTGAAAATTTCATTTCTTTCACTTTCTCCTTCTTTTCTCCCTCAAAATGAAAAATTCAACATTTTATTTTCTATTTAAGGGCAATAAACTAAAATTTATTCTTCCTTGCCACTCTTATTTTCTCTTTGCCTCTAAAAGCAATTTATCATTTTTCTTACAAGTTAAAAGAATCTCTTCTTTATTTCTTTATTTCATGCACATTAGGATAGTGAATTTAATTCTCTACTCCTATTTCATCATTGTTTTCATTTAAATCTAAACATTTTAGATTTGGGTTTAAAATTTACTGCACTTCATTGTTTGCTTGCTGCATATTAGCTCACCTAGTTAATTACAAGCATTATGAATGAATTATAGTGTGCCTATGTTACACAACTAGATCACACTCATAAAAACAAACATCTAAACTCACTTGAGACAAGGCCCATCAATATTTCATCACCTGGTGGATCACCTTACCTTACCTGGTTATCCTACTTGGATTTCACCACCAAGGGGAAAACCCTCTCCATTCTCTGGTAGAGTATAAACTCTAGGCAGAAGGTATATTTTGGTTAAGCAGCCTAGCTTGGCTTTAATTTTGTGAAGTGTAAAAAATAAGCTCCTATAACAAGCCACATACCTGGTCTAACACATATTTCCTCTTGAGCACTAAAACTAACCTAAAACTAGCTCTAGATTGCTTTCTATTACCTTCACTAACCAAATTCTCTTCTCACTATCTGATTAAGGAATAAGCCAACATGAGACTAAAAATAATCTCTAGGAGTTAATAATTAGTGGCTGTATATTCTTTTTTTGATTTTCTATTGCCTTCTATATTTTGGAGTTGGTAAAGACATTTTTCCATTAATTCACAAAATCAACACTATTTGTAACACTTAGTTTGTATAACCTATTATATCAGTATTTTTAGTGTTTTTTCCTCTTACACAAACCTCTTGCATCCTCTATTTTACCTAGATTCTTATCTTTGGGTTTCTAAAACATTATATTTTCAATCTCCTAGGATAACAAAGTGATCGACATCAGTTAATTACACCAACATCGATAGACTTTATCCTATCGACATTGGTTAATCCCACTGATGTCGAAAAACTTTTACTATCAACATCAGTTAAGCGACCAACATCAATGACTGTGTAATTTTAATTTTCTCAAAATAACAAGCTAAAATAACCTATTTACCTACACCCAAACCTAGTTTTTCCTTATTTAGTCACTAATACAGAGTATTAAGACTATTTATACTTCTTGCATGGTATTAACATGAGCCCAAGCCAAAATTATTGCCAATTACGTAAGCTGATAACCACTTCCACCTTCCCCTCTTGTTGTTGATTCTATCATAGAGCATACCTTATATATAGAGCATACTCCTAGCCTTGACCAAATTTCCTTTATGCCTGAATGAGATCAAGATTTTGCTAAATTTCTTGATCACAATGTGGCAGCTCTTCAACATTACCTTATTATGAGCTGAACCCGCCATTCTTCAAGTGACCCACTATATGGTATGCTAAACCTCTCTAATGGAGACAACTTCAATTTCAGCTATCTCCAATATTTTACCCATAGTTACTCAAACCATCATTTTGACAAGCAACCCAACCATAAATAATGTCCAAAGTTTAGCATCTCCAACTACCCAATTCCACCTAAACCTCAACATAACTTCCCTACTTTCACAACCACAAGTAGTTCAATCAAGTCTCAACCCATTTCAAAATTTGGTGGTACCTATTCCATCTACTCTCGCACCTATAACTACCTGATTTATGACTCACCCTTCATCTAGTCTAACCATGCCAATAACCCAAACTATAATAACAACATCCAATCAAAGCATAGTCTCTAACCCAATAGGACAAGCCCCTTTTCTTTCTACCCCCCAACCTATGACTCATTATCCATATGTCACCCCAACACAACCTCAACAAGCTATGTCATACACTCCCTTTGTTTCCTATCAGGTTCCCTATAACTTAGGGGGTATCTCCCAAACTATTCCCCCTCCAATCTTCATTAAGATCCTGATGGAAAAGATGTCTAATCTAGAGACATCTATTTTAGGTTTAAAGAATGTGTTATCTTATGATCAGATATGCAATGAACCCATCCATACTTTTATGCTTATTCATCCTTATCCAAGCCAATGGGAACTTCCCAAATTTACTCATTTTTAGAGTAAAGAGGACCCACAATAGCATTTGCAAGCATTTAGACATGCTTGTTATTTAATAAGGCACGATGATGCATTATTACTTCACACTTTCCCTATGTCTCTTTTGGGTGCTACTCTAGATTGTCATAGCTCTATAACTCAACACCCCCTTTTCTCATTTACCCAAATCACACAAATATTCCTAGACCATTTCTCTATTAACATTTCTAGAAAGGTTTCTATTATAGACCTTTATTCTATTAGACAATTTGATGATGAGTCTATCATAGATTTTGTCGCTCACTAGAGAGGCTTGATCAATCAACTCTCCTTATCCTTACCCCAATATGAGATTATTATACTCTTCTTGAGGGCATGTGCTAAGCAAATTTCATCCATACTCTAAGTACAAAGTTTCCACACATTTGATGAGGCCTTTACAATGGTGTGGAAACTCAAGATTCAGGCTATACAGTAAGAACACCAATTCCAAATTGAATGACTCCTCTTATTCTAAAACTTTTCATTCTAACCAAAAATCTAAAGGCTCTAATAATGCAGTGGTCCTTAAATCAACTTCTTCCACAACTACAAACCAACTTAATTCCTTGAATTCCCAAAATATGACCAAGCAATTCCAACAATGGTATGAACAAAGACAATACACTCCCATTGGGGAGTCATATACATCCATTTTGGAAAAACTATTGCAGTAAGGTGTCATAACCCTTCCTCAAATTAAACCTCCTATAAAAATTTACCCCTCTTATCCTATTCCAACTTGGTACAAGGAGGATGAGTTTTGTGGCTACCATCGAGTTAAAGGCCACAATTCTAATAACTGTAAAACATTCAAGAACATTGTTCAAGACATGTTTGACAGGGGTGATCTCATATTGGATAATCCTAATACACGTATTAATCAAAATATGGATGTATTCAAACAACCTTTTCCTAACCATTTACCCAATCAAAATATTGTTTATACAATGACTAACTCATGTGATCATAATATTTATATGGTTAATATGGTCTTTCATTTACCTCTAGTTTAACCTCTCCCACAATAGGAGGCACCCATTTTATCGACTCCTCTACCATAATTAGTGGAATTTGTTTTTCCCATTCTTCCTCCTTAGATAGAAGATCCTATTTCACCCATTCCACTCCCACATGAAGAAGAGCCTCCTTTACCACTGCTTTTGCCATCAGAGGAGCCTGTATTACCAGTTCCTTTTGTACTAATGTTACCTATCCTCTTACCACTTAAAGACCACACCTAACCCATTCTATAGTGATATGTTGAGGGGAACATAATTCTTGTGTTATACCCTCTTGAGGAACTCTATTCACCTACCTCTCCTCCACTAATAGAGAGTAATACCCCATCCACTCCACCTTTGCACCTAGAAGAGTCAGTGTTATCTACTCTTACATTAGACGAGAGACCTATTGTGCCTACTCTAATTCTACTACTCTTACCACTTATTTCACCTATGAAGGATCATAATTTACCTATTCCTCTCCCACATGTTGAGGGAGAAATTATACCTATGCTCTACCCCCTCAAGGAACCCTCTTTGCCTACCTCTCCTCCACCCATGGAAAACCATGCCTCTTCTCGTCTCTATTGAAGAAGACCCTATTGTGGCTCTTTCTCATCTTTGGCCTGAAGTAGTAGAGACTAAGGATTTCCCTCTTTCTCAATCACCTCAACCTTTTAAATAAGAAATTGTAAGGCCTACATCAACTTCATCTAAACCCTTCTCATGATTGGTGAAAAGTCTAGAATTTATTGACTCCATGAAGCTAGATCACGTGGCATTTTGGGACCAATTTAAAATTCCTTATCTAACATAATGAGTGTCAACCGTTACCACCAACCCTCTCACTATCCTTTACCTCAAGGTCTTTGACAAAGCCATAGCTTCTTCACTAAAATCACCCAAAACTCATCCATATATGTCAGAACCCTCACCCTTGCAGGAATATACCACATTAAAGTAGATTAGGTCTTTAGGTGTATGCTTTATCTCTAATCTCGTTCATCCACAGGTGAAATTAGATCTAAATCTCCAACCATAAGTTGGATTTTCATAGCCTAAACTACAAAAAAATGTTAAGCTTCCTAGGTCTCATCGATCCTTCCCTCTTTAACCCTCAACTTTATCATCAATTTTGGGACTGTACCCCTCTACTTTAGTTGGAGTATCTTCGATCCAAGCAAAATAAAAGGCTAAGTTACCTCCACTACTATCTCTACCACCTGGTATGCCTTTCACATCTGACACCATGATACCCAACACCAAGAAAATGTCAGCAAAATATGTAACTCCACTACCACCAAACAAGGCGCCACACAAAATCACCCCTATGACTCCTAAACAAAAGAAGGTGTCCACTCCTATTACCATAAAAAGTACGAGCCCACTCACAGGCTCTTAGATATTTTTCCTACATCATTTATTGAAATATTTCATAATAACTCTTCTTCCCATTAAGCCTTATAGTCCTCTTGGATCGAAGCCATCTTGGTTTAATAATACACAAGTGTGTCTATATCATCATTCACCTAAACATGATACTAAGAGTTGTAAAGCTCTCATAGCATTAATTTGGTAACACTTTGATGTTGACACTTTCTTTGTTGATACTCCCATTAACCTTCCTGCTATTCCACCTTTGGCATCCACAATGCCTCCTATTGTTCCACCTAAATTCAAACCCAAAGATGTTATCATACCCCTTTTACCACCTCTTTCACCTATATTTTAGATCAATAGAATTAATGTGGCTACATGGTCATAAAACCAAAAGGATAAAGGTAAGGAAACAATAACTGATTCTTGGGTTCATCCCTTTTCCAAAGACACTCCTCCTTTGAATCCCAAGATTTCCATCTTGGGTGTCCCAAAACTAACATCTTCAAATGTTATTCAAAGCTCGAAGGTGAAACAACTTTACCAAACTCCTATGAAAATTCTAGTGTATGAGTTGATCCAAAACTCACCCTAATATCTTCAAGATTTGATTAGTGCCTTATAAGCAATTAAGGTACAACCTGATGATCCCCAACCTCTTATAGCTTTGGTCAGTTCTCTAAATTCCATCTCCTTGATTTCCTTCAGTAATTCAGAAATTCTACTTCAACACCCTGAAGATCAAGATTATACCCTTTTCATTATCACATATATTGATCAAACTCATGTCAATATATTCATGATCGATGGGGGAGATATTAATATTATTTCCACCCATGCCTACAAACAACTAGCTCTTCTTGATAAGTACATGTCTCAAACCAACACAGTGCTCTGCTCCTTTAACGATACCACAGCTACTACGGTGGGTACTGTTGTCTTATATATCTATGTATGTCCCCAAAAAATTATTGAGATATTTTATGTTTTATAAGGAGAGTTCCAATATAACATACTACTTTGATGACCTTGGATATGTACTATGGCATGTGTACCCTCAACTTTGCACTGCTGTGTAAAGTTTGAGCAAAATGGGCAAGTGCATGTTATACTCACTGACCCACCTTCGTTTAAGACATGCAACATAAATTATAGTCCCAATGATGTTCTTATTCCATTAATGATATCATCTTCTCTACATGATACTTTTGAAGCTTCCACAAGTTCCACTACCCTAGATATACAAATATCGATAACACAAATTCCTGATAAAGATCCCATGGAGGAAACTTTTAAATGTTTGTCACTTAGAGATTATCATTTATTTATGCTTGACATGTTTCATACTCCACAAGAGTATGGAAAGATTTATATGCACCCAAATTATGATCCCTGTATTGGGATGGTTATCCCTTATGGGCCCTTTAACTTTTGAACTAATTTCACATATGGAGGAATTGATCAGGCTCCCACTGTTATCAATCTATCCTCTTCACTACAACCATTTATCTGTGACTTCTCTTTCCTAAGAAAGCCTAATTTTGATCACACCTATTTTTATAGGTGTGCTTTGAAAGGATTTGGTTTGGGCTATTATGAGCAGGGTGTTCATACAACCATTAAATATCCCACTAGCAAAACCATTGAAAATGCCAAAAAGAGGCATAGAGTGGGTTATGATGAACCAACTAAACTCACCAAAACTTCTCATGTACCAATTATTGAAGATCCAGTCTCTCCTCCTCCACCTTCTTCTCCACCATCACCTATCACATTAGAGGTATCTATACCTCCTAGTTTTTTTTCAATAAATGCCATCCATTTGGGGCTTTTCACCTATCACCAAGGTAAGGAAACAAGGTCCCTTCCTCTCATTCATCCTAAAATAATTGATGAATAATCTCCCACTATTAACACTATCCAATGTCAAAATTATGACACTATTCTCACATACATGGGTGCAAATGATTCTTATATCCAATGATCACTCCCATCTGAAACACAAGCTATGTTAAATGAATCAACCATTGACATCAATTTTCCCTCTCACAATAACCCCCACATCCTCAAGATTGGCCAATCTTTAGATTCCTTTGAGAAAGCTATTTATGCCACATTTCTTAATAACCATATCAAAGCCTTTGCTTGGTCTTATAATGACATGCCTAGTATTGACCGCTCTATCATCACCCATAACATTGTCACCAATCAAGATGCTAAACTTGTTAAGTAAAAGCTTCATAAAATGCATCCTCATATTGATATCCTTGTCAAAGAAGAGTTCCAACACCTCCTTTATCTTAACTTTATCCAACCCATCCACTACCCACAATGGATTTCCAATATTGTTCCTATCATAAAAGTGACCAAAGGAATCTGCATTTACACTAACTACCATGACTTAAACCTCACTTGTCCAAAAAATGACTTCTCATTACCAAGTATCGACCAACTTTTTGATCTAACATTTAGCCATGGGATGCTATCACTTATGGATGGGTTCTCTAGATATAATCAAATCTTGGTTGCTCCTAAGGATCAACACAAAATAGCCTTCATTAATTCATGGGGGACTTTCTGTTATTAGGTCATGCCTTTTGGTCTAAATAATGTTGGTACCACATACCAATGTTATATAAATTACATCTTCCATGATCTCCTACAAAAAATTATGGAAGATTATGTGGATGACTTACTCGGTGAGTCTAAACTTTGCCAAGATCACTTGATGATTCTCAAAATCATATTTACTCATCTCCTTCAATATAACATTTGACTAAACCCAAATAAATGTGTCTTTGGTGTCCTTTTCAGTAAGCTCTTAGGTTTTATCATTTCTCTTTGTGGTATTGAAGGCAGCCCTGCTAAGGTTAGAGAAATACTAGAGATGCCTCCACCTACTAACATCAAACAACTCTATAGCCTACAAGGAAAAATTTAGTCAATCTATCACTTCATCTCCTAAATGTTAGATTATTTCCAACCCTTTCACCATATCCTAAAAAAAGATGTCTCCTTCCATTGGAATATAAATTGACAAGAAGCTTTTGATGCACTCAAATAGTATCTCCTTTCCCCACTAGTTCTTATTCCACCTAAGGAAAATCAGCCTTTCTACCTTTACATATCTACAATAGACCATTCTCTAGGTGCTATGATTACACATTAAGATGATCACCATTGAGAGTAGGTGGTTTAATACATAATCCACACACTTATTGATTATGAGACTTGATATACCCATACCAAAAAGCTTTCCCTCACATTGGTCTTTTTAGCCTCCAAGCTCTGCCATTATCTCCTAAATCACAAAACCTATGTGGTCACCCATACTAATCCCCTCAAATACATGCATTTTAATCCATATTACAACCAATGTTTAGCTCGATGGCTCATGCTCGATAAATTTGACTTAGAGTTTATTCATCAAAATTCTATCAAGGGGAAAATGATCGTTGACCATTTAGATGCTGCCCCTTTACCTAGAAACCAACCTTCAAACCTTGAGTTCCCTAATGAATCCATCACAATACTCTTCATTGATGACATCTCCTATCAAATGATGATGTTATTTGATGGGTCTAAATGTCAATACATGGGGGTGCAGGGGTCATTCTTATTCCTCTAGATGGAGAGCCTATGCCTTTATCATTTAAACTAGATTTTGAATGTACTAATAATATGGCTGAATATGAAGCTTTGATCTTAGGGCTTCAAACGAATATATTCTTGGGTATCAAATTAATAACCATTTTTGGTGATTCTCAGCTAGTGGTTAATTAGGTTAATGATTCCTATCTATGTAAAAACAAAATTTGGCAACAATATAAACATCATGTAGATATGATATTGGGATCATTTGACTCCTATCTCGTACAAATTATTCCTTGATCTACAAACAAGTTTGTTGACACAATGGATTCACTTGCTTCACACATACCCTCTTCACCCTTTTCCTGAAAAATCTATGCCATTGTGCATTAATAAGCATTACCCTCCTATATATCAACTAAAATCCTTTTTATCAAAAATGTAACATCCAACCCACATGACTTATGGTACAAGCAACTCACATATTATCTTTCCTTTTCTATTTCCCCATTTTATCTCTCTAATAATGGGAGACGTGCCTTCATAAAACATGTCTCTCTTTACACTATGCTAGGGGGACTTCTCTATAAGCAAGGTTTTGATGGTCTCCTCCTTAGATGCCTCACTAGTATCAAGACTCCCTTCACTATTAAGGAAGTCCATGATGGGATTTGTGGTAGACATTTTAATGGTCATGCAGTTACCAAGCATATCCTTCAATTTAGCTATTATTGGTTAACACTCCATCAAGATTATGGTGATTATGTTTGGTGTTATGTCAAATTTAAAAAACACTCTAACCTCTTTCACATTCCAAGTCATGCATTACAAGTTACCAAAGACTTTTGGTCCTTCTTCTAATGGGGCTTGCATCTAATAGGTGAGATTAACCCTCATTCATCCCTCCATCACTATTCCATTATTACTACCATTGAATACTTCACCAAGTGGGTTGAGGCCATTCCTCTTATCTCCACTAAGGCTGACAAAATTATTGACTTTATCAACCATCACATCATCTATCATTTTAGTGTCCCACATAAAATTATAGTAGATAATGGAAAATCTTTCAAAAACAAGACTATCTAAAGTCTTTGTGATACATTTGGAATCAAATTAAGCTTCTCATCATTTTACTATCCATAATAAAATGGATAGGTAGAAGCTTCAAATAAAACATTGACCAAAATTCTCATGAGGGTAGTCAACGATATGGGCAAGGATTGGCACACACACATCCCCTTTGTTTTATGGGCTTACCGCACTAACATTCAAACCCCTACGAGTGCTACACCTTTTTACTTAGTGTATGGGATGAAGTATATTTTTCCTCTTGATGTTCAGATTCCTTTTCTCTACATTTCTCTAAAAGACATACTAACGATGACTTTCACCAAGAATGTTTGGCTCAACTCGAGTTGCTTGATGAGCACCATCTCATAGCCCTCAACCACATCCAAATCTATCAAGAGCATATCAAACATGCTTACAAAAAAAACCTAAAAGAGTGAGGTTTCAATATTGGAGATCTCATCTTAAAATAAAATCAACATGTGATGAACCTGAAGAAAATTAAACAAAGCAAGTTTGTTCGTTATTGGCTTGGACCCTACATCATAACTCACAAGTATGGCTTAGGAACTTATCACTTGTATTCTATTGAAGGAAAGCTAGAACCTGAGCCTTTAAATGCCTTACACCTAGGACCATTATTTTTTTAACCAATTAATGCTTCACCTCATGTTTCACTTGAGCTCATCCCTTGAGCACCCCTATTACATTCATCTCACTTCCTCTTAACCCTTACTCCTACGCACTTAGTTAACTTATGAAGTGCTATGATTTTTCCCTCAAAGTGGAAAAATCCTAAGCCTCTATAATCTTGTCCATGACTAAAAGTAAAAAAAAAATGGGATATGTAGACAAGTTATAATCTCTTAGGTCATGATTCTCAACATGGACTGCTCCCTTGAAAGACAACTATTTAAACTCAAAAACAAATTCTTAGACCACTCCCTTGAAGGATGGCGAGGCCAAGCTTTATTATCAAAGGGAAATAAAATTATATATATATATATATATATAAAGCTTCTCATATTGATCAGCTTCATATGACCTCAACACAAATAAAATCCCATTTTAGGCTTCTCGCATCGATCAGCTTACACATAAAAAAAAAATTTAAGTCATGGACTTGCCTATAGTATCTCTCGAGTCACCCATAGTAGGGGAATATTTTCTCTACTTCAAAGGTTATGCTAACCAAACACATTCACTCATTTCACCCTTTTCCCCTCATACTCTTTCAAGGGACTTTGAACTCACTTAACACAAGGTGAACACGATGCTTCTCTAACAAAAAAAATTGTCCAATAATGCAATGCATGAAAGAGGCTCATGTTCTTGAGCCTATTTATGTTATGATTATTGTATTTTCTAGTACACAATCATTCTACCTCTTTATTTCCCATCCAAATCACATGTTGATCTCTCTGTTGAGATGACAGATTCATAGAAACAATAACATAAACAACTTATCCATTTTATGCATACACCATCACAAAAATGAAAAAATGCTAAGATGAAGTTAAAAAATCAACTATGTATATACCATCACACATATGGGAAAAGCTAGTCTAACTCAACTAACATGCTCAACATTAACATGAAATTAAAATAACCATCTACATCAACATCATCATCACTATCACAATAAATGAATCTCAAAATCATAGTAACACATCTAATATATATATATACTTAACATAAATGTACATCAATAGATAATCACAATATCATCTCTCCCTTAAAATATACATCTCTCATCTTCGGCTTGTAGGTTGGTGTGCATACAACATATATAACAATAACAAAATTTGTTGCTCAGAGTCCTCAAGGCTATACACATGGTCATGAAGAAGTAGTGTCATCACCACTCTTCACCTATCTACGTCTGCATGAGTTAGAAGTCATGGCATGTGTCACTAATCTCTCCCACTCTTTAAATTTAGAATACCTATGAACATATGGGAACTCCATGATGGCCCTCTCATAATAAGAAATATCATCAAGGGTAGTGTTATACCTTGCTAGATATATAGTCTATAGTGGTCCCATCACACCTACTAAAGGCCTGACCTATACTGGTCCTTATGGTGGAGGAGATGTAGCCTGATGTGTTGCTCTCAAACTATCCCTCTCTACTATCAGTGCTATAACCTAACCTTATAATACTCTGACCTGGCCCTGTAATGCCCCAATCTAGCCTTGTAATTTCACCACCTATCCCTATAAAACCAATACCTATGCCTAAGCTATATCTTGAGCCTGTACTACCACATCTCAAGCCTATACTATTGCATCTTGTGCTTGTATCACTACATCTTGGGCCTATACAACTACATCTCTCTCTCTCTCATCAACCTTTATAAATTTGGTGGTGGCCTCCTAGCCTAAACTATGGCATGCAAACCTATTTTTTGGTTGATTATTTTGTCGATCAACATACTAATAAACAAAATAGGTCTAATCATCCAAAGTAGGAAGATTGGTCAGCCAAATGTGTAGGTTTACCACATCAAAAGGGGACTAATCTCTCCTCTCATCAAGGGGAGGTTCCCTATATATATATATATATATATATATATATATACAAAAAATAATACTCAAGGGTAGGATAAATCATCCATCTCTCTTTTCTCAGAGATGATGCATGCAAATCAAAAGAGAAATCTTAGGGATAATGACAGAAAGCACTCCTCTTCTTTAAGAAGTACTATTCAACAAACCACAAGAATCTTCTTGGTAGTAATTGCAAAATGTAACCAAGGTCGTAGTAACCAACAAATTGAGATGTAGCACAAAGTCTCCACCTGAATTGCCCAAGAGTGAGATACGAAGGACAATGAGGGCACAAAGTCATCCCAAGGTCTTTTACATAGAAACAAAAAGAAAACACACTAAAGGCAATTGTGGGGGCACAAAGTCTCTCCACAGTTGGCTTCAGGATGCCTTCCTGACTACTTTCACTAATTCTACTTATTGAATTAAAGGAACAAAAAATATATTAAGGAAAAAGACATAAGAACAATTTCCCCAACAATAAAGATATCATAGCACAAAGTCTAAAAAGTCACTTGATTTCTTATTCTAATAACAAAATATGATCAACAATCTGAGCTCTAAGTCTCAGTAATGCCTTTCAATTTGGGTAGAGTTTTGTTTCTGATAATCAGAGAGAGAGCTATTTACAATAACAAGAGAGTCCCTTATATAGCCTCTTCAAGAAGGACTTGGGAATAGTAACACATCATGTTGCATTAAATTTTGTTAAGAAGACATGCTAGAATTTAGGGGCATTTACCCATTTGCTTTTCTCAATGCAGAGAAATGGGTCACGCTATTGAAAGTTTGCATCTTTCAATATCCACCTAGCGGTCTATTTCTAGAAACATATCTGATGTGAAAATGTTTTTGGTCCTTCCTCATTGTTCCTCCTTTTCTGGTCTTGGCCTTAAAGACTTTATATGCATTCAGGTCCATGCTTAAAACTTGGAAGGATCAATGGCTATTTCATTGTTGCGACTTTGACGTCCGCGGGCATATCACTTTGTTTGAATTTCCAATGGCTAATTCACCGTTCTTGACTTTGACGTCTTCGAGCGTATCACCCCTTGGACTTTCTTTGGATTTCTCTTGATTTGGCCTTTTTTGCTACTTGATTCCTTCAAATTTCTTGTTTTGCATCCTCCCGAAGGGAAGGTGACCCTTCGACTTTGGGGAAGTGTCCTTTAATTTGGCAGTCGAGAGTCTCCTGCAAGGGCACCTACCCTTCGGTGGGATTTTGTCTTTAGAGTCCTTAAGAGATTTCTCACAGAATTTTTCTACAAACATTTTCTCATGGACAAAAAGTTTGCAAGAATTTTTTTGGCTGCTTTGTCTTTGGCCTTCGAAAATTCTTTCAGGCTTTCCTCCCGCAGCTTCCCCGAATTTCTTCAGACTTTTTGTCTGAAGGAATTCCTTCAGATAGAAGTCTAAAAGAATTAATTTCTTTCCTTAGTCTTTCCACCAAGCTTTGCTTTGTTTTTTTATCTTTTTTTTCTTTCAGAGGAAAAATTTTGAAGAAATTCTTTCAGACAATTCCCCCGAAGGAATTGTCTCTTTGTTACTTTTGCCAGGTGAACTTTTCTGAAGGAAATCCCTTTGCTCTTTTGGCCTTTAAATTGGTCCATTTTCCCCCTTTCTACCTTGTATAAGGGTTATTTGATCCTTTGGCTTTGGGGTAACCCCTTGAACCTACCAATTGAACCAACTTTGGTTCAATAGTTCAATGGTTCATTCCCTTTGACCGCTTGAACCAAGATTCTTTGAAACAAGCCTCATTGAACCTATTCAACCTTTGAACCAAAGTGGTTCAATGGTTCATCAGTTTAATCGGTTCATTATTTTTATTTGGCTAAGTCCTTTTGATCTTTTTGAACCAAATGTGTTGAACCATTTAGTCGTTGAACTTGTTGAACCATTGAATCTTGAACCAAAGTGGTTCAATGGTTCAATCCTTGCTTAGAAGCTTGTCAATGAACTCTTTTGGTTGAGCCTTGTCATTAAACTAACTTTGAAATCACCTAAGTGTTGAGATCTTGCTTCTTTCTTGTAGAGTCCGTAGAAATCAACCTGTGAAGTCCGTAGAACTTAGCTTGAAGAGTCCATAGATTTTCTTCCTGCAGAGTCCATAGATTTTCTTCCTATAGAGTCCATAGATTCAAGCCTACAGAGTCCATAGATTTATGAGAAGTTTGAAAAATGAGGAATTTGAATGCTCAAGACAAATTTTGAAAAGGGAAGAGACAATTTTGGTCTGTAGGACCAAAATAGTTCAAATGTTGTCCTAAAAATGAGTGATATTTTTGGGGGACAACAGCTGGCTCCAGTTGGGGAACTTCTATCAATTGTGAAAAAAAATTGAAGAGAGTAGAATCTAGAATCTCTAGTATCTTCATGTGTAGCATTGGGCTATGGAGTCATGTTACCCAAAAATGGAAGGCATAAAAAATGGAAACAAACAAAACAAAATAGAATTAAAAACTATACAAATATACATATATACAGATATAATGATCTGGTACTTCAAGAGTTGAAGTGTTTCAGATGCTACTTCTTGAGAGGTAGTGAAAATAGTGCTCTATCCTAATAAACCAACAAGAAGACATTTTGTCCCCAGAAACAGTGATGGGTGAATGGAACTCTCTACCAAGAAACCAATTTTTTGCATCTTCCTTTTGGTTTTTTCTTCTTCTTGCACCATGGTAGGATGTGATCTTCAATTTGAAAGCCATAACTCCTTGCTTTCTTGGTGAAGGGTTCCTTTGCCTAATTTTGATTTGCAGCATCATGGTCCATTACTATAATTGGTTATTCTTCTAGTTTAGTCTAGCACATGATTGGATTGTCCACATCAAACTCCTGACAAACTATCATTTTAGCATCTCCTTTGATGTGAAGGAGTTTGATCTCTTCATCTTGAGCAATCTTCAATCTGAGCAATAGAGATTTGCATTCAGATATGTTGTTGGTGTTGTTGAATTACAAATTGCATGAAGGAAGAATATCTCCTTGAGGAGATATCAACACATTCTTGACTCCATCATTGGTGGAAGAATTGCTGCCATCACATTCTAGGATCCAAGCATCATCAGATTGATTGTCAGCTACAGGACTTTCATCTGTAGTAACATGAAAATTCTCTATGGTCAAGAAATAATTACCCCTACCTAAAGACTCAAATAGAATTTATGCTATAGGGGCCGACGTTTGGGTGACCACATATTTTGCCTCCTTTTCAGGGAGCAATCTCTTAATTACACCTTTGACAGGGATTCTTGCCTTGGATAGGTCCATGCTTAATTCTCCTCCCAAGTCCTTGAAAAATGTTTATCCAGGTAGGATACCATAGGATGCTGAGATGTCAACCACCAAGATAGTCATCTTGATTCTCTTGTCTGGAAACATTGTAAATGCAAATTGGGCATCTTTGATTTGCCCCAACAATGGTACTTATTTGTTTTCCATGGAGAAACATCTCTCAAATGTCTTGGTTAGTGTGAGGCCAAGAGATTCAGCTACTTTAGAAAGCATGACATTGTCAGATGCCCCAGAATCAATGATGCAATTGTTGAGTTGATAACCATTTATCAATAAGGAAACATAGAAAGGTTCTATTTTCCCAAAGGCAATTGGAGGAGTAATGACAAAATTATTTGGAATGGGCATGTTCTTTGGGGAATCAAGAATTATTTTCTTAACCTCTTGTCTTGTAGGGATGGTTTGGTTCTTGACACATTGGACCAACTTATCCAATTGATCAGGACTAGACTACAAATATTCAAATTTAGACATTTGAATTTTGGTCTTCTTGACATGATCAATTATGTCAAATGGCTAAATTAGACTAGGAACAGAGGAAGGCATTTCAACCTTTTGGGTTTTAGGAGGGATGGGAGGAGGGCTGGTTTGTGAAATTGAAGTAGAAGGTGAAGGTGAAATTGATGTACTTACTTTTTGGGTGATCACTAGATCCTTTGATTGGAAAGGCAGAGTGGTTCCACAATTAGCAATTGTAATTGCTGGTTGAGGTTGCTCCTCTCTCTTCCCTTTATCAGCTTACTAGATTGATTGGTTCTTAGACCTGGTAAACACTACATATGATCCATCAATAGCTTCTCCTTTGCTTCTGGGTTCATCCTGGTAATTTAGAAAACCAATGTGGGAGTCACCAACTGATTCTTCTTAATTTTCTACAAGGAGATCAACGTCATTTTCTTGACTCAATTTGGGCTGGAAAGAGAACTCTGATTTTGCTTCAAGATATCACATTGCTGAATTGGTTGGAGGAAATTCTAGGGAAAGTTTCCCTTGTGGAGGAGGAAGATGATTTAGTTTCCCTTGATTCCTAGTAGCATTACCCTGATATGACTAATTTGGAAATATCCTTCTTGGCATATCTTTGTATGAAAGAGCAGAAGACATTCCTTGTGCCATTTACTTTTTGAGAGCAAGCAACTCATTTGCCAACTTTTGCACCATTGGATTTATGGTTCTTGTAGATGAATATTTAAAAGATGATGAAGCTCTATTTCTATTTGGATCTCTTCTTATCTTCCATACTAAGATGAGATCATCTTCTACCTCAGTGGCCAAATGTTGAGTTGTAGCAAGATCTATTTGACCAGCACATCTCAAAAGAAAACTTACTTTAGGTAATTGAGAATTAATGAAGAAGCATTTGAGATTCTCAGCTGTAGGTTGAGCAATTATAGGAATTTTGTTCCTCAATTTGTCAAACTTGGCTATGGAGTCCCTCATTGGTTCATGAGGTTCTTTCTTCATCTGTGTAAGTTGAGCCAGAAGTTCTTGTGCATCTTCTGCAGGTTTGAATCTGGCTTCAAACTTAGCTTTGAGGGTATTCTAATCAGTTATTAACTGAGTCTGTAGATGATAAAACCAATCTGCAACATCACTTTGTAATGTTACATCTTCAAATTCTACTCCAATTATGCCACAGGCTATGCTGAAGGCTACAATGTGTTCATCAGGATGAACTTTCCCATCACCATAGAATTTGGGGAAATTCTTCTTTGAACTATGTGAAAGCTCATGTAGAGGTGGAGTAAGATTGAGAGGACCAAAATAATTACCCTAGGGGCCTTGAACTGCCATTATATGACTATGAAAAGGAGGAATAACAAATCTCAGATGGGTAATTATTGGCAAAGCTTTATCAACAGTAGAAGTGGATACTTCATTTGGAAATGGAGATCTGACTTTAGTAGGAGGAAAGCTCTTGGTTCATTGGAGGTGAGATGGTGAAGGAAATAGATCAAAATTACTTTGCTGTACCAACTCAAATATAGGGTCAACAATACCTTTATCCCTTTGGCTTTGTGTATACCTTGAATCTGCCAGATTGTGAAACAAAAATGGAAAAGAATTGACCTTGCTTTAGTTTGAAGCTTGAGGCTTTAAACTGCACGTTCTTTCTCGGTTAGTGTGGAGGTGAATGGTAAGGTTATAATAATAATGGGTAAAACATAAAAATGGAATGGAGTCTATAATGGATAATGGTAGAGACTAATTTCATCTGAATCTTGAGGTTTCAGAATGCACATAACTATATCCCTAGTGGAGTCACCAAAAACTATTGTGCGAGGTTAGGAGGAAAATTTTAACAATGAGAAATCACTGGAGTAGTTCGTTCTTCCACAATAGAGTATAATGGATAGGTTATAACAATAATGGGTTATGTCCCCAATGGAGTCACCAAAAACTATTGGTTGATTATTTTGTCGATTAGCATACTAATAAACAAAATAGGTCTGATCATCTAAAGTAGGAAGATTGGCTGGCCAAATGTGTAGGTTTGCCACATCAAAAGGGGACTAATCTCTCCTCTCATCAAGGGGAGGTTCCCTATATATATATACATATAGAAAATAATACTCAAGGGTAGGATAAATCATCCATCTCTCTTTTTTCGGAGATGATGGGTGCAAATCAAAGGAGAAATCTTAGGGATAATGATAGAAAGCACTCCTCTTCTTTTAGAAGTACTATTCAACAAACCACAAGAATCTTCCTAGTAGTAATTGCAAAATGTAACCAAGGTCATAGTAACTAGCAAATTGACATGTAGCACAAAGTCTCCACCTGAATTGCCCAAGAGTGAGATACGAAGGACAATGAGGGCACAAAGTCATCCCAAGGTCCTTTACACAAAAAAAAAAAGAAAACACACTAAAGGAAATTGTGGGGTCACAAAGTCTCTCCACAGTTGGCTTCAGGACACCTTCCTAACTACTTTCACTAATTCTGCTTATTGAATTAAAGGAACAGAAAATATATTAAGGAAAAAGACATAAGAATAGTTTCCCCAACAACAAAGATATCACAGCACAAATTCTAAAAAGTCACTTGCTTTCTTATTCCAATAACAAAATATGATCAACAATCTAAGTTCCAAGTCTCAGTAATGCTTTTCAATTTGGGCAGAGTTTTGTTTCTGATAATCAGAGAGAGAGCTATTTACAATAACAAGAGAGTCTCTTATATAGCCTCTTCAAGAAGGACTTGGGAATAGTAACACATCATGTTGCATTAAATTTTTTTAAGAAGACATGATGGAATTTATGGGAATTTACCCATTTGCTTTTCTCAATGCAGAGAAATGGGTCATGCTATTGAAAGTTTGCATCTTTCAATATCCACCTAGCGGTCTACTTCTAAAAACATATCTGATGTGCAAATGTTTCTGGTCCTTCCTCATCATTCCTCCTTTTTTGGTCTTGGCCTTAAAGCCTTTGAATGCATTTTGGTCCATGCATAAAACTTGCAAGGATCAACAGCTATTTCATTGTTGTGACTTTGACATCTGTGAGCATGCCACTTTGTTTGAATTTCCAACGGCTAGTTCACCATTCTTGACTTTGATGTCTTTGGGCACGTCACCCCTTGGAATTTATTTAGCTTTCTCTTGATTCAACATTTTCTACTACTTGCTTCCTTTGGATTTCTTGTTTTGCATCCTCTCGAAGGGAAGGTGACCCTTTAGCTTTAGGGAAGTGTCCTTTAATTTGGTAGCTGAGAGTCCCCCGCAAGGGCACCTAACCTTCGGGGTCCTTCGATGGCCTTTTGTCTTCAGAGTCCTTCGGAGCTTTTTTTTGGACTTTTTCCATAGACATTTTCTCATGGACAAAAAGTCTACAAGAATTGTTTTGACTGCTTTGTCTTTGGCCTTCAAAAATTCTTTCAGGCTTTCCTTCCACAGCTTCCCCAAATTTCTTCAAACTTTTTGTCCGAAGGAATTCCTTCAGATAAAAGTCCAAAAGAATTTGTTTCTTGCCTTAGTCTTTCCATCGGGCTTTGCTTTGTTTTTTGGTCTTTTCTTTCTTTTAGAGGAAAAAGTCTAAAGGAATTCTTTCAGACAATTTCCCTGAAGGAATTGTCTCTTTGTTACTTTTGCCTAGGGAACTTTTCCAAAGGAAATCCCTTTGCTCTTTTAGCCTTTGAATTGGTCCATTTGCCCCCTTTCTACCTTCTACAAGGGCTATTTGATCCGCTGGCTTTGGGGCAACCCCTTGAACCTACTGATTGAACCAACTTTGGTTTAATGGTTCAATGGTTCATTCCCTTTAACCGCTTGAACTAAGATTCTTTGAAACAAGCCTCATCGAACCCGTTAAACCTTGAACCTTGAATCCGTTGAACCTTTGAACCAAAGTGGTTTAATGGTTCATCGGTTCAATCGGTTCATTCTTTTTATTTGGCTAAGTCCTTTTGATCTTTTTGAACCAAATGCATTGAACCATTTGGTCGTTGAACCTGTTGAACCATTGAATCTTGAACCGAAGTGGTTCAATGGTTCAATCCTTGCTTAGAAGCTTGCTGATGAACTCTTTTGGTTGAGCCTTGTCATTGAACCAACTTTGAAATCGCCTAAGTGTTGAGAGCTTGCTTCTTTCCTGTAGAGTCCGTAGAAATCAACCTGTGAAGTTCATAGAACTTAGCTTGAAGAGTCTATAGATTTTATTCCTATAGAGTCCATAGATTTTCTTCCTATAGAGTCCATAGATTAAATCCTGTAGAGTCTGTAGATTCAATCTTGTAGAGTTCGTAGATTCAAACCTGTAGAGTCCATAGATTTTTGAGAAGCTTGAAAAATGAGGAATTTGAATGCTCAGGACAAATTTCAAAAAGGGAATAGACAATTTTGGTATGTAGGACCAAAATAGTTCAAATTTTGTCCTAAAAATGAGTGATATTTTTTGGGGATAACACTATCCACCAATCAAGATACATCATTGTGCATCTAGGATCTACTACACCCAGCCCTGCCGATAGCTCCTCAAAATCTATCCCATCTATCTCCTCAAGAAAGGGTAGGGGTGCCTCTATATCATCCCTCCTATATCAAGGGAAGGTAGGAGGTACATCTTATAACAAGTTGAACTATCTCTTGACCCATGCCATGGGTATCATCTCTAGCTCACTAGCTCATCTCCCTCTAACCCATAATATGCTCTGTAAGCCAATAAGCTACTCTACCTATCCTCTGAATATAGGGTATGTCAAGTAAGGTCTCCACACAATATCTATAGGGATCAATCCCTCTATCATTGTCTATAATGATCAATATCTTGCACTATGCTATCTACTTAGGCATGGGCCATACCATCTCTCCACCATTTGAAACCAACCTTGAAACTAGCTACAATCATGGTAGGTAACCCCAATGGTCCTATCACCATGATATGCTTGTATGCCTAACAATGGAGTAAATGCTCAACACACAAATTGTATCATTGTTGTAATCTTAACCCCCATATCTCTCTATATAAATATGCTAGAAAAGTTGGTCCCCATGTGAATATCATCTACTACTCAACCATCTATGCCAGAACACCTATAAACATAATAGGAAATCTCCCACCATCTATATTTAATAGTGCATATATTGTAATCCCTATCATCATCAAGATGATGAATCGATGTTGCTCCTCAACTACAATGTCTAGTGGCTTGTAGGCAAAGCTCACTAAGTGATAGGTCACCTCACTAACATGCTCTCTAAATAATGACACCATGTGAATATCATGCTCATCTTTTGAACAAGAGAAGAGTTCCTCACCCTAGAGTGGTAATCATAAAATACTATACACATCCTCTTGGGTCACTATCAACTCTCTAATCAGTAAATGGAAGGTATTGGTGGTATGATCCCACCTCTCAATCAATGCTATCATCAAACTCACATCCCATGTGACTATGTAATATCATCACACTCCCCATAAACCTATGGATTTCATGTGATCCCACTCATCTGGGGTGACATCCCTCCTCATCTACATTAGTAACATCGGTAATAAATCCTATAGCATCAAATCCTACCTAGCCTACATCCATACACACACATCTCAAGTCATGTACTTTATAATATAACCTACCACCACCTTTTCCCCTTCTCTTTAGGAGAATTATATTGGCTTGAGGCCCTCAACTAGGTTATGTAGGTAACACTCAGTCAACATGGGCTCTTCTAAGGTTAGCTCGACCATATACCTACATAACTATCTAGCCTACTCTCCCATCTCCACCTTATGCCTCACTTCCTCTCTCTCCATCCTAGGCCCAACTTCCTATCACAACTCTAGGCCCCATAGCTTATATCCTAGACCCTCGACCCTATGACCTATCTTTTAAGCCCTATGACCCTTGACCTATTTCAACCTACCTTTTATTAACCATTTCCCTTAACACACTGTTAACCATACCTTAGATCTTTTTCCCTATAAACTAGGAGAACTACATTGGCCTAAGGCCCTCAATCAGGCTATGTAGGTAGCACTCAGTCAACACGAGGTCTTCTGAGGCTAGCTCAGCCATTAGACTTGTTGACTACTCCAATTAGGGATCTAAAATTGACCTTTTCTCTTATTTTAGGTTTTTCAAGGGAACCAACATTGATTTTGTATACTGACATTGGTGCTTGGTGTTGATTAACATCAACAGATGCCACCAATATCAACGCCATATTGACCAACATCAGTGGACCCCACCAACATCGATGAATAGTTCAGCCCTAGAGCTGAACAACCTATCTCCCAACATTAAATTTTAACCTAAAAACTACCCCCAAATCCCTCCCAAATTAACCTAAACCTACCCCAACCCATTTATTACCCTCCTCAACACATTTTTTTCTACCCAAATTTTAAATTTAGCCTAAAAACCCAAATTAACAAACTTAACTTCACAATTAACTCACGCAGGCTCTTACCTCATCTCTCCATCTCCTCTGAGCTAGAATAGTTGGTCCTTGTGGTGGCATGACTCCCACTAGTTCCACTCCTAGCTCTACCATATCACTCATACTCAAATCTCTTTTTATCTCCAATCAAATGTTGTAAATTAGTTTTAGTGGGCCACTAAACCCCTTTTGTTAGGTTTGGTCACCCACCAATGTTGACATCCTTAACCTAAGCCACTGACATCAGCACTATTTCCTATTGATATTGATAACCTTAACCTAAGCTACCAATATTTACACTATTTCCTACTGACATTGGTGAGATAAATGACATCAGTATCTTTGCATTAGAGTTTATACCAATAACAATAATTCTTTAGACTCTACCCTTAATCTGGGGTAACTTAGAGATCACATATATCTCCTTGACCATGATAACCAACTTAGAGATCATGTATATCTCCCTAACTATGACAACCACCTTTAGAGATCACTTAAATCTCCACCCATGATGACTTTGATTGGAGATCATGAATATCTCCTTGGTCATTGACCCTTTTACACCAACCTTGCATTGATTGTCTTGATCGCTTATACTATTTTGCTATAGTTGGTTATTGTACACACACATGTATATTAGGTGTTTTAGCTGGTGACCAAGCTAGTCCTATCACATGTAACCTTTTGTGTTTCCTAGGGGCACTTCCTACCTTGGATACCTGACACACATAGACTATTGGAGCTACAACTTTGATTGTTTTGACCTTATCAGCTATCACTTACAAGATATGCTTTGGTTATTTCTATTTGAGTCTTCCTCCACCTTACCTATTTTGGATTTTATTGAATATAGATCATAGTAGTATACACACAAGTAGTGATACCACATTCTCCCCCACTCACCCAATTCACTTCTTATCAAGCTGGTACCTGATTCCAGTTTTTCCTCCATCGATTCCCATTTTGAGGGGAGATGCCTCATCCAATACCTAGAGCATCTAACTCTTATTTTGTCTTACAACTTATTAGTGAAAATTATAAGACAAAAAGGGGAAAATGTGGACACCAAAATTACATCTCATATGTTGAAACCCCCCTTGAGCCCCTTCTCAATAATAATATTTAGCCTCCCTAACCCATACTTTTACCCCTTACACATTTAATTAATTGAAAATATTTAATTAAGTTAATTGAAAACCACTTATGCGACCTTACCTAGCCACCTCATCCTAAGACTAATTCTTACCCTCTGAGTCACCTTAAGACTTAGTCCCCTTATCCTAACTACCCATGACTTGTTCTCACCCCAAAAATAAATTCCTAACCAACTACATCCTTCTTAACCTCCCATTTCTATTGTTTCCTAACAAATACCACACTTGGCACAAGAAAGAACAAAAAATAGGCCACAAATATCCCTTTTACTTATTATCATGCCACTGACATCGATCAACCCACAACTAATGTTGGTGGGGATACCAATGTTAGTTACTTAAGCCAAACTCCAAACTAATGTTGAAGGCAACAAAAATCAAGAAAACTCATTTTTTATTCACATACAAGATTTTGGCATCTAACTTTCCACATATTGGCTTACTATTACCTTGCATAAGTCAATCTAAATCAAGAACGAAGCTCTTAAGAACTAGCAACACATGCTTGTTTTCTCTATTCAAGGCATTAGTTCAAAAAGCCTTATAGGAGCCATTCATTTGACACTTATCATTCAATCAACTCTGTAGCTAAGTACATCACTTATTCTATAAGTATTTAAGTAGTTACTTTATAATCAATTTATACCTACTATTTATTATTTTACACATATTTGACTAAACCCCCATGAAGGAGTTATGAAACTTCCCCACTTGTTTCCCCTTGTTCCAACACACTAGACTTCTGACCAGATCCATCCAAACAATACTCTCTCTCTCACAACTCTCCCCAACCTTTCAGACCTAACCAAAACCATTTACCAGACCTAGAAAAGCATTCTACAAGCTTCTAGGCAATTATTACCCTTATCAACATCAGTCTCCTAACTGATATCGATCACACTTGCTCATCAACGTCAGCATCCTAACTGATGTCGGTAACTATAGATTTTTAGTAATCCTTCTAAAACCTACCCAAACAACTTCCAAAATACAAACTAAATATACCACTTGTACTTTTTTACTCTCTACTACACTCAAGTTATAAACAATGGTAACATAATCTCTCTTTTACTCTCCCTTTTCCTCTCTTTTTTTAATTTATTACTCTTTAGTTTCTCAAAAGTAGATTGTCATCTCTAAGGAAGTTTGATACTTCCTGAAACAAACACATAGCTTGGCAGCCCACTCATATATCTACTAACAAATATTTTTATGGTAGTGATTTCTTACTTGCAGGTAGTCCTCCCTAATCAAAGAGGAGTGCTCATAATGTCTAGATATGATGTGAAAACCAATCTAGGTTTATTCTAATTACTTATCCCTATCCTTCTCTATTTTTCTTTAGACTTGAAATAGACACAATTTTAATGAAATAATTCTACACTAATGAGTTGGCTAACTATTACCAAAGTGTAAAGTATCCTATCCCTAACAAGATTATAGAGTACCTATCTTATGAAGGAAGAGGCATATGGATACATTAGCAAGGCATGATCGAGCCAATCTCAATGACCAAGCACAAGAGAACCCATAGTATTGGATTGAAATTACCTGGGGGTGACCTCACACATATTATTCATGTTCTAATACCATTGAATAAAAAAGATGATGTCAATACTGATGCAGGGTCTGATTATAGCATCTACAATTACCTTGTCATTACAAATCTATATAATCCCCATGACATTTCCATTGTTGACCCTATTCATCAACCTTTAAAATTTACCCTTTATGACCCACAATTTATAGATTGGAACCAATAAGAGTAAATGATACCATTAGATGAATTTGAAAATGATGAGGCCATATGCAACTTTCTAGGATTGAGGGTTCACATTCCTCTTAGAGATCAAAAGCAAGGATTTTCTATTAGATTGGATCTTATTTCCTAATTTAAAGAGTGGGTGAAATTATTTTACCAAAAATAAGAACAAAATTAAACATTGAGGTATGAAAGTGAAAACCTCCTTAAGGCACTTTATAACCAAGGAAAAAGTGAAGAGAAAGGCAAGTCTATTGGTGAAAATTAGTTTCTGGCACCATTAGATGGGGATGATCACCCTTCTTCCTATGAAACTAAAGAGACCAATAACCCAAATCCTATTTATGAATCAGAGATCAGTACTGAGGAGTGGAAATATTTTGCACATATTGTTCAAGAGTGCCCTAAGGTATTTATTTTATGGCCTTTGCCAACCCTAGTAGATTCTAATTTGTCCTACTTAGGAGAATTAAATGAGTCAGTCTATTTGGAAGACTTTTCCATTTCCAATCAATTCTCTTCCTTACCGACTATTTTAGATGAAGTTTATACACTTCTTGTGGAAGACACTTATGAGGTTAACATTGGGACTCTAGAGGACCTAAAGTGGATTAAACTAGGAATGTCCCTCATTAAGGAATAATGTGAAGTTTTTATAGCCCTTTTAAGAGAATTTATTGAAATATTTGCATGGGCTTATTCAGACATGCTAGGTTTAGACCCTAACTTAGTTATACACACATATAATTATACATCCTAATGCCAAACCCATTAAACAAAAGATGCAGAAGATTCATCCTCATATTATTGTGTTAGTCAAGAAAGGGTTGGAAAAACTCTTAGATGCAAAATGCATTAGGCCAATTGACTATTTAGAGTGGATTTCAAACATTGTGTTAGTGAGTAAGAAACTAGAAGGTATCATAATATTCACTTATTTCAAAGATATCAACAAAGCCTACTTGAAACATGACTTTCCTCTACCTAACATTAACATGATAGTCAACTCAAAGACTATATATGAAATGCTTTCTCTTATGGATGGATTTTAAGGTTATAATCAGATAAGAATTGCATTAAAAGGCCAACACAAAATAGCATCTACCACTCCATGGAGAACATTTTATTATCAAGTGATGTCATTTGGACTTAAGAATGCAAGAACCACTTACTAAAGAGCCATGACAGTGATTTTCCATGACATGATGTATGACATTATTGAATACTATGTCGATGACATCCTACGTAAATCAAAGACCCATACTGATCATCCAGTCATACTATAAAAAATCTCTAAGAGACGTCATGATTACAATGTTAGGATTAATTTGAAGAAGTGTGTATTTGACATAACCTCTAGAAAAATTTTAGGCTTCATTGTCTCTCATAGTGGCATTGAAGATGACCTAGCCAAAGTTTGTGTAATTACATAAATGCATTCACCATCTACCTTGAAGCATCTCTAATGTTTTTAGGGCAAGATACAGTCTATCCAATGTTTCATTTCATAATTGGTTGACAAATGCCACACATTTATGCACTTACTAAAGAAGCATATTACATTCTCATGGAACAAATAGTTCTATACAACATTCAATAATATTAAAGAATATCTTGCCAACCCACCATTTTTATTGCCACCCAAACCAAACAAGCCATTACTTCTTTAACTGTCAGCAATCAAGAATGTCCTGGGGCACTTTTGGCACAACATGAGGAACAAGGAAAAGAACATGCCATGTATTATTTTAGTAGAACATTGGTCACATATGAATATAATTTATAAGATAATTGAAAAAGACTATTTAGCAATGGTTTTCATATCAAAAAATTTGCATCATTATATGTTGAATAACAAGATCATTATTATTGCCAAAGTAGATCCAATCAAGTATCTACTTTCCAGGACAACTCTACAAGGTTTCATGAAAAAATGGATCATGCTATTAAACAAGTTTGAAATTAAATATGTCAATCAAAAAGACATTAAGGGACAAGTACTCACAGATCAGATCGAAAAAGATCCTCTTCAAGATACTCAACCTCTTACGTTTAGATTTCCATATGAGGTCATTATAACCATTGAAGAAGTAGAAGCACCTCCTAAGGTAGAATAATGGAATATTTACTTTAATAGATCATGAATCAGGTTCTAAAAGATTATTTATTACACCACAAAGGGGATCTCATTCCCAAGATTTTTTGCATCGGATTTCCCTATACCGATAACATGGCCGAGTATGAATCACTCATTATAAGGCTCTGTCAAGTAGTACAATGGAACATTCAACATTTAATGATACATGGTGATTTTTAGCTAATCATCAATCAGGTCACAGATTAATACCAAACTAAGGATGAGAAGTTGGTACCCTTAAGGGTATGTTTGATACTCTCAAGCATTAGATTTCTAACATCCAATTTGAAATACTACCTTGAGTCAATAACTAAACAACTAATTCTATGGCCACTATTGGATCTATGATTCATATCATAGATAGTATCAATTTCTTGTAAAATATCTCCTAGTGACATCATATAAATAATTATTCATTGAGATGGTCTGTGACATTGTTGGTCCCATGTCTCCCTAGTACTTAGAAATATATTCCTATCTTCAAGACCAAAATATGCCTCTTGATTTATCATGTAAAAAAAATCATTCACCCATAAAACATCTCATTATACCCTACTTAGACCAACCTTGTATCATATAAGTTATGATGAAACTTTGATTCATTGTTTACCTTTAATAAATCCTTACTAGCGTTGAAGGAAGTTCATGAAGGAGTGTGTGGATCCCACACCAATGGGGAATTCTTAGCCAAAAAGTTGTTGCATACTAGTTATTACTAGCTGACTATAGAATTAGACATCTACATATGTGAAGAGGTGTATAAAGTGTCAAAAGCATGCCAATCTGATTCATGCTTTATCCAAGACACTCAAACCATTGATAACACCATGGTTGTTTTAAATGTAGGGACTTGAACTCATCATGAATATCAATCCTACATCATCTAATTTCCATAAATATTTCCTAACTACTATCAAATATTTCACTAAGTATGTGGAATCCATTCCCCTCACTTATATCACAAGTAAGTAGACATCTAAGTTCATATTCAACCATCTCATCTATCATCATGGCATCCCCTCTGATATTATATCTGATAATGGTGGATCATTAAAAAATAAATATGTGAAAGCACTTTGTACCCAATATCAAATCAAACAGCATTTCTCTACTGCCTAATACCTTCAAGGTAATGAACAAGTTGAATCTTATAATAAAATAAGTATCAATATTTTAAAAAATATTGTCAATGATGTTGGATATAATTGGCACTTGTAGCTATTTAATGCCCTCTAGGAATATTGTATCACATTTAGGTATCTAATAGGAGATACACCCTATTCAATTTTTTATGGCACTAAGGCCATTCTTATTATTGAGGTCAAGTTGCCTTCTCTTCGATTTTCATTGTAGCACATCATTGATGATGAGGACTATAGATTATCTCACTTGTAAGAGCTAAATTTGCTTGATGGAAAATGCTTGGCCACCTTGAATAATCTTTAGGCTTATTAGAAATGATTAAAAGACCATTACAATAGGCACATTATGCATCATGAATTTGAGTTTGGTGACCTGGTGTTAAAAGAGAATCAAAAGAATGTAAATGCTAAAACAAAGAAAAAAATAAAGTTCCAACCAAACTAGCTAGGGCCATATGTAGTTATTTCTAACTATGGTTATGGAGCATATAGGCTCGCTATGTTATAGGGAGATGAACTTGATGAACCAATGAATATAATGCACCTCAAGAATTTGTACACTTGAGGGACTTAGGTTATTATCTAAAAGGATTATTTCAGTTGTGACACATTATACCCATTATTTTTATTATACCCCATTACCATTATACCATGCCATTAAACCTTATCCAACTAGTTCTTTTTACCTAACCCTGCCTATAACATTTGGCCTTAGTTTTGATTCATTTGTACTTGAGGCACATTTAGTTGTTGATGATAGATTTTGTTCCAAAAATTATTTTTGAATCACACATTTAAATGGTAGTATATGAAAGTAGTATGACAGTGGTCTTGATAATTACATCCTTCATTTGTTGTTACATTCCCACCTTGTGTTACTAATTATAATCACTTATGGGAAAATTATTACCACTAGCCCTTTTCTATTATTTATTAATTATAAATGTCTATGGGAAAATTAGGAGCAACATCTTCACCATGCATTTTTTCATCTCCTTGACATTTATGTTTCCATTTACCTTACCATTTGCCTTTACCTAAACTTGTTAGTACCTAGTCGGACACCTTTTGTGTAGGTAGAACTACAATGACTTGAGGTTCCTTGGGACTATGTAGGTAGTGTTCAATTTACATTGAGATTAGTGAAGTCACCCCTTTTTCATGTTCTCACCATTTTTTGATAATTTTAAACCATGCCCTCACTATTTTATGAGTTGGACCATTCTATATCTTGTAATTATTGATCAGGTTGAGATACTTAGAAAATTTCAAAAACATTTGAAATAGATTGAAAACCATTAAACATTTGTAAAGGACCTAGAAAATCATAAAAATAATGAAAATTGGATTAAAATTTCCATGTGAAATATAAAGCTATCAAAATTTTATGGGGTGGCCATATTATCTAGTCAACATCATTTCTAAACCACCTTGGTCTTTTTACTCCTAGTTTTGGAAGAATTACATTGGCCTAAGTTCCACACAGACTATGTAGGTAGCACTTGGATACATGGGGTACATCAGGTTAGCTTAGCCACCTCTATTTATTTTTTGACCACTTTTTACCTTAAATATTCTATGACTCCTAGATTTTTCAAAATTAACCACTTGTCCTTTAGTTTCCCCATCCTTATTGGCCTTAGTCAAACACTCTCTCCATTTTATGATTTTATGTTGTGAGTATTGTGTATTCGATTTTGATGTACTAATGACCAATTATCTTTCTTATGCTCTCATCATTTTGTAAGTGCTTTCTATTTGAATGATCTAACCATTTTGTGATTACTTTCTATTTGAACACTCTCTCCATTTTTCAAGTAACTATTGCCTATGTTCTCACCATTTTGTGATCTCATTTGCATTCCAATCCTTAGAAGTAGTAGACACTATGAATTACTAATTCAGTTCATTAATGGATACTCATCTCTTATCTTTTAGTGTGGTTTTAGCCTAAACCATACTCTTGTGCTTGCATGATTTGTTTATGTTGATGTTTTCATGACTGTAAGTGTCATCCCTCTCTTTTCTTATGCATTGCCATTTTGTGAGACTATTTCCATATTTCTCTACAATTCAATCATATTTTTTTATCATCATTTTCATCTATCCCATATCCTAGGAGAACTACATTTGGCTTGAAGTTCATATTAGATCTTATGTCCATGGAACTATGTAGGTAGCATCCACTTTCCTAGTGCATTCGGAGTCAACTTAGCTACCCCTTTATTTTTTTCTATTCCCCCCATTTTGTTTGTTTGTGTCATTAGATCCTATATCCCAAGGGTAATATTTGTCATCTTGTTTGTGTTATTGTTCCTAATAGCCTAGGGATAACCGTTACCATTATATCCTTTGTCATTTCTCCCTATAGCTTAGGGGCAACCTTATTTCATTTGTTCTTGTGGTGTTTTACTTATGTCATTGCTACTTAGATTAAGGGCCACCTTGTCACCAAGAGTAACACCTATTTTACATATGCATGGACAAGTTGTATTATATTTGTAATAATATTGTGATTAACCATCGTTTATGTTTTATTATTGTTTAACTTAGTTTGTTTACTTTTATGTGTTTAGATTAGTTTGTTTATTACACTTTTTATTTGATTTGGATTATTTAGTTGTTTTGATTATTTATTTTTATTTGTTTATGGCTTTGTATATTTGTTTTATTTGTTGATTTGTTTACTTTATCTATCTTTGTTTATTTTGTCTTGTTTATATTATTTGTTATTTATTGTTGTTTGTTTCTATTATTGTGTTTTTTATTTATTTATTTTTGTTTATTGGTGTTTTGTTTGTGTTTTGTTATTTTTTTTGTTTGTAGTTATTTTATTGTTGATTATATGTGTTTATTAGTGTGTTTTTAAGTTGATTGTTAGCATGTTATTTATTTATCAGTGTTGTATTTATTGTTATTTTGTTGTTTTTTTTTAATCTTTTTTTTGTTTATTTGTCTTTTTTTGTTTGTTTGTGTTTGTTATTTGTTCATTTTCATTTATTGGTGTTATGTTGTTTATTCATTTAGTTTTTTTTACCTATTTTTTGTCTTATTATTTATTTATATCCTTGCTTATTATTTTATTTGTCCATTTTGTTTATTTCATTGGCTTTGTTTGTTTATTAGTTTTATTTGTTTGTTTGTTTGTATTTTTTTGTTTAGTTTGTTTATATAGCCTTATTTGTTTAAGTTTTGCTTGTTCATCTATTTTGTTTGTTTGTTTGTTTTGTTTTTGCCTTTTTTTCCTTTTTGTTTTCTATTTTCATAATATTATTACATTTTATTTACACTTAAGTCTTGATTATCCATCCATATCATGTAATTAGGTTGTGAATGTGTGTATTTAGTCTTACACTTGGTTTATTTATTTTATTTACACTTGGGATTTGATTGGTCATATCTTATTTTTAGATCATTTATATTTACATTAACACTAAGTTTTCTATGATTAGGGCATATGTTTTCATTTTAGTTATTCATAACTATAATGCATAAGATCACAAGATATAGAAAAAACCAAACACATAGAGACTATTAGATCAATGCTATGGTGGTACTTCTTTGATATATCAAAACTAGCCACATACCTAAACACATGACTAAATCCTTGAGTAATAAACAAAAGTAAAAATTATTTATAATGTGTTTATATAAAAGTACATCTTTGAATAAGTATACATATGAGTCATACACCATAATCAAATGATAACCAATAGAAAAACATATCATAAAGATATCATATGCAATAAATAAATATAGCATACATGAGCATAAACATCAACAATATTAAACATCCATAATGTTAATCAATGCTAAACATGATATAAGTAAGATAACTAACATGGCATCACACACACACACACACACACACACACACACACACACACACACACACACACACACACACACACACACACACACACACACACACACACACACACACACACACACACACACACACATAATTTTGTCATTTTGGCACAGTTTTAGTATATGGCATTGAATTATTGTATTGGTATACTAATTTAATTTGAGACACCGTCATAATATGTATATATCTTCTATTATTGGATATTTGAGATACATTGACATTTAGTTTTAGTTCCTTCAAGGTTGATGTCAACCTTGAAGGAACTAAAACTAAATGTCAATGTATCTCAAATATCCAATAATAGAAGATATATACATATTATGATGGTGTCTCAAATTACATTAGTATACCAATACAATAATACAATTCCATATACTAAAACTGTGCCAAAATGACAAAATTCCAAAATCCCTATGCTCAAATCTAGCTCTGTGTATCCATGGGACCTATGGTTGGAGGTAGATTTGGTGGCCCTAGTGGTCCTAGTGGTGGTTATCATGGTTGATAAATAGACCGGCTTGAGGCACCTATGATGTGAGTCCTAGTCTAAGATTGACCAGATCTACTAACTATCCTTTATGCATCCCAGATCTAAAAAGTACCAACTTGATGATCCCTAGGCATAGTAGACTCATATTCTCACCTATTATATTATGCCTCATCATTAGACTAAAGGAAAAATCCCTAACTATCTATGGGAACCCAACATGTGTAATGGCTCCCTGATTTGTATTTTTCTCTCTTTTAAACCTGTTAATAATGGCCAATACCTATTCTAGCTCATTAATGGATTGATCTCTCTCTGTAGTGAAATAGCCTTGTACCTATACCAACTTATCTATCTCAACCTTCATCTAGGAGATATCCAACTGAAGTAGTGTCATATATCATCTTGCATATCTAAGGTTCTCTATAAATCAATAAACCTACAACCTCTCACACTTGGGCAATGATCTCCTAATCTAACATGCTAGTATCTCAACTCATTGTAGTTTTTCTAGAAGGCCCTACCTAGCTTGGATTTACATGTGTGCTTGAAAGCCCTGCCTAGCTTAAACCAACCTGTGTCATTATAACAACTACCATGCTAGGATCTAGCACCATCAAATATGGACTACCATATCCATCTCCATCTACACCATCATCATCATCCTCAACCTCACTATTACTATCCTACCAAGTGTTACCACTATCGCTCAATATCTTTACCTCTATATCCTCAACACCTATGGGCACTTCTCCCCCTATTATTATGAAAAATGTCAACCTCATAGGGCATACATTTACCCACCAATGTATGTAATTTAGAATGACCCTGGCATATGTAGCTTCTCCTACATAAGCCCAGGTAACCCATGGTACATTGATATAACTCATCGTGGCCTCACTCTTTAGGATAATAGGAGTATCCTAAATGATCTCCCATGTAACATAGGAAAACATATTAGGCCCTCAAGTACATCCTGTGTATAGACAAACTATTAGATTACTTGATCAAGGTGGTATTCCTCTATACTATGGGACTATCTCCCAATTAGAAAGCATTTGGTAGTCATAAAAGCCATATACCAACCATCCCTAACAATTGATGCTAGTATGTAAGGTATGACCTCCAAATGAAAAATTATAGTGTCATATCATCTAACATTTGATGATAGAATGTGATGTCCCCACTATGATTATGATTTACTACTCTTATCTGAGCCTAACCATATGCTATTGGGTCCTCTAGATCATTTAATCTACACATCCCTACTGGCCACTCAATCAATATATGCTTCTAGCCCCAGACCATCATAAGAGTGCAAGACCTAATTCTCTATCCACCTTAGTATAATATCACATTAATATCTTTATAGAGTTATGTTAGGATAGCTTCCCCCTAGGCAAAACATGTGAAATCCTTAAGTATGTTCCTCACTACACCTCCAAGGCCCATATGGAAGTACCCACTGATCTTATGAGGTAGCAAGATGCCACTAATGATGGCCATGAAAAAAAAAACCTCCCTATCAATGAGAGATGGTGGTGATAGATCCCCAATAGGTAAAGCATCCAACTAAACATTTGTATAGGTATCTATGAGGTTTATGCCAACCTTCCCTTAAAACATGGGGATACCCTGGTAACTATAAAAATCATCAAAAACTATTGTTGATATGCTAGTGGTCTCCAAAATAATCTTCATCTGCATATAGGCAACTTGAGGATACACTAGGTATCCTCAAGTGTCATAGTAGCCTCCCTAGTAGGAAAGTGAAATGTTGAGGTCTCATTATGCCAATGCTCAGCCAACACACTCAAATATGCCCAATATATTTGAATTATCCAACATTTGTAAGAAACCAATCATGTCCTCAGTCTATATCTAAGGTGTCTTAAAATAGTTTGAATATCACTCTTGGCATATCAAGATAGCCAATCACTCCTACAGTCAATAATGTTAGTGTCAACCTAGCTTTATGTAGCTACCTAAGCATGATCTTGGTCTACTAAGCGTAAATAACTATCTCCAAGAGGTTGGACCCTTGTTAAGCCCCCAAACCAACTATTTTTTGCTTTCAAGGTGAAACTACTATTTCATAAAGGCAAAGCCACCATTTAGGCAATATTTCACATTTTTTGGTGATACAATCATTTTTATTTTCATAAAAATGGTGACTTCATCTAAAAATGGGAGAAATTGCCATTTTAGTGATATCCACCCAAATTTGGCAATATCATCATTTTTAGGAATGATTATTTCATAAAAAGTCACCATTTTCCTTGGAAAAGCCATTATTTATCCTAAAATGTAAATGGTGACTTCACTATTATTTGAATTAAAACATGCAATAAATGCTAAAAATTGATATTAATGACAAAATTGACTTTACTTACTAGTGGCCCATCATGTGGTGGCCACATGTGTTCCCTCACCCACTCCAAAATGTGTCATCAAGCTCCTCTATGAGCCATTTTTATATCTCAATTCACATAAAACTAGAGCTAAAAAATCTCAGTAGGCTAGGGTGAAAAATGATTTATTTTCACCCAAGTGATGAATATATAGCCAAAAATTTGAATTTTTACCCCAATGGCCTATAGTTCATTCCACACTCTCCAATAAGTGTATTTTTAAAATATGTGGTCTATTTTGAGCATCATTCTATCCTATGTGCCTTATTTTTTGGATATTTTATAACCAAACCATCTTTTTGGGCCTCCCCTGAGACCCATTCAACAACACTATTTTTCTACCTATACCTTGTGTTTGTTTGAACATACACCTTTGAACTTAAATTTAGGATAGAAACATGTTGTTATTCTATGTTAACTCCTCATAAATCCATTTTTTATGTATTTTTTGCATTAGCTACCCTTTCCAGTTTACCCCATTAAGGTAAATTATTTTTTGATTGATCAATGATGTATTCTACCTTTCTAGGGCAAACTCATTTTAAATCACATGATTTAAACATGCAATTGATTATAATCACCTATGGGTAAATCATTATTTTTTGCATCCCATGCTAATGATTATAAACATCTTTGGAAAAATCATTATTTTTACCTACTCCACCTGCCCTACCGAGACAAATGTTTGTATTAATGATTATAATTGCCTTTGGAAAAAATAGTGTTTTCCCTTTCTATTATTGATTTTAACTACCTTTGGTAAAATCAGTGTGTTTTTATGTTATGTTATTTATTATAACCACCTTTGAGAAAATTAATGTTTGACCCACTGCCCTATAGGGGAAAATATATGTGCCACTTCTTATAACTACCTTTGGGCAAACTAGTGTCACACCCTTTGTTATTGATTATAACCACCTTTGGGTAAATCATTGACTTTAATGCCATTAATTTTTATAACTAAATTTGGGAAATTTAGTAATTTCATCACATTTTCTACTAGATCATGTCATTTCCTTCATTTTTAGGGAATGTTCGATGACTCTATTTTGTTGCCTACTCCCTCAAGATGGCATTAAGGGTTAATTGACCACCCTTTAGGGCGTGAATTTCTAATTTAAATGAATTTTTCATTCTTTGAAAATATGTTACTATACCTGTGTCTCCCAACACCTTCAAAAATAGGGGCAAAGTGTAGACATTCAATTTTGGCCACTTTCATGCCTAAACTGGGATTCAATTCAATTTCTAGCACACAACATAATTTAAGCCTATTAATCATTTGAATGCTCAAATTTATTTGCATAAGAGATTTAATTGTTTAGAAATGTGATGAGATTTACATATTTTAGGTATTACCCTATATCCACTAATAACTTGGTTTAGTTTCAACCCTAATCAAATTATGACCTAGTAATTTGACACTTTTGGCCTATCAAGCTATTAATTCAAAATATTTAACTAAGCAAGATTAATTACATTGAAAATGTTAATAAACTTTATTAAAAAAAAATCCAAATCAAATTAGTTAATTTCATTTACCAATTTTTTTTTATATCTAAATATGAAGTCAAAGGTCAAATGAGCTAACAAAGTGATTTATTAATTCCTAAATATTCCAAAATTATGAGTTATAACCTCACAAATATATAAAATGAGTTGTCATGCCTCATAAATATCTGAAATTGAGGTGTCAATATTTCATGAGTGCTTTCACTCAACCTAGGGTTAACTGAACTCAATGTAGCTTATTTTAGACTCATGCAAAGTTAGAATTTACCCGAACCTACCTAGGATTAGAGTTAGTTATTAGAGATTTTAATACAAGTGCCCACACCATATGCCAAAAAGATTTTGTGTGTAAGGTTATTCTATTGGAATAACTTCAAGAAGACTTTAAGAGTAGTGTTATAATGCTCATTTTATGCCAAGCTTCACACCAAGCCATAAGTGACATTGGAGAAGTGCTACCTATGATCAAAGAATTTGATAAAGAGAGGATGTTAGATCAAGTGTTAGTCCATAAAACCATAAAATCGACACACTAACATACTAACATCTCGAATCTTAGATCTTAGGAGGATCTTAATGAATAAATAATAATTGAAAACCCAACTAAAATGCAAAGAAAAATAATCTTTACCTTCCTTGAGAGATCTAAATGATTTATTCATTTGGCTTGCTTGACATATGCACAAGAATTATTCATCAATGAAATATGGATAACATTATCTCCTCTATGAAACATTGTTGAATGCTTGGCTTGATTGATGTGACTTGGCTCAATTTAAGCATTATAACACTATGATTTTAGCTTCATGAATCTATTCCTGCATTATAACTCTACTTTGACTAAGCTCCCTAAAGGAAGAGCTCTAGGCTTGATTTTATAGGCTTTCAAATCCCTTAGAATGGGTTAAATCTATTAAATATTTATATATTTTCTTAGGATATTCTTTTATATATTTTCCAAAAGTGACAACTCACAAATGTAATGAGTGTATTCTAGGATGTTCTAAGATTCTCTTGAATTTCATTTTTAGTAATTGATTTATTAGCTCATGGGTGAACTCAATTAGGATTTGAAATTGATTTAACTTGCTAATTGATTTTGATTAGGGTGTGCAAATTATTATTATTTTTTTTATGCATTTGGTCATTTATTTGATTTTGATTAATTTAATGTGTGTATTTGCCTTTTTAAATTGATTTAATAATCCAAATGGATTTTATGCAAGGTTATGAATCAAAATTTTAGATTAATAGAAATTCTTAGTTTAAATGTTTGAAGATTGGTAAGAATTAGTCTAATAGTTTGATGCAAAGCCATTGGTGGCCAAATTTACATGTCTACCATTTACCCCTATTTGGGAAGATATTGTAAGCTATAAGCATAGTAACATCTTTTCAAAGAATAAAATAGTTCTTTATGCTTACGAATGCAATGGTAATGATTGAAATGTAGTTTCTCCCTTGAGGAAGTAGTTTGAAAGTGGGTAAAAAAATGATCCCTCGAAAGAAAGAAGCAAATTGAGGGGACTAAACCAATGAAAATGATGGGGTGATAACACAATGATTCACCCAAAGTTGGGAAAAATCACTAAGAAATGCAAATGGGATGGTGTACAATGGTTTGCCCAAAGGTGGTTATAAGCATTGTATCTCGATAGTTATATTTATGATCAAGGAATTTGACAAAGAGAGGAGGTTAGATGAAGTGTTATTCCATAAAACCATGAAATTAATACACTAACATACTAATTATCTAAGCCTTGATCTTAGGAGGAGATTAATGAATAAATAAAAATTGAAAACCCAACTGAAATGAAAAGAACAATAATCTTTACCTTCCTTAAGAGCTCCAAATGATTTTTTCATTTGGCTTGATTGGATTATGCATAAGAAGTATTCATCAATGAAATATAGCTAACACCATCTCCTCTATGCACCATTGTTGAATGACTGGCTTGATTGATATGGCTTGGCTTAATTTTGGCATTATACAACTAGAATTTTAGTTTCATGAATTTATTCTTGCATTATAACTCTACATTGATTGAGCTCCCTAAATGAAAAGCTCTAGGCTTACTTTTATAGTCATTCAAATCCCTTGTAATAGGTTAAATTGGAACCTTGGTTGAGTTTATTAACTTTGGTTGAGTTTGACATATTCCTAGAATATTCTTTTAGATATTTTTAAAAAGTGATAACTCATAAAGGTAATGAGTGTGTTCTAGAATGTTCTAAGATGCTCTTGAATTTTATTTTTAGTAATTGATATAATTAATTTATTATCTCAAGGATGAATTTAATTAGGCTTTGATCAATATATTCACTTTAATTAATCCCATTTAGGCATTTGGACATTTTTTGCAAGATTTGATTTAATTCAATGTGCATTTACCCAAATTAAATGATTTATGGGCCAAGTTGATTTAATTTCATGGTTATGGAGCCAAATTTGAGACTTATGGAAATTCTTGGGCCAGGTATTCAATGATTGGAAAGAATTGGTCTAAATTCATATAAGAAGCCATTGATGGCCAAATTTACATGTCTTCACTACCACCATGGAAAATTATCGTTATAAGACTCTAATTGTCATAGTCTAAGCATGAACATCCTTATGCCAACAAGTAAGCATCAAATTCAATAAAAGAGCTATTTTTTTTATTAGTGCTTGAGAATTAAAGGGTCTTGAGCCCTTACACAATATATTTCATAAGACAAAAGGTGGTCTAGCTTAACATTAAAAAATGTTAAGGCATGATTGACCAATCAAAACCAGGCAAGAGGATTTTTCAACATTACCATATTGCCTTCTTTAAAAACAAAACATATAGATAAATTATCTAATATATGTCTTATTTTTAAACAATATATAGATAAAACTAGTATTACCATGGACACCATACTAGACCAAAGATTTTAGAAGAACAAAATAGACCACTTATCATTCCAAGATTACAAGATCAAATATTTTTCCATCACATAATATACTACCATAAAAAAAACCCATAGAAGGACTATCCTACACCATATCCACAAGAGCTCTAGCCAAAGCTAGTATCCCAATATCTGACTAAACTTTAATTGCTACCACCAAATGAGGGAAAACCTTCTTGTGCTAAGGACCAATAGCCACCTTTGAAGACTGAGACTTCCCATGCCACCAGGGAGGGGAAGTAAAAGAGCCTCATTCCACCCCTTTTACAAACCATTTTATGGCTTTGACATGATCCAGATGTCTATGGTAAGCCTGTAATTATTCAAGACCTGAGATGGGCTTAAGAACCTCATCCAAATCTGGCATAAAAATACCCCTTCTACATGATGAACCATGAGAATTATTAGAAGCCTCTTCCACCTCCTTAAAAAAGTGAACTAAATCCAAGTACCTAGCTTCCAATTCTTGGAAGGCAGATAGAAGGATAAAACCTAGAGAATCATGACCAGATAATGACAAAGTTAGAGAAGGGTTGAGAGATAGAGAAGGTAATTGAGAAAATATGCCTTGATGAAACTTTGAAAGCAAAAATAATTCAACCACCATTTGAACTTGATCAAGATCTAAAAACAAAAGACATAGATTACTATAGAAAAGTAAGGACAAAGCTGAATTGACTCAAACCCAGTTGCTTTCTACCAGAGAAACCATACCCAAAACCCATTTGATTGTAACCACCACTTTAGATGAGGGAAGCTAAAAAGAATTTGAAAGGCGAGTTTTGATAATATCACCACAAAAACCCATTTTCCTAGTTTTGGATTTACCAAACACCAAGGGATAGCACATAGATTAATACCATAAGTTCTCCATTCTCAACATAACCAATAAAATTGATAGCCAACCAAATATGAACTAAGGAAAAGAGTCACAAGGTAAACATAATAGATATCAAACCACACCTGGAAATCAATACCCTTGCTGTGAGACCTATGGATCCATGCTTCCTGATTATGGTAGGTCAAATCCCATTGGATTTCAAGTCACTACCATCATTTGTTATTAATGCTTCAAGTATACAAGCCTACCAAACTCATAATGAAACAATCCTTACCCCTTTTAATGAGAATATTTTTTATTTTTAATTAAATTAAAAATAGAAAGACTTAAAAAATGAAACTATTGTAAAATTAGAAATCAATTTGATCAAAATTGACACAATCTGACCAAATTGAACTAACATTGTGCTATTTCAATTCCATAGGTTGATCAATGGACACATTGGCTAGGATGTCTACCATAATATTGGCTATACTATATCCAATATGTTCATTATTTTCTAAGATTTTGTTGTTTGATTTTTCAAATTCTGAATATTAATTTGTGAATATCCTTTGATTTCAAGTGTTGTTATACCACAATCAATTGCCAGTTGAATTCCTACTGCTAGTGCTTGGGCCTTTGATTCATTATTAATCCCATTAGGAAGATTTAAATATAAGGCTATAATTAAAGATCCATTACAATATTTAATCACACATCCACCTCCTAACGTTCATTATTTATATAAAATAATGAGAATCTAACCAATTAGTAAAAAAATGCAATTTTGGCTAGACTATATCCAAGATGTACATTATTTTCTAAGATTTTGTTGTTTGATTTTTCAAAGCTTGAATAATAATTTGTGAATCTTTTTTGATTTCAAGTGTTATAATACCAAAATCAATTACCAATTGAATTCCTACTATCAGTGCTTGGGCATTTGATTCATTATTAATCCCATCAGGAAGCTTCAAAGATAAAGCTCTAATTAAATATCTAATACAATATTTAATCACACATCTACCTACTGACATTCCTATATTGCCTCTACATGCCCCATCAAAATTTAATTTAAACCTACTAGGATTTGGGGGTATCTAGATTGTATCTTTTCTATTTTTATTGATTTGATTATTTACTATTGACCCATGAATAGAGTATACAACAGCTAAATTATTTATGTTGTTTTTATCTCTATTTTGTGCACTTGCTTACTATGATGTGTTCTCCCTAGTTTTTAGGCAAGAGCGTTTAGTTCTAGTGTATTTTTATGCTTGATTTTTATGATTTAGACTAACGAAGGACTAATCTACATTTTATGTACTTTTGAAACACCTAAGATACATAATGGCATGTTCAGTGGGACCACACATCCCCTATGGCCAAGGGTAATTTTAAACTCTTAATTTTTCTAAAAAATGTAGTTAATTCTTTAAGTTTAGAGTTTTATCCTTGAAATTAACATCATTCTAGTTTTCCTATAATTGGTAGCTTCAACCTATATAATGGTAACTTCACCTTATGTAATAGTGGATTTAACAGTCCCAAGTTTTATTTATGATATTTATTTACACAAAAATGATGGCCTAAAATTTGTGGCTTTGACCTATTAAATGGTGAGTTCTCTACTCAAATTCAATAGCTTTAACCTTACTGAACAATGGCTTCACCAAGTAAAATTACATTAGGTTTCAGTGGATTCACCTTGTTTAATAGTAGCTTCACCAAAAGTGCTCATTGTTTGTGTATGTATTTATAGGAAAATAATGGCTTTGTGAAAATAACAGCTTTGACCTACTAAACATTGGCTTCTCTCTATGTTTTTGAAAAACCCAAGATCTCAAAATGAAATGTTATTTATTCATTTAATTTTTAGCCTAGATACAAGCAAACTCCATAACATTTTTTTAGGAAATAAGCTGGAGAGAGAGAGGCTTAAGAATTTATAAATCTCACATACACCAAAAATTCCAAATCAAATTAGTTAATTTCATTTAACAATTTTTTTTAATCCAAATATGAATTCAAAGGTCAAATGAGCTAACAAAGTGATTTATTAATTCCCAAATATTCTAAAATTATGAGTCACAACCTTGAAAATATCTAAAGTGAGTTTTCATGCCTCACACATATCTGAAACTGAGGTGTCAAGATTTCATGAGTGCTTTCACTCAACCTAGGGTTAACCTAACTCAATGTAGCTTATTTTATACTCATCCACAATTAGAATTTAACTAAACCTACCTAGGGTTAGAGTTAGTTCTTAGAGCCTTAAATACAAGTGCCTACACGATATGCTAAAAATATTTTGTGTGTAAGGTTATTCTATTGGAATAACTTCAAGAATCCTTTGAGATTAGTGTTATAATGCCCATTTTATGCCAAGCTTCACACCAAGCCATAAGTGACATTGGAGAAGTGCTACCTATAATCAAGAAATTTAATAAAGAGAGGTGGTTAGATCAAGTGTTAGTCCATAAAACCATAAAATTGACATACTAACATACTAACATCTCTAAGCCTAGATCTTAGGAGGAGCTTAATGAATAAACAATAATTGAAAACCCAACTAAAATGTAAAGCATAATAATATTTGCCTTCTTTGAGAGCTCTAAATGATTTTCTCATTTAGTTTTATTGGAATATGCATAAGAAGTATTCATTAATTAAATATGGCTAGCATCATCTCCTCTATGCACAATTGTTGAATGCTTGGCTTGATTGATATGACTTGGCATTGTAACACTAGGTTTTTAGCTTAATGAATCTATTCCTGCATTATAACTCTAGTTTGACTGAGCTCCCTAAATGAAGAGCTCTAAGATTAATTTTATAGTCTTTCAAATCTCTTAGAATGGGTTAAATCTGACCATGGTTGAGTTTATTAAGCTTGATTGAGTTTGGCATATTCCTAGGATATTCTTTTAGATATTTTCCAAAAGTGGCAACTCACAAAGGTAATGAGTGTATTCTAGGATGTTCTAAGCTGCTCTTGAATTTCATTTTTAGTGATTGATTTATTATCTCATGGGTGAACTCAATTAATATTTGAAATTGATTTAACTTGCTAATTGATTTTGATTAGGGTGTGCAAATTAATTAATTATTTTTAGGCATTTGATCATTTGTTTGATTTTGATTAATTTAATGTGTGTATTTGCCTTTTTTAATTTATATAATAATCTAAATTGATTTAATGCAAGGTTATGAAGAAAAATTTGAGACTAATAGAAATTCTTAGGTTAAATGTTTGATAATTGTTAAGAATTGGTCTAATAGTTTGATGCAAAGCCATTGGTGGCCAAATTTACATGTCTACAATTTTCCCCTATTTGGGAAGATATTGTAAGCTATAAGCATAGTAACATCTTTTCAAAGAATAAAATGGTTATTTATGCTTATGAAAGCAATGGTAATAATTTAAATGTAGTTTCCCCCTTGATGGAGTAATTGGCAAGTGGGTTGGCAAATGGTCCCTCAAAAGAAATAAGCAAAATGAGGGGACCAAACCAATGAAAATGATGGGGTGACAACACAATGATTCAACTAAATTTGGAAAAAATCATTGAGAAATGCAATTGAGATGGTGTACAATGATTTGCCCAAAGGTGGTTATAAGCATTGTACCCCCATAGTGGTATTTGTGATCAAGGGATTTGACAAAGAGAGGAGGTTAGATCAAGTGTTAGTCCATAAAACCATGAAATCAACACATTAACATACTAAAATGTCTAAGCCTAGATCTTAGGAAGAACTTAATGAATAAACAACAATTGAAAACCCAACTAAAATGCAAAGAATAATAATCTTTACCTTCCTTGAAAGCTCCAAATGATTTCTTTATTTGTCTTACTTGGCTTATGCATAAGAAGTATTCATCAATGAAATATGGCTAACATCATCTCCTCTATGCACCATTATTGAATACTTAGCTTGATTGATATGGTTTGGCTCAATTTTGACATTATAACACTAGGATTTTAGCTTAATGAATTTATTCTTGTATTATAACTCTACTTTGATCGAGCAACCTAAATGAAAATCTCTAAGATTGATTTTATAGGCTTTCAAATCCATTAGAATGGGTTAAATTCGAGCCTTGGTTGAGTTTATTAACTATGGCTGAGTTTGGCATATTCCTAGAATATTCTTTTAGATATTTTCCAAAAGTGACAACTTATAAAGGTAATGAGTGTGTTCCAAAATATTCTAAGATGCTCTTGAATTTTATTTTTAGTAATTGATTTATTAGCTCAAGGATGAATTTAATTAGGCTTTGATCAAGATTTTCACTTTAATTGATCTCATTTATGCATTTGATCATTTGTTGCAAGATTTGATTTAATTCAATGTGCATTTACCTAAATTAAATGATTTATGGGCCAAGTTGATTTAATTGCATGGTTATGGAGCCAAATTTGAGACTTATGGAAATTATTGGGCTAGGTATTCAATGATTGGAAAGAATTGGTCTAAAGTCAAATAAGAAGCCATTGATGGCCAATTTTACATGTTTACACTACCACCATGGAAAAGCATTGCTAGAAGACTCTAATTGCCATAGTCTAAGCATGAACATCTTTATGCCAACAAGTAAGCATCAAATTCAATACAAGAGCTAATTTTTTTTATTTGTGCTTGAGAATTAAAGGGTCTCAGGCTCTTACACCATATATTGCATAAGACAAAAAGTGGTCTAGATTAACATTAGAAAATGTTAAGGCATGATTGACCAATCAAAACCAAGCAAGAGGATTTTTCAACATTACCATATTACCTTCTTTAAAAACAAAACATATAGACAAATTATCTAATATATGTCTTTTTTTGAAACAATATCTAGATAAAACTAGTATTACTATGGATACCATACTAGACCAAAGATTCTAGAAGAATAAAATAGACCACTTATCATTCTAAGATTACAAAATCAACCATTTTTTCATCACATAAGATACTACCATAAAAAAAACCCATAGAAGGACTGGCCTACACCATAGCCACAAGAGCTCTATCCAAAGATGGTGTCCCAATATCTAACTGAGATTTAAATGTTACCACCAACTGAGGGAAGACCTTCTTATGCTAAGGACCAATAACCACCTTTGAATACTGAGACTTCCCATGCCACTAGGGAGGGGAAGTAAAAGAGCCTCATGTCACCCCTTTTACAAGCCATTTTATGCCTTTGACATGATCTAGATGTCTATGGTAAGCCTGCCATTATTTAAGACACAAGATGGGCTTAAGAACCTCATCCAAATCTGGCATACAAATACCCTTGTTACATGCTAAACCATGAGAATTATTAGAAGCCTCTTCCACCTCCTTAACAAAGTGAACTAAAGCCAATAACCTAACTTCCAAATCTTGGAAGGTAGATAGAAGGATACAACCCAGAGAATCATGACCAGAGAATGACAAAGTCAAAGAAACACTAAGAGATAGAGAAGGTAATTGAGAAAATAAGCTTTTTTGAAACTTTGGAAGCATAAAGAATTCAACCACCATTTGAACTTGATCAATATTTGAAACCAGAAGATGGAGATTACTATAGAAAAACAAGGCCAAATCTTAATTGATTTGAACCCATTTGCTTACTATCAAAGAATTTGTACCCAAAACCCATTCAATTACAACCACCACTTCAGACGAGGGAAGCCAAAAAACATTTAAAAGGTGAGTTTTGATAATAGCACCCAAAAAAACATTTCCCTAGTTTTTTCCTTACTAAACACTAGGGGATAACACATAGATTCATACCATAAGTTCTCCATCCTCAACATAACCAGTAAAATTGACAACCAAACAAACATGAACCAAGGAAAAGAGTCACAAGGCAAACATAATAGAAAATAGGCCACACTTGGAAATCAATACCCTTGTTGTGAGACCTATGGATCCATGCTTCTTAATTATGGTAGGTCAAATCCCATTGGATTTCAAGTCACTGCCATCATTTATGATTAGTGCTTTAAGCATGTAAGTCTGCCAAACTCATAATGAAATAATCCTTCCACCTTTTAATGGGAAGTTTTTAATTTTTAATCAAATTAAAAATAAAAATACTTCCAAAAATGAAACAATTGTAAAATTATAAATCAATTTGATCAAAATTGACACAATCTAACCAACTTGAACTAACATTTTCTGATCTCAATTCTATAGGTTGATCAATGGCCATATTGGCCAGGATGTCTACCATAATATTTTTTATCTGAAGTAATGAGAAGTTGACCAATTAGTAAAAAATGAAATTTTATCTAGACTATATCCAAGATGTTCATTATTTTCTAAGAGTTTATTGTTTGATTTTTCAAAGCCTGAATATTAATTTGTGAATCCCCTTTGATTTCAAGTGTTGTAATACCACAATCAATTACCAATTGAATTCTTGCTACTAGTACTTGGGCCTTTGATTAATTATTAATCCCATCAGGAAGCTTCAAAGATAAGGCTATAATTAAAGATCCATTATAATATTTAATCACACATCCACCTCTTGGCATTCCTAGATGGCCTCTATAGGCCCCATCAAAATTTAGTTTAAATCAGCCAAGATTTGGGGGTGTCCATATTGCATCTTTTCTGTTTCTCTTGATTTGATTATTTTCTATTGATCCATGAACATGGTATATACAAGATAAATTATTTATGTTGTTTTTATCTCTATTTTGTGATCTTTTGTACTATGTTGTGTTTTCCCTAGTTTTTAGGCAAGAGTGTTTAGTTCTAGTGTATTTTTATGCTTGATTTTTATGATTTAGACTAATAAAGGACTAATCTACATTTTGTGTACTATTGAAACACATAAGATGCATAATTACATGTTCAGTGGGACCACACATCCCCTATGGCTAAGGAGAATAATTTTAAACTCTTAGTTTTTCCAAAAAATGCAATTAATTCTTTAAGTTTAGAGTTTTAGCCTTGAAATTAACATCATTCTAGTTTTTATGTAATTGGTAGCTTCACCGTATATAATGGTAACTTCACCTTATGTAATAGTGGATTTAACAGTCCCATGATTTATTTATGATATTTATTTGCACATAAATGATGGCCTTAAAACTATGGCTTTTATCTGTTAAATGGTGAATTCTCTACTCAAATTCAATAGCTTCAACCTTACTAAACAACAGATTCACCAAGTAAAATTACATTGTGTTTTAGTGGATTCACTAATTTTTCTATTGTATTTAGTGGCTTCACATGATCTAACTAATTGCTTCACCTTGTTTAACAATGGTTTCACCAAAAGTGCTCATTATCTATGTCTATATTTATAGGAAAACAATGGCTTTACGAAAATAATAGCTTTGACCTACTAAACATTGACTTCGCTCTATGTTTTTGAAAAACCCAAGAGCTCAAAATGAAATGTTATTTATTCATTTAATTTTTAACCTAGAGACAAGCAAACCCCATAACATTTTTGTAGGAAATAATGTGGAGAGAGAGAGAGTCTTAGGCATTTATAAATATCACATACACCAAAAATTCCAAATCAAATTAGTTAATTTCATTTACCAATTTTTTTTTAAATCCAATTATGAATTCAAAGGTCAAATGAGCTAACAAAGTGATTTATTAATTCCTAAATATTCCAAAATTATGAATCATAACCTCACAAATATCTAAAGTTATTTGTCATGCCTCACAAATATCTAAAACTAAGGTTTCAATATTTCATGAGTGCTTTCACTCAACCTAGGGTTAACCTAACTCAATGTAGCTTATTTTAAACTCATCCAAAATTAGAATTTAACTAAACCTACCTATGGTTAGAGTTAGTTCTTAGAGCTTTAAATACAAGTACCCACACCATATGCCATTAAGCTTTTGTGTGTAAGGTTATTCTATTGGAATAGATTCAAGAAGCCTTTAAGATTAGTGTTATAATGCCCATTTTATGACAAGCTTCACACCAAGCCATAAGTAACATTGGAGAAGTGCTACCACCATGGAAAAACATTTCTAGAAGACTCTAATTATCATAATCTAAGCATGAACATCCTTATACCAACAAGTGAGCATCAAATTCAATACATGAGTTAAATTATTTGTGTTATTTTTATCTCTATTTTATGATCTTGCTTACTATGTTATGTTCTCCCTAGTTTTTAGGCAAGAGCGTTTAGTCCTAGTGTATTATTATGTTTTTTTTTGGTCATTTGGAATAACAAAAGACTAATCTACATTTTATGTACTATTCAAACACATAAGATACATAATGGCATGTTTAGTGGGGCCATTCATTCTCTATGACCAAGGAGAATAATTTTCAAATCTTAGTTTTTATAACAAATGCATTTAATTCTTTAAGTTTAGTTTTTTAGCCTTGAAATTAACATCATTCTAGTTTTCTTATAATCGAAAGCTTCACCCTGTATAATTTTGAAATCACCCTATGTAATAGTGGATTTGACAATCCCATGTTTTATTTGTGATATTTATTTACATAGAAATGATGGATTCAAAACTATGGCTTTGAATTAATAAATGGTGAATTCACTACTCAAATTTGATAGCTTTGACCCTACTAGATAATGGATTCACCAGTTAAAATTACAAAGGGTTTCAATGGCTTTACCTTGTTTAACAGTGGCTTGACCAAAAGTGCTCACTATCTATGTCTATATTTATAGTAAAATAATGGCTTTTTGAATAGCTTTGACCTATTAAAAATTGGCTTCACTCTGTGTTTTTGAAAAACCCAAGATCTCAAAATGAAATGTTATTTATTCATTTAATTTTTATCCTAGAGACAAGTAAACTTCATAACATTTTTGTAGGAAATAAAGTAGAAAGAGAGAGTCTTAGGCATTATAACTCTCACATACACTTTTGTTTGGTGCTTAAAATAAACATAAGCACAATTGGATTTTAGTATTTTCAAAGTTTGAACAAGTGCAAACAAGACCAAGAGGCTAAAAATTTAAATCACATTTGAGTTAGTACTATTAAAAAGAACATACATTTTTTTTAGAGATATTAAGATATTTTTCACTTTATTTTTCTTTTTTGTTATTAGCTAATTTAAAAGTTCATAATTTAGATTCTTTGATTGTGACAAATTAGAAATTATTGCATGTATGCTCTCCCCCTATCCCCTTTAGGAAACTCAAGTGACCAAAAACACATAGTTTATTGCCTTGTTTGTTTGGTATTGTTCAAAAGAATGTCATGTATACTCTCCCCAAGATTTGAGTGACTTGGGTGACCCAAAAATGAACTCTAAAGTCTTCCCATTTTATTTCCTTGAATTTGGCTTATGTGTGGGATCTCTTTTCTCCCCCATAAGTTTTATAGGGGTGCATTGACCTAGGGTTTCATCACCCAACATCGTACCAACACCACTTCATGGTGGGGTATATAAATTGGGCATGTGATACTAGGATTAATAGGGGGTTGAGTGGTTAAACTCTTTGATCCTAAAAAAAATTTAGGTTAGGTCCTGTTAAACATCAGGTTTTACTAAACAGTACATGGTTGGAGTCACTATGTAAAAGAATAAACCCTTACATAGTAATTTAGTAGGTATGAACCCAATTGACATGATTTCACCCTTGTGTTAGCCACACTTTGGACCATTTAGTGTGTTTGAAACTTATAAATTTTAGTCAATCCCATTTATCATGGGATTTCTTGCTAAATTTTGAGTGATCCTAACTCTAAGTTTATGACATGTACCAATGTTTGAAAGATAAAGGGGGCATTAAAAAATATATCTATGCCTATACTTTAATTTTTGGATTAAAACTTAATTCCTCACAATCATTGGTACATCGATAGAAGTTTTGGACAAATTTACACACAATCATGCCACTTTTAGGGATAAGACAATCCATTAGTGTTATTTATATTTTCTTTGATTTACATGTGGGTTTTAAACTAAAATTATTTATTTGTATTGTCAATTCAAAAATGAGTCCAAACCGTCACATTGTTTTCACACTAATTTAGCCTAAGAGGTGTTACACTGTCTATTTTGTGTCAAACTTTTGACTTAATGTTTTATTCCAAAACCATTTATGTGTCACATGTTTAAATAGGGATTTGTTATGTTACCCATTTTATCTCAAACATTTGCCTTGGATTTTAGTCCAAAACCATTATAATGTCATTTATTTGAAGGAGTGTTATTAAATTTCCTAGATCATTCCAAATCACTTGTCACATTTAAAACCAAGTTACAAAGAATTTTTATTCCTTTTTCCTTCAAACACATGGTTATGTTCCCTATTTTGGTCTGGCCCTTTTGCCTTAAAACATTAAAGTCTTTTTTTTTACATTAAATTTAAAACTCAATATTTCAAAGTGTAAATCCTAAACTAATTAGGTTTATGCTAAAGCCTCATCTAATTTGGGCTTAGGTAGTCTATATTTTTTATTTGGATTGTGTTACCTGGGTTGATTTCCTATTTGATCTAAAAGATCCATTGCCTAGACCTAACAGTTATTTATTTTTTGCCTTGTTTGAGAGTCCTTTGAGACAAGTTGTTTCCACGTGCCTTGTTTGAAGTTTTTTATATTCTAAATGTCATAGTTTCATTGTTTAAAAATTCTCTTGTGAACCTAATATCAAGTCTTAGTGATCCAATTATCGAGTGTCACCCAAGCTAATTACCTTAGTTTAGTTTGCTTTTGAGTTCTTATGTGAGTTTTTTGTTTCTGAGTCTACCCTTATTTTTCACTTTAAATTATTATAACCACCTTTGGGTTATAAGATAATTCCACCTAATCCTCCCTCTATGTAAATCATTAATTTATTAGGTTCATCCTCGGATAGGTGTATATTCATACAGTCCTATAAGTCATAGTGCACATACAAATCAGTGTAGTGGTCATGAAATTTGTTGTATCACCTCCCTAGTTCATAGTTTCTTTCTCTATTTTTGTTGAAAGTTAGTAGATTATTGATTGGTCATAAGTGATGCATCAAGGGATATATCCCTTATCTAGAGGTTTAATTCATTTTTTAGGTCACCCAAAACCTAGGATTGTTCTCATGTGTAGTTTAGATGAGAGGACTTGAAACACCCTCTCAAAGAGTGAAAATTTAAACTATAAAAATTATGGCATGCCTAGTGGGACAAGTATAGTAATTAATTCATATTTTGAATAATATTTAGTGTGTTATTCAATATATTATCCTTTAGCATTCCTATCAAACATCAATAGAGACTTTGAGTTTAATTTTCTAGTTCTAGCAGTCAAAGTACCTATTTTAAGGATTGTTAATAGTTACTCTTATTATTTTTTGCCTCATAAAGTTTAGTGACTGGGTTTGGAAATAATTTTTGTCATACACTTCGTTGTAATTAGTATCATGATCTATATGAGTCTTATGTTGAGCCATATCATTCCTATTATGACCCTATATCCCCCTTTATGACTCTAATTATCAATATGAACAACCTTGTCATCAAGAATATTATCATTCCTTCCCACCCACCCCTGATCATATATCATTCAATCATATAATGAGACTATATTCCCCCCATATGACCCAGGCTATGAAAGTGATCAATACTATTATTAGGAATGCTATCTTCCTTTCCCACGACAAGAGATTGGTCAAGTTATCCCTACCTCCTCTAATGATTTGTAAGAGTTAATGTAGTTAGTAAAGTTGGAGAGGTAAGAAAACCAATACAATCAACCTTATGGTCCTTCTCCTACATCAAGTTAGCCTTCTCTTGTACCCAACCTAGCTCATGTTGTAACACACCATCAAGAGAAATATTATAGGTTCAAAATTCCAAGATGGAAGCATATGGTAGAGTCATGGGATAGGTAAAGTGGAGAATGCCTAGATTAGGAAATTAAAGCTAAAAAATAACCTTTGCCTATATAATCTCCACCCATCCCTCACCAAAAACCTTAAGCCTTTCCATCATGGATATCAATCCAAGAATGCATCTAAAAGAAAGAATGGGTTATTTTTAATGAGGTTAAGGATCAAAGTACATCACGATTCGAGAGTTTTATTGGTGACTGGATGGAGGAGAATGAGGAAGCCTTTAAAAAATATTATTTTCCTTCCCTCCAAGACCCCCTAGATAATCCCACTATTATCAAAATCCCAAGATTTAAGAGTGCCTATCTAATCCCAAAGGCTATTCATGAACATGAATAACCCATCTTTTAATAACATGTTCTATGGAGGGTAGATGAAAAGTTTGTAGTTAAAGAAGAAGACACAAGTGAATATGATGGCGAAATAATCATTAGAATCCCCCTTGGTAGAGAAAAAATACAATTAACTTTAAAATATGAAGAGAGATCTATAACTTCTAGCCAATAGTTGGAAAACCTTAAATATGTCATGAATGATCAAGTGGATTAGTTTGGTTGGCATGGTTTTGATGTTGGTGAAGGAGAATAATACCATGTGTTAAATTGTGGCAGTAGCCCAATGATTTAGTTAAAGAGATGGATATTCCTAGTAAACCAATATCTCATGAATAACATTTCAAAAATGTGAAGGTGGTTGCATTCCAAGTGAATCATGATGAGGATGAAACTGAGTTTTTAGTTTTTCCAAACAAATTAATAGAAGATCTGAATCAAACATGGCAGTTGTCACATGAGGTCATTATGGGAGTTTATATCCTAGACAAGCCCACCATATTTGAAGAGCAAATTCAAGTTGGAGTAATGGTTGATAACCTTCTAGGAAACCATAATGAATCTCAAGGTAATATGAAATTTTTTAGAAAGGTCGTAGAGATAGTTACTCAAGGTGATAGTAATATGCAAGATGCCTTCTCAAGTCAACATGAAGAAGTTCAAGATGATACGTTGTAGTCCTATTTGAACATTTTTAAAGAGTTTTATGATCTCAATAGGCCAACACTTATTCAGGGGCATAATAATATATTATTGAGAAGTACAAAGATATTAACAACTTAACATGTCCTACAAGTCATCACTAATAGGTTCAAACTCATTTTGTATAAAAATTAGAAGGAGGTGATATTCCTCAAGATGAGCAAAATGAAGGTTTGAAAGATTTTGTAATGGCTCTTAATGAGAAAGAGTTAGACCATAAAGAGACAAATTTATAGTTGTATAATGACTCTATCAAGGATATTAAATTATTTTACAAGTATACAGTCTTTAAAGAGAAATATAGGGATGTTAATGAAGTTGATATTCCCACAAATGATCAAGAAGAAGACCCAAATGAAGATTTTGAGAAACTTCTAGTAGTGGTCAAACAAGATGATATTTTTCAAGATATAATAGAAGCCCAAGTGTAATGCATAAATATATCATCATTGGATGAGGGTGAAATTGTTCCTCTAAATCATCATGTGATCATTTTATAAAATTTCATCAAGGTTGTAAAATAACTTGTTCTCCCTCCTTGTCCATCGTATGGAGAAGATCTCAAAAATTCCCCTTTTTATTTAGGTCGATCAAACCTTGGAGATTAGTTTTCTACAGTAGTTACTAATGTTTTTATTTACCTAAGTAATTCAGAGCACAAGTGTGAATGTGTCTTGCTTTGATGTGTTAATCTTGTCTTGTTGTGTGTTTTTAAGGTATATAAGTTATCTCTTCTTGTTTCAAGGCATTTACAATTAGGTTCCAAATCATGTTTTTAGTTGAGTTATATGTGACTCCATATCCTAATGGATGCATGAGGCCACTCGTCTAAGATGCATAACAAGCATGAAATCCAAGGAGGTCACCAAATATGTTATCCAAAATTTGCTACCGTAGGTGAGTAGCATTCAAAACTTGTTAGCTAGACTTATTTTAATTTGTTGATAACCCTTGGAGGTTCTTATATTTTTTATAGCTTATCTTTTCATGGTGAGAAGTTGTGTTGTTCCTAATATTTATCAAGGTCTTCTAGGGTGGTAAAGTCAAAATATGAAGTCATGTTCCTCAAGTGATAAACCAATATTCATGGCTTGATCCTTTTAAGGTGTTTAACATAGTTTAAGGTAATTTTGGAAAAGTTAAGGTAATTATCATATTTGTCTTGTGTTTGTCTATAAATTTCAAGTGCCAATCCCATATGATTCAAGTTATCCTAGAGATCACATAAGTCTTCTAAGGCCATTTGTCATTCATTGGAAATCATGCCACACCCCATCATGTCTGTATAATCCCCAAAAGGCACCAAAACACCATTTCTAACCTACAATCTCATTTGAAACTTTCTTTTTTGTTGTCCTAATGTCTAAACATAAGTATAACATGATGAAAGGTAGTTAACATGATCCTTGGACGTTACATATCATTATCTCAAGTCATAAAAGATCCATTGAAGGTATTGTATGTTGATACAAGAGGAGATTGAACAACTAACAAGTTTCATGGCAAAATAAGATGTTTTGATGAGTTTTTATAGGTTTCCATGCATGATCAAAGCATCTTCAACTAAGGTAAAAATGTCACCAAGTGGTGAATCATGTCTAGGGCACCTTCCAAGCCACTCCAAAGACTCTCATGGTGACTAGAGAAGTTTTCAAGCAAGAAACTACACCTAATGAAGATTGTGTCTTCTTTCTTACATAGAGGATTAAATTTAAAATCTCTTTAAGGTGATTTGAGATATGGAAACTTTAAAAAGTATACTTATAATCATCTCATACCATACTTAAAAGGATCTAAAAGTTATGAATAAGCCATTCTAATTATAAAATGTAGTCTTCAAGTGTCTAATGCACACATAAATTGACCATGGTCTCTTAGTATGTCATTGAATATATTTAAGGGAGAACTATTGTGAATTATAAGGGTTTCAAGACACCTAAAAGAGCATGAATATCCACTAAAAATCATAAACTATGGTCTCTCTCTCTCTCTCTCTCTCTCTCTCTCTCTCTCTCTCTCTCTCTCTCTCTCTCTCTCTCTCTCTCTCTCTCTCTCTCTCTCTCTCTCTCTCTCTCTCTCTCTCTCTCTCTCTCTCCCCCCCCTATATGTACTGCCTTATTTGGAATTGTATATATCCTTCTACTAAGTGTATGTAAAATACCTACTCTTTTGTATGCCTTTGATCAATAAATGACTATTTTTACCTCTTCTATAGTTGTATGTAGTTTGGAACTCTAAATGGTTAATCTAATCAAGTGTAGACTTAGCTCACCTTGGTTTGTTGTCATATTCTTCCCTCCTTTATGTAGTTTGATTATTTATTTTATGTTGTAGAGAGTGTCATCAAGTGTCCCATGTAATTTATAAGTGGTAAGTATATTCCCTCCTAGTCTCATATTACCTTACCTCTCTAAAAATAATCAGTGTAATATGTTCATCCTAGGAGAAGTGTATATTATTATAGTATTATAGGTCATAGTGCACATACAATAATTAGTGGTGGTCATTAAATTTAGTGCATCACCTCACTAGTTCGTAGTTTCCTTCTCTCTTTTCCTTGAAAATTAGTAGACTATTAATTCATCATAAGTGATGCATCAAGGAAGATAGCCCTTATCTAAAGGTTTAATCTATTAAATAGGTCACCCACAACTTAGGATTGTTTGCATGTGTAGCTTAGATGAGAGGACTTGAAACACCCTTTCAAAGGGTGAAAATTTATGCTATAATACTAATTATCAAACCTACTAAAGTTAATCCACTGTAAAAGGTAAAAAATAAGAAATCCCCTTTTCTAAGTGGCTAGTACTTAAAACACCATTACTTTAGAGACATACAATGGATTCCATGGACTCCTAATCTACTACATACCATGTACAAATATCTAGAGCACCTACACATTTCCATATTTTTGACATTCCAAATAAAACATAGAGCACTCAATGATGGGTTCTTTAGGCTATTAGGAATACAAAACATATTGCAATATTAATGAATTAAAGACAAAAATAAAATGTGTAAAACATAACACAATAGAGACACAAATTTAACATAGTTCACCCAATATGGGCTACATCCACATAGAAACATCTAGTCCTTATTATTCAATCTAACAAATGAATGGAAAAACTTGCAATACATCCACTTCAATAGCCTCTTGCCTCACACATAGTATGTCATCATGATTAAAATGCACTCATATCAAAAGAGGATTACATATTATGGGAAAATGCACAAATATAATTTCTACCATTAGATCTATGACCTAATAATGAATGGTCCATAATGACCATAGTGGGGGGCATTTCCCCCCCCACACATCCCTATTGGAAACCATGCATTATAATAAGATCAGGATCCACCATCCAAAAATCTCCCACTTAAAGACTAACTACTACAATTTAAATGCTACAACTCTTGCTTGGACTTTTATTTGAACTTTGGCCTTGGCATGTTTCTCATCTTCCTTGTTATCCCTGAAGACCTATTGAAGCTGAAAAACTCTCTAGATTCTCCTTTATGATTGATTTTTTTAACATATCTATAGGATTCTAACTTGTATGGATCTTTTCCAAATTCAGTTGACCATCCTCCAAAACTAAACAAATGAAGTGATACCTGAGTTGTATATTTTTGGTTCTTGAGTGGAATGCTGAGTTCTTTTCTAAATGAATTTTACTCTAGCTATTACTGTACAACCTACCATATTCCTTCTTATACCTCAAATCTTTCATGAACTATTGCATCCATATCATCTCCTTACTATCTTTTGTGTCTAAAACATACTCTACCTATATAGTTGACAAAGCAACTATCTTCTATAATTTAGAAATCTAACTAACTATTATATCACTAGTAGTGAAAACATAACCTATGGTTCTCCTCCTTCCATGTAAATCTCTAGCCATGTCTTCATAAACATATCCTTGTAAGGTAACATATAAACCTTCATAACACAATCATCTATCAGTGGTCCCTCTCAAGTACCTTAGAATCCATTTGACTGCATCTTAGTACTCCTTTGCTAGATTATTCATAAACATGTTGACAACTCCCACTGCATGAGCAATATCTAATCTTGTGCACACCATAGCATACATTAAACTTATAACTAATGAAGCATATAAAACTTTAGACATGTAATTGATTTATTTTTGAGTTTTAGGACATTTTTCCTTGCTTAATTTAAAATGCCCTCCCAAAGGTGTACTTACAATTTTTGCATCTTACATATTGAACCTGACTAACACCTTCTTAATGTACTCTTATTGAGACAGTGCCAATTTTCCATTTTTCCTATCTCTTATTATTCTCATACCAAAGGTTTGCTTTGCATCACCCAAATCCTTCATTACAAAATAATTTTCTAATTTTATTTTGAGATCATTTATATCCTGCATGTTAGATCCTTTAACAAGCATGTCATCTACATACAATAACAAGATAATATATCTACCATTATCTAATATCTTAAAATAGACACAGTGGTTAGAATGACATATACTATAACCTTGTTCTATCATAAACATGTCAAATTTCAAATACCACTACCTTGGAGCTTGCTTTAGATCATACAAACTCTTCTTAAAACTACACACCATTTTTTCCTTACCTTTTAATTCATATCCCTATGGCTACTCCATACACATTTCCTCCTCCAAATCACCATAAAGGAAAGAAGTATTCACATCTAACTATTCAAGGTGAAAATCTTCTACTACTACCAAACTTAAAAATAGTTCTTATGGAAGTCATTTTTACAATTGGAGAAAATATTTTATCAAAATCAATATCTTTATTTTGTGTAAAACCCTTTACAACAAGTCTAGCCTTGTACCTCTTTTTGCCTCCATCTTCTTCCTTCAACCTATAAACCCATTTATTTTGCAATGCTCTTTTACCTGCAAGCAACTTAACCAAATCCCATGTTTGGTTATGTACCAAGGAGTCCATCTCCTCTTTCATGCCTTGTTCCCACTTCTTTTTGGTTTCTACCTATAGAGTAAAAAATTACTCTACATTTCATTTTGATTTTTAGTTGCACGCTACAAAATTTTGTTCCCGCATACTTTGATCCGAGATGGTGAAGTTTTGAAACAGAGCGCAAGCTCTAATTTCCTTTTGATTCATTTTTATTTTAAGTGTTGAACTTAGGCGGAAGCTACCAAGTGTCATCGTCTGAGGCACTTTTCATACTTTTAATAATGCTGTAAAATGTGCTATGTATCTCGTAGCAACTTAGTGGAACATGACAAGTGTCAGCATCTACATTTCATATCAGTACCTACATTTCAAATCTTTTTAGTAGAAGGTTTCAACAAGCTAAGTATCAAGATCAGGCAGAAAGCGCCAAGTGGCAAATGTAGAAGGTTTCAATTTGCTTTTTTAAAAGTGACAAAAGATGCCATGTATACCAGATAAAGCAAGCAAAAGACACCACATGTTGAGATCTGAATCATCTTCATTTTGCTTCATTGATATAGCAAAGACTATGGTAGGTCTCAGGTTTGGTTTCTAAAGCAAGCAGAAGCTACCAAGTGTCACTATCCATGTAAATATGAAATGAGGCCTGATTACTTCTATAATATAAATAGAGTAAAGTGGAGACTAACACATGTCACCTTCTGTAGGTTTCTCAAAAGGTAGTTAAAAATAGTAGAGATCCCCACATATCCCTAATTAAGTAAAGTGAAGATTGCCATGTGTCCTTTGTTGAGGAAAGCAGAAATCGCCACCTATCTCCATGTCTTTTAAAAGTTGCTTGGGCAAGAAAAGTTGTGTTTTTTTATGTTTAAGTTGTTAAAGTTTTGAAGAAGTGGATTACGACAGGTGTCAAAGGTGGAACACTCCTGAGCAAAGACACAAGAGAGTATAAGTTACGTGGAAAGTGCTACGTGTCTTCAATAAGTGTTGTGGAACATGCCAAGTGTCATTCTTCAATAATAAGAAGGATTTTAAGGAATTGGACAAATGTCCTCTTTTGTTTAAAAGAAGGGAGCATCTTGCGATCTGTTTCAGCCAATGAACTACTAAAAGACAGAGCATTTCAGAATCTATGAAATATCTTCTGTTAGACACTTCCAGTTCGATTAGATTTTAGTTGGGCCATTAGATTGGGAATAGATAGATAATCTAGAGGGAATCCAAGTCTATAAATAGGGGTATAGAGATACCAAAAAAAAATCATCATCAGATACTAAAGAGAATTTTCTAAGAGAATTATTGTCAAGAGTTTAGACTTTCTAGAGCTGTGACTAGGAATAAAATTTGCCTTTGTTCTATCTTATTAAGTTGAAAGGTTTATGTAACTATGCATGTTTTTGTGCCTCTTATGTGACTAGAGAATTAATGAGAAGATTGAATCATGTGCATTTTTTGATATCTTCTGTGTCATTGCAAAAGTAGTCTAGGCTGTGTTATCAAGCGTTTTAGACTTTCTAGAGCTATGATTAGGAATGTCATTTGCCTTTGTTCCATTTTATTGAGTTGGAAAGTTTATATAACTGTGCGTGTTTTTGTGCCTCTTATGTGACTGGAAAATTCAAATAAGAAGATTGAACCCTGTGCCTTTGTTGATATTTTTTGTATCACTGCAAAAGCAGTCTATACTGTGAGCCTTTGTTTCTATTGTTTCTATCTTTTACATTGATCATGCACTTTTTTGCTCTTAAATGTAATTGAATCTTACATATAGTCTCACTGTGCTTAGGATTAAGGTTGAATTACATTCAGGTGCATCACCATAGTTAGATTTTTTTTCTTGCATTTTTGTTTCTATTAAAATCCCTATCCCTTTTCCCAGTATACACTTGATATAAAGAAGAGACCAGCTTCTTAAAAATTTGGAGGTTGTTTCATGTTGCAAGTCCCACATCTTGAATCTTCCCATTATTGGTGTTAATAACAAGTACAATTTTAAACATCAATAGTTTTTGGCATGCCTGGTGGGACACCATCTTGAAGTTTCTTTCAAGACCGTATGAACCAGAGAGCTACAAGGATTCAAAGTTGTGAATCAGTGATAAGATCTAAATCTTTTGTCATCACTGATTACCTCAAAGAATCAAAGTCAAGAAGAAATCACCATTTGGTATGTATAATTATGTTACTCAGAGTTATGGGTATTATGCCCCTTCACATATTTTTAATCAAGATCAGGTTGCTCATGGAATCACATCAAGCAACAAGGGTGCATATGGTTATAAGTTTTGCCCTTCACAGGTTCAATATGACTAGCCTCAGCCCTGTCATGAGCTATATCAGTCTTATGCCCAGTCTTCCCAATATGTTACATCCCATGCTCAACCTAATCTCCTTTCCACCTTCAAATAAGCATTACTGGGATATAAAAAATATGTATTAGAGCTTGATAATAGAAGGGGATGTGGCCAAGAAATTCCTAATCATGCCATCCATCAAGTAAGAAATGCAGTAGATATGATTAAAAGTGAATGGGCTCCCATTGAAAGTGCAAATTGGAAAAGGCTTACTTATGAGATGTTGGATGTGAGTGGCTTAATTGCATCTTTGGAAGAGAAGCTGAGTAATCATGAGAGGCAGCGTTACCAAGTCTATAAACCTGCATATCTTCTACCCCAAGTTTCATATCAGACATACTCAACCCTTACTCAGGAGCCAAGTCAATCCTATCATGGTTCTTTCCCCAATCATGTTAAGGAAAGTTTTGAAATAGTAAATTTGACATTTAAGGCCAATATTGATAAATAGATTTAATTGGCAAATCTTCAAAAACAATAATCTATGTTGGTAGCAAGGGAATTGGAATCCCAACCCTCACTTCCCTTTCACCTTGCAACCCCATCTTCCCAAGAGAAAAGACCTAGACCTAAGGTCATGAGTTGGGAAAAAACAATGGAATCATGGGGTAGAAAGAAGGAGAAAGACGTTGTCCAAGAGTGTGAGATACAAAATGAGCCTAGTCCCTTTCAAGTCTCTCCCACCCTTCCTCAAGAATCTTCTTGTTTTTTATGGCAAACTTCATGCACTCCCCATTTATCTGATGATTCCTATGAGCTTTATGAAAGACTCTTTCAAGAAAATCTAGCTAAGCAAATTGAGGAATTAGAGGAAAAAATGAGATTGCTTAGTGAAAGAGAGATAGAGCTTTAATACCTTAGAAAGGAGCCTACGCCAAAAGATACCTATTATACCAATCCTCAGGTCCTTTAGCATGATGACAAGATTCCAAGTGGGAAGAAAGAAAATCATGAACCAACTGAAAACCTTGAAGAAGATAAAATTACTGACTCTTTCCAAGAGAAAAGTTCTAGACCTAAGGTCATGAGTTGGAAACAAATAATGGAATCATGGGGTAGAAGGGAAGAAGAGAAAAGTTTTGCTTAAAACCTTGAAGAAGTTGAGGCTGATCTTACTCATGGTGATAATCAAGCAGGAGATCCTACATTTGAACACATCCCACCTACACCCTTCCAAGAGATCTATCAAGCTACATCTGATATAGATGAAGTGATGGACAAATGGAAAGAAGAGAATCATTCAATTCTAGCTCAAGAATTATCTCCTCTTTCGCATATGTATAACCATAAATCTTATTCTTCATGCCTTTTCAAAGAAGAAAATATTTTGGAGGAAGCAAGTAAAGAGGAGTATACTCAGTTCATGGCTAGTCAAGAAGATTTCATGAGTGCAGATCAAGAAGAAATCACCATAGGTACACCCTTTGATGAACCAGAGGACAAGTCACAAGCTTTTGCCTCTATCTCTGATGAAAAAGAGATAATTTATGATCATGTTTTGAATGACTTGTTTGAAGTCATTGGGGCAAGTTACACTATTCTTCAAGAAGGCTGTGAGCTGGCTTCAGGTGGAGAAGGCAACATTGAGACTCAAATAAATATGTGAAATTACTGCAAAATGTCAAAATTGTTCTTTCAAGAGGTTGGTAAAATTGAATATGATATTTTTGAAGTAATCAAAGAGGATGATCATGAAATGGAACCCGAGCATGAGGCAAAAGGAGATAAGCCAAAAAATGATGTATGTCAAGAGACACAAGGTGAATAGCCAACATACATTGATTTCTTGATGAGACACGATAACATAAAGAATCAACATTCAATAAGTTTTAAAGAACATGAAGAGTATTTATGTGTTGCGGACATGTTTGAATCTGATTCATTCGGATGTAGGCAAATTAAGGTGGAAAAAAAGAAGAGCAAGTCATCAGAGTTTCATACCATTCAATCACTTATTTGGCATCATAAGTTTCCATGTCATAAAGGATACTTCAAAAATCTTCCCTTTGATCTGGGAGGTAGGCAAATATACTTGGTTAATATAGTTAGATAGTTTCCCCTTTCCATATTGGTTTTTTTTCCCATTTTTTTTTCCCACTTTTATTTTAAATAAGTGTTCTTTGAACACGTAGTCGGCAGCTCAGAATTTTTCAACATTTTCAAAATTCTCCAATACATTGAATGTCTCCCAAATCTTTAGAAATCCCCAAAGTACTTTACGCTGCCACTTGCATAACATGTCTATCTCATTGTTCCATAAAGATTGAGTAGGATTTGATAATGGTTATCTGAGTTTAATGCCATTTTGAGACTTGATAAGTCAATAAATATCTCTTAGCAAGAGTTAAAGCTTATAAGTTCTCAAACATTCCTACATCTGCAAGAAAATATCCTGCTACTTGCATTTTTTAGTGCCTAGTAAACCTGCTTCAGCGAAAGTGTTTCTATTTTTCAAAAGTTCATACAAGTTATCATAGAAAAGATATAGAGATGGAGGGGGCACAATCTTCACAACAAGGAGCTGGGATATGTGAATCTGTTGATAAGTTTCTTGTAAGTAAGTCATATGCTTCAGCTCCCGTGCAACCATTGAAGACCTATCCACAGACTAGAATTCTTGAAGTTGGTCAAGTAAGTGACCCAATGAAGATAAAAGATTATGTAGATGGAGTCATGGACCCAATCCTTCAAAGAGAAAGTAGAAAAACTCTTAGAGAAGGGACACATCAAAGGTGTCTTCAGAGAGCTAGAGTAGGGCAATATGAGACATTTGCCATAAGGATATGGACTTCACAACTGGCACAATTCCTTGTCCCAGCTGTGTATCCATGTCCTGACTTGGTCAAATTATGTGCAGACTTGTTTCATGCACCCTCATGCACCATTTAATAGGGTCCATTCATGGTGCAAATCACACCATAGGATATTAGAGATATGTTAGCCCTATATCATGATAAGATAGCTACATTTTCTACTATTGCTAAAATGCAAAAAACGTGGGCAAACATCAATACCTAGTTGAGGTTATTGAGATCTGAATTGCAAATGGGTGACGATGACATTACTATGCCTACACTCCCTGCAGTAAGAGCCCAATTCACACAAGCTAGCCAAGGTGCATTGTCTATGATGGCTTTCATCTTCGGCATGAAAGATGATATGGAAGTTTATGGAGAATAAATGGCTATTCTCTTTAGGCTAAAGAACATTGACAAAACTCAAGAGTATAGGCTTGAATTTTTTGAACAAATTGCTTCCTCAATGGTGGAACAACTGGCCCAGTTCAAATCAAAAGGGTTTTTTAGGTACTCTTCTTATTTGTTTCACCTCATGCTATTTTAGAACTCTGACCTCTTTGCCCAACATATGTATCTTGATATGTATGACCCAAGTTTTGATCTCCAAACGACCATTCCTATGTCTGCATAGACACATATTTTGTCAAAGACTAGTGACCCATATGAATTTTGGGAATTATTTATTACCCCTACTTTTTGTCACCTCAGCCCTGAACCAGTCATGAACAGATTGTTTCCAAGTGTTTCAAACCTTCTGGCTAGTTGCCCAATTCCTTTTGATTTCTATTTTAGATCTCATCATATAATTATAAGAGTCCATGGTTTTTGTGGGGAACCAATGTTGCTACCTAAGATTTTGACTCTTAGGTTAACACTCTTAGAGGTCACCAGGTAGGTATCTACAGTCGACAATGAATATGGCTATGGGAAGAGGAAAATAAAAATGTATGACCTCCCATGGTTGACAACCAATATGGTTTTGTAAACTAGAGACATTGAAGTTGTGTTGCTAAAAAAGCTAGCCTTCTTGGGTTTCTTACCAGTCGAAGACAAATGGGTATATGACCTGAATGGTTTCATAGCTTCGTGGATAAGGACTAATAGGGTTGCAGCCAGAATTTCACATGAGGGCCACCCTTTTTGGGAAACCAGGAAAAATCCTAGAGAAGATGCTCTTGGATTTTATGTTGAGTTAATAGACTTACCCCTTCCACAAAATAGACCTTGGGAAACATTCTATGTTAAACAGAGAGATTATGATCCTAAAGTCAGAATGACTTCTAGCTTAAGAAGGACACTAAAGAATAAAGACTTGGATGCTGAGAAAATAGAAGCCTATTGGAAATATAGGCAGGAGATTTGTCAAATAATCCATTCTTTTGAGAATGTAGACACAGATGAGAGATGGGAAGAACTATGGGATGAGTGCCATCTCTCCCCTGTATCTATTCCAGAGACAAGTAATTTGCTGACATCAGGTGTAGAGCTAGAAGCTAGAGTGGGACCAAGCCAAGAACCACAGGCCTTAGGGCAAACTACAGCTACAATAACTATATTAGTTTGGCCCCAATGTCTCAGCATCATAGAAAAGAAAAAGAGTGTGGTGCCTTCACCACTAATATTTTCCCCATTGGCATCTGTTATAGATATTCCCAATTCTCCACAAGCATCATTGAAAGGAAAAGAAACACATCCAGAAGAAGAGACACCCAAGAAGTGAAAGAGGGTGTAATTTTAGTTTGATTCAGAAGAAGAGATGGACACCCCACAATGCCAATTACAGAGTACTGTAATTGCTCCTTAGGTAAGTATTATTCCTCCTTCTTCTTCTCAATCTCTTTCTTCCCCTGTTGGCATGATGATTCCATCTAGCCAGATGACATCCCCTACCACCTCTACCATTCCCATTTCTCACTTTGCCCCATCTATGCCACATCAAGCTTTAACATTACCTCATTTTTCCCTGTCTGTTCCCAAGAAACTTCCCCCTCAAATTTCCCATATCCAACAATTAGCTATTCAATATGGTTTACCACAGGGACATCCTTTTGTGAGTGGGCACATTGCCTCTCCTTTTACCTTCTAGATCCAAGTGAATGCTACTAGGAAGGCAAGAGAAGCCTGAAGAGAGAAAAATAAGATCAAGGAAAATAAATCCTTGGCCACACCCCATCTACAGTCACAATTTGACCCCATTCAGCAGCAATTGACAGTGACTCATTTGTCATCAAATGTAATCAAGCCAACTGAGCAGATGTAGCCAGAAGACTACACGATGAATGCAGTGGCCATCAATATGTCCCTCTTCTGGCCACAAGACAAAATTGAGCTACTAACCGAATCCACTTCTGTAGTTACTGAAGACTACTTAAAGACATCAAGGAGGCTACAGAAGATGGAAGCCAATTTAGCCAAGGAGAAGGCAAATTGTAATAGTTTGACCATAGAGATCAATAAAAAAGACAATGAAATAGAGAATCTAAATAAATAGTTGCAAGATATTATTTCTCTTCAGACTCACCAGGTAGTCCAAGCCTAAAATGATTCTTTAAAAGTAGGGCTAACATAAGTAAAAGATGCAGTAACGACCCTAAGGTAGGGAAAAGTAGCATTGTAAGAAAAATGTGAGGAACACCTGCTATAGGTTACCTAATTGCAACAAAATTTGCTAAGTGGATATAATAATACTATAGCTATACAAGCCCAATTTCAAGTTGAGCAACAGAGAGCAACACAATTGACACTAGAGTTGGCCAATAGGCCAAGGAATGTTGGAGTGTTAAGTCTAGTGAAGGAGCTATATGAATCCATGTGTAAGAGAATCTCTTCAGAGATTATTTAGCTCAAGCCTTCTCTCACCTTCCTGCTAAATGCACAAAAATTGTGTGAAAAGGTGGATAAATTAGTTACAAACACTCTGGCTATAGTTCTTGGGAGCGTAATGGACTCGAAAGCTTTATGATGCAACAGATGCAATGTTGTCAGAAGTAGGAATTGAGAATAGAATGGTCATTGCTAAGTGAGTAAATGAAGTTCTCAATTGTAATTTCATAGCCATCAGTTGCAGAGAGATTCTAGATGTCATGAAGGAAAGAATCAATGAAATGAAATAGCATATTGAAGATCTAGTGCAATTAGGTCTTCCTTCTCCATTTCTTGATGACAACACCATGCTGATGGTATATGAAATTAAACCTTTTTTGTTGGCCAAGTAGATTGATCAGATAGTTTTTTAGGATCTAAGGGATGATTCATCATTCCCTGAAGTAGAAGCTGTCTTGGTTCTTGTTTCTCAACTCAAATTCAAATTGAAGGCTATGGTTCAAATTTTGTAGAATTTTTCACACAAGGATATTATTAACCTTGATTTAGCCTTCAATGAATTGCAAAATAAATAGGGGTTATCTGACGATGAGTGGTCCACCTACCAAACAACATTGTTGAAGCTATAATTTTGAAATTTTGATCTAACAGGATTTGTGGTTTATTTTTGAGAAGGATCAAAAGTCCTTGGGGTCACCAATAACTATAGAGTAAAAAATTAATCTACGTTTCATTCTAATTTTTAATTACGTGTTGCAAAATTTTGTTCTTGCATACTTTGATCCGAGATGGCAAAGTTTTGAAATAGAGCACAGGCTCTAATTTCCTTTTGATTCATTTTTCTTTTAAGTGTTGAACTCAGACAAAAGCTGCCAAGTGTCATTGTCTGAGGCACTTTTCATAATTTCAATAAGGTTGCAGAATGTGCCACATATCTCATAGCAACTCAGAAGAACATGAAAAGTGTCAACATCCATGTTTCATATTGGCACCTGCATTTCAAATCTTTTCAGTAGAAGGTTTCAACAAGCTAAGTATCAGAATCAAGCAGAAAGCACCAAGTGGAAATCACAGAAGGTTTCAATTTGCTTTTCTAAAAGTGATGGAAGATGCCACGTATCCCAGATAAATCAAGTGAAATCCACCACATGTCGAGATCTGAATCATCTTCATTTTGCTTCATTGATATAACAAAGACTATGGTAGGTCTCAGGTTTAGTTTCTAAAGCAAGTGAAAGCTGCCAAGTGTCACTGTCTGTGTAAATATGAAATGAGGCCTGATTGATTCTATAATATAAATAGAGTAAAGCAGAGACTAGCACATGTCACCTTCTGCAAGTTTCTCAAAAGTTAGTTAAAAGTAGTGGAGATCACCACATATCCCCAGTTAAGTAAAGCAGAGATTGCCACGTGTCCTTTATTGAGGCAAGCAAAAATTGCCACCTGTCTCCATGTCTTTTAAAAGTTACTTGGGTGAGAAATGCTATGTGTTTTTTTTGTTTAAGTTGTTAAAGTTTTGAAGAAGTAGATTGTGATAGGTGTCAAAGGCGAAACACTCCTGAGCAAAGACACAAGAGAGTATAAGTTACGTGGGAAGTGTCGCATGTCTTCAGTAAGTGTTACAGAACACACCAAGTGTCATTCTCTGGTAATAAGAAGGATTTTAAGGAATTGGCTAAGTGTCCTCTTCCATTTAAAAGAAGGGAGCATCTTGCGATCTATTTCAACCAATAAATTGTTGGAAGATAGAGCATTTTAGAATCTATGAAATATCTTCTATTAGACACTTCTAGTTTGGTTAGAATTTAGTTGGGCTGTTTGATTGGGAATAGACAGATAATTTGGAGGGAATCTAAGGCTATAAATAGGGGTACAGAGATATGAAAAAAAAATCATCAGATACTAGAGAGAATTTTTTGAGAGAATTATTGTCAAGAGTTTAGACTTTCTAGAGCTGTGACTAGGAATATCATTTGCCTTTGTTCTATCTTCTTAAGTTGGAAGGTTTATGTAACTATGCATGTTTCTGTGCCTCTTATGTGATTGGAGAATTAATGAGAAGATGGAATCTTGTACCTTTGTTAATATCTTCTATGTCATTACAAAAGTAGTCTAGGCTGTGTTGTCAAGAGTTTTAGACTTTCTAGAGCTGTGATTAGGAATGCCATTTGCCTTTGTTCCATTTTCTTGAGTTGGAAAGTTTATATAACTGTGTGTGTTTCTATGCCTCTTATGTGACTGGAAAATTCAAAGAAGAAGATTGAACCCTGTGCCTTTGTTGATATTTTTTGTATCACTGCAAAATTAGTCTATGTTGTGAGTCTCTATTTCTATTATTTCCATCTTTTACATTGATCATGCACTTGTTTGCTCTTAAATGTAATTGAATCTTACATATAGTCTCACTGTGCTCAGGATTAAGGTCGAATTACATTTAGGCGCATCAACATAGTTAGATTTTCTTTCTTGCATTTGTGTTTCTGTTGAAATTCCTATCCCTTTTCCCAGTATACACTTGATATAAAGAAGAGACCAGCTTCTTAAAAATCTAGAGGTTATTTCAGTCGCAAGTCCTACATCTTGAAACTTCCCATTGTTGGTGTTAAGACAAGTGCAAATTTAAACATCAACACTACCTACATTACTTCTTCATAGCTTTTTGGCTCACCACCATCAAACAATAATAAATAATAAAGTGAAGGAGAGTATCATTTAGGGAGTATACTTAATCTGGTAGATCTACTAAGTTCACTCTTATGAGTTTGAGGTACTTTTTATTATTTTTGTTGCACATTCTAATTTTTTAATACTTTTGGAATTTCATTTTTTATGATTTCATCAAGTACTATATATTTTATATTTGATTTTTCTTGTTTCTTTCCCTGTAACTGATCTTTGTACATGACCTTCTTATTAAAGATCACATCTCTACTCCTGATGATTTTGCAATTTTTAAAATCCCATAAATGATAACCAAAATCATTAACTCTATATCAAATAAAAGAATATTTTTTGGATTTTGCTTCAAGTTTGGCTCTATTTTTTTTTATCAATATAAATATATGATTCACAACAAAAAATCTTTAAAAAGGAATAATATACCTTTTTACCTATCCATGCTTATTCTAGAATGCCACCATCCAAAGGACTTGAAGGTTATCTATTTGTTAAGTAAACATCAATATCCATAACATCTACCCAAAATTTTAAGGGTAACCCTATATGTAATCTCATGTTCCTTGCATGTTCCATGATTGTCCTGTTCATCCTTTCTAACATACCATTTTGTTGTGGTATTCTTGGAACTATCTTCTCTCTATAAATCTCATAAGATGAACAATAATAATCAAATTCCTTGTTATAGTATTCACCTCCAATTTTTGATCTAACACACTTCAAATTATTTCCTATCTCATTCTAAACCAAAGCTTTCCATTTCTTAAAAGTATCAAAAACATCATATTTTTTTCATATGTAATAAACCCAAGTATTTCTAGTTGCATCATTAATAAAAGTAACATAATAAGATCCACCAAGGGATGAAACCTGAGGTAGTCCCCATACATTTGTATGCACAAACACTAAATTTTCATCCTTCTTTGTCTTCCCAACTCTGAAAAATCTAATCTCTTCTATTTTCCATACACATAGTACTCACATAAATCCAAATCCACCTTCTTCAAATCTAGCAACAAATTCTTTGACTGGAGAACTTGCATCCCCTTCTCACTCATGTGTTTAAGTTTATGTTACCATAATTTTGTATCCACTTCTATAAAATATAAATCAATAAAAGAGTCAACATTACCATTAGATAAATATAATGTACCTTCCTTCTCTCCTTTTTCTATTACCATTGATCCTTTAGTGACCTTCCACGAATTTTCTGTAAATATAACTATGTAGTCCTCACTTCCCAACTGCCTTGATGAAATTAGATTTCTTCTCAACTCAGGAACATGCCTCACCACTTTTAGTAACCATTTGTTTCCATTCTATAATTTTATTTATATCTTACCATTTCCTATAATTATATAGGGTTAACCATCACCCAAATAAATTTATCCAAAATCACCTTGAACATAGTCTTGAAAATATTTCTTATGGAGTGTAGTATGAAATGAAGCCCATGAATATAACACCCAAGAATTATTAATGTTATATAAATAAAGGATTAAATCATCTTGTAACACATCACCTACTACATTTTCTTCCTAATTTTTATCTTGTTATCCATCTCCTTATTTTCCTTTTTTAAACCAACAATCTTTCTTTAGGTGTCCTTTCTTGCCACATATCCAACACACCAATGTTCCTCTAGATTTAGATCTACCCTTATTAGACTTACCATGATTAATTGGGCCCTTTCATCTATCCTTTTTTCTTCCCCTATTCTCCATATTCAAAACATTACTTGATGTCTCACCTATGCTTTTTTATCACATTTCTTCACTAAGAATGACACCGATAACATCATCAAACTTTAATGTGTTTAAACCAAAGATAAAATTACTCACATCCATGACCAAGACATTAAATCTTTTTATAAATGAGAAAAGAATCAAAATAACCCTAACCTCATCATCAAAATTTACTCCTACAGAGCTTAACTAATTTGTGACCATGTTAAATTCATTTAAATGATTAGTAATAGACCCACCTTCTGACATTTCCATATTAAATAAATGCTTCATTAGAAATACCTTGTTAGAGGCTAAGGGTTTTTAATATACTCCATCCAATTCCTTTATCACATTCATTGTTTTCTTTTATTTTGAAATGTTGAAGGCCACCGACACTGCCAGGCACAACCATATTGTTCCTAATGCCTTTCTATCAAGAACCTCCTAGTCTTCATCCTTCATAGCTGCTAGTTTCTTTACTATTCTACATTATGGTAGGAAAAGATCCTTATAACATATATATTCCTCCATTTGTATCTTCCATAGCTGGTAGTTTTGGCCATTAAACTTCTCGACCTTAAACTTCCTTCTTCTACCATTGTTCCCACTCGATCTAGGAACCCTCTTTTCCTGTGAGTTTATCTACCAAATAAACCTTCAGATTTGATACCAGTTGTTAGGAATATATAACATAGAAAAATATTAATGAATTAAATATGGAAATAAAATTCATAAAACATAACATAATAGAGATATATATTTAACATGGTTCATTCAATATGGGCCACATCCACATAGAAACAACTAGTCCTTATTATTCAATTTAACAAATGAAGAGAAAAACTTACAATACATCCACTACAATATCCTCTTAAATCACACACACTATGACACCATGATTATAATGCAATAATATCTAATTAGGGTTACATATTAGGGAAAAAATGTATAAACATAATTTCTACCATTAGATATGTGACCTAATAGTGAATGATCCATGGTGACCATAGTGGGGGGCCATTGCATTCCCACACACCCCTATCAGGAACCAGGAATTATAATAAGATCAATCTCCACCATCCAACATATGATACCTCTAAATAATCCATAATATTATGATAACCCCAAGTTGTGGGTAACCTATGATGGGGTTGAACCTTAAGAGAAGGTCAGCTTCTTCTTTATAGATCACCTAAACTAATGCTATCATAGGGAAAAGGGTTAAAAAGGGGAAAAGGCTCCTAAGAAGGCTAAAAGGTGATGCACCAAATAAAAATAGGAACCTTACATAAGCTTTAACCCACACTATATCAACATAATATAATACTAGCTCACACAACCTCACATACCAAATGATTGCATAAGTGTTTCATAAACTAGGTTTATGAAGTAATTAATGCAAACAAAGAGGATTTCTAAGACTCACTGAGAGATTAAATAAATGTTATAAAGAACACTATATAAGAACTATAATATCTTGAAAACACCCTAAAGGATATCAAAAAGGATGACAATGGATGAGGAAGACTCTCCTTCACTATGACATCATGCATAACTCACTCAACATAGATATGAGGCAAGAGATAGGTAAAGAAAGTCTTTTATTACATCAAGAGGTAGTTATTATAAATGATTGATAGGGTTTAACCTAATAAAGAGGAAAATATCTTGGAATATCTCAAAGAGTCCCGAGATACTCCTAAAAAATGAGTATCCTTTTACAAATGAGAAAAAAATGGGTAATATAGAGAAAGGGAAAAGAGAGAAGAGGGAACACGTTAACCAAGAACAATAAATGAGATACCCCATTCGATGAATACTACACCATCCTTTTAATCAAATCAAAGCTAATACACCACAGAAAATATAGCCTTCATTTACTCTAATTGTATTTAAGCTCTTCTCATTGGTTAAGAAACATGTACTAGAAGACAAGAAACTATTTTGTAGATGATGGGTCATGATCCTTTTAAGGAAGAAAGATCATTAAGTTCTAAACAACATCTAATGTTCCAAATAATTTTATAATAACCAAATCTCTATAATTTTATCTTTCACACCATCTCTAACTTGTTTTCATTATAAGGACAAAGTCTTCATACCTTGAATCTAACAGAGCCTTGATCATGTTTACTTTTAATGGCTATAGTACATGCTTATCGAGGCTATAGATATTATGGAAGATAAGACACTCTTATATATCTTGTGCATATCTACCCCTATTCCAAACCTAAATGTAGATTTACTATAGATTGAAAACCAATCTCATTATTGGTTTTCCTATAGTCAATATATCAATGCAAAGCCTACAGGTCACATAGGTTCCTATCTTGAACTATATTAGGTCTAAATAGACCTCTTATACCTCTAAAACATGTGGGACCTAAGAAATAATCATATCCATAGATATTATTTAAGTAAAAAGTAAAAAAAGTCAGGGATTAATACTATGACCCTAGAAGATGGACCCCGTATGTTCTATATCTTCAAAATAGAGGTCTTGAGCTTCAATGGCATTGAAACTTTATCATTAACTATCCCGACTATATGATTACATCTACTTGTGACTTTTGATCAAGCTCTAATGGTGAAAAGATGATCCTTATAGGACTTAATTATGTTTTGACATTAGGTTGCAAATTTCCTCTATGAAGTCCCTAGCTTTCAAATTTTAATTTTAGTCACTAATCTTAATCTGGGATTCTCATATTGTGCCATCTATCAACTCCACATTTGTTTCATAAGATCCTATTGTTAGTCTATTTACTTCTATGCTTCAACCATGTGGTGGCCTTGTATTTGTCTTAAGATCATTAACATTTTGACCTTATGAAAACCATAAATCTCACTTTGTATGAATAAATGTGAGCCATATATCTTTTTCCAGTTTAACGTGCTTAGGACACTTATCACTTGCACATTTTCTCTTATAATCTGATAAAATTTTGACCCACTACTCATTGTTGATCTACTTTATATGATGAATTAAATACTAATAATCTATCTAGACCCATTGATTCTATCTTTACCCATGTGCTTTTAGATCTACTTTGTACAAGTGAATGTGAACCATTGATTTGCTTAAGCCCACTGACTTTGTCATTCATCATGTACCATTATATTTATTGTGAGAAAATATATGCCATTAGATCTTCAAGACCCACTAAATCTATCTTATTGACACTTGCTATTGGATTTGATATAATAAAATACCAACCATTTATCTTTGGGACTTTTGAATTCAAATGGCTATTTTTCACAACCTAAACTTGACATCCCTACACATGTCTCATTCTACTTGTTCAAATTTGAATACTTATACATTGAGATAGTCAAATAATCAAGTCACAAAATTTGTAAAGAATGTTTAAAGAATGAATAAACTTATGTCCATGTGATATTTTGGCTCTGAGAGGATTTCTAAGCACATTTATAAAATGCACAATTGAGCTAACTAGTCTATTTCTGTATGACATTCGATGATGGTTTGGTTCATCTTATTCACTTGCTCAAGCCATTTGATCATACATTTTAATCATGGATCTACTCATATGATCTATCCAAGAAAAATATTTTCATTTGGGCCAAATTTGTCCACCATATTTTGTGACTCATAGGGAAGCATTCCTACTATGTTTGAGGACCCAAACTAGTTACCTTGTTTGATCTATTAGGCATGGAGTCATAAGTATTTTCTCTTAGATGACATGAAATGATATAAGGATACCCCTCTAAATAACTTCATCTTGAAGCAACAAGGACCAAAAACAAAAAAACAACTATGGCCAAGGAATTTATTGAAGGGAACATAGAACAAAAAGGAAACTAACCTAAACAAAGTAGGGAACACTAATCTACTAAACAAATTTGCACATAAGCATTTAGAGAAAAGCATAAAATATACTTTAATATATACAATATTGTACATAAATTTAAAATAACCTCCCTCCTAGGTCAAATTTAAAACTTTGAGTATCATTCACTCATAACAAACCAAGATGAAAAATACCTTGCTTTAGAGGTACCATAATTAGTGAACCATGCTGCTTGATGGCCAAGCCATTTGATGTGATCTCTAATGGATGAAATGGAGAAAATATGTCTCTAATGTATACATATTCATCCAAGTCTTCCAAGCTTAGTTTATGTTGGATTGTAGGAGCACTTGTTTGTTGTTGCTCTTCACCCTTGAGAAAGCCTTGCATGATCTTCATTTAGGCCCTTGGGAGTAAATACACTTGATTCACTTGATGGTTCAAAAAGAACATGTTCTTATACCTTGTCCTTATGGAAATTAATACTAACCATGATTATATTAGCATGCTCATAGGTTCTTGGAAGAAGGACTTGTCTCTTAGCCTCTTCAAACTCTTTGGTTATAGAATTGAACCACTACCTTAACTCTTCAAGCTCTTCACTGGTATGCTTCTCAAACTATATCACTTGAGCACTTGAACTATCTCCTTCATCAACCTCACTCAAGATTTCATATTATTCTTAAACTATAAATGAGGGTTGATTTGACCATCTAAGGCTTGAAATATCACACATGTCTTGCTTAAGATCTAATTTACTTTCCTCTAGGTCCAACATATTAGGGATATCCTCAACTGAGACCTCATCTTGAAGTGGACCAACCTTAGGCACTTGGTTCTAATCCTCTTCTTCATCTATGTAGAATGTAACTTCATTAGTCCATTCAAGGTCTACTTTATTTTAAATTTGAGGATTGTCTTCTTCAAGCAAGTTTGCAACATTAAGTTGCTCCATTTCACTCAATAAATCTAAGTACAAATGTTGTCATTGATCTTCTAAATCACTTGAGATAATCTTTACCTCCATTATAGGTTTATGAAGGTTGTCCTCTTGCTTCTCATCAAACTCTTGTAACTTTAAAGTTGAAACATGTTCTTCCCTATGAAATGGGTTTCCTATTATGATCTCATCATAAACACTTGTATTGTCATCCTATGGCTCACTTATGACTGCAAGCTCCTCCTCTATCCTTTATAGAATATATTATTTATCCAAGAGGGATATGGTGTTAGGGTGAATAAGTTAACCTTTCTTACAGCTTAGGAGGGTATCCTTCTAGCTGGGGACTTTGAATGGCTTCATTCGTAGCTCTTGAACTGGGGCTTGGACATCCACAACCCTTCACCTCCTTATTATTTATGCCCTTTTGAACTAATTTCTATGATGGAAATGAGTATGAAATAAAAACTTTTTCTTCCTTTTGAATGTTTATAGGAGAGGGTGGCCTCACAAGTGAGCGAATGGCATAACTAGGGTTGAATGTGTTAGAGAAGATCCATGATGGAATGAATTCATGTTGTTGAGTGGGAATGGGCATAGGTGTAGGAGAGGGAAAATTGATTTTCTTAGGTTTGACATAATCTTTCTCCCACTACTCAAACACTTTTTCAATGGATAATACCCACCTCTTCAATTCTTGACTCTCAACCTATGGATAGTTAGATTTATCAATTAGTGCCCACACATTCCAAAACTCATGAAATAATATCCTTATCCCCTCCATGGAATGAATAGGTAATTCTTATCCAAGTCTAACCCCCTAATTTAGTTTCATGATTATTATACCTTGGTCTAGTATTGCCTATTTGAATTTTAACAAGGATGGACTTTGACAAGGTTGACTAGGGGGATGATTAGGAACACTTGAAGGTTAAGATTAAGGAGCTTAGAGGGGAGAGGACACATAAGACTAATGCAAATGAGCCTATTTCTCTTCATAATATATCAACACACTATCTGCATTTTGGACCATGCTCCTCATCATTATTATGTCCTCATTCTTACAAAAAGACCATTATTCACCCTCACAAATTAACCATCTATTCTTAACCAACTAAATATAACTCCTTTCCTTTTGTATAACATGGATAGGGATTTCTGGAGAAAACTCTAAACCCCTACCAATATCCCTTATCAACTCAATATAAACTAACAATACTTGCTTGACTCTTGATAAGGATGTAACAAGATAAGCCTAGTTTTGACAAGGGGATTTAGAAGACTGATTTGAATGAAAAAGAGGCTGACTTTGATCATATACATGGGTAGAAGGAGGGTAAAATCCATGATAGGGATGATAGGCTATTTGAGGGCCACTTGGGGGGAATACATAAACATTATTTTCTTGATAAGTGTGATGCTGAGGTAGATAATAAGCATATTGATCAAAAGATAGTTGATTATACGTACCAAATTATGATGATTAGGCACTTAGTTAGGATACTTAAACTAGATGATATATGCTCAAAGTCACCATTTATGTTTAAACACTTATCTCCAAAGGCTGATTAGATGAAGAGAACACCAAAACTCTTCGCCAATGAACACTAAAACTCTTCACCAATGAACACCAAAACTCTTTACTAGGCATGCCAAAAACTATAATGGAATTAATATATACCCTTGGAGAGAGTTATTTAGGCTTCCTCTGACTAAGATATAATATTGGGACAACCCCAAGATATGGGTAACCTATGATGGGGTTAAACCTCTGGAGAAGGTTGGTTTCCTCTTGATAGATCACCTAAACTAATGATATCACATGAAAAAGGGTTATAAAGGGGAAAATGGATCCTAATAAGGCCAAAAGGTTATGCACCAAATAAAAATGGGAAACTCCCGTAAGATTGAACCCACACTAGATCAACACAAGACAATGCTAGCTCACACAACCTCATAGACCAGCTAATTACATAAGTGTTTCATAGACTAGGTTCAAGAAGCAATGAATGCAAACAAAGAGCATTTTGAAGACTCACTTAGAGCTTACATCAATGATAGAAAGAAAACAAATATAGACCTAAAATATCTTTAAAACACCCTAAAGGAGTCTATAAAGGAGGACAATGGATGAGGAAGACTCTCTTTCATTATGCCATCATGCGCAACTCACTCAACATAGATCCAAGGTAAGAGATAGGTAAAGAAAATATTTTATTGCTTCAAGAGGTAGTTCTTAAAAATGCTTGATAGGGTTTAGCCTAATCAAGATGAGAATATATTACAATATCTCAAAGAGTCCTTTGATAATCCCAATAAATGAGCATCCTTTTACAAATGAGAAGAATGGTAATATAGAGAAATGAAGAAGAGATAAGAGGGAACAAGTTAACCAAGATCAATCAATGAGCTGCCCCATTCAATGAATATTATACCGTATTTTTGATCAAATAAAATCTAATACATCATAGACAATATAACATTCATTTTCTCTAATAGTCTTTAATGTCTTCTCATTGGTTGAGAAACATGCACTAGAAGACAAGAAACTATTATGTAGATGATGGGTCATGATCCTTTCATGGAAGAAAGATACTTAAGATCTAGAAAACATCAAATAATCCAACTATTTTTCCAATCCCCAAATATATACCTTGAATCTAACAGAGCCTTGATCATGTTTACTTTTAATGGCTATAGTACCTGCTTGTCGAGGCTATAGCTATTATGGAAGATAAGACACTCTTCCATATCTTGTGCATATTTGCCCCTATTCTAAACCTAAACATAGATTTAATATAGATTTAAAACCAATCTCATTATTAGTTTTCCTATAGTCAATATATTGATACAAATGCTACAGGTCACATAGCTTCCTATCTTGAACAATATTAGGTCTAAATAGACCTATTCTACCATTAAATCCTGTGGGATCTGAGAATTCATCATATGCATAGATCTTCTTTAGATAAAAAGTAAACACATTCAGGGAAGAATACCATGACCCTCGAAGATAGATCGTGCATATTTCAAATATTGAAACCAGAGATCCTAAGTTTTAATGGTATCTAAACTTTATTGTTAACCATCTTGACTATATGACTACATCTAATTTTGACTTTTGTTCGAGCTCTAATGGTGATGGGATGATCCTTGAAATACTTAATTCTATTTCACACTTAGGTCATATTTTACCTCTATAAAGTCCCTAGATTTTGACTTTTAATTTTATCTGGTGGTCTTAATATAGGCTTCTCATATTGTGCCATATGTCAGCTCTACATTTGTTTCATAGGATCCTGCTATTAATCTATCTATTTCCATGATTACAACATGTGGTAGCCTCACATTCATCCTAAGCTCATTGAATTTTTGACCTCATACACACCATTGATCTCCTTTTGTATGAATAAATGTAAGCCATATATCTTCTACTGGTTTAATGCACTTGGGACACTTATCACCTATGCATTTGATCTTAGGACCCAATGACCTTTTGATACATCACTCATCATTGATTTTATTTTTAGTATGAATCATGTGCCATTGATCTATCTAGACCCATTGATTTTATCCTTCCCCATAAGCCATTAGATCTACTCTATATGAGTGAACATGAACTATTGATCTACTTGGGCCCACTGACATTATTAGTCATTGTATGCCATTGGATATTAGGACCCACTAACTCTTTATTGTTTACACTCATTTTTAGATTTGATCTAATCAAACACTAACCATTGATATTTGGGACTTTTGAATTCAAATGGCTATTTATTGTGGCTTGAACTTGATGTCCCCGTGTATGTCTCATTCTACTTGTTCAAATTTGAATGCGTATAACTTGAAATAAACAACTCATCAAGTCACATAATTTATAAAGAATTTTCAAGGCATGAATAACCTTATGTCCATGTGATATTTTAGATCTAAGAGGATTTCTAAGAATATTTATAAAATGCATAATCAAGCTAACCAATCCATTTCTACATGACATTTAATGATAGTCTAGTTCATCTTCTTCACTTTCTCAAGTCATTTAATCATCCATTTCAATCAGGACTCTACTCAACTAACCTATCTAGACATAAGCTTTGTATGTGGGCCAAATTTGGCCAATAGGTTCTATAAACCCCTACTCCTATAAATCCTATTTCTCTAAGACCATAAAGTCCTATTTTACATACTTAAAGCATCATAAACACTATAGTGATAGATATTACACCTATACATGATCCTCAAAAGCATCACCATATTATTACACCAATTCATAGTGGGGAGATATTTATGATCATAGGATAGCCTTTCCCTTTCACATTCCAAAAATACCAAAAAAAAATCAAAAACATTTTCAGCACCTACATGTTCTATTAGATCCTTGGCATTTATGTGTTAGTTCCATGTTGATGTATGGCATATTATTTATTCTTACATACACATGTATGTCATGCTTATGTGTGAGGTGATATAGGCATATACATATACATGATCTATTCTTATTTTAGATGTTGGGCCTCTCCTCTACTCATGTCTTATGTACATTGGGGGCATCCACTTATATGATCATAATACTCATAGGTTATATCATTCCATGGTCACTTTATATTATCATGTTTTGAACTCATATACATACTTACACATGCCTTTATCCATGATTATATCTTACATAGGCTACTTGATATGATATGAAATTGACATTTTTTTCTAACACAATTTATCCATGTGTTACTATGATATGTTTATTCTGGTTGTTTATGCTTTCATTTATGCACTTCCTTGATTGTCTTACCTTATAATTATCTTACTTGCTTGATTATTTGAATATGATCCTTTATTTTCAGCTCATGTACCTATGTGTGATTTTTTTGACATTTTAACATGTCATTTATTTTTTTATGGACATTTGAATATGTCATATTTGATTTTATGTACATTAAACTAAGTCATGTCCCTTTGATTGTGTGACATTTGAACATTCCCTTTATTTACAATCTCTTTGGTCCATTGCATTTTGACTTGATTTTGAGTGATCTTATATGTGCGATTAATTTTCTTATTTATCTTGTAATGTTAATATATAGACATTACCATGATTGTTATCATGCATCTTAAGCCTTCGCGTGATCACATTATTCTATTCACTTCAATTTTATATCTATCTAGACATGTCCTTCTATATGCCACATGGTTACATTCATAGATTATACGTTTATCTTATACTTTTAAGGTGAGGTAAATAATGGTTTTTATTCTTCCCTCACCTCAAGTGGGGGGGGGCGGGGGCGTGGGAGTATCAGTAGGGACATGTCAGAGAGGCATGTTCTATACATTTGGCATAATTTTAAAATTATGTGGGGGCATGCTTTGGAAGTATTTTCTCCACATTCATTTCATATTTTGGTACTTATATTAATTTTTAGATTTAGTGGGGGCATGTAATATAGGCATGGCTTCCACACATTCATAATTTTTAGATTCAATGGGGGCATGTCATATAGGAATGGCTTCCACAAATTTACAATTTTCAAATTCAATGGTGACATGCTTTGGAAGCATGTTCTTCACACTTATTCAGTATTTAACATCTCCATATTACATTAGGGGCATATTTTAGAAACATGTCCTCCACATTGGTACTTATTCTAGTTTTCATATTTCCCCATATATGTTGGTGTCATGATTGGGAAGCATTTTTTACACACTTATAGAGTTTCCAAATTATTAAATTCACACATTTATATCATTTAGACTCATAGTTGTGGTAGAATTTTATACATTGGTATCATTATTATAATTAGTTTCAGCATGAGACATATCTAAGGTGCATATGTTATGCATTGTGCACTTAATATTAAAAAATCCAAATCAGTTTCAGGTTTCAAATCACTCTCAAGTACTATCATCATCCATCAGGATGTAATTTTAAGAACTATATTGATCCAATCTATTGTAGTAGTTGGTTCACTTTTGGTATGGTTGAGGTGATTAAATCACTCAACCTTGATAAGTTTTTAGGTTGGACTTGATTGTATCATTTGGCCTTATCAATTTGTAAGTATGAGTTAACTTTGTTCACTCATGCTCACTAGTTTACAAGTATGATTGGGTTATATATTTGAGCTAATCTAAATGACCGAGTGACAATTCACTTTTTCTCCAAGTTTGGGGGCATGTGCCTTCCAATCTCTCTCACTCTCTCTATCTCTATTGATCTATCTATCTCTTTATATACATGTACTTTCCATATTTATATATATTTATCCTAATCTCAGTTTCAAATAATTAAAATAATACATCTTTCAAATAAAATCTCCAATAGGTAAGGTGGTAACATTAGCACACAGGTTTACTCCTAAACCTTGCTCTTTCAATTTCAATATTTTTAAGTACTTTCAATTCTAGATTATATGCATTAATTATGTACTGTAATATGATCTTGGTTATAGGTCAGTCACCCTAAAAACACTCAAGATGGTTTCACACAAAGACAAGGTGTGTTATACACACCCAAGTATGCATTATTTTCATTTAAACTATCAATTTCATTATTAGATTAAAGGGGGGAATGTAGACACTATTTTATGGATTATATAACACCTCAGTCTTGTACACTTGGAAAAGCTAGACCTTTTATGTTCCTCATAGTTCTAGACCTTTATCACTTTTTAAATTCTTGTATCTACTCTATCTTATGCCCCTTAGCCTATCTCTTATTTTGACTAGTCTTATGTTGATGTCCTTGACCTTATATCTTGCCCATATTGCTTAAAAATTACTTATCTTACACTTTGCAAATTATGAGTTTGGACGTATTTTCCTATTCTTTAGATACTAACATCTAGGATAGACACATGTATTAACACTAGTGTCCTAACTAGATGCATGTGTTTAGTTCCCTAAAATCATCTAATTTTCAAATGAAATGTATCCTAATGGTCAACCTAAGTACTTTAATGTGAGTTATTTATAAAAAATGGATTGATATAAATACAAGCTTAAACCTCATTCATTACTCACCTAAAAATACCAAAAGAGACCAAAGAAACTTATCAAAATCATTTAATAAATCATTTAATTAAGTCTTCCCTATTTCCATACCAATCATAGGGACAACACATCTATAGGTCTAAAGTATTGAAGGAGCAATCCAAGGGCTATATTTTCCAAGTTATAAGTTAGGTCACTATTGTACTTGATTTGCACATATCACATGATTCACATACAAGCCAACACATAGGGGATAACTACATCATTTTGAGGCCCTCTTTGTAAAATTGTCTATGTAGGAAACACTCATTGAAATATGGTTTTTTGGGTCAGCTCAACACTATGTGCCCACTAACCCATTTTTCCAAAGGCTGCCATGAAGATGAAGACATAGGGTTTTGAAAATTAATGAGGAACAATAGTCCATGAATAAAATATGAATGAACCAAAGTAAAGGTGAATACATATCAAAAAGCATCTAGGTAGTTGCATCCTATTCTAGTAGGTATTTTGTATAGGACATTTGTGTAGAGTTCAAATAGTAGCATCAATGTAACTATCCCAGGTTGACATTAATGTCTATGATTCTAGAAGTGTAATGACTATTATAGAATCATCTTCCATTCTACTTCCTGCCTGTTCTAGATCCAAAACTACATTATCATCAAAATAAACTAAGTGCATTAATTCTTTGTTATTTCCATACTTAGCATAGTTGTACTTACTATTTTTAGCCTATCTTAGTTAAGAATTTCATAGTATGTTTATATTTTATTTAAGCACCTAATTGGCTTGTTATATATCTGATCATCACACTTGTGCATTATCATTTCTATATTCTTAACCCTATCTACTAAATAAGTATTCCAATATACAATTTAGGGTTAAACAACTTCCTTGATTAAGAAGTTGGTTTTGCATTGTTATAACTTACTATTAAAGTTATGATACTTGGAAATGCATAAGAAAACATGATTATATATATATTTTAGTTATAATTACCAAGAAAAAATAGCATGGTTTGTAGGCCATTAGGTGTATTGTTTATTATGCTCATATTTTCAAATTATATTTTTATTTCTATAGCCACAAGGACATGTTACAACATTTGAATTATTACATTTTTTTTGGAGGATTAATTCATATTTACCAAGATCTTCCATTACATATGGGTGATTTTTTACCTTAGCATTCAGTCATTTCATCCATGCTTCCATAGGTAAGTGTATGCGTGTGTTATATTTTAATATTTTAATTTGATGCATAAAATCATTCACATCATACAATACACATCAAAGTAGGGGTATTATGTAGACACATAAATTTGGTACAAGAAAACTTTTTCATTAGATTTTTTCTTGATTTTAACATACTTAATCCACTTGTGTATATTTAGTTATTTATCAACACATTTTTGAGAACATTATACCCTATCTATCCTTAATCCATCTATATATCCTTATCTTCATGTCATTTTTTTCTATTATTAGCTTTTTTATCCTATTTAGTGATTTTATGAGTACTCTCATCAATTATATACCATACAAAATTAGTAGCAAGTTGATTATATTCCCTACATTTTTATGGGTATATATATACCTTGGCCTCATTTCAAGTGCCTTAGATTATTCTTATCACATGGTTATATGGTTATCCTTTATGTGTCATGTAATAGAGACCATTATTATACAAATTAATCCATATTCATTTACCATGTGATAATCAAATGGATAAAATTCCATAAAATTTATCCTCTCATTGATCAAACTTATTGCTATACTTTTGGGAGAGCCTACATATTGAGTATACAAGGCATCCACATTACTTCAAATTTTATGCCACTAGTAACTTGTACTAGAATGTGGTTTAGGACAATGCTCATGTAGATGTATTTATTTTCCTAGGGAGATAAGGTGAAACATTATATCTTGATTAAGTTTTAATAAAATGCACATAAGAACTACATTGAATATTATTCATAGCTTATGGGATGTGTAGTTACAACTCTTAAAAAGGTAAGTTTTTAAGGGTTATTTATCACACCAACTTAGGTAGGGTGGAAACACACCTAACCTCTCCTTAAAATATATGAAATCTTCCCAATGTCTATTAATTATAGGTCTTGTATTTTAGGATAACTTAATGGTTGATGTGTAACTGCCTAATTTCAAGGGACATGTTTGGAATAAATTTAGATAAATGATAGGTGATTTTGGTCCTATGGATTAGTCACTTAAACAATAAATACAAGAGAATATAGATAATTTAATAATTATTCATTGCATATATGGATGCAACATTGCATTAACAATAATGAAAATATTTACAATTAATTTAAATCTTGTAAACATGGGTTGCAATTTAACATCTATTCTACCTACTCTAACATATTTATAAAAACAAATAGAAAAAGTTGAGGGTAAAGAGAAAGGTGTAAGCTTGTTTTATAGCTAGAAAAATTCTAATTCATTTGAACTAGATGAAGTTCATGGATCCAATCTATTCCATGGATAATAAACAAATAACTATGAACAAAGATGGTGTAAAAGTCTAAGGTATTCAACTATGAATAAATGTGGCAAAAAATCACCATATACATGTGCATTTTAATGATAAAAAATCTTCACAACCTTTAATTTGATATATATTTGATTGAAAAATAGTTTTTGGATCCACCATAATCAAGAGAAGTACAAAAAATTCTTTACAACAACATTGTTTACAAGAAAATCTAAATAGGGAAATAAGAAAATGGATAAAGTAATTGTCTAGTCCTCTACTACACTTCTCTAACACTAATCAACTAGCCCCTAACTTAGTATCATTGTTGGCCTTATATATATTTAAATCCAATATCACCCACCCACCAGGTGGTTACAAACATTAAATAATAAGCATCAACTAAGGAAAAAATTCATTTTATGCACATCTTCAAGACAACAACCTCGATTTTGAATGTACTATTTTTCATTAAATATTATTAAGAAATCAAAATTAGAATAAAAACTTATTCCATTTCACATAATTCAAGTTAAATCGTATTCCTTTTGATTGATTATAATTTTATTAATTATTGGTACATATTTTATCTTCTAACTATAAATATTTCACTTGATAGTTGATCAAAAGCTTCATTGTGGTGATCATGCTTGGCTAAATTTTTTTTTGCCTATTTATGATCTTAGCTTGCCTAATCTTGATGTGAACTACCTCATCTAAATCAAACCAATATTTATCCTATTTATTAATATATTTCATAATATTTCTTGTATTAGATGATAAAATAATTCTAAACTACACAAATTTGATTGAATTCTTAACCTAATTTCTATATTTTGATGACCCAGATGGGTAAGATGAGTGTCAAGTTTGGGCTCTAATTATTATTTAGTGGAGGTCCATGTATCTTCCTTGGGAAGGTAACTCCACATATCCACTTATTGATTATCAATAAATCTATTTTATCCTTTACATGCCAAGGTCCTTCTACATGGTGAATTTATGTTAACTCTCAACTTGGTTGAGGATCCTTATTATCTTAATTTTCTTTCATTATGGTATAACATGATTTTGGAAAGTGGAAAGATCCCACTCACTCAAATCTATGAAATTTATTTCTCACTATTCAATGTCCTAACTCACTTAGATCCCCAATATTATTCCATGTGATATCATCTTGGGAACTCATTTGATATCTACTTCATTGTACTACTCTTGTTTGATCCTAGGTATAAATAAGTGAGATGATGCCATGTGTCATCATATTGTTTACTTTTAGGGTTTACATCTTTTTCAATATGTCTTGATCATCACATGGGCCCAATAAAATGGGACTACACCATTTGGCATCATCCTAGGCACCCAGAGGGGTGAACGGTGATCTCTTTGTCCCAAGTGCTCTAGAGAGGCTAAGCTATGAGATTATGATATGTGGTAGCTTTTCATAAATTTAGGCCTATAGAAAATAAAATAACCATTAGATTTCAAAAAAATAAATCACCTAATTTTAACTAAAAATGGTTAAGGCAAAATCTTAAAAGTACATATGAAAAAAGCTTATAAAATTAACAATTAATAGGGCTCTTTGCCAAAGACATAGTTTAGTTAGTCCATTTAAGAGATGAAATACCAAATCTTAAAATTAAATCACATAAAAAATATTCCTTTTAAGGGAAGGGATGAAATGAAATATTTTAATAACACCCCCAAGACCAAACAATCTATATAACCAAGAGCTAAAATGAATTCATTCCATGATAACAAACTTCTTAACATAGGGTTACCCTAATAATATTCTATAAATTTATAATCCCTTCTCGATGCAAACTATTATACTATATATCTTGATTTTAAAGCTCATTAACTTATTTAACCTTCCTTCTTCAAATAATTCAGTTAAGTTGTGCATCTTCAGATTGTCTGGGATGGACCCAAAATCAAACACTTAAGCAAATTAAAATTATTTTATCCAAAAGGAAAATCATCCTAGTTTCGTGATGGTCTTGATGAGCTAGATGGCCATAAAATTTAATCACATGTAGTGCTGACGTGGGTGTCAGCATGCCATCCAATTGAAAATCATGCCACACATCATCCATTCACTCATTCAGGGCCTAGTTTAGTGTCTACTTTAGTTAGTGACCTGTATGAACTTGATGCAATGAGATCTTGACAAGTGTTAATATATCACTTATCTGGGACCTTGTCAAATTTTTTGAAAGAACATAGACCAACTTAGGAAGCAATGAAATATGATCTCAGGCATCCAATAGGTCTTTGGTTTGTTTAAGAACCCATGAGGACCCAAGGAATTAGGATAGTAGGATTGTACCACACATCCACATCTTGGGGGCTTAGAAGGTTTAAATAAAATGATTAAGTCAAAATAAGCCTAATAAATAAGGTGAACAATATGTGATTATTCCTTTCTTACCCAAGAACTCATGGGGAAGATAGGTGATCATTAGTTAGAAAACTAAAAGGGCAAGTAGACTTTGAATATCAATTTTGGCCATAAATGGCTAAGGCAAGGTAAAAGAAATTCCTGTGAATAAAAATAGTCTTTTGCCTTATCTTAAATTAAAAAATAGTTCAATATCTAAAAGTGACTAAGACTTAAATTGAAACCATATAAATACTTAGTCATCATACTTTGACAAGGGGAAAATATGGACCAGATTACTAGATAAAAGACCATGAAAAACTTGAAACAATTAGATAATTTGCCTAAATCTAAGGTGAAATGGTCAACAAAATGGAAATTTTAAATGCATTTTAGAACATTGATCAAAATAAACCCAAACTTAATAGATTAATGCAAATTTAGATAGTTGTGTATATGAAGCCCAAAATAAAATCTTTTTATACCAAGTGCCTATAATAGAGATCTTAAGTTCAACCTCAGTTCAAAGAGTAAATTCAATACAATATAAAGGTTGCTAATTATCAAGGACTATTTTCAAATCAGATCAATAATTCCTACAGACCCAAGGCAAAAAAATGATTAAAGTAAAAAATCAAGATCCAAAACAAAAAAGAGGTTCCTTAATTTCTCAAGGTGAAATTAGGGCATGTTATGCAAGTAACAACAAATGGTAACTCTACTAGAAAATACTGCTGAGTATTTTGAAACAAATAAACATGTCTATGAATCTAGAATCTCTAGCTAAAATAGAGTATGGAACATGAAAAAACTCATGAAAGGATAAAAAGGGAATGCTTGTAGAATAAAATAAGATATTCACATTGACTAGTGTTTGTGAATGATTTCATTCCCTTTTTTATAATTTGAAAGAACTAGTTACTATAGTTGAGACCATCAAGCTATGATCATAGGAATTTGACAATAGAGAGGAGGTTAGATCAAGTGTTAGGATATAAAACATTGAAATCAACACACTAACATGCTAAACATCTCTAAGCTTAGATTTTAGGGGGAGCTTAATGAGCAAAACTAATTAAGAACACAACTAGAATGCAAAATAACAATAATATCTTACCTTCCTTGAATGCTCCAAATAGTTCATTGTGTGGCTTGCTCAGTTTGTGCTCAAATAGTATTTGGCAATGGAGTTTTCTTTGTTACTTCTCTCTTTGGCACCATTGGCTTATGGCTTGATATGGATTATGCTTGATATATGGGCTTGGCTCAATATTTTGGCATTGTAACATTATGGATGTAAATCATGCTACAAAACTTGCATTATAACTCTATAATTTCCAAGCTCTATTTTTAATAGGCAATGGCTTGTATTTATAGGCTTAGGAACTAACCCCAACTCAAGGTGAGTTAAAGTGTAGTTTAAACATGGAATGAGTTAAAACCTAACCTAAGTGAGTTAATCAACCCTAGTAGAGTTAAAAGGTGTCAATAATTAATGATTTTCAATGAATATGCATGGGTGAGATATTTTTAGATAATTTCAAAGGCTTGACAATTCACAAAAGGTAATCATGAAAAGTTAGGATATTTCATATTTTTGAATTTAATTTTTTTAGTAATTAATTAATTACACATAGATAATTCAAATAAGTATTTGATTTAGTTTAGATTAATTAATTATGATTAGCCATTTAACTTTTCCAATATTTTATTTTATGTGTGCAAATGCCCCACTTAATAGGTCTATGGGCCAAATTACATATTGTGATGCCATAGGATGATTAGAGATGAATCCATAAGATATTTTTAATGCTTATAGTAGGATACACCAATTAAGGATGTCTCAATGAGATGTTGAGATTTGATGAATGATGCATAAGAAAATTTGGGATATTCAATGATTCCTAGGCTTAATTTTCAATGGTTGGTAGGAATAGATCTGAAGTCTAGTCAAAAGCTAGTTGTGGCTAGTTTTAGGTGTCTATAGTTTGACCCTATTTGGGAAAATGTTTCAAGCTTTAGGCAAAGTAATGTCTTCTCAAATAATGAAATAGGCCAAAGAGAAAATGATGATTGAAGAAGTAGATCCAAACTATGTTTGGGAAGCCTGTAATGATGCCCCCTTGAGGGAGTGGATGATATACATTTGATATATGGTCTCTCAAAAAGAAGAAGAAGAAGAATGAAATTAACCCATGGTTAAGATTAATCCAATCAAGAGAATGCTTGCATGTATTGATTTAAAAATTATTGATTTATCTAAATATGGTTATAATTAGTAACAAAGGTTGAGACACTGATTTGCTCAAAGGTGGTTATAATTAGTGGCATAGGTATATGCCCTAGTTAGGGTTGATGAGTCTAAATAATTATTTTCCCATAGGAGGTTATAATCATTAAGATGACCTAGAATAAAAAATATTATTGATTATTCCCTAGTAAGGTACATTGGCAAGCATAACTCAAAGATATAACATGTCAAATAGATTAAAGATGAGCAAGCACAAACATAGATGAGATGGTCTAATGATTGAAGAAGCCAACAATAACCCAAAACATGAGGATGTGTAAAGTGATGAAAGAGATGAATAGAAGAATAATAATTAATCAATAAAAATGATTTAGTTGTACCTACCAATGTAGAGATGTTTATCATTATTAGATTTGATATAACTAGAATAGTTAATGGGTTGATTTGATCAAGAAGGGTGGGAGGATTTTCCAAGGTTACCAAGGAGAAAATTTTGAGCCTCCATTACTTACAAGACTTCTTGATCTAATTTTTTATATATCATGTGATGGTGTGATTCATGATGGAACTTCATGAGAACTTTGTGGAAATATGCATAAGGACTGACTCTTAATCCAATAGATAATTGAAAATAACACACCAATGATAAAAACCATGATGATAATGTTGATGTATGAATATAGATGGACTCAATAATAATGCATAAGGAATAACCTAATGAACACATATATTGAGTCAAGGCATAATACTAAAAATAAAAAAACAAGCAAGTAAACAAACAAATAACTAAGCAAACAAACACATGAAAAACTTGAAGGTAAAATTAAAAAAAGCATCCTAACAATGTATTACCCCAGTAGGGTAGATTGAAGATGATTAACTAGGATTAGATAGGAAAAATGTTTTTGTAATTTTTGGGGCATCTTAACTCATTAGAGATTGGTAAGATACCACTTGTAAAATGGTGAGAGCATTAGCTTAGGTTACTCACAAAATGGTGAGAGCGTATGGAAAAGAAGGGCTGAGCTAACCTCAATGTGAATCAAACATGGCCTACATAGTCGTATTAGGACCTCAAGTCACATTAGATATACCCACATAAAAGATGGGGAGAACTGACTAGGTCACAATAAGTTTTAACAATTAAGGCAAATGAAAATAGTAATGACAAGGTGATGCAAAAATGCATGATAAAAGGTATTGTTCCTAATTTACCCATAAGTAGTTATAATTAAAAAATAATGGCATAGGTCTGTCATAATTTTTTCCCATAGGCAATTATAATTAGAAAAATAAGGTGGGCTACTGATTTGCCCATAGGTGGTTATAATTAGTAACACATTGTGGACTACTAATTTTCCCATAGGTAACTATAATCAATAGCACTAGTTAAATGTGAAGGAAATCAAATGTCACACTAATTTCATAGACTATCATTTAACCACAAAATTCTAAAAACTATTGAAACTAGATCAAAATCCCCTCATGAAAGGTTCAGGAAGAACCAAAGGAACTAAGATAAAAAAAGGTTGGGTAGGATGGCTAAAAATAGGATTTGGTCTAATAGGGATAGCATGGTAAAATGATATAGGGTATGGTATTATTTAGGATGATGATGGTATGAAGATTGGATAAAATGGTAAGAGGGTACCCCCAAGTGATAAGGTGAGGTAAATGGTAGGGTAGGAAATAATGGCAAAAGGAATGGAAAATGAAAATGATAAGGTAAATGGCAAATGGAAACAACAAAGTATATGGAAAATGACAAGTGGAAAAGGTATTATTTTTTTTTTGTCAAGGTAAGTGTTTCTATTTTTCTTGTTAATGTGGAGATGTACATCCTGATCAACATAAGATACAACTAGAATAATCAATCATGTAAATTACTAGCCCACACCTCTTCTGAATAGCTACTCTATCAAGAACCTATTGCAAATTTAGATGTAAATGATGTTATTATGATCTTCATGGGTCATTAATTGTATTTCCTTCAAACATCGAGACAAGGTATCTTTATAATCTTTATAAAGGAAAGTACAGATAGGTATGGTAAACATGGATAAATAGTGGATGATAGGTTTGATTTGGTGATGTAAAGGTGGATGATAATGGAATTCATAATGGTTGGGAAATAAATGAAGTTTGAGATTTTCAAGCACACATAATGTTACTGATTTTGAATTTGACATAATTTTGGTTATGGTAGGACCAATTTTTTTTTAATATGCTCTTGATAGGACCATCAATTTATTTTGTTGTTTGGGCTTGACAATAGGTACCATCTAATTATGTTGTAAATTAGAAGCTATATTTATTTTATCTTGAGTAATGTCTTAATCAAGTAGTGAAAACCTGTTGTGCTTAGCTATTGGCACCTTAATGAGGTTTCGACCAATGAAGTTGTTTTGATTTTCCCATAGCACCTATAAGAAGGTTTCACTAAGGAATGTTGACTTTTTAATTTGATTGTCTTCTATAACCTCAAACAAGGTTTCACTAGAAGATGCTAAGTTTCAACTTTGATTATCCCCTAACACCTCCAGAGAGGTTTCAGTAGGATATGGTTATTCTTCATGAATGTGGTCTTGGCCCCTAACATTATGAAATTGATATGTCACCATGGATTTAGTTCAATAAGGTATGATTTTGTCAGTCCCAATCAACACTTATGGGAGGTGGAAGGTCAATATAATGACTAGGTTATTTGGTGGTAATGGCATGGGAAGAGTTAACACAATCCTCATAAAAGATACTAGGAAAACTTGTGTTAAAGCTAAATTAATCATCCTAAAAAATTATGGAATCACAAATATATTTAAATTGATCTACGAGGCATGTGTAACCAATGTTGTAATAACCATGAATATATTTTGATTCTAAATTTGATTCTAACTCAAGGGAATTTAAATCCATTGTTGAGACTAATATTGATTCTACTTATAATGCTAAATCTGATTTCAGTTCAATAATAGAACCTAACTTCAATGTTGATTCTTCATTTGGTGTGGACACTTCTACAATATGTCTTGTTGAATGTTTGGTATTGGACAAGTAACTACCTGTGATGGCATAATGGGCTCCATAAAGACTAGTTTGTCAAAGTGTGACTCCTCCATGAGGGGAAAAAGGTCAAGAGATAACTCCTTAGAGATTGGATTTATAAATGGAGGATATTTAAAAACAAGCATATGGTTGACATGATGATTTTCATAAAGGCAATTATAATCATTAAGAATTGACTCAGCAAAGTCTGGCTCGTTAGAGTGAGACTCTTTAATAATAGGTATGGTATCAAAAGGTGATTCATCATAGTTTGACTCATCAAAAATGTTAAGTTAAAAAAAAAACATTGTGGATTGGTTGGTTCTCTTGGAATTGGTTTATAAATAATTGTAAAATACTAGTTTTTAATATATCTTGGTCTTTGAATGATTGGCTTGGTTGGAGATGTATTGATTAGCTCGATTGGGGATGGAAAACTGGCAAGGGTTTTTTTAAGTGGGGAATGGTTGGAAATAAATGAAGGATGACAAAAGATTGGTTAATTATAGGCTTAAAAAAGGCTGGTTCCTCATTTAGGATAGTAACTATGACCCATCAAGTTATGATTAGACAACTTGGTTGGGATAATGAGCTACTATATGTGGAAGGGTTGGGAATGGTAATGGTAGGGCATTGTGATATTGATTGATCAGAAAAGCCAAACGATGATGTATTGGTATATAAATAGTAGGGTGTCATGGAGCATGGGTTCTCACACATGCCAAAGGATGAGGTTTTGATATAGAAATGGTAGGGCATTATATAGCTTAATTACTAGGATAAGCCAAAAGAGAAGGTGCTAGAATTATAATGGTAGTCCTTGGATGTTGTGGAGCTTGGTGGCTCATATAATCTGAAGGAGGGTTAACAGTATAGTTGGAGGAAAAGATATTATAATTGGTGATATGGTGAACATCATACATCAATCAACCTAAATAAGGTACCACTGAACATTGTACTTGAGGATTTTAGCTTTGTTCCCTAAATTGATGATTGTAAGGATGATAAGAATCTATATCACAAACCACTTATTCACCATATGGGTCTCAAACAAAGTCAATTTTTGTGGCTCTTCTATCATAACTTGGATTGTACCTATTTTCACCATAAGTGTAATGAGACATATCCATATTAGTGATGAACATTACACAAAAGGCTGAGAGTTATAAAAACTCTTAAAAATGATGGCCAAAGGAAAAAAGGTTCATACTTCATCTAACTTGGTCTAGGGGAGTTGTATCTCCAAAATGGTTTGTAATAAAACTTGATATAAAATAGTCTAATGTCAAATCCAATGTTAAATGTCTTGTACACAAAAGCTCAAGTGGATGAATAAAAATCAGCATGTCAAACACTAGGTCTAAAGCTCTCAAAACAAGTCTAATCTAAATAAAGAAAAGTTGATAGGTATTTTAGATAAATGCAATGTCAAAATATAGTGTCAAAATAAGCATCAACTAGGACTTTTGGCAAAACAAACACAAAATCTAGACTTTAAACAAAAGGGTATAATTTAATCTAACAAATCTGAAACACTTTGGCATATACTAAGCACTCAAAATTCAAATATAAACTTGGTCAATTATCATAAGGCATGAAACAAAAGGCATACAAAGAGATAGCTTATTTATCCCAAATCTAGGCACAAGCAATACGTTTCAACGAGGATAAAGAATTAACCTAAGTTACACAACCCAAAAAGAGAAAGATCGGTATCTAGGCCAAAATTACACAAGGCATAAACAAAAATCAATCAATGTTTGGATTTGAACTTGTCAAGGTTAATTAAAAACTCAATTTAGGAAACTAGGTTTTTTTGAACAAATAACAAGCTACACAAAATTGAATGGCATAACGATATAACGTACAAATCCAAAAGGCATACATGTCATTAATTTTGAAAAATTATATTTTGGCACAAGGCAAATAAGTATAAGAAATAAATTAAATAGTGTAATGTCATTATCATGCTCTAAATATGTAATCAATGGTTGGTTTCAAGACTCCAAGGCACAAAACTTGAAATGATTTGGGTAGTGTAACATTACCCATTTTAATCAAGTGACACACACAATGATTTTAACAAAAAATTCAAGGAAAAATTATGGTGTCAAATAAATGATGTAACACCTCCTCAAACAATCAAGTGATGTGGACATAAAACTTTTTATGATGTGGCATAACAAATAAAATAGATAGTTTTAGACTCAAAAAACATGTAATAAAATATAAAATGATAGAAAAATCTAAATGTAACGTCCTAGATCTTATAACTGACAAGATTGTGTAGTAATATCAAATTATATCTATACACGTGCTCTTGGGAGGAATTTAAGTGTTAATACAAAAATAAAAATGCATGAAGTAGTAGTGTTTTTACACCTCCTCCCAAGAAATTGTATGGTGACATGAAACTTTAGGCTACTTACCCTACATTAACAATATTTCTACAAGAAGTGGGGTTACTCTAAAACTTAAAGTTTTGACCATCTAGATGATCTTAAGTGTGATTTACACTAGGGATGCCTCATGTAAATTGAGTCCATACCAATTAACTTAATATGCAAGGTTCTTTGATTCCATGTATGTACTGCTTAGTGGAATCCCCTAGTTAACCAGACTTGACTCAAGTTTTCATTATGAAAGAAGAGGTTAGCCATTCAATCCCCTAGATCTTATAATATGTTTACACTAATTTATATACCACACCATGGATTTGGGTTGAAGCAATTTTGGGAGATGAAACCTTGGGTTAAAGCTTCCTTAAAGAACTCGTGAATAAGCTATGAACTCCCCATCACAAGCCAAGTTTCATAAAATAAATGACTAAGTGAAAAGACTTTAGAGGTTACTTTTATATCACCCAAACCATACAAGTTTTGGGGAAAGCCTAGACAACATTCTTTTCATGCCTTGGACAAAGGCACAAGTGTAATGAAAAGGCACTTTTGGTCACCCAAGATCCTTAAAGGGGATGGGGGGAGAGTATACATGCACTCTTTATTTTGTATAAACAAACAAACAAGTATAAAACAACACTTTTAAATAATTTTCAACCTAAGTGTTAATTTAATGCACCAAATGAAATGTTTGATAAAGTTCTTTGGCCCCTTAGCTTAAATTTTCTACACTTGTAAGAATTTTCACAAAACAACATTAACATAAATCACCTAGGTTCCTTTTAAGCACTAAAATCAAATGTTCAAGACTTAACCATTCTTTTTAGGCACCAAAATTAAGTGCTTGAGAGTTTAAACTTGCAAATTTGTGTTTTATTCTTGCCTTGGCCCTACAAAAAATAGAGTGTTTCCTTCTACTTTGAAGCACATTTATGGATGAGAAAACAAGTTTTAAAAAGATACCTTTCAAGTTTCTTTATATTATTCACATAGAGACCAATATCGATCACCTATGACCTATGCTAGTTATAAGGTGACTGAAGTCAGTTGGTAACTAACCGATGCTGATTAATAAAAACCAATATCAACTACCTATGAACCTGAAGGAAAAACCAAAATGATGCAAAAAAAACAATTGTTAGCTCAAACTAGCATAAATACTCCACAAAACTTGTAAAAAGGTGATTAGATAGAGAAAATACAAATCAATGAAACCAAGAAATAATAAATAAGATTGTTAAGATGATTCAAAATCCAAGTTTTTAGGCCATGTTTTACCCTTCACCCTAATCGATGATGGTTAACGAGAACCATGATGGTTAGGCAAAATTGATGATGGTTAGGTAGAATCGATATTGGTTATGTCAAACTAATGTTGGTCTCTATGTAAATTTGAGTTACCACAAAAAATATATATATGGTAAAAACAAAGATAAAAATCCAATTTTTAAGCTATTCAAGCATTCATTTAAAAAATTTCGAGTTACATTTTAGTCTCCTTGGTACATGGTATGCTTCTACATCCCATCAGGCATGTCATTTTTTATCATAAGAATTTGAAAATAGAGAGGAGGTTAGATAAAGTGTTAGTCCATAAAATAATGAAATCAACACATTAACATACTATTTCTCTATGTTTTTGCTAATTATATTCAGAAAAAGAAGAAACTAAAGTTAAAGAGTCAGGGGTTTGTACGTTACCCGAATTAAGTTGCGCACCGTATCCAAGCATTGTAGGACCTACTCTTTGGTTGTGGAGGAAACACCTATAGAAATAATAAGACTTAAACAAAGAAGATGTTTAGTAAAAGATATTGTGGACTGCCAAGCTTCACGCTCAGTCTCGAAAGTGTAAAAACTTCCTTAAGGGATGACAGTCCACTATTTAACAAAAAGAGTGTTGTATAAAGAGAAATGGTGAAAGACTAAGAAAGAGAAATATAGATAACGTGTACTTATTCTCTACAATCAGTCTATCATAGTCATTAGCATCGATAGTCCTACCGAAGTTAGTTGGTCAATGATGTCGACATCAGTTATGCTGCCGATGTTAGTAGGGGCAATGGGCTTTTGATGAGTTTCAGAGTTATGCCTGTGGTTGACAGAAGACTCTGGAAGTTTAAGGGTTTGTGCAAGGTTACAGGGAGATGTATAAGGTCTGAGGAAGGGCAAAGGTAGAGGGTAGGTGTGAAAAGAGGATAAGGATATGGGGAAGGCTTTTCAGCCTCTCCACGGAGGAAGTCGGGTCTAGTTGATAGTATTTAGAAATAGTAAATAGAAACTAATTACCAATGTATTCTAAAACTTTGAAATGGAGACCAAAAGAATACTTAGCTTTTTGGTGAAGACTCGAGGGTGTCAAGATGCTTATTTCTGTTGCAGTTGATGTTGAAGACCTTGTACAATGTTCTCAATCCAATGTCTGGAGTGACTTTTGTAGAGTTTTTATAGCCTGGAGAGCGATAGTCAAATTTTGATGCTTAGTCTCAGAGCGTGCGTGTCGATCTATGAAGAGGCCATGATAGCTCAATGTTAGAGCTCAGGTTAAGTAACTGATGTCAGCTATCTTGCCGATGTCGACCGATAGTTGACTGACATCGGTGGCTAGAGAATGGGTAAAAGGGCTATTTGGCCCATTTCTCCATCTGCCAAGTGCTTTTGTCATTGAAGAATGGTCAAAAGATGGGTTTATTAGGCATGAGTTAGTTAGGAGGTTAGGATGGAGTGAGAATAGGTCATGCTTTAGATGACCTAGTCTCACGGTGACTCATAGGTTAAGAAAAGGTCTTAGGGTGAGGTGTCCAAGGTGAGGTGTCTAGGCGAGGTGTCCAGGTGAGGTGTCCAAGGTGAGGTGTCTAGGTGAGGTGTCTAGGTGAAGTCATTAATTTAAGATAAGTAATTTATTTTAAATTAATAAAGTGTGTAAGTGGTTAGAAGGGGACCAAGGGGGGGTCGACACAATATTGGTGTCTACATTTGCCCCTTTTTGTCTTGTGGTTTATCTTGACGAACTGTAAGACAAAAATAGATGTGGGTTGCCCCAGGTATGGGATGAGGTATTACCCCTTAAAGTGGGAGTCGAGAGAAGGGAACCCAAAATCAAGTGCTAATTTGATAGGCAGTAGATGAGTATGGTGAAGTTGGAGTGTGAATGCTACAATAGTTGAGATTGCACGTATACCACTTCACGTGATAGGTAGGTCAAATTTTCTCAGGCAAGGTAAAGGAGCACTAAAATCAAAATAACCAATCCCTAACTTATTAGTGGTAGCTGATTGGGTTAAATAATCAAATTTGTAGCTCCAATGGTCGAGGAGGACTAAAATCAAACTAATTGAGCCCCAGCTTATTGGTCGTAGCTGATTGGGTTAGATTGATCAAAGTTGTATCTCTAATGGTCATCGTGTTCTAAGTATCTGGGCTTAGAAGTGCTCCTGGAAAACATGAAAATGTCACAAATATTGGGGATCAACTTGGTCATGATCTGACAACATGTGTGAGGGGTATAATGTGGGGTGCATATAATTTGCTAACTATTCATGAGGTAGCATATATGCAATCAAAATAACCAAATCAAAGTTGTCTCAAAAGTGGTTATGGTCTGAGGAGATAGTTGCAATCTTCAAGGTTGTTTGTCGAGTCAGGTTGAGATATAAGTGATCTCAAGTGTTGTTTATTGTGGTTAGGGAGATGTATGTGATCTCCAATGTGCCCCATGAGAAGTCTAAGGTGGCTTTTACAATGTCAGGTCTGGTTTTTTGGTCATGATTTTAGGTTGGTTTAGATAGTTAGTCCATTAGGTGGACGGACAAAGGAATGGCCAAGCTAACCTCAGAAGACCCCATGTCAACTGAGTGTTGCCTACATAGCCCCTATTTTAAGGGCCTCAGGCCAATGTAGTTCTCCCCAAAAGGGAAGAAGAGGGTAGGTTATGGATTGGTTTCAACTAGGTTAAGTCATGGTTAAAGGTTAAATGGTTGGTCCATCAAGTAGATGAACGAACGAATGGCTGAGCTAACCTCAGAAGACCCGGTGTCAATTGAGTGCTGCCTACATAGCCCCTATTTTAAGGGCCTTAAGCCAATGTAGTTCTCCCCAAAAGGGAAGAAGAGGGTAGGTTATGGATTGGTTTTGAATAGGTTAGGTCATGGTTAAAGGTTATATGGTTGGTCCATTAGGTAGATGAATGAACGAATGGCCGAGCTAACCTCAGAAGATGTTATGTCAACTAAGTGCTGCCTACATAGCCCCTATTTTAAGGGCCTTAGGCCAATATAGTTCTCCCTAAAAAGGAGGAAGAGTTAAAGAGGTTGATAATTAGTTTGGTAATATTGAGTGTATGATGATGTTACAACCTTTTCCATATTGTGTGATGGTGTATGCTGTAACATAAGTTATGTGGTTTTTCATCCTTAGCAATTTTCCATATTGGTGATGGTGTATGCTAAAAATGAAATGAGATTATTTATGCTTCAACAAGTTTCGATATTGGTGATGGTATAAGCTTAACATAAATTGCGTTTGGTTGATAGTTGTTTTGGTTATGTTTGAAATGATGAGTGTATGATGATGTTACAGCCTTTTTCATATTGTGTGATGGTGTATGCTATAACATAGGTTATGTGGTTTTTCGTTCCTAACAATTTTCCATATTGGTGATGGATGTATGCTAACAATGAAATGATTTTATTTATGCTTCAACACTTTTCCATATTGGTGATGGTATATGCTTAACATAAATTATGTTTGGTTGATAGTTGTTTTGGTTATGTTTGAAATGATGAGTGTATGATGATGTTACAGCCTTTTCCATATTGTGTGATGGTGTATGCTATAACATAGGTTATGTGGTTTTTCATTCCTAACAATTTTCCATATTGGTGATGGATGTATGCTAACAATGAAATGATTTTATTTATGCTTCAGCACTTTTCCATATTGGTGATGGTATATGCTTAACATAAATTGTGTTTGGTTGTTAGTTTTCATGTGTATTGTTCTCCATAGAAACTAACGTGAATGGGCCTAGGAGTCACCCATGGCATAAAATGATGAGTGTATGATGATGTTACACCCTTTTCCATATTGTGTGATGGTGTATGCTGTAACATGGGTTATGTGGTTTTTCATCCTGAGCAATTTTCCATATTAGTGATGGAGTATGCTTAAAAAATGAAATGTATGATGATGTTATAGCCTTTTCAATATTGTGTGATGGTGTATTCTATAACATTGGTTATGTGGTTTTTCATCCCTAGCAATTTTCCATATTGGTGATGGAGTATGCCAAAAATGAAATGAGTATATTTATGCTTCAACAAGTTTCCATATTAGTGATGGTATATGCTTGACATAAATTGTGTTTGGTTGATATTTTCCATGTGTATTGTTTTCCATAGAAACTTATGTGAATGGGCTATGATAATTCATATAACACAAATCGGTATTTGTATTAAATAAATCACGATGTCATGTTAGTAATTATAAAATTGTTTGGTTTGGGTTGGTTATAAAATGATTTGGTTGTATGTGACGAAAGCATATAAGAAGTGAAAGGCACATTTCTCTTTCATTGACAAGGACCATAATGATAGCATAGATAAGGTTTTTGTAAAAAAAATCTCCGTTCATGCATTATGTCATTGACCATTGGTTTGTGTTAGAGAAGTACTCGAATCATTTGATGTGAAGTGAGCTCAAAATCCCTTGAGAATTTTGGGGTAATAGGTGTGATTATGTGATATGTGAGATAGCGTAACCATTTTTAGTAGGGATAACTTTGCCCCTTTTTATAGGTGACCTTGAGAATGACTATAGACAAGTCCATGACTTAATAGTTTGTCAGTCAATTTTTTTTTTGGGTAGACTGATCAATGTAGGAAGTCTACTTGGGGATGTTGATTTATTTTGTGGTCATATGAAGCTGATCGATGTGGGAAGCTTCTGAGAGGGTGCTATTTATGGTAGCAAAATTTGGGCATAGCCATCCTTCAAGGGAGTGGTCTATATTCTGCTTTGTATGTTTTGATTGGTTTGAATAACTATCCTTCAAGGGAGCAGTCTATTAGTTACAGCAATAATGTAGCTGTCCTTCAAGGGAGCAGTCTACATTTATAGTTAATGACCTTTGGTTAGGCATCCCAATTTTTTGTTGTTTTGTTGACTGAACTTTTAGTCATGGACTAGACTATAGAGTTTTAGGGGTTTCCTTTTTATTAGGACAAAGTATTTTAATGCTTAAAAAAGGGTTAACTGATATTTGTGAGGAACAAGGGTTGAAAGGAATAGGAATGAGGATGACGAAAGGTTGCTCAAGAGACGAGCTCAAGTTAAACATCAAGTGAATGATTACTTGATTAACAATAGAATGGTTGTAGATGTAAGGCATTAAGGGGCTTAGGTTTTAGCCTGCCTTTGAGAGAAGACAGATGATAAGTCCTTGATCCATACTTGTGTGTTATTATGTAAGGTCTGAGCCAATTAGGAGCAAACTTGCCTCGTTTGCTTCTTTCCATATTGGTCATGTGTTGGTTTTCCTTAAGGATGATATCTCTAATTTTTAAATCTCGCTCTTTTAGATTTTTATTATAGGCATGGTCTGGTTGATGCTTGGCAAAGGAAGGCCATCCTTTGAGAAAACTAGGTTGAGGTCCTATAGTCAATACAAATTCAAATTCCCCAGTTGCTTTTATGAGAAGGATAATGTTTGACACCCATTGCAAATAATCAATGGGTTGGATAAATAAGATGGAGAGAAGATGTTGAAGCTCCTCTTTGACAAGGAGTGTGATGCAAGGATGCATCCTGTGAAGCATTCGTGACAGGCTTAATTTGAGAGGGTGAGATCCTAATCTTCCAGGTTGTAGTTTGGAATCTCAGAATCACTGAAGGTGGTGGAGGTAATGGTTGGTAATGATTTGAATAAAGCAGCCAGTGGTTGGGGGTCTTCAGGTTGGACCTCCACTACTTGTAAAGCTTTGATCAAGGTCTGGCGATGTTGCGGAGAGCTTTGTATTAGGTCATACAAAGACATCTTCACAGGTGTTTGGTGAAGTTGTTTCACCATGGAGTTGCGAATTGCCCCTGAAGATGTTGGTTGAGATGTGCCCAAGATAGAAATCTTGGGTTTTAGTGGTTGAGAAGGCTTGACAAATGGATATGTCCAAGGAATAGAAACTCACTCTTTTCCTTTATCCTTTAGAGTTTGTGACCTGGTGGCCATATTGATAGTGTTGATTTTGAACAAAGGGGGAGAAGGTGGTAGAGGGACCATAGTCTTGCGTTGAGATCCCAATTTAGGTGAGGAGGTTTGGGAGGCATGGGATGGTGTCGATGGTTTGTCAAAGGGGTGGTTAAGAGGATCCTTAGTGAGAAGGGTATCTTTTTTTAGGTGTTGGTGAATGATAACTTTAAGAGCACATCAATGCTCAGTGTCATGCCCAGGTGTACGATGATACACATAGATTTGAGTGTCATCAAACCAAGATGGTTTTGGTTTGAGAGGTTGGTATGGTTTAATGGGTGGGAGAGTGATGCTAGAAGACTACAATAATTGGCATAATAGCAAAGCATAGGAACCCGCTAATGGGTTTGCACATTTTGTTGTAGTAAGGGTTGACAACTTCTATTAAGGAGTTGTAGGAGGAGTTTTTTATACCATCTTTTTGTTTGGCAGTGTGGCCACATGTGTAGATGGCACTTTTGTGGTGAAAGGTGTCAAATTTTTTTGAGGAAGTATGTTTTTGCCAGGTAAATGGAGTAATGTAGGTAGTTTGTTTTTGTTAGGTGATGGAGTTGAGAGCACTCCTATTAAAGTAGAACGGTGTGGACCCAAAATAGAGGGTAATGGTGAAGGTTAGGGAGGAGTTCTCCAACGTGGTTTAGTAGCCTTCTTTAGTACGGTGTGAGGACCACTATTGTGTGAGGTGAGGTTCAAGTCTACCTTCACTTGTGGGTGAGTGAGGTTTGATACGGGGTGACCACTGAGAGATTTAATCTATTTCAGCATGGTGGATGCCTAAAAGGGTTTGGATTCGGTTGTGGAAGGCTGAGCTTCTGACAATTTAGAAGTGGAAGCCTGATTCTTGTTAGAAACTTTAGGGTGAATTGTTATAAAAGGGTCGATAGTATAAGGTAAAGCGGGATGTGTAAGATAAGGAGTCTTAAGTCACTCCCATAGTGCCTCATGTTTTAGGTTCTTAGAATGGATAAATCCTAAGTTTTTTGCCAATTGAGAAAAGGGTTTAGGTGATGTCACGCGAGGTCTTACAATTGGTCTTTTGGAGGATTTAGGAAATCACGAGAGCAAAAATGTGTTAGACGCAGTGATCTTGGGCCAAAGGTGAGAGAAAATCATTACTAGATCTTCCTCGACTGAAGTGGGTGAAGTGACAAGTCCTCTTAATGGAGAAGGGATTGGAGAATGTGGCTCTTCAAGAGGATAGAGCACAGGGATGATCATGGCTTCCGCATGTGGTTGAGGAGTGGGGAAGGTATGATCCTCTATTGCTAATAAGAAGGATGAGGGCAGGGAAGCTGGCGTTGGTGCCATCAAATCATCCTCCAATATGGGAGAGGTCAAAGTAGACTCTCTTACATGTGAAAGGGGTGTGGATGGTAGACTATTCTCTATCGATGGAGGACAAATAGGAGAAGAATGCTCCTCTAAAGGTCGAAGTAGAGGGATAATGGCCCCTTCTACATGAGGGTTTGTGGTATGAATGGTAACTTCTTCCAATGGTAGAAGAAGAGGAAAGGTGGGGGCAAGAGGAACATTTAATATGGGTTCCTCATGAGGTAGAAGTATGTGTGGAGGAGGTGTTTGATGTCGTGGGGGTGATATGGGTAGAATAGGTTCTTCTACTAGTGGTGGAGAAATAGGTTGACTAACCTCTTCAGACTGTGGGAGAGGTTGGTCAGGAATAAAAAGAGAAACCATGTTGACAGTGCGTATATTGCGCTCTTGAGGGTCATCGGCCATGGTCTGAACATTATTTTGACTAGAAGGATGATTAGGGAATGGTTTCCTAAAGATGTCTATGTTTTGGTTAGCCTGCACATTTGGGTTATCCAAAACAAGATCCCCTTTGTCTAACATGTCCTGAATAATGTTCTTAAGGGTTTTTAAATTGTTCGTGTCATGACCTTTGACACGGTGATAGTTACAAAAGTCATTTTTCCTATACCATGTAGGGATGGCTTTTGAGGGGTCAAATTGGGGTGGTCAGATTTGAGGGAGATTGAGGACCCCTTGCTTCACTAGTTTATCCAATACAGAAGTGTATGATTCTCCTATTGGAGTGTATTGACATTGTATATACCTTTGTTGGAATTGTCTTGTGATGCTTTGTGATATGGAGGGTTCAGATTGGTTAGTTGTGGTAGAAGATGATGATCTAAGTACCATAGCATTTGCCGATCCCTTAGACTTGGAATGGGAAGAAGAAGATTTGGAAGAAGGGTCATTGGATTTTGTTTTGGTATTTGTGCTACATAATTTGACCTTATCTTCTTCGACAACACAAAGTTTAAGCTTTTAGGCCATGGTGAAAGCTTCATCAAATGTGTGAAATGTTTGAACCTACAAAGTGGATGAGATGTGCTTGGCACATGCTCTTGAAAAGAGCTCAATGAGCTCAGGTTGAGGTAATGAAAAGGAGAGTTGGTTGATCAAACCTCTCCAATGGGTAATGAAGTTAGCTATCGACTCATCCTCGAATTGTCTAATAGAATAAAGGTCTATGATTGAGACCTTTTTAGTGATATTGATTGAAAAGTGTTCGAGGAATAGCTGAGCTAGTTGAGTGAAGGTAAAGAGAAAATGATTGGTAATAAAACTATACCAATCAAGGGTGGTGCCAGAAAGTGACATGGGGAATGTGTGAAGTAATAATGCATCATCATGGGCTATGAGGTAGCAAGCATGTCTAAATGATCATAGATGTTGTTGTGGGTCCTCTTTACTCTGAAAGTGAGTAAATTTTGGGAGTTCCCACTGACTAGGATATGGTCTAATAGGGACTGAAGGGTGGATGGGTTCATTACAAATTTATTCGTATGAAAGAACATTCTTCAAACCAAAAATAGATGTCTCAAGGTTGGACATCTTATCCATCAGCATTTTAATTAGATCGGCTGATGGATTGGCAGGAGGGGCACCCCCTGAGTTATAGGGTACTTGGAAGGCATTGGGATGGGTGTATGATGTACTTGGTTGAATTTATGTAGGCACAACATATTGGTAGCTCGTCATGGGGATTGATGTTGAGACTAAGGGAGCTTGTGCCATGAAGTTGGTAGGCACAACTTGACTAGATGCCACCAAGGGTGGTTGGATGGTGGAGACACTAGTTAAAGGATAGGTAGTCACTCTTGTATTTATGGGTGCAAGAGTGGGTGGGATAGAGAAAATCAAGTTCTATAAAGGTGTCGAACTTGGTTGAATTGTTTATGCTTGAGGGGGTGCAGAAACCCCAATGGAGGTAGGTCCAGAAATAGAAGGAGAGGCCAAATCTTAAACATTGGTCATGGTTGGGTTACTGGTTGAGGCAATGGCCTGAGTGACCATAGGTTGGGTAATGGAGGTTGTTGATATTATCGTCGTTTCAACCAAGGAAGTTGGCATCCCATAAATAGGGTTACTTGAAGGATCTCGTGTTTGGCTTCTAGTGAGATAATGCTGGAGAGCCTTGACATTGTGGTCAAAGAATATCTCAAATTCTTGATCCCCTTTGGGAACAATAGGAGGTTGATCAGGAGTAGGTTGGATCAGAGTATGCTTAGTGTTTGAAGTATACTCCATTAGATGACTTGGTATGGAAGGCGAAGGTGGGAGTGGTTGTTGCCTTGTGTGGTCAACAAGAGATTTAGCTTGACTACGTGTCAAAACCATCCAAGACGAAATGGATTTAGGTTCTAAAAACTATGTTTTTGTTTTATAAAACCCAAATTTTGTGTTTAACAGTAAAAAAGTTAGGTTTTAAGCTTGTTGTATGGAAATAAAATTTGTTGACAGTGGCCGACATCAATTTACTAACTGATGTCGGTTATGAAATGTTACTGAGGTCGGTGGGATAACTGATGTCGGTGAAGATGGGTTGCCGACGCTGGTGGAAAAATTGATGTCAGTTTCTGTGTAATTTTGGAAACACAGAAAATTGATATTTTTTTAAAAGAAAGATAAATTTTGAGTTGTTTTTGGACCTCAGAATGATGCGACCTTACCAGCTCAAAAAATTAGATAAAAATAAAAAAATGGATGATTTGGCAAGCAACCTATAAAACATTAAATTCCTAAGAATAAATTTTAGAGTTGTGGTGGCTTATGCCTTAGAAGAATGTATTTGGGAATTGGGCTTTTAGAATGGGTCCTAAAGAGGAAGTCTATGGCTAGTTTCGGGTTATGTTTCAGTGCTAAAAAAATTATGTTAGGTTTAGTACGTGGCCTGGTGCTAGGGCTTACTCCCTTCACTTCACAAACCCAGAGCCGAGTTAGGCTACTTAGCCAATATATACTTTGCCTATAGTTTATACTCTGCCAAAGAATAGATTGGGTCCTCCTCTTGGTAGTGAAGTCCAAGTAGGATCACCAGGAAGGGTAAGGTATCCACTAGGTGATGAAATCCTAGACAGGCCTTGTCTCAAGTATGTTTAAATGTTTAATTTGATGTGCTTGTGATCTGGTTGTGTAATATTTGTGCACTACGATTTATTCATAATGTGTTTTAATTACTAAGTGAGTGGGCTAAGTATGCATTAAATCAGGAATGAGATGCAATAGTTTTTAACCCAAATTGAAATATGTTTGTTCAAATGCAAACAATGGGAAGAGGTTAAGAGTATGAATTTTCACTACTCTAAGATGCAGGTAAGAAGTGACAAGAAGAAAAATAAAGATGTTATTTTTAACTTGCTAATGGTTTCTTTTCGAAATAAAGAGATAGAAGAAGAGGATGCAAGAAGAGAATATTTTCCTAATGCATCTATATGAAAGTTTGCTTTTCAGAAGAATGAATCCAAGGAAAACTCCAGGGTCCCACCGAGTGTGCAAGAATGTTTCTCTAAGTTTTTTGCTAATTATATTCAAAAGAAGAAGAAACTAAAGTTAAAGATTCAGGGGTTTGTACGTTACTCGGATTAAGTTGCACACCATATCCAAGTATTGTAGGAGCTCCTCTTTGGTTGTGGAGGAAACACCTGTAGAAAGAACAAGACTTAAACAAAGAAGATGTTTAGTAAAATATATGGTGGACTGCCAAGCTTCACACTTGGTCCCAGAAGCGTAAAAACTTCCTTAAGGGATGACAGTCCACTATTTGACAAAAAGAGTTGTATAAAGAGAAATGGCGAAAGACTAAGAAAGAGAAATATAGATAACGCGTACCTATTCTCTACAATTAGTCTGTCACAGTCACTGACGTTGGTAGTCCTACCAAAGTCAGTTGGTCAATGATGCCGATGTCGGTTATGCTATCGATGTCGGTAGGGGCAATGGGATTTTGACAGGTTTCAGGTTTATGTCTGTGGTTGATAGAAGACTCTATAAGTTTAAGGGTTTGTGCAGGGTTGCAGGGAGATGTATAAGGTCTGAGGAAGGGCAAAGGTAGAGGGTAGGTGTGAAAAGAGGATAAGGATATGGGGAAGGCTTTTCAGCCTCTCCACGGAGGAAGTCAAGTCTGGTTGATAGTATTTAGAAATAGTAAATAGAAACTAATTACCAATGTATTCTAAAACTTTGAAATGGAGACCAAAAGAATACTTAGCTTTTTGGTGAAGACCCGAGGGTGTCAAGATGCTTATTCTTATTACAACTGATGTCGAAGACCTCGTATAATGTTCTCAATCCAATGTCTAGAGTGACTTCTGTAGAGTTTCTATAGCCTGGAGAGTGATAGTCAAATTTTGATGCTTAGTCTCAGAGCATGCGCATCAATCTATGAAGAGGCTATGTTAGCTCAATGTTAGAGCTCAGGTTAAGTAACTGATGTTGGCTATCCTACCAGCATCGATCGACAGTTGACCGATGTTAGCGGCTAGAGAATGGGTAAAAGGGCTATTTGGCCTATTTCTCCATCTGCCAAGTGCTTTTGTCATTGGAGAATGGTCAGAAGATGGGTTTATTAGGCACGAGTTAGTTAGGAGGTTAGGATGGAGTGAGAATAGGTCATGATTTAGATGACCTAGTCTCAGGGTGACTCATAGGGTCAAAAAAGGTCTTAGGGTGAGGTGTCCAAGGTGAGGTGTCTAGGCGAGGTGTCCAGGTGAGGTGTCCAAAGTGAGGTGTCTAGGTTAAGTCATTAATTTAAGATAAGTAATTTATTTTTAAATTAATAAAGTGTGTAAGTGGTTAGAAGGGGACCAAGGGGGGGTCGACACAATATTGGTGTCTACACATACTAACAACTCTAAAGCCTAGATATTAGGGGGATCTTAATGAACAAAACCACTTAAAAACACAACTAGAATATAAAATAATAACAATCTCTTACCTTCCTTGAATTCTCTAAATGGTTTGTTGTGTGGTTTTCTTGGTTTGTGTTCAAAGAGTCTTTGGCAATGGAGTTTTCTTTGCTCCTTCTCTCCTTGGCACCATTGGCTTGTGGCTTGATATTTATGTTGCTTGCTTGATGGGGCTTGGCTCAATATTTTGGAATTATAACATTATGGATGTAAATCATGCTACAAAACCTGCTTTATAACTCAATAATTTCCAATCTCTATTTCCAATAGGCAATGGCTTATATTTATAGGCTTAGAAACTAACCCCAACTCAAGATGAGTTAAAGTGTATTTTAAACATGAAATGATTTCAAACATAACCTAAGTGAGTTGATTAAATCCAATAGAGTTAAAAGGTGTCAATAATTAATGATTTTCAATTAATAGGCATGGGTGAGATATTTTCAAAGGCTTGACAACTCACAAAAGGTAATCATGAAAAGCTGGGATAATTTATATTTTTGAATTCACTTTTTTAGTAATTCATTAATTTCACATGGATAATTCAAGTAGGCATTTAATTTGGTTTATATTGTTAATTAATTCTGATTAGCTATTTATCCCTTTCAAGATTTTATTTTATGTGTGCAAGTGCCCCACTTAATATGTATAGGCCAAATTGCATGTTGTGATGCTGTAGATGATTAGAGATGAATCTGTGAGAGGTTTTTATTGATTACATTAGGATAATCCAATTATGGAAGTCTAAATGATATTCTAAGCTTTGAAAAATGATGCACAAGTAAATTTTGGATGTTTAATAATTCCTAGGATTAATTTTCAATAGTTGGTAGGAATCGGTCTGAAGTCCAGTTGAAAGCCAGTTGTGACCAATTTTAGGTGTTTACACAATTAAGTAAACTTTACCTTAATATGAATACCTAGACATTACTCCATTGTCATCTAGGCATCTATATCCTTGAAAGAAATTTCTTTGATCCCACCCAAAGCTTTATTCTACTATGAGTTGGGTGTCCATAGCCCCGATAGAGATTAATTGAATCACCCATAAATTGAGTAATTTGGATAATAGATTTTATTTTATTTATTTAATTTCAATTTTAGGGTGGGTACCACCATGGAAAATGAAAGGTAAAATTATATATTTTCACTCTAGATCTTTGACCGTATTATTTATTTTCGAGCAACCCCATAAATAAATTTAAGTTTGTTTTTTATAAGGTTTTGAGAGAATATCTTTAAAAAGTCAAAAAATTTACCCAAGCTTATCAAAACATGAATAGATTCAACATATGAAATATTTCAAGTCTTTGAAACTAAATTCATAAATAGGATCTTACATAAGAAAATAAGTAGATTACTTAAGCAACAAAATATTTATAAAGTTTCTTACCAACAAACATCTTTTTTATTTTCCATGATAAGCATGAACTACATGAATTAAAACCAATAAGACCAAAATTAAGGCAAAAGTTGAGGATGCGCTAACAATGTATTATGTAAAATAAACACAAACAAATAAAATGGCAAACAAAACCAAAAAAACAAGCAAACATAAAATCAAAATCTATGTACAAGGCCACAAGAGGCTGGCTCTTTCTTGGAAATAGTGTTTGAGGAATTATCCATTAATAGGTAGTGGGACATCCTCACCAATTAAACTCTTTATCATATCAAACCAAAGTGCAAATTTTAACATATTATACTGGTCCCTAGGATTATTATCCAATATTTTCTTAATCATAACAAGCAAATAATTATTTATAGATTTAACCACACCATTACCTTGTAGATAATAATTAGAGGAGAAATTGAGAATTACCTTATTATTGTATTCCCATTCTATGAATTACAAGGAAGATAATGTAGAAATATTATCACATACCAAAATAAATGGCATTCCAAAGCTATTGATGATATGCTAATCAAAGAATCTTATTACCACTATAGTTGTGTAATTTTTGAAACCTTGAGCCTCAATTTAGTAAGTATAATAGTCTATTGTTTTCAATATAAAATTATGCCTAGGTGATGAATTAGCATTGATAGCACCAACAAAGTCCAGTGCACATTTTGTAAAAGTTCAAACCTCAATAATGGGATACAAAGGCATAGCAGAGAGGTGTTCTCTATGTGATGTAATTTGATAAGTATAGTAGCTTGTCACATGTGTATGATCATATTTGAAAACATGTGTCTATTATTAACCTACCTGGAAGATTATGTGTACTTTAGCATTCCCTAAACCATGGCCATTTCCATATTTTTCATGAAAATCTTTAAGTAATTCAATTGATTCAATTTTATTTAGGCATCTTAGGTAAATACCCTCATGATTATTTTTATATAAAATATTTGATTTTATGATGAAAATTATCCTCTTTAAATCTAATGATATTCTTTGATTGGAAATCAAGTAATTGGGACAATTGTTATTTAATAAGTAATAGACTATGTCTTGATACCATTCATGATTAGTAATGGACTACATTGTGTATTGTTAACATAAAATATAGGAATTAACTTTAACCATCATTTTAATTATTCCTTAACCTCTTAATATCTTCATTGGCTGAAATTATAAATCAAATTTCTATAAAATAGTCATCTATTTACATTTTCATTCGCCTAGCTTATTTAGTATCAACATTTCCTTTACAACAAGATCGGACACAATGCCAAACACTTTGCTATGTAAAATATAATGTCTAAAATTTTTAATTATTTTAATTAAATCAAATGCTTGTTTATCAATGGTAGAATACCTGAGTTTAGCATTTCATAGTGGACGGATCATAAAATACATTGGTCTCTCATATCCAACTTCTTTTCTTTGAGTTAATATAACATAACTTGAAATTTCTAAGGCAAAACAATAAATTTAGAAGGGTTGTGTATAATCTAGACTAATTAGCATTGGATTGTTCATAATTGACTTATTGATTTTATGAATGTAGCTTGTGCTTCACCAGTCTATTCAATCTGGGTATCTTTATTCAACATGTTTCTTAATGGTCTATCTAAGCAAAACCTGAAATGAATTTGTATACAATTTTGATCTTATCAAAGAATGACCTAAACTCTTTTTTAATACTAGGAAAGGTAATTTTTCATAATTATTTATACCTGATTTTGATCTATATATATGCCTCTTTTATAAATAACATTGCCCAATAAGTTGCCTTCAATAACTCAAAATATACACTTCTTTGGGATCAAGGAGATACTATGCTCTCTACACCTTTGTAAAACCATTCTCAAGTCTTTCACATGATCACTTCGGTTCTTAGAAATGATAGTTATATCATCCTTGTAAATCACAATACGCTTGCCAATTAATTCCTTGAATTCAATGTCCATAACACGTTGAAATCTATCTCCAACATTGATTACACCAAATGACATTCTCTTGTATGCAAAGGTTCTCCATTTTGTGGTGAAATTTATTTTTAGTTTTTCCTCATGGTTCACTAATATTTGATTGTAACTAGAATATCCATCTAGGAAAGACATCATTTATGAACCATTCACAATTTATAACACCTTGTCCAAAGATGGAAATTTGTAATTATCTTTCCTTAACGATTAATTTAGATTCTTGAAATCTACACACAAGCGTATCTTTCCACCTTTGTTCCACATGGGAACAAGGGTTGCCACCCCCATAGAGTGTCTAATAGAAAAAATAATCTTGGTTGATAATAATTTCTATACTTCCTTGAAGACAAAAGGTTCTAAAAAAGGATTCATATGTCTCTGTCTCTAATAAAAGTGATCAACTCCAAGCTTGAGAGGAATGTTATGAATGAGAATTGAAGTTTCAAATACCTTAAAGTCTTTGTAACTCTAAGATATCATATCCTTATGGTCCTTCAAAGCTTGTGTAAGTTTATTATTCTCTATTTTATTACAAGTGCCTAGAATCACTTTATTTAAATCATCTACATTCCCAAGATTACAAGGCTTATCAATCATACCTATAGAAGGGGTTACCTTATCTCTCTCTCTTGTTGATAGTCCTTTTCCACAGATACCATAACTTTTATGATGTTTTTTATTTTTCGGTTCAAGATGTCTTCTTCTAACTCAATTTTATCCATATCAACTTCATCAATGATTTGAGATTCAAACACATTAGTGTTTGTGATAAAATCAATAATGTGTTTATCATCATTGAATACTTGAAAATTTCTAATATTATTTGGGATGGAAGGAATGGAAATCAATTCAGCTGAAAACCTCTTCAAGTGAGAATTAGAAATCTTCTCTAAAGTGTTATAATAAAATATTGATGTTGATTCATCATAGTCTTTATGTCATGTGAGTTTGTTTCATAACACAACTCACTATGTTGTAGGTTGTTATTTTATTAGTTTTTAACTTAATATTTTAGTATGTTAGATCATAATTTGTAGGTTTTGCCTTCAGTTATAAATATATCTATGTAACCTTTGGTTTTTTGAATGAAAGATAATTAAATTTATTTCAATATTTAATATCAAAGCTATCTCTGAATCTGGGAGAAAATTATGAAGGAAGAGAGGATCCCATGCACTCTCTTTCATAGTGTAAATTTTAATTAGATCTACATATCATATTGGTCTTTTCTTAGATCTGCATAGTGGGAGAGTTGAAGTAAGATAGAGCATTGAGGAGGAGCACATGCACCCTCACTCTCATATTGACATTGCATAAATCTTTCTTAGAGAGTTATATATATTTTAAAAGTGCATAATATGCATACAAATGAGGAAGAAGACTCAATTTAATTGTAATAAGCATTAGGTTTCATGTGGAGAACTACATATCTAGATTAATCAGGATAAATATCAAAGGAAGTGTGAGAAGAAAAGAAAAAAGAACACCATTACTCTTGAAATATTCTTCACATGTGCAAGATTCAAGTAACATAAGAATTTTTAATGTTTTAATTTCTTTTTTTCTTTCTTGAGGAAAGATATGAAAATTAGATAAAGGATCTCTATTTTATTCCTTGCAAAAATTTGAATTTTTTTGGAGATATTGCAATTTTTTATACAATTGAAACTATCTTGCAAATCAGTGTTCTCATTACATAGGTGTCCGATTCGAAAAAATAATTTCATTATTGGAAAGAGGAATTGATAGGTTTCCATAAAGTGTTCATAATAAATATTTTGAGTAGTATCCAAAGAGATATTAGGCTTTGAATTCAACCCTACGAATCATTTTTTTGTGGATTTTTTATGTGAGATAAAGAAAAAAATATCTTGTATTCAAAGTGAGAAATCAGAGTGGAATATTGATCTATGTGCCAATACACCCTCCAAAATATCTTTTTATTTCCATTTGATGCAAATTTCCTTCAAATCCACTTTTTTTAAATCCATGATATTGTAAATAGGTATGGTTATGCTATCTTTTAAATGCTTTAGTAGTAATTTTGTATTTTAAGAACTTGATGTGATGCTTAGGGGAGTCAAAAACTTATTTTTTTGATAAAACCTAGCTAAGGAGAGGTTTAGATTTCAAATAAAAAGTTTTTTTCTTAAATTTAGATTTATATTTATGTAAAAATATAAGTTAGGGGAAAAGAGAAAAGGGGGGAGATTTATTTTTCTTATATATATATATTGTAATTTTATTTTTCGCACTTTATAAATTGCAATTAAAAAATATTGGAAAATTCAAACATAAAATACACAAAATAATTCATTTGACATAATTTTAATGTTTGGTGTAAGTTATGCCTCTGACTCACTTTTATGGTTAAAGATATCGTGATTGAGTTACAACATACATAACTTAATATAGTTTCAACAACAATGTCTTAGCATCATGTTGATAAACCATTAGAGATAAGGTTATTTTTTTTTACTTATCCATCCCTCCATTACTTGTTCAATTCAATCAAAAGGCATAAATTTTTGTAGATTAAAATTTAAAGTATATAGGGAAGTTATGCCCACATATATAGAATTCTATCTAAGTAGGTGCTAATGATTAGGTGAACCTCTTTCAATAATATCTAGGTACTATATATTATTCTTAGTGACTCTTGGGACATATAAGACATCTGATATTTTATAAGAATGTTGTCCAAATGGAAAGGAGATATTACCAATCCTTGAATAGGATAGGATGATCATCACCCAATGAGTAATGATTTTTATGAAGTGTCTCATTCAAATTATATAACTAATCTTATCTTCTAGTTGTTTAACCCTAATTTAGATGTGGACCCTATTTTAGTGTTTTGGGTTAATGATATAGAAATGATAAGGCACAAGGGTGAGTATCAAATCTATATTAGGATAATTAATGTGTTAAAATTAGATATACCATATGCCAAATTTATTATAATAAGATAAGATATTAATGTAAATCATAGCTATGTTAGATATACAATTGACATAAAATAAATTAATTAGATGCTTTTGATGCTAATATAGTGTTAGATCTGGTACATGTTAGGTTGTGGAACTAAAAGCTTCACCAGGATGCAAACAGGAGAAGTTATGGAGGATGCAGAGTTGCAGGGAGTTACAGAATCAGTTGCAAGGAAACCGGCGTCGGTCTGATCAGCCGGCGTCGGTCAGATGGCAGTGAGGAAGCAACCGGCGTCGGTTACCAATTGACCAACATCAGTCATGGAGGAGTTGGCATCGGCAGTCTGTGCGTGAACAGGCAGTTCACATGTTGATTCCAGAGAGTCTATTTTTGGACTGTTTGTTTGCATGTTGAAGGCTAGTCTTAGTCTTGAGTTGCATGTCTAATTATTGTAATTAGGTTAGTCTAATTATTGTAAGCATGAGATCTATATATGGACTCATGGGCTGTATTGTAAAAGTGTGCTAGAAAGCCATAGAGCTTTTAGAGAGAGCTAGTGTAGCTCCTCCTAGTTCCAAAGGGGTGCTGAGTGTGTATGATCAGGGAGAGTTGCAAAGTCTGCAAGGTCTAGGAGCTGATCCACCGGGGTACTGGTTGAAGAATCATAAGGACTTGGTGAGGCAAGGACAAGGGTTCTTTAGGGGTGTAGAGATATCTACATTGGTGAGTAAAGTCTAGTGATTTGCAGGTAACAGCAGAGAGTAGGAGATCTACTTGGAGTATGGTTGTGTACTTGGTGAACTGGCAGCGTGTTACTGACTGGTTGGAGAGGTGAACATCAATTCTATATTAGAGTTGATTGTTGGGACCGAGAGAGAGAGAGGGAAGAAGGTCTTGAGGCGTGGTGAACCTTTGAGGTGGAAGAAGAAGTGGCATCTTCTTTATTGTATATTCTTCTGAGTGATTATTAATACAATTGTGTATTGTCTCTCATATTCTTGTGTTGTTTCATATTTCTAGTTACTTATTGATTCTAGTATAATTCCATGTTTAGTTGCTAATACAAGAAGTAATCATATGTGCTCTAATTGGTAGAGCAAGATCCTGACTAAGTAGGCATCAGAGCATGTTTATTGTTCTAGGTTCCTGACAAGTGGTATCAGAGCTTTTGGTTGGGTTGACTAATAGGTGGTTTCAGATCTGGTAGTGTTTGTTGATTACAGGTTACTCATAGGGGTTTCTGATTGAGTGGGAGTATAGCAATGGCAGAAGGAAGTAAGCTACGAATGGAGAAACTGAATAGCATGAATGGTCTGATTGATGGAAAGAAAGAGTAGGGAAAAGGATATTGTTGGTTGGTAGCAGATCAGCATGAAGGAACTGAAGATGTAGATGTTGCAGGTGTTGTTGCACAGGATGATTTGGGAGGTTTCTTGGATGAAGTTGAATCTTGGATAACAGATTATGTTGCCTCTTTCCATGCAGCCCCAGGGAGAGGAGTTGGTGAGCCTTGCCAAAGAATTGGCAAAGGAGAAGTGAAGCTGAAATTGCAGATGGACGACACACAGTGGTTGAAGGATGTCATGCAGGTACCAGTCTTGGAGATGAGTCTAATTTCTTTAGGAAATTTGGGTGATGAGAGATGCACTGTAACTCTCACAGCAGATACACTTGAATTAGATGGTGATAAGAAAGTAGGTATCCTTTATCTATCTACTTATATTGTTGATTCACCTTCTGTTGTAGAGATGTGGCTTCATAGGCTTAGTCACATATGTAGAAGGAGAATGCAGGTTTTGAAGTGGAAGTTAGATGTCTTTGATAAGCTAAAGAACTGAAAAGCCTTGGTGTTCATGGAGGAGATGACAGACAGAGATCAGGTGAGAGAACTGAATTATTCTGAGCAGGGCTATGTTGATTTGAATAGGATTTTGATCCATGGAGAGCTCGCGGGTAAAAAGTTATCACTCACAGATGAACACAGGTAATGGCATCGATCACATAGTAACCGACATCGGTAACAGGAAGACCGATGTCGGTCATGAAGTAACTGATGTCGGTAGAAAGGATACTGGCATCGACCAGGGAAATGACATTGGCAGTCAGGGTTAGTGCAGGGAACCGACATCGGTCAGGAGCAGACTGGGAGATGGCTGAGATCGGTCACTGGAACAGATATTGGGCGGACAGCAAGCTGTCAACAAGTCTCAAACGCTCATGTCAAGGTCAGAAAGGGTAAGTGAACCTCATATTCATTGTTCACCTTCTTTATATTGCTTATTAATGGTCAAGAACTAGGAAGATGGAAGAAGCAATGCAGGTAGAATCTAGATACAGTGGGAGCTTGGCATGGATGAGGAGTGTGAGTCCTTGGAGAAAAACCAAATAGGTATTCATTGGTAGAGTTGTCAGCTAGAAGAAAGCACTGAGAGATGGAATGGATTCCCATTTTAAAGAAGAGAGTGGATGGACACATGAGACAGAAGGCCAAGGTATATGGTCTTGAGAAAGCTGCAGGACAGTGGTATAGGTTTAATAGGGAGATGACTAAGCATTGCTTCAGTCAATGTCAGTGTAACTATTGTGTTTATCTTACCAGGTGGATAATGATTGCAACATTATTCTATTACTGTATGTGGGTGATTTGCTAGCAGGTTTGTACATACAGGGATTTGCTGAGCTAAAGGTAAGGTTAGTTCAAAGGTGTGTCATGAAGAATTTGGAGTAGCAAAATTCTTTGGCATAAGAGACATGGAGATTTTATCTCCAGTGGGAGCTGATGTGAAGATGGTGTTGGTGAGGTTCAGGATGCAGAATCAGGAAGCACACCAATGGCTGGACAGTTCAAGCTTAGCTTGAAACAGTGTTCGAAATCACATGAGGTCTAGTGTAGACCTAAGGTTTTCCCAATCAGTGGGGGTTGTCAGAAAGTATGGAGCCAATTCGGGGAAGGAGTACTGGAGGGCAGTCCAGTGGGATTAGCAGTAGGGATTCTTGTTATGCAGGGTCAAGTTCTTCACTACATGGATATGTAGGTTCGGATGTGGCAGGTTACTTGAATGACAGGTATAGCATCACAGATTGTGTGGTGGTTGGTCTTTAGGATTGATCTTGAAGAGGAATACAAGCCAGGGAATAATTTAGATGGTGTACAGGTGCAACTATTTATCTCCAAGTGGGAGATTGTTAGGTTGTGGAGCTAAAAGCTTCACCAAGATGTAAACAAGAGAAGTTATGAAGGATGTAGAGTTGCGGGGAGTTGCAGAATCAGTTGCAGGGAAACCGGCATCAGTCTGATCAGCCGACGTCGGTCAGATGGCAGTGAGAAAGCAATCGGCATCGCTTACCAGTCGGCCGACATCGGTCATGGAGGAGCTGACGTCGATAGCCTGTGCGTGAATAGGCAGTTCGCATGTTGATTTCAGAGAGTCTATTTTTGGACTGTTTGTTTGCATGTTGAAGGCTAGTCTTAGTCTTGAGTTGCGTGTCTAATTATTGTAATTAGGTTAGTATAATTATTGTAAGCATGAGATCTATATATGGAATCATGGGCTGTATTGTAAAAGTGTGCTATAAAGCCATAGAGCTTTTAGAGAGAGCTAGTGTAGCTCCTCCTAGTTCCAAAGGGGTGCTGAGTGTGTATGATCAGGGAGAGTTGCAAGGTCTGCAAGGTCTAGGAGCTGATCCACCGGGGTACTGGTTGAAGAATCATAAGGATTTGGTGAGGCAAGGACAAGGGTTCTTCAGGGGTGTAGAGATATCTACATTGGTGAGTAAGGTCTAGTGATTTGTAGGTAGCAGTAGAGAGCAGGAGATCTACTTGGAGTACGGTTGTGTACTTGGTGAACTGGCAGCGTGTTACTGACTGGTTGGAGAGGTGAACATCAATTCTATATTGGAGTTGATTGTTGGGATCGAGATAGAGAGGGAAGAAGGTCTTGAGGTGTGGCGAACCTTTGAGGTGGAGGAAGAAGTGGCATCTTCCTTATTGTATATTCTTCTGAGTGATTATTAATACAATTGTGTATTGTCTCTCATATTCCTGTGTTGTTTCATATTTCTAGTTACTTATTGATTCTGGTATAATTTCGTGTTTAGTTGCTAATACAAGAAGTAATCATATGTGCTCTAATTGGTAGAGCAAGATCCTGACTAAGTAGGCATCGGAGCATGTTTATTGTTCTAGGTTCCTGACAGTACAGGCAAGAAGCAAGTAGGAAGATAGTTTTGGAATAGTTGTCAAATTTTGGATGTAGAGCTTCTGGATCTCTAGATAGTTATATTAGCTAGGGATAGTTGCATCGATGCTAGTTTCTTGGTTTGATGCTAGTGTCCTATAGGTAATATGCATTGAAATAGGATGCAACCACCATATGCTTATAAGTTTGGCTTCACCTTTGCTTTAGTGTATTTATATTTGGGTCATGGATCATCACTCCTAATGAAATGGAAAAAACATATCTTTGCATGTTCAATGTGATCTTGGAAAAAATGGGTTAGTGGGCACATGGTATTGAGTTGATCTACAATGACCCCATTATCAAAGGGCATTGCCTACATAATCAATACTTCTGAAGAGGGCCTAAGACTTATGTAGTTATCCCCTACATGTTGGCTTGTGTGTGAATCATGCAATGTGTAAATCAAGTATAATAGTGACCTACCTTATAAATTCATAATTATTACCTTATGACTACTCCTTTAGTAATTCAACCTGTAACTAGTTTTTCCTTTGACTAATATCATTATATGATAGAATAGGAATTATTTTAGTAACTTGAGTAATTCTTGAGTGCTCTTTTGGTCTAACTACTAGGTTTCATAGGCGAGGAATGAATGAGGGTTGATATTATATTTATACCAATCCTATTAGGAGATAACCCAAATTATAACACTTAGGTTAACCATTGTGATATGTTTCATTAACAAAATGGATGAATTTAGGGTACTTAACACTTGCATCAGGGTAGGACAATAACATCAACACTATTATCTAGCCCATATGTTAGTGTCTAGGGAGAAGGAGAACAAGCTCAAGATTAAAACTTGTAAAGGTGTAAGATAAGTACATTTTAAACACTCTATGTAATATGAGATGTTTATGTTATTAATATAAGGTTTGTCAAACTAAGAGATAGGCCAAAGGGCACAAGATAAAGTAGATGTGAGGTTTTTAGTTGAAAGGCATGTGTAGAACTAAGAGGAACAACTATAGTCATGATTTTTCCAAGTGTATAAGATTGAAGTGTTACATAATCATATAATCTCATCTACATTTTTCACCCCTTTAATATAGTAATGAAATATTTAGTTTAAAAGAAAGGAATAAGTACCTAGGTATGTATACACACCATTTCTTTACTTGAGTTGAATTTGAATGATTTATTGGAGTTGGGTTTGATTACTTTATCGATGACTAATTTAAAACCAAGACCATGTTATAGTGTATAATCAATGCATATAATCTAGATCAAAAGTACTTGAAATAGATTGAAATTGAAAGAGCAAGTTTTATGAGTACACCTATGTGTCGATGTAACCACCTTACCTATTAACAAGTTATTTTTGAAAAAGATGTATCATTATAAGGCTCTAAAACTAATATTAGGATAAATATAGATAATTATTTAAAGTGAATATATCCAAATAGACATAGAGAGAGAGAGGTTGTAAGGTACATGCCCCCAACTTTGGATAAAAAGTGAGTCACCACCTGGTAGTTGAGATTAGCTCAAACCTACAATTTAATGATACTTGTAACCTAGTGAGTTTTTATGATCAAGTCCAAATTAAAAACTTGGAAAGATTGAGTGATATATTCACCCCAACCATACCAAAATGTGAACCAGCTACTATAGTAGATTGGCTTGCTAAAGTCCATAAACGTATGTTGGGTATCAATACGTGCAATAATTTTGGAACCTAAATTTGATTTGAATTTTTTAATATTAGGCACATGTTATATAGCATATTCACCTTAGATTTATCTCATGTTTAAACTATGTGTATCAATGGTACCATGTATAGAATTATGCCACAAATGTTTATCGAAATAATATAACTATGTACTTTGGACAATTCAAAAAAAAATATAAGTGCAGAGGACATACTTAAAAATCATGCCCCTATTATATATGGAGAAATATGAAACTGATATAAGTACCAATGTGTAGGACATATTTCCAAAACATGCCCCCACTATAAACTTGAGATGCTAAAAATTGAGTAGGTGTGGATAAAATGCTTCCAAAGTATGCCCCCACTAAATCTGTGAATTATAAGTACCATATTGAATGAATGTGGAGAACATGATTCCAAATCATTCCCCCACTTTAATCTAAAAAATATTAATGTGTGGAAACCATGTCACCATGGCCTGCCCTCACTAAATCTACAAAACTAGTGTAATTACCATACATTGTGTGAGTGGGGAGAGCATGCTTCCAAAACATGCCCCCATTGTAATATAGAAATTATGAATGTGTGGAATCCATGTCACCATGAAATTCCCTCACTAGTATTCCCCCCCGCGCCGCCCCACCCCCCCCCCCCCCCCCAACACTTTGAAGTGAATTAAATATATTACTTGGTATTTATCTCACCTCAGAAGGGTAAGACAATTTTAAAACTGTTAATGTAAATGTAACCATGTATCATATTGAAGGAGATATGTCTAGGTAGATGTAACAATGTAACATTAAAGTGCATAGAACCAATGTGATCACATGTAGGCCCAAGATGCATTATGAATATCATGGAAATATATAGATAGTAATAATATAATCTCAATAAGTAAATAACACACATATAAGGGCACTCAAAAGCAAGTCCAAAGGTAATGGTCTAAGGAGATCTCAAACAAAGGGCATATTCGAATGTCATGAAATTGAATGGACATGACTTATTCAAATGTACATAAAGGTAAATAATGACATATTCAAATGTCAATAGAATGTATTGACATATACAAATGTCCAAAAATTCAATCATAGGCACAAGTGATGCATACAATAGAGCATAATCAAATGCTCAAAAAATCAAGATAATAGCAAGGCCAAACACTCAAGGAAGTGTGTAAAGGAAAATCATAAGCAACCAACATAAACATGTCATAGTGGCCCATGTTTTTAATGTGCTATAAAAAATGTCAAGTACATAACATATCAATTACCCTCTATAATGTATAATCATGGATAATAGGCATGTGTAAGTACTTATATAAGCTCAAACATGATAGTGTAGAGAGATCATTAAATCATATAACCTATGTATATTAATATCATAAAAAATGGATGCCCCCAATGTCTTGATGATGTGAATAGATAGAAGGCCCAACGCCTATAAGTGTATCATGTAGTTTTATATGCCTATAGATATGCATATGTAGGATTAAATGATATATTTGTCCTTAACTTAAAACTAACATATAGATGCTAAGGAGCCAATAGAACATGTAAGTGATGAAAGTGTTTTTAGATTTTTAAATATATGATGAGGAAAGATCATCTTAGAATGTTCATAGATATCTCCCCCCATTTTGAACCTTACAACCTCAAGTTGGATCTTTTACATTATTTTCATCATGATTAGCTAGGTAGAAAAGGGAATAACATGTTCCTCCTCATGTTTTGCATGTGTCATAGAATATGCAATGATAACATTGGAAATACATATTAATTTGCCTTCATGAGGAAAATAAATTCCTTGTTGATTTTGGTAATTTTTTTCTTCCATTTTGTATAGCCATATATTTCCAAGTGTAAATGCATATGGAGATGTGGTAGGCATAACCCAAAGCTATGTTTGAATTAATTTAGGACCACAAACAATTGGTATTGTTATGTTTCCCAAGTATTTTTTCCAAGTGACCATATTTTGTAAATATTTTAAGTTAAAATAGAGATACTAAAAATTCTTTATACTGCAAGTGGTTTTAGTTTGTGTAGGATAAATATGGTTGTGCCCATAATAAGCACCACCTATGTATAAAGTAATTGTTAAATCCTAGTGTTGTGTGAAATTTTTGATTTGTTATGAATCTAATTCCTTAGGAAGATCCTCAAATGTAATATTTTGGTAATCAATAAGATCTAGGATCTTTCTTTTCAAGGTAATACAACTAGGGCCTTAGTAATAGTTACAACAAGCATTTGTATCATATCTTTTGGGTAAAGGTTGACTTGTATCAACCTGAATAGAATGAGGGATAGATATAAGTTGGAACTCTAATAACTATAGTAATAATAAAGTTAGTGACTTAGGAATAATTGTAAATTATGATTAGAATAATATGCTTAAAATTTTGTAATGGAATAATCTGATTTCATAATAAAGTGATATCTGAGTCTAAATATTGAATTTTCTTTTGTAATTTATGTATTAGCTCATGTATATTTATTAGTGGATCTTTTAGGGTTTTAAAATTACAAGCCCTATTTATTTTAAATTAAACATCCATATGTGTACCATCAAGGTATGTTGTAATTCTCTTATGGTTTCCCAAGTTTTTTATAACATTATGTTCCACCTTGCCCTTTGAAGAGGGTATAACATTAACCTAGTTAGAGGGATTAAAGTTGTCATCCTCCTTTGGTTTTGAAAGGTAAAAAAATATTCCTTGTCCTTTTGAAATTTTATAAATATTTAAATGAGTACAGAATAATAAAGGCATCAAATTCTAGGGAACAATCCATGTTACACATATTTTATGAAAATTGGGGATTAGTAATAGAAAATAGAAAACCCTAATTATCCTAAGGTTTGATGTTTGGATATCGGGTTCACCAAATTTTTAACCTTAATTGAGATAAGGATCCTATTTTAGTAGGTAGGGTTAAGGATATATAAATCATAGGGCACAAGGGTGAGTATCAGATCTATAGTAGACCAATTAATGTGATAAACTCAAATGTACCATATGTTGAATTTATTATGCTAAGATAAGATATTAATGGAAAGTAAAACTATGCTAGATATAAAAATGACATAAAAGAAATTACTTAGTTATTTTTTATGCTAATACAATGTTGGATCTAGTATAGGTAGAAATCAAGTAGGAAGATAGCTCTAGAATAATTTTAAAATTATGGATCTAGTGCCTTTAGCTCTCTAGATAGTTATGTTGATGCTAATGTAATATAAAACATATGTGATTAAAGAATATTTGATTTCCTATATTCTTTTGGGTTTGGATTTGCCTTCAATTTGGTGCATTTACATCTAGGTCATGGACTCTCATTTTTGGTGAAATGGCAAAACCCTAGCTTTGCATCTTCAATGTGACCTTGGTAAAAATAGTTTAGTGGGCACACGGTGTCAATCTGACCCATAATGACCTCATTTTCAAAGGGTTCTACCTACATATCCAATACTCTATAAGAGAACCTTAGACCCATATATTTCTCCCCTATGCGTTGGATTGTGTGTGAATCATGGAATGTGTAAAGCAATTACAACAATGACCTAGCTTATAACTTGAAAAATATGACCTTATGACTAATCCTTTAGTAATTCAAACCTATAGATGGGTTTTTCCTTTGACTAATATCAAAATAAGGTATAATTAGAAATATTTCAATAACTTGAGTGCTTTTTGAGTGTTATTTTGGTCCAATTTATGGGTTTCATAGGTGAGGAATGAATGAGGGTTGATATTATATTTATACCAATATATAGAGAGATAAATTGCATTAAATCACTTAAGTTGACCATTGTAATATTTTTCATTTGTAAACTAAATGACTTTAGGGCATTGGATACTTGCATCAAGATAAGATAGTAACATTGATGTTATTATTTGACCCAAACATTAGTGTCTAGGGAGAAGGAGAGTAGGCATAGGCTCAAAACTTGTAGAGGTGTAATATAAGTACATTTTAAACATTATGGGCTAGATGGGATGTATGTGTCATCAATATAAAGATGATTAGACTAAGAGATAGGGAAAAGGGCAAAAAATAAAGTAGATGCGAGACTTGTAAAAGCAAGGCATGTGTAGAACTAACAACTAGGGTCATGATTTTACCAAGTGTATAAGATTGAGGTGTTACATAATCACATAATATCATCTACACCAGTCATGTGTCGAGTTACACTAGAGTTGACATAACAAATAGAACTTTGTGAATTTGATTCCTCATGAGACTGTATAATATAAAGGAAGTCCTCATCAAAGTGGGTGTCTTCATGTTTATCAATGTTGCCTTGATGATGTGGTTTATTTTTCTAATTACCCTTATTCTAACCTTGTATTTTTATGTGGATATGATGATTGTTGGTTATTAGGTTTCTTGTTGTTTGATGAGCCTTGTGTGAATGATTTATACCAACAATCCTTTAGTTCATGGCCTTTATTTCCACAAATGAGGTAAAGTTTACATTTTTTATTCCTTTATGGATTGTATGAATGGCCTTGATTTTGTTTAGAAGACTTGAATTATCTCTTCCATTTCTATTGATGAGAGGCAAGAGCATGTTATTTTGATTCTTATTTTGCATGCATGGACTCTTATTATGAAACATGTTGACTAATTTGTCAAATGATGGTTTTTATTGTGACAAACAAGGTAGTCAAAAATATCCAATAGGAGGGTGGTAGTGTTCTCTATATACAATCAGAAATGCATCATGTCTATAAATCAATCATGTCTCAGAGAAGATAGAGCATACCCACACTTCCAATTAGGAATACATTTATTAAGCGAGAGCATGACCAAGATGGGGATCCACTAGACCCGATTAGGGGATCACTTTTCACAATACACCATGCTATGAATGTTTCCAAATCCTACAATTTAACACAATCACATAACAACCCTAAAAGAGTCCTAGGTTTAATGTTCACTCTATTCTAATAACAAGAAAGTAAATCTAATCTAGTGCACACCAAAGCTTGTGGCACAATATGAGGGGTTAGTAAAGAAATCAAAACATGTATAGGATAATATTAATTAATCTAAGAATGAGTAACAACCTAATATATGGAATATGAAGAGTATTATTACTCGAGCCAATTATTATGCTACTTTTATCTACTAAAGAGAGGAGAAAAAAGTTATAATATACTCACCTAAATGTGAATCCATCAAGACTCAATCTCTCCCTTGGCCAATGGGGCTTCAATAGAGGTTGTTGTGGTTTGTAAGGATAACTAAGAAATGCCAAATCATCCAAGACTTATCATTGAGACTAGATTCTCCAAGTAGAAAGCCCAAAATAAGTCTCCTCAAATAGAATGGTGGAACAATAGATTTTAAAGAAGCACGAATGAATAATAAATTTTGATTAAATATTTAAATAATAAAAAATGATCTTGTATTTATAGGTTAATCTCACCATAAATCCTTTTGAATATGTTAGTTATATGGGGTCAACTTAATCGACCCTATATGTTTTTGAGAAATAAATCACTAGGTCCTGAGCTAGGTCAAACAAAGGGCTAATGGAACGCTAAGTAAAAAATATCTCTAAATAGTACAAGGTCGACCTAGTCGACCATGTATAGTAATTATATAGGGTTGATCTAATTGACCTAGTATAGTCAACTGGTGAAAGGGGATAAAGGTGAGGAAAAGAGGGATGGAAAGAGGAAAAAGACTAGAAAAATGTGTAAGGGAGGAGAAACATCTTAGGGAATGGTTTTAGGATCTAGTTATATTGGTAATAATGTGGCAATAATGGACAATAATCCTATGAAGCACCAAAGGTCTGTCCACCCCTTTCTCAGTGTACCCCTTAGAATGTGTATTCAGAGAGATTGAGTCACAATGGGTTCTTATAAGATCTAAAGTGTTAGTATTTGATAAAAGTTAAAATTATTGTGTGTATACATATTCCATACTTGAATCTCATCACGTGTCACTAAGGTGAAATAGGGGATGGTGCTTCGAGAAAGAACATAGTAGCACACAATGCTAATGATAAAAAAATATAGTATTTAAAAAAAAACTAAAAAGTAAATAATCTAAAAATTAAATGTAATGCTTACCTTGACTTATCTTTATCATGGGATGGTTTTCTTTTGTGTTGTTAGTTTTGATTATGTAGGGCACAAAGACTACTTTCGACAAACCCAAGAATACAAAACTAAAGAGCAAAAACAAACGCAAGAAAATCCAAGATAACTAGTGCGATGAGGATGGGATATACTTGGGAAATTTGGTAGGCTAGGGTGACTAGTTTCATGTTAGACCAAATGACCAAGTCAAAACAAGAGTAAATCAGGTAACCAAAAATCCAAGGCTACTAAAGACCAAAAAAATCAAACAAGTAAACCTTAAGTAAGAAAGGAAAACTCACCAAGTCAAACCAAGTATACATGTCAAAAAAGATGGTAATAAAATAAATAAATGGTAAAATAAGAAATAAAAATGTTAAAATAACATTGATGAGTGAGTATAAACAATCCTTGTCTCACTCAAGAAAGGAAAAAGATGCATAAAATGGAAAACAACATTGATGAGTGAGAAGTAAGAAGCCAACCTCACACAATAATGGGAAAAGGGGTATGAACTCAGGTGTCCATAATAGCAGGATAATACAACAATGACAAATGGTAAAAATAAATTAAAGTAAGTCTATGAATGTAAAATCATGGTGTAAAGAAAGAATTAATCCATAGTTTCTCAAAGATGTTGTTTTGCTCTAAGGATAGATAAAATTGAAACAAAGTAGTGCTAGCATGTTTTTAAGAAGTGAAGAAGTAATAATAGAATGAGGGAAAATAGATTTGGAATCATGATTTTTATATCAAGGGGGGAAATGAAATGGGTGGAGGGGAGAATGAAGGAAAAATCAAGGTAGAGGAACTTTTTATCGAAGTCAAGACACTCAAATTAGGTTTATCAAAACAAGAGGACTTTTAACCTTAAGGACTATGAAGAACTTCTCTTAGACACACAAGTCTTAGGTTAATAAATGAAGTATAGAGATCATCCCATGAAGGCTATATGCATAAAATTTAAAATATACCTACCTCCCCATAACATGTTCCCCATTCCTCAGGACCCCTTATAGAGCCCTCAATCTATTGTGAAGATTGGGTACTTGCATGAGAAAGTAGGTAGCACCATAAAGTATTTTTTTTGAATTCCCATATTCTAATCTACTAGCCTACTGCACCCCAATAGATCTCAGCTCTATGTGAGGCCAACTGTGGAGTTTGAGCTTTGATTAGAGATAGGAGATGTGCTTGTAATCATGTATTTTGGTATGATTTGACTTTTGATATTTGTATGTTGCCTTTTATATATCATTACCTTTTATTTTAAATGATTTAGATTTTAACATTCTTGATGGATTTTTTTATTCTTTCTCCATAGAGATTTGGAAAACCAAACATGGGTGCTAAAGATGACTTTCATTTGAAAACTTGGGACAAGGTTATTAAGAGAGAGAAACTTCAAAGAGCATGGGGTCTAAGAGTCTCATAAATATAGGTGAAATAAAAGTGTTATTTTGACTTCGACCTTATTTTATCCAATGTGGAGTGAAATAAATAGGAAATCAAGATGAGTGACACATGGAACAATTTTAATTAATTCAAATCACAAAAAAATGTGGCAAAGGGGAAAAAAGGGATATAATGACAATAAAGTGTGATTATATATCACAAGAATGAGGGAAGTGGATGAAAAAATTCTAGCATAGATTATTGTGCAAATTTCATTTTACAAAATGAGCAATTGTTAAAGTTTGAGAACAAGGATGATAAAAAGATGAAAAGATGGTAATGTTATGAGGAGGGTCAAGTCCTATCCACAATGTTACACTTCAATTTCATAAAATAAAAACCCAAGGGGTGTCAACAAGAAAGTAAAGATAAAGTAAGGTAAGTAGAAATATGGTAGTTTTGTGAGGAATATCCAGTCCTATCCACAGTCTTACGAAGTAACTCACAAAAGATAAAAACCCAAGGGGTGTCAAAAATGTCAGGATCCACTACTCCACCAATAAGAGTATATATGATTACCTCTTGTATTAGCAACTAAACACGAAATTTAACTAGAATTATAAGTAACTAGAAATATGAAACAACACAGGAATATGAGAGATAATACACAATTGTATTAATAATCACTCAGAAGAAAATACAATAAAGAAGATGCCACTTCTTCTTCCACCTCAAAGGCTTGCCACACCTCAAGGACTTCTTCCCTCTCTCTCTCTCTTACAGTCCCAACAATCAACTCTAATATAGAATTGATGTTCACCTCCACCAATCAGTAACACACTGCTAGTACACCAAGCACACAATCGTACTCCAAGTAGATCTCCCTGCTCTTTGCTGACACTTGCAAATCACTAGACCTTACTCACCATTGTAGATCTCCAAATGTGGTCCTGCACACCTGTAGACCAAGATCATACATACACGAAGAACCCTTCTGATTCTCCAAACCAGCACCCACACTTGGTACTGTGGCACTAGGAGGAACACACCATTGCTCTCTTCTCTTTAAAGGAGCTTATTTTGCTCTCTTACTCTCTATCACACCTTTACAATACAACCCATGAGTCTATTATATAGATCTCATGCTTACAATAATTAGACTATCTTAATTACAATAATTAGACACGTAACTCCAAGACTATAATTAACCTTTAACATGCAAACTGACAGTCCAAAAATAGAATGTTCAGAATCCACATGCAAACTGCATGCTCACACACAGGTTGCCGACGTTGGCTCCTCCTGACCGATGTTGATCAACTCATAACTAACATCAGTTACTTCTGCATTACACTATGACCGACGTCAGTTGCCCTGCAACTCATTTTGCAACTCTCTGTAACCTCCGTAACCTCTGTAACTCTTCTTGCTTGCATCCTGGTGAAGCTTTTAGCTCCAAAACCTAATAATCTCCCACTTGGAGATAAACAGCTGCACCTGTACCTATACCTATACACCATCTAATTTATTCCCAGGCTTGTATCCCTCTTCAAGCTCAATCCTAAAGACCAACCACCACACATCTTATGATGCTACACCTGTCATCCAAGTAACCTACCACATCTGAACCTACAACTCCATGTAGTGAAGACCTTGACCCTGCATAACATGTTAACCTACTGCTAGTCCCTCTCAGATACCTGAGAACCCACTGAACTGCCCTCTAGTACTTCTTCCCCGAATTGGCTCCATACTTTCTAACAACTCCCACTGCTTGGGAAAACTCAGGTCTACACTCGACCTCATGTGATTTTGAACACTGTTCTAAGCTCTGCTTGAACTGTCCAGCCCTTGGTGTGCTTACCGATTCTGTATCCTACGAATTGAACCCTACCAACACCTTCTTCACATCAGCTCCTACTGGAGACAAAATCAACCTATGATCTTCCATGTCCCTTATGCCAAAGAATTTTGTTGCTCCAAATTCTTCGTGACAACCTCTGAACTAACTTTACCTTTAGCTCAGAAACTCCCTACATGTGTAACCCTGCAACAAGCAACCACACCACATACAGTAACAGAATAATGTTGTAATCATTATCCACCTGGTAAAGAAAACACAACGGTTACAATGACCTTGACCAAAGCCATGCTTTGTCATATCACTGTCAAAACCTGTACCACTGTCCTGCAGCTTGCTCAAGACCATATACCTTGGCCTTTCATCTCATGTGTCCATTCCCACTCTTCTCCATCTTGAACATCCATTCGTCTCTCAGTGCTTTCTTCCCACTGGCAACTCCACCAAAACCTCCTATTTGATTCTTCTCCAAAGAATCACAATACTCATCCATGCCAAGCTCCCACTATTTCCTGCTTCTTTAATGACTTCCTAATTCTTGACCATCAGTGAGCAACAAGTAGTGTAAAGAAGGGAAATGATGAATTTGAGGCTTACTTGCCCTTTCAATCCTCCATATGGGCATTTGAGACTCCTTGACATCTTGTTGTCTACCCAAAATCCCTCTCAGTGATCAATGCCAATCACATCTTAGTCTACACCCGACCATTGTCAGTTCCCTGTGACTGCCTCATCACTGACGTCGGTTCTCCATGACCGATGCTAGTGTTTATCTGCCCCTGAGCTATCGATGTCGATCTACACATAGTTGATGTTGGTCCTTGCAAGGATGCCAACATCAGTTTTCTAACCGACGTCGATCTCTGTGTTCTCCTTGTGAGTGATAAATTTTTCCCATGAGCTCCTTTTGGGTCAAAACCATGTTCTAATTAACATAGCCTTACTCAGAATAATTTAGTCCCCTCAAATGATCTCTATCCACCATCTCCTCCATGAAAACCAAGGCTTTCCAGTTCTTAAGTTTGTCAAAGACATCTGACCTCCACTTAAAAACTTGCATTCCCCTCCTACATATGTGACTAAGCCTACGAAGCCACATCTCTACAACAGAAGGTGAATCAGTAATATAAGTAGATAGATAAAGGATACCTAATTTCTTACCACCATCTAATTCAAGTGCATCCACTGTGAGAGTTATTGTGCATCTCTCATCACCCAACTTTCCTGAAGAAATTAGACTCATCTCCAAGACTGGAACTTGCATGACCTTCAACACCTGTATGTTACCCGTCTGTAATTTCAGCTTCACTTCCCCTTCATCAATAATCTGACAAGGCTCACCAACTCTTAAATAAATCTCTCCAAAGTCTCCAAAGACATACCCATGAAAAAATGCTCTATTTTGGGCTGCATGGAAAGAGGTAACAAAATCTGTGAACCAAGATTATACTTTATCCAGAACATCCTGTGCAACATCACCTACATCTGCTCCTCCCTTTTCTTTATAATGATCTTCTACCAACCAGCAATCTTTATTTACCTGCTCTTTCTTTCCATCAATCAGACCATTCATGCTATTCAGTTTCTCCATTCGTAGCTTACTTTCTTCTACCATTGCTATACTCCCACTCAATCAGAAACCCCTGTGAGTACCCTGTAATCAACAAACACTAACCAGATCTAAAACCACCTATTAGTAACCCAACCAAAAGCTCTGATACCAACTGTCAAGATCCTCTACTCCACCAATAAGAGTATATATGATTACCTCTTGTATTATCAACTAAACATGTAATTTAATCAGAATGATAAGTAACTAGAAATATGAAATAACACAGGAATATGAGAGACAATACACAATTGTATTAATAATCACTCAAAAGAAAATACAATAAAGAAGATGCCACTTCTTCGTCCACCTCAAAGGCTTGCCACACCTCAAGGACTTATTCCCTCTCTCTCTTACGGTCCCAACAATCAACTCCAATACAGAATTGATGTTCACCTCCACCAGTCAGTAACATGCTGCCAGTACACCAAGCACACAACCGTACTCCAAGTAGATCTCCCTGCTCTTTGCTGCCACCTGCAAATCACCAGACCTTACTCACCATTGTAGATCTCCAAACGTGGTCCTGCACACCTGCAGACCAAGATCATACATACACGAAGAACCCTTTTGATTCTCCAAGCCAGCACCCACACTTGGTACTGTGGCACTAGGAGGAACACACCATTGCTCTCTTCTCTCTGAAGGAGCTTATTTTTCTCTCTTACTCTCTAGCACACCTTTACAATACAGCCCATGAGTATATTATATAGATCTCATGCTTACAATAATTATACTATCTTAATTACAATAATTAGATAGGTAACTCCAAGACTATAATTAGCCTTTAACATGCAAACTGACAGTCCAAAAATAGACTCTCCAGAATCTGCATGCAAACTGCATGCTCACACACAGGTTGCCGACGTCGGCTCCTCCTGACCGATGTCGGCCGACTCATAACCGATGTTGGTTGCTTCTACATTGCACTATGACCAACGTCAGTTGATTAGACTGATGTCGGTTGTCTTGTAACTCATTTTGCAACTCTCTACAACCTCCATAACCTCTGTAACTCTTCTTGTTTGCATCTTGGTGAAGCTTTTAGCTCCACAACCTAACAAAAAAGAGAACTAGAAAACATTAGGGAGAAAAATAAGTAAAAGATGGTAATTTTGTGAGGAATGTCTTGTCCTATCCATGATCTTACAAATCAAATCATAAAATAAAAACCCAAAGGGTGTCAAAAGAGAAAATACAAGAAGATAAAGAAGACTATGGTACATCAAGAAACTAAAAGACCAAAAGGGAGGACTAAAGGTTTGGAAAAGAAAGAAACTTAATGCATATGGAGAGACCCATGTATGTAACCTACAAAAAGTGTTAGATATATGTAGATAGAAAGCATGAAAAGAAGGAAATGGTTAGGCAAAGTATTTTTTAAGAAATTATGCATTGGTGGGCTCTTTGAAAATATGACCTTCATTGGTTTGAAGGTGGTAGTTTCTTGGACCAAGAATGTCTTTAAATAAATATGGGCCCTACCATTTTTGGGCATATTTTCATTCTTTATCATGGTTATAGTATAATTTAAGGATAAGATCACTGATATTAAATGTGCAAACTTTAACACATTTGTTATCCTATCTGACGATGTGAGCCTTATATTGGTGGTTATAATGTAAAGTGAAAAGACATCATTCATCAAGTAGATTAAGGGCATGAAGATGAGCTTCATGTAATTATTCATTAGTAATAATACCATGAAGAGAGATACAAAAAGAAGGAAGCTCAACTTCTAAAGGAAGAGCTGATTTGGAATCATATAGTAGTGAGAATGGAGTTGCCCTAGTGGTAGTACGTATACTAATCTGATAGGCCCAGAGTGTAGGGTAAAGGTGAAGATGCCAATTCATGTGGGTTTCATGGATTATCTTTTGAAGAATTTGTTGATAATTTTATTAGTGGCCTCAGCTAGACCATTACATTATAGATAATAAGGCATGGAAAATTTGTGATTGATTTTAAATTTATTACAGAGTTTTTTAACATGTTTGTTTTTGAAGTTACCACCATTATTCAAAATGATGGTATGGGGAACACCAAAGTGGTAAATAATTTTTTTAAGAATAAATTTAAAAATGGTAGGACCGGTGATGGTAATAAGAGGCATGGCTTCTACCCATTTTGTAAAATATTTGGTAGTAATGATGATAAAAACATGCCCATCTTGGAAGCGAGGTAGTTTGCCAATGAGGTTGAATCCCCATGTGGAAAATGGCCAAGGAGATTCAATAATTTGAAGTTCGGTGGGAGGTGAATGGATTAAATCATCATGAATTTGAAAAGGATTACAATTTTTAGCATATTCAATTGCATCCTTTTCAAGAGTAGAAAATTAACCCATATGTAGGTATTTGTGGGTTGTAGCATGTCCACTAAAATGGCCACCATAAATGCTCCCATGTGCTTGTTCAAGAAGAGGAGGTACCTTATCTAGCATAACATAATGGAGAAAGGTACTTTTAGAATTTTGATAATAAAGGATGTGTCAAAATACGTATTTAAAATATTTTTAAGGAATACATGTCTTTTCATGAGAGTCTAAATTAGGAGGATAAATTTGATTTTCTAAGAATTGAATGATATCTTTCTACCATGGACTTTGTCTAATGATAACAACTTCAATATGATAGATAAGTGAATCTAGTGATTGAGTTGAAGAAGGATATTTTATTATTTATATAATAAAATTAGGATTAGAAAGGACTTGGTGGGGATGAAAGAGAGATGCTAAAGAGGCAAGAGAATATGCAATGAAATTTTTATCTCTAGGAATAGGCTCAATAGTGAAAGAAATGAAATTCTTAGCAAGAGTGGTTGTAATTGGATGATAGGTAATGAGGTTATCACTTTTACATTGATAATCACCACTGAGTTGGTGGAAAATAAACTAAGAATCACCTAAATCATGAAGGTATTGAATGTCTAAATCAAGAGCAACTCTCATGCCTAAGATAAGAGATTCATACTCTACCATAGTGTTGGTGACATCAAAGGTGAATAAAAAATCTAAAGGAATGATCTTACCAAGAGGACTTATGAGAATGTAACCTACCCCAGCCCCTTGAAAGCATTTAGCACCATCAAAGTGAAGGCTGCAAGTATCCTCATGTAAGTCAACATTAATTTTAGGAAGCTCCTCAATAACTAATTTTGGTTTAGTAGTACCATAAAGAGTGATGGAATCATCAATATTATTGGCTTCAAGATCATCGATAAAGCTATGAAAATAATATTTAAGATAAATATCTTGATTAAGACCTTTGATGTAATGGATATTATCATCTAGAAGATTATCTTGAAGAGAAGAAGTAGCGGGTATGGGAGCTGAAGAAAGATGATCAGCTATGACTTTCCCTTTGATATCTTTTTGAGTGAAAATGTAGAGATCAAATTCCATAATAAGGACCATCCTATTACCAATTATATCTCTAGGAAGGAATGCTTTGGATAAGAAATGATGAAGGGGGATGAAATGAATAATGACATAAGTAGTTTGGTAAAGTATATAGTGGCAAAAAATTTTAGCTATGAAATAGATGGTGAGGCAATCACACTCAATTTTGGTATAATGTGTCTCATAATCGATGAGGCCTTAGCTAATGTAGTAGATATCATAATCTTTTTCCATTTCATCTTGTTGGGCAAGCATTTCCCCAACTAAAATAGGCGTGGAAGAAGTATAGAGAATCAAAGGTTTATAATTAGAATGAGGATGAAGTGTAGGTGGATGAAGCAAAGACTCTTTCATATTATCAAAGGCTTTTTGACATAGATCCATCTATTCTAAATCAATACCTTTTTTTAGAAGTGAATTGATAGAGAGAATTCGATATGCCATTTTGAGGACAAATCATCTAATTGCCCCAAGTTTACCTAAATAAGTATGAATGTTGGGGATAGAATGAGGAATGGGCATATTGATGATAGCACTAATTTTGGTAAGACCAACATTGATGTTGTGGAGAGAGACTAAAAATATTAATGATTTTCCATATGTGAATCCAAAGACACACTTATAAGTACTGAGTCTAACTTTGTATTTAAGGAGATGATCAAAGATGGTAGTGAGATTAGAAAGATGATTTTTATGATGTTTGGATTTAGCATTGAGATCATCCACATAGGTTTCAACAATTTTGTGAATGATATCATGAAAGATGAGTCATTGCTAGTTGGTAACTAGTTCCATCATTATTAAGATCAAAGGGAATTTTGACCTAGCAATAGGTGCCCCATTTTGTGTTGAAATTTGTCTTATATTGGTCCTTAAGAGTGATATGAATCTGATTGTATCTCGAGAAGCCATCCATAAGAGATAACATTTCATAATCAATTGTGGAATCCATAATGGCATCTATGGAAGGTATAGGAAAGTTATCCTTGGGATAAGCACGATTAAGATTATGGAAATAAATACAAATGTGAATAACCATATTGACCTTTTTTCAAATATGAATAATGTTGGAAACTCATTTAGAATAATCCATTGGTTTGATAAATTTAGCATCGAGTAGTTTGATGATTTATTTATGACATAAATTGGAAACTTTAGGTGGAAATTTTCTTTGTTTTTGATGCACAGGCTTGGCATCAGGATAAGTAATGATGTTATGCACCATGATACTAGGGTCAATGCTAGGCATGTCCTCATAGGACCAAGTGAAATCCTCTTGATATTTATCAAATAATAAGTTAAAATTATCATGATCAACATGTGAGAGTTCACAAGAGATAGTAATTGGTTGAGGAAAAGATGGAGAACCATATTTGGTATGAGTGGTTTCTTCAATAAGCATGGCATTGTCATCTTGAAAGTGGTATGGTGAATTGGGTAAGGCAAAAATTGGATTTATTTTAGGGTCAATGCTAGCAATAAAGTTATTAAATCAAAGAGTTTTAGTTTTGAAATTTCCAAGTTTATGATGTTTTCAAGGAAGTTGAGTTTCTCAAGCATAAAGTAATTCAAGTATATCTTCATCACTAGGCAAGGTAGAAAGAGGACCATAATATTTGACATATAATTTAAGATATAGAATTTGATTTCCATGGTGATCATACTCAGAATGTATATGATGAATATCATTTGCCTTGGCATCTAATTTAATTTTAAGAATAGAAGAAGTATATGGATTAGAAGGAGTTATAATGTTCGTGGGTTTAGTGATAGGAGAAGGATCAATGATTGGATCGATAGGTGGTAAAGTAGATGTAGAAATTTATGTAGGTTTGGAACTATAATTTGCTCAACCACCCAAGGAGTATTGATAAGAGGAGAATCGATAGGAGGTACATGACCCTTAGGATCTAAGGTATAATACACATAAATGGTATGAACATCTTGATTAAAAACATGAATTTTGGCTAAGGTTTTTTGATAATATTGGACATTCAGGTATATAGATTGAGCTTGGTCCATTATATAGGTATCATTGTATGTTGGATAAATTGTACATGCTTGAGAATCAGGGGGAGTTTTAAAGGGTGAAATCCTAATATTACTGAATATATGAGGAGACATGATGAGAGTATTTTGAAATAATTTTTCCACTCCAAAATCTTTGTAAATGAAGGCATCTTCAGGTAAAGAAGGATCCTAAGCATTGCATAGAGGGGGAAAATCAATAATTTCATCAATAAGAGGAATAGTATGGTCCCTGGGTAATAGAGAAGGAGGAAGCCATTACAAAATGTAGGGAAGTAACTTGGTAGTATTACAAGTATGTTGCAAATAATTGGGCTCATCATCATTAGAATCTATAAGATTAACTTGTAAATTAGAATTCATGTTGATGAACTCTGGTAAAGATGCACTATTGATATTAGGAATCGCAGGGATAAGATATGTGATTTAGGATTAGAAAGTTGAATGCTCCATGGGTTGGGATCAGCTGCATGCTTGTATCATTTTCCATTATATAATAATATAATACATTAACTACCAAAAGAAGTAATGGCCATCATTTGATGAGTCCATGGATGAACAAAGAGTATGTTGTAAGATAGGGGTAAGTCAAGGACCATAATCTTGGTTCAAACAATCTTAAGTCTAATGGTTAATGAGATCCAAATGCAACCAAGTGGCATTTTATTTATCTTATCAAAACCATGACAAGTAAGATAGGTTTACTTGAGATGGTCCTTATTATAACTGAGTTGTTAGATGAGCCATAAAGATGTCACATTGATACCAAAACCTTCATCAACTAGAATTTTTTGGATAAGAGTGGTATTAATGGCTATTTTGATGAAAAGTGGTGGATCATTAGCATGAAATATAATCTCATCATTGATAATGTCATCTTCAAGGAATTTAATAGAGGGTTTGGAAGAAGAACACATGGTTTTGATGGTATTTACATTGGTAGGTTGAGATTCAATAGAAGATGGTTCTTCATCTATGGAGGATGGATCTTCAATTTCTAGAAGTTGTTTCATAAGGAATTTACAATGATAGGGAGAAGTATGAACCAACTCCATAAGTGGAATTTTACAAGGCATAGAGTTAAGTTCTTCAAGAAAATTTCAATGAGACTTAGAAGAACCAACATGAAGTTTAAGAGGTAACTTAGACTTTGGAGGAATATATGTGGTTGGAGGATTGGAAGGAGGAGATGGTTCCTCTTTGGCTTCCAAAACAATATTAGTAGTCGTAGTATCTTTAAGAAGTTGTTCCTCTAAATATGGCTTCTTAGGCTTGGTAACATGATCTTTATGAGCCAATTTATGATGATATTAACCTTGGTAGTATTGAAATATTGAGATTTATTGAAATATTGGTCATAATCAGTGTTAATGGCACAAAATTCCTTGGTATTTGGTTGATTATTAGAAAAATATTTTTTGTTATTTGAGGTAAAAGCTTAAGAATCTTGTCATTTTTTGGAAGTAACTGTGTATTCTTGATGATGAAGATTGATCATAGCTTCATGATTGAATGAATCACCAAGCATATAAGAGATAACAAATTTAGTGATCCCTCTACAAGATTCATGATAATGTCCAATTTTGGCATATAACCAACAAAATAGATTGGGGTCATACCACTTAAAAGGAGCATTGGGATAGATAAAAGGTTTAGAGGGTGGTAAAAAAAATTTCATTTACTGAACCGAAAGAGTTGTATGAGAAGGTGAAGGAATATTGGTTTTGGAAACTCCTATTTTGGTTTGCAAAGTATTAATAGTAATAGAATTATATGTTTGGAAATATACTTTAAATTTTTTAGAATTTCTTATGAATTGCTTCATAAGAAGGTCTTGACATTTGGCTTGATCAAGATCTTCATTAAGTGTTTGGGGAGCAAAGGGAGTCAAAGTGGTGATAAAGAGTTTGAATAAGTTATCATCAGTCATGTTATGGTCAAATTTATGGGCTAAATAGTTCCATATTTTGATAAAGTCATGAGTTAATTCAATGGGAGATTATTTAGCATTGATGAAGTAGTTAAGAATTTTTTTGAAAGGTCATTATGTTAAAACTCTTTAACCAAAGGATTAACCAAATATTCAATTTTCCAAATATAATGTTGGGGTAGTTTATTATACCATTCTAACACATCACCAGTAAAGGTATTAGTTTGGATCCACTCTTTGTAAAGGTTTCCAAAGGCTTTAAGAAATGAGGCAGGGTCTTTAAGTTGGATATATGTTACCAATATCAATGGAAACAATGAATGGAGTTAAAGGATCATTTTTAATGGTTTGAAGCATCTTTTAATTCTTTATGGGTTGAGGAATAACATTACCTGAGGCATCTCAAAGTGGTGGATGAATGTAATTAAGATTAGCTTGAAGATGCATAGTTGGAGGTTGATTAGCCACATTGATTAAATGTTGTTGAAGTTGCATCATTTGGTTGGTGTTAGAATTTTGCATTATATTAATTTGTTGGATAACCTGGGCTAAAAGTTGATTTGTATTAGGATGTAGGTTGGTGTTAGTAGGATCACTCCCCAAGTTGGTGTTAGAGGGAGGATTGTTAAAAAAAGGATTAGATCCATCGACTAGTTATTGAGGCATCGAATTCATCCATTACTCCCTTGAATTGTTATTAATTACTCAAAAATTTGTTTGAATATTTTGAAGATGAGAAGTTTCTTAGTAGGTAAGTAAAGGATTAGATCCATCGACTTCATCTTAAGGCATTATTTACACCATATTGCAATTTATGGATGAAGGAGGAGAAGAGGTGCCCGAAGAGTGATGGCGCTCTTGGGAGAGAAAGAAAGGAAGAAATGAATATCCCAAATAGTATTTAAATGTATTCAAGATATATAAGAATATTTTTATAGGATACTTCATTATGATTGAATAGATATGAATAGAATGCAAAGAAGGAGAAATAGAGAATTAGATTGAGAAATAAGGAGGCAAATAGTAGTATAGGGTTAACTGGGTCAATCTAATATAAAAATAGGGCCTATAAATAGTATAGGGTTGACTAAGTTGATCCAATATAGTAAATAGAGATTGGAAAAGGAAAAATTAGGATCTATAAATAGTATAGGGTCGATTGGGTTGATCTAGTATAGTGAACAGAGGCTGAAAAAGATATAGGGTTAATTGGGTTGACCCGATATAGTAGATAGGGAAAACTAAGAAACTTATGATAGATTTATGAATTGAAACAATATAAATTTTTCAAGTAGTTTGGAAAAGAAATGATATAAAGGAAATAAACAGTCAATTGGATTAATGTTAGCTAATCCCATTGAAGCACATAACACAAAACCTTACACCAACATTGACTAATGAAATTTTTTTTCAATACAAAATACAATTGAGAAAATAGCAAGCAATAAAATTGGAAAGTAAGTAGATAACTAATTGGTCAACCTAAATATTCATTAGATTATTAAGATATGATTTTAAATATGATGAGAAGCTAGTTATAAGTAAAGAACTAGAATGACATTCTAAATATGGTTTCAAGTACTCTAGGATGAAAGGGACTTTAGTGGAAATTATATAGGCTTGGTGTTGAGGCCTACCCTCTCACTTCACACACCATAATGATAAGGGTGTTGGGTGCTTATCCATAATATACCATTAACCATGCTTTATACTTGACCAAAGTATCAAGTCAGCTTCCCCCTTGGTGATGAAATCCAAGTAAGTTGGCCTTAGGTAGACAAATGTTAAAATTATTGTTTAGATTTTGTGATTTGGATATGTGTGCATAAAATATAAAATAGTGAAACTAAATGATTTGTTGAAAACCACTTAATTAAATTATGTGATCTATTCTAAGCATGCAAGCAACAAGAAAATCAAGTGTGAATTAATTACTAGAATACAAGGTTAATTTCAATTTTGAAAAAAGGTAAAATATTGATATGGTCAATAATATATACATAAAATATAGAATAGAGTCGACAGGGTCAAAATTGTAATATAAAATTAAGGTCTGAAAATGAACAAGGTCAATAGAGTAGACCCAGTTATCCAAACAACATATAAAACACAAAATTGGGTTGGTAGGGTTGATCCAATTGACTATGCAAGGGAAGTTTTAAAGACTACAAACTATAAAATAAAATGTTGTAAATAAAGAGACATAGAGATTAAAAATAACGTTGGTGGATCAGAGATTTAGAGAATTAAGATTTTTGTTCAAGAACCTTGATATATACTTGCAAATTTTGCTAACTAGGTCAACTAGGTCGATCAAGCTTTGTAAGAACTTGCTGTTGAGTGCCTAGAATGTAAAGGGTCAACTGGGTCAACCTAGTAGTTTGAACCTAATGTCTAAAAAAGTATAGGGTTGACTAGGTTGACCTTGTAGTCTAGATTGGATGTCTTAAAAGTTGAAAATCTATACTAGGTTGATAGGGTCAATCTAGTAGCCTGTACCTAAAAAATTATGCATAGAAGTTAGATACTAGGTCAACAGAGTTGATCCAGTATAGAAAATATATGATAAAAATAATGATGAAAAAGAATGAAATAAGGTGAACAAATCCTGCAAGGGTTAGTTCATGTCAGGTTCACTAGAATGTATGTAATCAAAAATGTATCTTGTTTATAAATCAATCTTAGTTCGAAGAAGATATAGCATACCTACACTTTCAATTAGGAATACATGTGTTAAGAAAAAGCATGACCAAGATCAGGATCCAATCGACCTAATTATGGGATCACTTGTCATAATACACCATGCTAGGAAGGTTTCTAAATCCTACATTCTAATACAATCACACAACAACCCTAAAAGAGTCCTAAGTTTAATGTTCACTCTATTCTAATAACAATAAATTAAATCTAATCTAGTGCACACCAAAGCTTGTGCCATAATATGAGGGGTTAGTAAAGAAATAAAAACATGTATAGGAGAATTTCAATTAAGCTAAGTATGAGTAAGACCCTAATACATGGAATATAAAGAGTAATATTATTCAAGACAATACTTATGCTACTTCTATCTACTAAAGAGAGGAGAACAAAGTTAGAATATACTTACCTTAATTTGAACCCATCAAGACTCAATCTCTACCTTCGATAATGGGGCTTTGCAAGAGGTTATTATGGATTATAAGGATAACTAAGAAAGGCCAAAGCATCCAAGACTTATCCACAAGATTAGATTCTCCAAGTAAAAACCCTAAACTAAGTCTCCTCAAGTAGAATGGTGGAAGAGTAAACTGTAAAGAAGTGTGATCGAATAATAAATCTTGATTGTATATTTAAATTAAAAAAATGATATTGTATTTATAGGTGGATCTCACCTTAAATCCTTCCAAATATATCAGTTGTATGGGGTCGACTCAGTCAACCCTATATGTTTTTAGGAGATAAAACACTAGGATCTAAGCTAGGTTGACCAAAGAGCTAATGAAATTTCAAGTGAAAAATAACCCTAAATAATAGAGGTTTGACCTAGTCAACCCTATACAATAATCAGAGGCTAAAAATTATACAGGGTCAACCCAGTTAACTAATGAAAGGGGATCAAGGTGAGGAAAAGAGGGATGGAAAGAGGAAAAAGACTAGAGAAATGTGCAAGGGAGGGTAAATAGTTTATTAAATGGTTTTAGGATTTAGTTGGATTGGTAATAATGTGGAAATAAGGGAAAAAAATCCTATGAAGCATTAAAGGTCTATCCACCCCTTTCCTGGCACACCCCTTTGGGCATGCACTCAAAGAGATTGAGTCATGATGGGTTCTTAAAAGATGTAAAGCATTAGGATTTGATAAAATTTAAAAATATTATGTGTATAAATTCTCAATATAATAGGTAAAATAGAGGTATATGTCACTTTCTCACCTAATGCTTGGAGTGAGGCCCTCAACATTGTAACACATCTTAGAAAATCTTCCACTTTTTCACCAGACTTTAATTTGAGTGACTTAAGATAACTCTATAGATGGAGAATTTTTCTTTCATTTTTGGCATCATATATTATTTGGAGCTTATCCAAAACTTCATTAGCTATTTTAGCCTCACAAATATAGGGTTATACCTCATCTGATACACCAAACATTATAATCAATTTTGCTTTCTAATTTTACTTATCAAGCTTATGTTTTTTTATCAACATTAGAGGCATGTTGGGTAAATGTGTTGCTAAAATAGGCCAAATGTCCTCAAATTTCAAATGCATTCTAATTTTTTTTCCAAGTAACATAGTTGTTGTCATGTATAAGCTGTGAGTCTGGTAGAAAGAATTTTGGGTCATTTCTAGCCATTGCGTTTAATCTAACAAAATGTGATGGATTAGTTCCATATCACTCCAAGTATCAATCTCTCCTTTTTATATACTATTAGATTTATATACTAAATTTTTTTATATATTTTCCCTTCCTATATACTTATTGATATGTAGAATAAGTTTGCCCTCTCTATATACTTGATGGTATGTGAAATAAGTGTAAACATACATGAAAGAGAATAGCACATGATAGCTAAATAGTATTGAAATAGGTTCACCCAATCATTAACACCTAATTAAATATAATTCCATATACATGGGCATAACATCCTTATATACTTATAATTTCCACCTATCATGATTTAAACCTATGACCAAAATCAAGATTATCAGAGTGATATTTGCTTTGGATCCATAGTTTAGTTGGAGAATGTATCAAATGGATGTGAAAAGTACCTTTATAAATGGATATATAAAATAATAATTTTGCATGACACACATATAAAGTTTTTCACACTTGGTAATGAAGTAAAAGTGTTTAGACTCATCAAATATGTATATGGTCTCAAACAGGCTCCTAGATCTTTGTATATAAAAATTGATGAGCATCTCATTCAACATGGATCAATAGGAGTCCATATGATATAAATATATATCTAAAATATAAAAGGGGAGGTTATGATTTTTTATCTATATGTCAATGATCTATTCATCACTGGTAGTTTAGTGAAGATAATTGATGCAATGAAAAAATATCATAATCGATCATTTGACATAATAGATATCAAGCTACTACACTATTGTCTTAGACTAGAAGTATGTAAAAATGAACACCACATATTTGTGTCACAGATGAAATATTCAAATAAAATTCTTAATAAGTTTTGGATGATGGATAGTAAACCAATTGTTATACCTATGGAGACAAGGGTTTAGTTGTCTCACAAGTGAATGCAAATATCTATTGACATTTGATTGGGAGTATTATTTACTAGACATATACTAGGCCATACATCAACTATGTTGTCATATATCTATCATGGTTAATGTAGGATCCAAATATGTCCCACTGTAATAAATTAAAGTGGACACTAAGATATATAAAGGGTATAATGGACTCTGGCCTAGAGTACAAGAATAATGATCAATTCTTCTTGACATGATATTTAGACTTAGATCATGTAGGTAATATTGATGACATAAATTTGAATTATGTGTGTGTGTGTGTGTGTGTTTATTTTTAAGATTTGGTGCTATATCCTAGGTAAATGAGAAACAAAACTTCATTTATTGGTCTTCTACTAAAGTAGAATATCTCATTATAGGAGTTTTCTATGAAATGACATGGCTACGTTGTCTTAAAGGATTGGGTGTACCACTAAAATAACCTACCATATTTTATTAGGACAATGAAGGTGTTCTTAAACTTGTTCATAATTTGGTGCTTCATGAATGAATAAATCACATTGAGGTATAAGTAAATTTCATACATGAACATGTTCAACAACATAACATCCAACTCTAATTTTTCCTAAAAAATTAACAACATGCAGATGTCTTCACCAAGTCACTTGCATGATACAAATTTGAGACATTCAGAGAATATCTCTCTTGTTCACTTTAGACCATGTTGAATTAAGGGGGAATGTTATAATAAAATATTGATTTTAATTCATCATAGTTTTTATGTCATGTGAAGTTGTTTCAAAAAACAACTCACTATTTTTTAGGTTGTTATTTGTTAATTGTTAACTTACTATTTTTAGTATGTTAGATCCTACTTTTTAGGGTTTACCTTTAGCTATAAATATAGCTATGTAACCTTTGGTTTTTTGATTGAAATATCATTAAATTTATATCAATATAAATTACTTATATTTATTGCCAAAGCATTTATTGTGTGATTGCTTCTATGAGGTATTATTTGTATGTTGAAGGCATAACAATCCTCTATCAAATTCCATACTCTATTGTGGTACCCTGACAAATGTTTATCATTATAGGCACAGTGGCTTTTAACGTGCTTAACCAAAATATTTGAATCACTTACTACCTTTAGGTACTTAGTGTTCTTCTTGAAAGCAAGTTGAATTCCATGAATCAATGCTTCATATTCAACAACATTATTTGTCCAAATAAATTACAACCTAAATGCATCCAAATAATAATTACCCTTTGTATTGATGAGTTCAATTCCTACACCACAACCTTGTTTGGATTTGGAACCATAAAACTTTAATATCCATAAATGAATTTCTTTTATTTGTTGTTTTTGATAAATGTGTGTTGTAGTGATGTCAGTTTCATTACTTCTACTCTTGACATCAAGAATGAAAACATCTTATTCTTCACTTAACAATGCCCTCTTTTTACTCTCTTTATTAGCTAAAGTATGATTTTTTTGGTTTAATGTAGAGGTCTTTTCAGCCTTGATCATTTTTAATTCTTCATCTTCACTTAGATTATCTTGTTTAAAATTTCCCACTATCTCAGTTTCTACAATTTTTAGTATTGAGAGGCATGATGGATTGCAGTACTTCACTTAATGTTTGAGATGATGTAAATGTTCAAATGTATGGATAACAATATATGATAATAATATCTTAGTTACATAGAATGAATATTCTTCATCAAATATTTCTAGTTCCTCAATCTTATCTATTAGTTGAATACTTGGAACTTTTGATTTTTATTGTATAGAAAAAAATGTCAACATTCAGGTTTTCAAAAATTAAATCATCAAAAACAAAAATTTTATCATTAACACCAACACCATTGATATCCTCTTTTATCATCTCTTGTTTAACAGGTGAAATAACACCAATGAATAAGACTTTTTTAGTTCTATTTACAATAATATATACATAAAGATTAGATTCTTCATATAGGATCTCATTGGTCTTACTGTATTAAATAATAAAATGTTTCATTTTTTGTTCCCTCTTGATCTTAATCTAATTTGGAATTCCATGCCATATCTTACATCCTGATTCCTTATTAAGCAAACTTACTTGATTATCCATGAATATTTATAGTTAACAATTTGATTTGGTTATTTTTTACTAAGCTTTGAGATATATGTTGTTATGGGATAGTTAGATATTATGTAGGTTACATGATTACATTGCTATGAGTTAGCTGTAGTTTATATATCTGCATTATGATCATGTTGATTTTTTTATTTATGCTATATTTTATTATGCATGTATATAATGATCATGTTGATTTTTTTGTTTCTGCTATAAGGTCTGACTACCTACTTGTTGTGAGTTTGACACAGAAGAACTCACCCCTCAGAGCATGATGGAGGGAGAGCATCATTAAAGAGGGTGATGTAGATAGAGTTATTGGGTGTTGACAGAGAAACTAGTTAGAACCTTTCACATGCCATATTAGCTAGCACATGTTAGATGCATAATGAAATGTTTATCATAATGTGTTTAATACTACTTGCATTTAGAATTTTTGCTCATAGTTAATTTAATTTAATGGTTATATTGAACTCACACTATGTGTTTGCATTCTTATCATATATATAACCATTAATGTTTTTTTTATTTCTATAATTAGAGTGAATTTATAATTATTGATTAATGAAACTATCATTATATCCTTAAGTCATTTAAAGTGATAATTTAATTATCAAATATATATATTGATTATTGTAATTAGTATAAAATATGATAATTGACATTTAAGAGGAAAAACAGGAAAAAAAGAATAAATTATTAAAATAATAAAAAAGGGAAGAAAATAAAAAAACAATAACAAATAAAGAGAACTGGAAAGGTTTAAATTTAGAAAAAAAATAAAAAATATATTGATAAAAAAAATAAAGAAAAACAAAAATGAAAAGGAAAAATCTAAAAAGAGAAAATTTATGCCCTTTCTCATAAGAGGAGAATAAAGATAAAAATAAAATAAGATATTGAGGTGGAAAAAGGGAGGCACAACATACAAAGGGGATAAGGTAGCATAAAGGAAGGAAAAATCAAAGGAGAGAAGTCAAGGGAGAAGATCAGTCAAATTTATTATCAGGTAGGCGGTGCATTGGGTTTCCATGTATATTATTATTAAGTTATGATTTTGTGTTTATGTATTAAAGAAGATATTTAAACATATATGATCTTATTTCAAATAGTGTGCATTGTGGAAAAAATATTATCATAAAACTATAGACCATCGCCCTATACAAATATTAATATTAAATGAAAATATAGTAGTTAAAAGGTAAACAATATTGTAGTGACTTATATCATTAGAAATCAATGAACTTATTAGTTAAACTAAATTGTTATGTATACAAAATAAAGCTACACATTTGATATTATTCTATTAAAAACCTAGAGATATAGGTAGTGATCTTATGAAAAAAAACAAGGATAAATAGGTAGCAATTTTAAGGAAAATGGTCAAGGGTAAAGAGTAGTGAACCATATCAAAATTACAGTAATTCATGTAATCATATAACTAACTATACCTAGATACTAGGTAACAACTTAATTAGCTAAACAAGAGATTATTCATAAAGATTAGTTTATATGGACAAAATAGGGAGGAGCATTACAACAAAGAACATGTGGTTGGGGAGATCCTCATGGGATTTGTAAGTGCTTCTTCCAACCATTTATGGTTACTAAATCTCATATGCAATGTATTCATATCATCTTATCCAAATTTGTAACCTATATCTACTAGCTTATATAAATGGAAAGATACATATAGATAGAAGTCTATATATAGATATATGCAAAAATAGAAGGTATCTAAAAGATAGCTAGAGGAGTCTAGATCATCATGGAATGGTTGAATGAACATTTTTAATGCCTTGGAAACATTTTTTAGACAATTTTATATCATTTATGGAATTTTGTAGATCAACTGTAAAAATCCATAACTTTGCTATCAAAATCCATAGCTCAACTTCAAAATCTGTAACTCGACTATGAAAGTCCATAGCTATCTACTAAGGTCCATAAAATGCCTGACAAAGTCCAAAGCGTCAATATAATAATAGTTTTATGTCTAAGGCCCTTATTTGTCTTCATGAGATCATATCAAGACTCCTCTTAATATGTTATAATATATGTAGATATCAAAAATGGAGGACTAAACATAAAAATAGTTAGAACATTATGTAAAGAATGATAATTCAGACTCACACAAGCTTAAAGAGACAAAAGCATTCATCTTCTACCTTAAACTAGTTATAATCCCTAAGACTACATACAATGCTCAACCTAAATGACATATTAATGGTTGTGAAGGATGATATATTATGGTTATAATGAGTCATAGTGTGGACTTATTAATTACTATTAAACTGTAGATAAAATAATGATCTTATCTATTTGTACCTATTTATATGGTATTGGCTTTCCCTGTTATAACTATAATTTTTTGTGAATATATGTATTTGTTCCATAATATTATGGAATATTGACATATTTTGTAATGGGATGCCAATAAGGTTATAATGATCAAGTTGTAGACACTGAAATTGTGTCTAACCCTTGTCGTCCTCCCCTTAACCCCCATTTTATTCTCCCATGCCTATTTAACCCCTGTCGACTATTTTCCCGTGAGCCTTGCCCCTGGCAGCATGTAAAAATGAGCAGAAAGCTAAAATTAGCCTCTGTCCCCATTCTGCATCTGCTGACGTTGGTCACTACTCGGCCAACATCATCGACGTCGGTGGTCCTGTTGGCATCAGTTATCCTTAATACTGTATTCTCGACCCAAACACAGGATCCATTATCCGTTATCTGTTATTTGTTATTCAGTTGCCAATTAGTTTCACGATCGATTATCGGACCTTCTTTCAAAACATTCTTTCATTCGACCTACGGAGGATCAACCAATTTTTGCATTCAATCAATCTGCAATCAAATCTCTCGTATTTTCTCTCTCAAGTACAAGAATTTTGCTTCAGTCATCTTGCTGGAGGTCTACTACATCAAACTTTTGCAACACACCGACAACATCAATTATGTCTCCTACTCTATCTTCAGCATGTAACAGGTAAGCATTTGTTCTGTGCTTTTATTTTGTTCTCTGGTTATTGTTTTTAATTGATATCACCACCCCGATTTAGATTCAGATTACAAACCCGACTTGACTTCCTCCCATATCACCTCTATCCACCCTTTCCAGAATATACAGTCTGTAACTCTGCCCAAATTTTTGCACAAAACCCCTAAACAATCCCTCTTACTCCCAAACCGGCTCCCTAACCCTCAGATGAAAACTTCAGACCATTCTGCAATCCTAAAACCCTGTCCAGACCCGACCAGACCCCATCCAAAAATTGTTGCCCCGACCGACACTGGTCATTACCCCTACTGACGCTGACACTTTAACCGACGTCAACACCCTTCCTTGATCGACCCTGGCATAGTAACCAACACTGATGACTGTGCAGAGCAACTTGTTGCATATCAGGTATGCATTTTGCTTTTTGTCTTTTATTTCTTTCATTTTGTCTTTCACTATTTTTGTTTCTATCAAATATTCTATTTTTAATCAGTGGGTTGATATCCCTCAAGGAAGTCTTTGTACTTCAGGGATCAAGCTTTTGCTTGACAGCCCACCATCTCCTCATCTAACATTTTTCATGTTTTAGTCTCTTTTTCTTTATATGTGTCATTCCTCCACAGCCAAAGGGGAGTACCTTCCTTCATCTGATTTCGGTGCGCATGACTTCATTCGGGTATCTTCTAACCCTAGACCATCTCTTAGTTTCTCATTTCTCTCTTTGAATGTAAAAGCGAAATAACGTAGAAACATTCTGGCACACCCGGTGGGACCCTAGGGCCTTCCTTGGGTTCTTTCTTTCTTTCTTTTCATATAGGTGCATTAGGTTTCTCCCTTTTCACCTCTTTCGTCTCTTCTAAACGACACCATCAACAGGACTAAAAAGAACTTTTCTTTCTTTTCTTGCACTTCTAGACTAATCAAAAATCATATTCTTTAACCCTTTCTCAACTTGTTTTCATTCCAATTTCACATTTCAACTTGGGCTTAAAACACATTGCACTTTCATTTTTGCTTGCTTGAATTTCTTAGTCCACACCTAGTAATTAATAATCGCATATTGAATTAATCTAGTCCACTTTATGTTACACGACCAAACCACTTGCAAAAAACAAACATCTTAACTTACCTGAGACAAGGCCCGACTAGGATTTCATCACCCAGCGGATACCTTACCCATCCCAGCAATCTTACTTGGATTTCATCACCAAGGGGAAAGCCCACTCTATTCTCTGGCAGAGTCTAATCTCCAGGGGAAGTATATTTTGGCTAAGCGAGACCAGCTTATCACTTGACTCGTGAAGTGAGGGGAGCTTGCTCCTTAGCACTAGGCCAAGTATGGAACCTAACACAGACTTTTGAGCACCATAACTAACCCGAAACCATCCATAGACTACTTCTTCTAGGACCTGACTCAAAAGCCAATCTTCCTCTACACATATTCTAAGGCATAAGCCACTATAATCCTAATAATTTACTCCTAGGGTTTTTTTTAGGATCTACTTGTGTTCTTCATCTTTTTTGTTCTTATCTACTTGTTTGAGCTTGTGAGGACATTCTTTCTTGCCTTGAATGGTTCTGACTCGTAGCCAAGCTAAGGCTCTAGTCGATCACGCAAGGCATCACCTGCTTCCGTCTACACCGTCCATAACCAGTCCTATAATGGAGTTCCACTCAGAGACTGAAAAAAATCCTACTAGACCATCCCTGACCCAGACTCCTATTGTCCCAAAAGGGGACTAAGATTTTGCACAATTCTTGGACCTCAACGTCAAAGCCTTGCAGCACTATCTCATGAATAGCTGAACGTGAGACTCCTTGGGCAATCCAATTTACAGAATGCCGACCTCTCTTCTCAAGACTGCAGCCGTATCAATAGCATCCGTAGTTCAACCTTTAGACACCCAAGCTATTGCCTCAACCAATGACCAGCCTTTGACCAACCATCCAAGTGTGGCCTCTCCCTCCATCTTTGGGCCCACTTACACCAGGGTTTCGGCCCCCTATCAACCTCATCCCACTCAACCACTCTCTACCCCCTTTCAGAATTTGGTCATCTCTATTCTACCTACCCTTACTCCTATCAACACTAGGGTGGCTACCTATCCATTGGCCCATGTTACCACTAACCAACCTCCCGTGGCAACATCGAGCCTAGCCATGCCTTCTACCCAACCATCCTTAGTCTCCTCTTCTATCCCTACGACTAGTCATCTGTACGTTGTGCCCTTACTAGTACAACTGACTACGTCGTATGCCTCTTCTAGCCTCTTTCAAGTGCCTTACAATCTAGGGGGCGCTCCACCCACCAATTCGTCAGTAGATATCATCAAAATGCTGATGGACAAGATGTCTAGCCTAGAGACCTCCGTTTTCGACTCATGCAATAATCTCTCATACGAACAAATTTGCAATGAGCCCATTCATCCTTCTATCTCAATCAGGCCATATCCCAGCCAGTGGGAACTTCCTAAGTTTTCTCATTTTCAAATCAAGGAAGACCCACAATAGCACTTACAGGCATTCAGACATGCCTATTACCTTATCACCCACGACGATGCATTGCTTTTACACACGTTTCCTATGTCTCTCTCAGGTGCTGCGCTTGACTAGTACAGCTCCCTTGCCAGCCATTCCCTCTTCACGTTCACTCAGCTGGCCTAGCTCTTCCTTGATCATTTCTGTATCAACATCACCAAGAAGGTCTCAATCACAGACCTCTATTCTATCCACCAATTCGAGGATGAATCCATTGCTGATTTCATCGCTCGATGGAGGGGCCTCATCAATCAAATCTCCTTTTCTTTACCCCAACCTAAACTTATTGAACTTTTCTCCCAAGCCTGCGCCAAACATATTTTTTCCACCTTAAGGGTTCAGACCTTCCACACTTTTGACAAAGCCTTCACGATGGCCCGCAAACTTGAGTTACGTGCCATCGAGGAGAATAAAGTCAAGTTGCGGAGCAAGAATTCCAACTCCAAGACCAATGACCCCTCTTCTAAGCCTTCCTTATCCAATCCTAAATCTAAAGCTTCAAAAAATGATGTGGTCGTTAGATCTTCTTCCTCTTCCCCTTCAACTAACCAGCCTGAACCATCCACGTCCCAAAGCATCACCCGCCAATTCCAGCAAAGATATGTACAATGACAGTATACTCCACTCAAAGAATCATACGTGTCTATGCTGGAAAAACTCATCAAACAGGGGGTCCTCAATCTCCCCCAAATCCAACCACCTCCACAATTTGATCCCTCATGTGCCATCCCTGCGTGGTATAGGGAAAATGACTTTTGCAACTACCACCGTGTTAAAGGCCATGACACAGGCAACTGTAAGACCCTTAAAAACATCATCCAAGACATGCTGGAAAAGGGTGACCTCATCCTAGACAATCCCAATGCACCACCTAATCAGGGTATCGACATCTTCAAACAGCCATTCCCCAATCATCCACCAACTCAAAACAATGTCTAGACCTTGATTGACGACATTCATGAACACAACATTTGAATAGTCAATACGGTCTCGCCCTTCATTTCTGACCAACCTCAAGAGGTGAGTCCATCCATCAGTCCATCACATGTGGACGAACCTCTTTCTCTAATTAGTTCTCCATCAACCTCTTTCATCTTGGAGGATGCCTCGACCTTACCAGCACCGCCAGTTTCACCATCCTCCTTCTTATTACCCATGGAGGACCCAACCCTTCCTACTCCTCAACCACAAGTGGAGGGCACAATCATCCCTGCCCTTTACCTGCTTGAGGAGCCTCATTCTCCAGTTTCTTCTCCACCCAAGGATGAACCTGTCATGACTTCATCACACCTTGGGACTGAGACTACCACACCTTCGATCCCACAACTGTCAACATCTTCTCAAGAACCCAAACCTCATCCAACATCTTCTCAGCCATTTTCTCGATTAGTGGAGAAACTCGAACTTCTCCCTTTAAGGAAAGTGGAGCATCAGGTATTGTGGGAGCGTCTCATAGCTCTTCAACATGCCCGTGCCCTCTCATCTCATGCTGCTAATCCTCCCATGGAAAAATCTCCCAAGACTCTCAACAAAAACTAGACTTCCACTTCTAGACCATCTACACCTCAATCAACCGCATCAGGACCAAAACCCTCATCTACCCTGTCTAAACCAATCAAGTCACTCAGCGTTTGCCCTGTCTCCAACCTCACTCATCCACAAGTGAAGGTGGACTTAGACCAGACCTCGACCAATAGTAGTCTTCAAATCAAATCAAAGAAGACTGCCAAACCACAGAGGTGAACTCCTCCTCCCCCGTCACCATTGCCCTCCATTTTGGGCCCTCATCCTTTGACCTTGACCAAAGTCCTCCCCACTCATACCTCTAATCAAAACCAGTTGCCTCCTCTACTTCCTTTGCCTGCCTCTAGCCTACCCTCTCCCAAAAGGGTGGTACCTCTCATGAAGAATGTACCATCTTTGCCTGTCGCCGCACCATCAACCCAGAAGGTGGTACGGAAGCCTCCTCCAACTCCGCCTAAGCAAAAGTCACTAGCATCACACACATCGACGAGCACAGACCCTTTAATGGGCTCATACTCTTTGATCTTACACCGACTTTTGTAGACTTCCAACATAACTCTTCCACCCATCAGGCCTTTCCAACCCCTCAGGTCTAAGCCCTCCTGGTTTGACGACACGAAGATTTGCTTATACCATCGTACGCCAGGACACGATACCAAGACTTGTTGTGCCCTCAAGGCTATCATTCACTGCTATCTGGAGAAAGACACCCTTCTCTTTGAGGACACTCTCGACTGACCCCTGACTCCTTCTCATAACCCTCCAACCTATTCAAACCCATCAACATCTCATCAACAGGTTACAACCCCTTTATCTCCTTCACCTCCTATCTTTGAAATCAATGCCATTCACATAACCACTAGGTCACAAAAGGATAAGGCAAAAGAAAAAGCTGCCATTCCTTGGACCTACCCTTTTATCAATCCACCTCAACCACCCAAGCCTAAGATTTCTATCCTTGGCATGCCTCAACCCTCTTCTTCTTCCTCTTCAGGGGCAATTCATGACTCCATGTTGAAACAGCTTCACCAGACACCTGTGAAGATGTCTCTCTATGACCTCATCCAAACCTCACCTCAACATCGTCAAGCCCTCATCAGAGCCCTACAGGCAATGGAGGTCCAACCTGAGGACCCCCAGCCACTTGCTGCCCTTGTCCACTCTTTATCCCCTGTTACCTCCATCACATTCAGCGATTCTGAGATTCCCACATCCAACACGGAAGATCAAGATGCCACCCTCTTCATCACTGCCTATGTTGATCAGACACGCATTAAACGTGTTATGATCGATGGAGGTGCCAGCATCAACATTATCTCTACCCATGCCTTTGATCAGTTGGCTCTTCCCAAGAATTGCGTCTCTAAAATTGATGCAATCTTGTGCTCCTTTAATGACACCACTACCACAACCATTGGCACAGTCATCCTTCACATCTGCATTGGTCCACGCATAGTCCCAAAGCTCTTCTATATCATCGAAGGAGAGTTTCAATACAACATGTTGCTAGGCCGACCCTGGATCTACGCCATGGCCTATTTCCCCTCCACCCTGTACCATTGTGTGAAATTTGATCACTATGGGCAAGTCCACACCATTCCCGCTAACCCTTCACCCTTCAAAACTTGTAACACCACCTACTGTCCAAATGACGTCCTCATTCCTATCAAGCCATCAATCCCGGTACCACCTCCATCCGCAGAAGCTTCGACCAATTTGCAACAGGCGATCACCCTCACACCTCCCCTTCAAGTGATGACCACAGACCCCATGGAAGACATCTTCCAAAGACTTTCATTGGGGGAGTATTGCTTGCTAACCTTAGACATGTTCCAAACTCTATAAGAGTATGGACACCTTCACCACAGCCCCAGTTACAACCATCAGATCGAGATGGTCGTACCTTATGGTCCTCCTCACCTCTGAACCAATCTTGTCTATGGGGGGCTCAATCAAGCTCCTACTGATGGCAACCCTCTCTCTTCACCCCAATCATTCACATCAGACTTCTCATTTCTTGGCAACCCCACCTTTGCACACACTTACCTTTACAGGTGTGCATGGAAGGGTTTTGGTTTTGGACGCTATGAGCAGGGCTCTCATTAGCCCATCGAGCTGCTCAATGATGATGATGCCAAGAAACGATATGGCCTGGGATATCATGACCCCACTCAAGCCCCTGCAGACCTTTACCCTGAGCCCACCATTGACCAATCTCCAGGCTCACCCATTCCTCCTCCTTCACCTACGAAGTCGGTGGTTTCCATCCCTCCTAACTTTTTCAATGCCTAAATGCCATTCGCTTGGGAACCCCTGACCTATCAACTAGGTGGGGTACCCAGGTCTCTCCCCCTCATCTTCTCTCCATCTCATCTGCACTGGGTGTTAGACATTCTTCCTACCACCAAATGGCTGGGGGGAGTTTGACTTTATACTGCCTATCATGACCTCAACCAAACACCAATCTCGACCCGACCCTCGACCAGTCTCGGCAAATCAGCGACCACATCAACCAACTTCTTAATCATCATCATCATGTGACTAATATGGAGTGAAGTAAATGAGGCAAGTTTGCCCCTAATTGGCTCAGACCTTTCATCATCACACACAAGTATGGATCAGGGACTTATCATCTGTCCTCTCTTGATGGATGACCAAAACCTGAGCCTCTTAATGCATTGCATCTGCGACCGTTCTACTGCTAGTCAAGTACTTGTTCACTTGACATTTAACTTGAGCTCATCCCTTGAGCAAACCCCATCCTCTTAGTCCTAATTCCTTTCATCCCTATTCCTCTTAACAATTCCTCTATAACCCTTTTATACAGTACGGATGCTTTGTCCTAATAAAAGGGGGCCTTTGAACTTCTATAGTCTTGTCCATGACTCAAATTTTTATCAAAACAAATCAAGATGTCAAAATATCCAAGGTCACCAAATTAGAATCAAAAGGCAGACTGCTCCCTCAAAGGACAGTTGTACTATCATTACTGTAGCTAATAGACTGCTCCCTCGAAGGACAGCTATTCAAAGCCCTTATATATAAAGCAAAATATAGACCACTCCCTCGAAGGATGGTTATGACTAACTCTTGCTACAAACAACAATATTTTTTAGAAGCTTCCCGCATTGATCAGCTTTGCAAATGACCACCAAGCAAATGACATCTCTATGCAGACTTCCTGCATTGATCAGTCTACACAAAAAAAAAATAAAAATTAAAAATCATGGACTTGGCTTGTAGTTGTCTCAGGGTCTCCTATAAAAAGGGGCAAAGTTATCTCTGATCTAAAATGGGTTACCCTATCCTCCTCCTATGACTTGCTCAAGGGACTTTGAGCTCACTTTAATGTCAAAGTAATTCGATTACCTCTCTAACACAACATATGGTCAATGACATCATGCATGAATGGGGCTCTTGGTTCTAATAACCCCTATCTATGTTGTCATTCTGGTCCTTGTCAATGAAAGAGCAATATGCCTTTCACTTCTTCTACACTTTGGTCACATTCCACTTCATCACTTGTCAAACCTAATCAACTCAGCTCAACTCTCTTTTCAGGCCACTCCCATAGCCTATTCACACTAGTTTCTCTGGACACCAATACACATGGAAACTATCAACCAGACGCAATTTATGTTAAGCATAAACCAATACTTGTTGAAGCATAAATAGACCTCAATTCATCTTTAGCATACATCCATCACGAATATGGAAAATTGCTAGGGATGAAAGACCCCTCAACCAATGTTGTAGAATACACCATTTGGAAAAGGCTGTAACATCTTTTTCTCCTCATCATTTCAACACATGACCAAACCAATCATCGACCAATCTTCTCAACTAGTTTGAACTACATTGGTCTGAGGCCCTATGACCTAGGCTATGTAGGTAGCACTCAGATGATACGACATCATCTGGGGTTAGCTCGACCACCCTCATTTATTCGTCTCTCTGATGGATAAACCTTTTTTTCTCCTTTTGACCATGACCTTGCCCTTGACCAAGACCAATTCCATCCCTTTGACCCTTCCTCTCTTTTAGGGAGAACTACATTGGCCTAAGGCCCTTCACACAAGGGCTATGTAGGCAACACTCAGATCACATAACATCTTCTGAGGTTAGCTCGGCCACATCCTTTCATCCATTCATCCACCTCGACCAATGACCATTGGAGATCATGCCTATCTCCTCCGACTTCGACCACTTCCAAGACAATGTTGCCTTGGTTGTTTTTGCCTGTATGCTACCTCATGACTGGTTAAGCCAAATTGTGTGCAGACTATATTTTGGACCCTCACAAGTATAGGATCACAAGCCAGTTGATCTGCACTACTTGTGACTTTTTCGTGTTTCTAGGAACACTTCCTAAGCCTGGGATACCTGGAACACGATGACCCATTGGAGCTACAGCTTTGATTGAATAACCTGATCAGCTACAACCACATGCTGGGGCCCAGTTACTTCAATTTTGGCACTCCTCAAACCTTGACCTGTGACAATTTGACCTGACCATCTCGTGAAGTGGTATGCTTGCAATCACGACTTTTATAGCATTCACCCTCACCCATTTTTTCATCTACTCTTTGTCAAATCAGCACTCGATTCCCAATTCCCTGCCCTCGACTCCTACTTTGAGGGGGAATACCTCATCCATAATCAGGGAAATGCACCTCTTGTTTTTGTCTTACTGTTCATTCGAACAACCAACAAGATGGAATCAACCTTATCCTACACCTGGGGCAACCAAATCCTATTTTTGTCTTGCAGTTCGTCTAGAACAACCAACAAGACAAAAAGGGGAAAATGTAGACACTGAAATTGTGTCTAACCCTTGTCATCCTCCCCTTAACCCCCATTTTATTCTCCCATGCTTATTTAACCCTTGTCGACCATTTTCCCATGAGCCTTGCCCCTAGCAGCATGTAAAAATGAGTAGAAAGCTAAAATTAGCCTCTGTCCCCATTCTACATCTACCGACGTCGGTCACTACTCGACCGATGTCACCGACGTCGGTCACTACTCAGCCGACGTCAGTGGTCCTGCTGGCATTGGTTATCCTTAATACTACATTCTCGACCCAAATGCAGGATCCATTATCCGTTATCCGTTATTTGTTATTCGGTTGCCAATCAGTTTCATGATCGGTTATCGGACCTTCTTTCAAAACATTCTTTCATTCGACCTATGGAGGATCAGCCAATTTTTGCATTCAATCAATCTGCAATCAAATCTCTCATATTCTCTCTCTCTGGTATAGGAATTATGTTTTAGTCATCTCGTTGGAGGTCAACTACATCGAACTTCTGCAACACACCGACAACATCAATTATGTCTCCTACTCTATCTTCAGCATGTAACAGGTAAGCGTTTGTTCTGTGCTTTTATTTTGTTCTCTGGTTATTTTTTTTAATTGATATCACCACCCTGATTTAGATTCAGATTACAAACCTGACTTGACTTCCTCCTGTATCACCTCTATCCACCCTTTCTAGAATATATAGTCTGTAACTCTGCCCAGATTTCTGCACAAAACCCCCAAACAATCCCTCTAACTCCCAAACCGGCTCCCTAACCCTCAGACGAAAACTTCAGACCATTCTGCAATCTTAAAACCCTATCCAGACCCAACCAGACCCCATCCAAAAACTACTACCCTGACTGACGTCAGTCATTACCTCTACCGACGTCGGCACCCTTCCTTGACCGACGCCAGCACAGAGACCGACATCAGTGACTGTACAGAGCAATTTGCTACATATCAGGTATGCATTTTGCTTTTTATCTTTTATTTCTTTCATTCTGTCTTTCACTATTTCTATTTCTATCAAATATTCTATTTTTAATCAGTGGGTTGATATCCCTCAAGGAAGTCTTCGTACTTCAGGGATCAAGCTTTTGCTTGACAGCTCACCATCTCCTCACCTAACATTTTTCGTGTTTTAGTCTCTTTTTCTTTGCAGGTGTCATTCCTCCATAGCCAAAGAGGAGTACCTTCCTTCGTCTAATTTCGGAGTGCACGACTTCATCCGGGTATCTTCTAACCCTAGACCATCTCTTAGTTTCTCATTTCTCTCTTTGAATGTAAAAGCGAAATAGTGTAGAAACACAAGTAATTGACTGAGAATTATAAAAGACTATCGATAAGCCACCTCCACATATGTGGTTGAGCATGTATATATATAAATAAACGTTTATATCTAATAATTAGGATTTTTTAGAAGAATATATTGTATAGGGGTGTATCGGGTTGTATGCCTCTTAAGTTTTTTTGACAAATATAAAAAACTTGGTCATAGGAACTTTGAGAGTAGAAAAACTATGTCAATGCAAATATAGACTCCTAACCTATAATTTAAATATAGAATCATGTTCATACAAAATTTAGTTAATTTCATGGGACTTTTGATTCTTTTAAGATAGCTAGTTGATGAACATAAGCTTATGTTTTCATTGAATTATAACTACTTTATTATGACTAGTTGTGATATTTAGTAGTTGTACTTAAGATCACTAGACTATGATAATATGGGTTATCATAGTGTGAAGTATGTTTGGAAACTAATTATAGTAATTATAAACTATAGTTAAATGTATATTTTACTCAAATGGTATAAACTATAGTTATTATTTCTATTATTTATGTGATATATAATACTGTGAGATTTGTTCATATGTTTGATGGAATATATGTATGTATTTAGATTGATCTTGTTCCTAGCATGTTTTATGGTTACTATTAGGAGGTAATTTGTATGAATCTATTGGTTATTCCATGTTAACCAAATCTCATATTATTGATACTATGTAATAAGTGAGATGGATTTCACTAGCTTACTAGCATCACAATGTTAGATGAAGGTAATCCGATCAAGTGGTGTGTGTGAATTTGATTGATCTTTAGATCATTATTTATTAAAAAATTTAGCCAAAGTAATGTTAAGTGAGACATTATAATTTCATGAGTGTGATTTATATATTTTTACAATAGCTTTATTAGAATGGGTTTCCATGATACCCTACATGTTTAGTTTTAGAAATCATATAGCACACGGGTACTAGTTTATCTCTCTGGATTCCTGTGTCATCACTATCTAGTCATCCATAAAAAGAGGGCCATTCTTTGATGGTATTAGTTTAGGGGATCATTGTCTATGGTTTATGTGAAAAAGTGTTTGAATGATGATCTCCCTCTCCATAGTAGTACTAATTTTGAGATGACACTTGAGATTGTCTTAGATACTAGAGTCTGAAGAAATATGCTCAAGGGAGCCATGTATATTATATATGTAAATTATATTATATTGTATTTATTATTGAAAAATTATTAAGATGAGCTGTAATTAATTATTTATTTTACATTGATAACAGTGGTTATAGGTATGTATTAGTCATGGATAGTTAATTGTAACTACTTTTTATATTTATATTATGATGTGTTTCTTATGATGATAGTGATTAGTGATTAGTGATGTATTATGCTTCATGTATAGTTATCACACTTAGAGTATTTTATATGATCACTACTTATATTATTATAGTGTAATCTATTTAAATTATATATGTTTAATTTTAAAAAATCACATATTTTTAGTTAAATCCTAGTGGGGATGTTACATGTGGTATCATAGATATGATTCAAACTCTAGGATCTAATGAGTCCACTAACATTTTCATACCTTTATATTTACATAAATGATAATGGTTAAAGTTAGAATTTTTGGAGAGGGTCAGTCAAATGTCAATGACAATAACCCTCCATTTGATCCTAGCTAATTTGTCACTGAGAAATCAACAAAGATGGGTTAGATTCTTATAGCCATGAATGAAAAAAAGGACTAGATTACAACCTTGGAATAGATAGTTTATGGACACAAATAATAATAACATCATGATGTGCTTGAATTGCATCTTGTTGAGCATGAAAACCCTTAGGATACGAGAGCTTAGGTAGCTGTGGAGTTGGCTAGATACATGAAGAAGGTGAACCCACCTAAGTTTGATGGAACTATTTTAAGTAATAGAACTAAAATATGATTGACTAAGATGGAGAAGTATTTCAAGATTCACAACTAATCTAAGGTCACTAAGGCAATATGGGGAGTATACTAGTTGGCTGGTGAGGCAACTACATGATGGGTCAATAAGAGGTTGGAAATGAACCTTAACTCAACCACCACTACTTGGGATCAATTTGTGACTTTGTTCAAGTCACGATGGCTTTCACAAATTTTTTTTGATTAGAATCTCATAGACTTATATAATCTTAATTAAGGAGACTTATAAATGAATGAGTATAGGGAGCAGTTCACCAAAATTTTGAAGTACATACTTCAGTACTAGGGAGATGAGAGGTTCAAGATCAAAAAGTTTATCATGTAATTGAGACCCCATATTGGTGGAGAGCTTGATGTTCATAGACATTCTACCATAGACTAGGTCTTCAAGAAGGAATTTAAACAAGAATATAAGTTGAAATCTCTTTCACAAGCTAAGGACAATTTTAAGAAAAAGTTTGGAATTCTAAGTCAACATTCAAAAATAAGAATTAGAAACAGAGGAGTGGAGTGGAGACTCTAAGAATCATTTCAAAAACAAAAATACCAAATCTAATAATTATTTAATTGAATAACGGTTTCAAATGTGGATTTAATGGAAACCAATAGACTAATAGGAAAGGACAGGTTGTTTCATTTGTATAGATGACCATTATGCTGACAATTATACTTAGGATAAGGAAAAGAACAAGGATCTTAATCCTCAATAGGGTAGTTTTTAGTAGCATATTCATATAGTAGTTGATAATTATCAAGACAAATTTCAAGCATTACCCATAGAACTATCAATTACTTTCTTTGAACATCTAGATTCTATTTTGATAGATATAGGGGCTACAAAATATTTTATAGCTCATAGAATGATTAGTAAGTTAACTAGAAGAGCTAGAGTAATGGAAAATACATGGTCATTATAGTATGGGAATGACTCAAAAGTCATGGTTAATGAATGCTTAGTTCAAACAAATATTGGGTTGCTTGAATTCACAATAATAGTGGATATGTATCTAGTACCACTAGGGTCATATGATGTGATCTTAGGAGTCAATTGGTTTGTTAAAAATAAGGCCAAGGTTGATTGTTACCTATAGAAGGTTGAGTGTCTGGATGATTTTGAAAATCAAACACAAATTTAGGGCAAGAAAAAATAGTTGAGGCTTAGGTAGATTTATGATATGCAACTCAAGAGGGCTTAAAGAAAAAGGTGTTAAGCATTTATCATCAAGATAAATTAAATTGAGGAACCTAAAGAACTATCTCTCAAGTATTAACTATTTTTTAGAGATTTTCATGATGTGTTTTTTAAAGAATTACTAGGATTGCCTCCGAGACATGAGTTTAGTTTCTCTATAGATGTCATACTTGGTTTAGAATGATAGTCTAAGGCACCATACTAGATGACAACCATTGAGATGGTTGAATTAAAAGATCAAATCTAAGAATTATTGTCAAAAGGGTTGATCAGGCCTAGTGTGTCACCATGGGGTGCACTAGTTGTCTTTATCAAGAGGAAGGATGTTAATCTTTGACTTTACATTGATTATAGAATGTTAAACAAGGTAATTGTCAAAAATAGGTATCTACTACATCATATCGATGATATTTTTGATCAAATTTGGGGAGTAATGGTATTTTCTAAGATTGATCTTAGATCAGAATACCATCATTTGAAAATAAAGGATGAGAATATTTTGAAGACAACATTTAGAACTCGTTACAGGCATTATGAGTTCATAGTGTTACCATTTGGGTTGACAATTATTCTAATAACATTCATGAATCTCATGAATAGTGTGTTTAGATATTATCTTGATCATTTTGTTTTGGTTTTTATGGATGACATTCTTATATACTCTAAGAATGAAGAAGAGCACCTTCAACATCTGGAACTAGTTCTACAATGGTTATAAAAGCACAAGTTGTATGGTAAGTTGTCTAAATATACATTTTTCTAGGAGAGAGTAAAATATCTTGGACATATTATATCTATGGATGGTATCTTAGAAGATCTAGCAAAGATATGAGCCATTATGGAATGGTCAATGCCAAATAATCTACATAAAATAAGAAGTTTCATGGGATTATTAAGCTATTACAGGAAGTTCATTCTAAATTTTTCCATGATAACTAATCCAATTACTTATTTGAAATGTAAGAACCAAAGTTTTGTCTAGTTAGAGAAGTGTGAAGTAGCCTTTCAAGAATTGAAAAGAAGGTTTACTTTACCACTGGTGTTAAGATTTCCTGACTCTAATGGTCAATTTTCAATAATCATAGACACATTAGGAGATGGACTAGGAGTGGTGATATAGGATGGTGCAGTAGTGGCTTATGAATCAAGGAATATGAATGCTTATGAGGTGAATTATGCCCCTTATGACCTAGAACTTGTAACAATTATGTATGTTTTACAAGTGTGGCAACATTACTTGTTCGAAAAAGTTTTGGAGCTGAAGACAAATAACTTAGGACTCAATAACATCTTCACCCAACCAAATTTGAATGCTCATTAGAGAAATTGGTTTGAGTTCTTGTCTAATTATGATTTTGATATCAACTATATCAAAGGTAATAAAAATAGAGTAGTCGATACCCAAAGTCATAGAAGGTACATAATATCCATAGCTACTATCAAGAGTAATCTTAAGAATCGAGTGATTGAATTCTTGCTAGGAGCTGAAATCTATGATTAGGTTAGAAAAGCATTATTTCAGAATGCTCAAAATCTTTGGTATAAAGGATTCAGATTGAAGAGTGATGGTCTTTTGTATTATAATAGAAGGATGTATGTGCTAAATCGAGAGAATTTGCAAAGCATAGTGCTAAAAGAACTACATATTTCCCCATATTTAGGAAACCAAGCTTATGTCAGAACTTAGACCACTATATTTTTGGAAGATATTCAAGAAGGATGTAGTAGACTATGTGTCACATTTTTTAGAATGTCAGTGGGTGAAAGTTGAACATGTGCATCTAGTTAGATTATTATATTTACATGATATATCAAAATAGAAGTGGTAGGTGATCAGTATGGACTTTTTATAAGGTTTATCAATGTCATGAAACAAGCACAATATGATCTTGGTAGTAGTTGACAAACTAACCAAGGTGGCTTATTTTATACCAAGAAATTTGATATATGATGCACCTAATATTACAAAGAGGTTTGTCTAGGAAGCATATAATTTGCATGTATTTTTAGAGAATATCATTTTAGATCATGAACCAAAGATGAATTATAGATTTTGGGCAACTTTGAATTTAGCTTTGGGTATGCAACTAAATTTTAGCATTGTATATCACCCAAAGAGTGATGGTCAGACTGAGCAAGTTAATCAAGTATTAAAGGATCTTCTTTGAATGTATTACATGGATCAATAATATAAGTGAGAAGATTATCTTTCATTGGTTGAATTTGATTGCAAAAACTCATACCAATCAAATTTAAAAATGGAACCATTTGAGGTACTATATAGAATAAGGTGCAAGAAACCAATCAATTGGGATAGGCTAAAGGACAAGGTAGTGTTTAAACCAAGATGATTTTATAAATGGAAGAGTAAGTCATATTAATCAGGTAGAGATTGGTTGAGGTTTTTTCACTAAATTTTGTCTATTTTAAGTCTAAAAGAAAATAAAAAGAAGGATGGGGATAAGTGATTAGAATGAAACCAAATTTGGTTTACATGTCGTATCTAGACATTGTGAGCACTCCTCTTTGGCTGGGGAGGACTACCTGTAAATAAGAAAACACTATCACAAAATGTTTTCTAGTAGATAAATGAATGGGTTGCCAAGCTACGTGCTTGTTCTAGGAAGTGTGAAACTTTCTTAGAGATGACAGTTCACTTTTGAGAGATAAAAGAATAATAAATAACTAAAAGAGGTAAAAAGAGAGTGAAAAAGAGATAAAATTACCATTATTAATAACCTATATGCAACAGAGAGTGATAGGGTGTAGGTGAGGTACTCTATTTGTGTTTTATAAGTTGTCTAGGTAGGTTTTGAAGAGGCTAGGAAATCCACAGTCACTGACATTGGTAGGGGAGTGACTGATATCAGTTATACTACCAAGGTCGGAAGTGTGATGATCGATGTTGGTTAGGATATTGAGGTTAGTAGTGGCAATAATTTTTTGGGAGATTATAGGAGGCTTTCTCAAGTCTGGGAAATGGTTTGGATCAGGTTAAGGAGGGTTGGAGAGCTATGAGAGGGAGATTATGATTTGATTAAGTCTGGTCAGAGGTTTGGTATATCAAGTTAAGGGAAAACAAGTAAGGAAGCTTTATAACTCCCTCATGGGGGTACAATCAGGAGTGCATAAAGCAATGTAGAGTAGATATAAATAAATAGTAGAATAAATATTTAAATGACCTATAGTATCAGTAATGTACTTAGCTATGGTGGTCACTAAATGATAAGTGTCAGGTTGATGGATCCTATCAGGGAGTCCAAACCTAAATCCTTGAATAAAGAGAACAAGTGGGTGTTGTTGGTCCTCAAGAGCTCAGTTGTTGATTGTGATTGACTTACGTAGGATGATTGTAAGCTAAGATATCAAAAAATAGAATGTTAAAAGACTGAATGAGAGTAAGAATCAATTTTCTTAATTTTTGTTGACCTGAACTTCAGGTTGGAGCTTAGCTTATATTGCCAACATTGGTGAGCCCATCAACATCGGCCGTGGGTTGATTGATGTTAGTGGCCTTAGAATAGGTAAACCTTGTTATTTTTGGCTTGTTTTCTATTATTGTTCGTGCCAAGTGTGACACCCATTATCAAATGGTAAAAATAAGAGGTTAGAAAGGAGGTAGTTGATTAGGAATTTAGTTTGGAAGTGAGAATAAGTCTTGGGTAGTTAGGATGAGGGGACTAGGTCTTGAGGTGAGTCATCAGGTGAGAATTAGTCATAGGGTGAGGTGGCCAGGTAAGGTGGCAACAAGGGTTTTTAAGTAACTTAATTAATTATTTTAAATTAATTAAATATGTGAGGGGTAAAATTATAGTTTAGGGAGATTATTGAAACAAGCTTAAGGGGGGTTTCGACACAAGGAGTTACACACGTGTGTGTGACATAATTTTAGTGTCTACATTTACCCCTTTTTGTCTCATAATTCATACTAACATGTTTCAAGAAAAAAAAAGGAGTTAGATGTTTCAATTATTAGATGAGGTATCCCCCCCTCAAAATGAGAATCGATGGAGGAGAAACCAAAATCAGGTAGTAGTTTGATAAAAATGTAATTAGGTGAATGGTGGAGAGTTGAGTATTGCTTTAGATGCATATACCACATTGAGCTATAGTCATCAAATTTGATAATAGTCAAGGTTAAGGAGGAATTAAATATAAATAACCAAAGCATAGCTTGTAAGTGATAGCTGATAGGGCAAAATAATCAAAGTTGTAGCTCTAATGTTTAATGTGTCCCAGGTATCCAAGGTAGGAAGTGCCCCTAGAAATATAAAAGAGCAAGGAAATATTCATGACCTCAAATAAAAGTTGTCATGGGTAAATATTTAAGTGATCTTCAGTGTCATTATGTCATGGTTAGGGGAGATATATGTGATCTCTAGCTACCCCAATGTATGGGGAAAGTTTGAAAAGTTGGGTGTGCTTGGTTGGTAAAAACATTATAGGAATGGTGCCAATGTCAGTTGTAGTTGCTGATATCAATAATATAAAGTAATAACATTGGTAAACCTAGGGAAATGTTTCCAATGCCGGTAGGCATAAGCATTGACATTGGTAGGTTAGGTCAAAAATGCTGACATTAGTTGCTGACCAAACTTGACAAAAGGAGGTTTGGTGGCTGACTAAACTCATTTGCAACTTTGTGATTAGAGAGAAGAAATAGAGCTTGAGAAAAATTTTATATGAAAACTCAAGGAGGGGACCTAACGAGAGGTGTACAACCATAAGAGCCATCAATGCCAGCCAGGAGGAGATGGAGAGATGAGATAAGAGCCTATACTAATTTGATTTGGTATTTGTAATTTTTAGGCTAAATGAGAGGTATGGGTGTGGGAAATGTTAGTGGAGGGGTATAAAATAGGTTATGGTAGTTATAAGATAATTTTGGGGGTTTATGGTTAGTGTTTTAGGGGAAATAGGTAAGGTTGGGTATGGGTTGTTCAGCCCTGGGGCTGAACTAGTTGCTAACATCTATGAGGTCCACCGACATTGGCTAACATAGCACTGAGGTCTATAGTTTCCTAATGATGTCAGCTATTATGTAGACTGATAAATCACTAATGTTGACATTGGTGACTGTAGAAAAGTAGCAGAATAGGAGAAAGGGTAAGGTTTAGACCTCAAGTGGAAGGGAAAAGGTAGTGATATAGTAGATTAAAATGTATGTGACTTGAGTTGTTTATGTGTATGAATGTAGGTGAGGATAGAGCTAACACTATAAGATTGTCTATCGAGGCTATTAACATGCATGAGGAGGGATGTCACTCTAAACAAGTGGGAGCATATGACAACCATCAGGTTAGGAGTGTGATGGTACTATTGATTCATGTGATATGTGTCTTTGATGATAACATTGATTGAGAGGTGGGATCACACCACTAATACCTTCCATCTACCAACCAGAGAGTTGATAGTGATGTAGGAGGATGTGTATAGGATTTTCTAGCTACCACTCTAGGGTGAGGAGCTATTCACATACTAGAGAGAGGAGCATGATGTACACATGGCTACTTTATATGGAGAGCATGTTAGTGAGGTGACTTACCACTCTATGAGTTTTTCATATGAGCCACTCTATATAGTTGATAAGGATCAACATCATCTGAGCATCTTGATGATGATCAGGATCATGGTGTATACTTTACTAGATGCAGATAGTGGGAGATTTTCTATTACTTTGATAGGTGTGCTTACATAAATGGTGGAGTAGTAGATCATTTTTACTTAGGGTCCAGTATTTTTGTCATAGGTATATAGAGAGTTATGGGGTTTAAAGCTGTGATGGTGATATAGTTTATGTGTCAACCATCTACTACACTATTGGGCATATGAACACATCATGGTGACATGACCACTAGGGTTACCTACCACTATCTTGGCCAACTTTAGGGTTGGTTTTAGATAGTGGAGAGAGGGGATGGAATAGACCTGAGTGGATGGCATGGTGTGAGACATTAATTACTATAGGCACATGATCGAGGGTTTGATCCTTATAGATATCTTGTGAAGATCGTATCTAACATACCCAATTTTTAGAGGGCAAGTAGAGCAGATTATTGGGTTACAAATTTCACCATGGGTCAGAGGGAGATGGGCCAGAGAGTTGGAGATGGTACCCATGGCATGAGTTAGGAAATAGTTTGGGCTACTATAGGATATTCCACCTGCCTTCCCTCGATACAGATGAGATGACATAGAGGCACCCCTACCATTGCCCCAAGAGATAGATGGGACAAATTTTGAGGAGTTTTTAGTAGGGCCAGGTGTTGGAGACCCAAAGTGTACAGTAGGTTATACAACTTGGTGGGTAGGGTTACATCTAATGATGGAGGTTAGGAGGCCACCACTAGATTTATAGGGGTTAGTTAGAGAGAGGGATGTAGCACTACAAGCTTAAGATATAGTAGTGTAGGCCTGAGATATAGTAGTGCAAGCTTGAGAGACAGCCCAAGCACAATTTTAATCCTTACAAGGGTAAGTGGTGATGTTGTAGGGTTAGATTAGGGATCTATAGGGTCAAATTATAACACCACAGGGATAGGTTATTATTTTATAGGGTTAGGTGAATGTAGTGATAGTAGAGAGAGATAGTCTAAGAGTAGTAGGCTAGGCTAATCTTCCTCAACCACCATAGGGACTAACATAGGCTAGGCCATCATCAGGTGCTATGGGTCCTCTATAGACTATATCTATGGTAAGATATTTGACTACCCTAGATGAGATTGCCTACTATGAGAGGGATAATAGAGAGTTCCCATAAATATAGAAATATTTAGAGTTTAAAGAGTAGGAGAGGTCGATGTCATATGCTATAGCTTCTAGCTCATGTCAACATAGATGGATGAAGAGTGGTGATGATACTGCCTCCTCATGACCACATGGAGAGCCTTAAGGACCCTGAGTGTTAGAGTTTACTAGTTTTTATTATAAATGTTATATGTATACTGGCCTATGAGCCAAAGATGTGAGATGTACATTTTGAGAGAGATTTATGATCTTATGATGATGTAGATGATGAACATTCACTTTGATCACATATTATATATATGATATGTTCATTTATTTCCATGTGTTCATTTGAGATGCATTTCTTGTGATTATGATGATGATATGGATGATGATTATTTTATGCTATGTCAATTTTGATGTTGATGTTGATCATATTAGTTGAGTTAGACCATCCTATCCCATATATGTGATGGTATATGCATATTTGGCTGGTAAGTTTCATCTTAGCAATTTTCCATATTTGTGATGGTGTATGCTTAAAATGGATAGATTGGTTATGTTAGTTTATTTTAGCATTTTTCCATATTTGTGATGGTGTATGCGTAAAATAAATAAATTGATTATGTTAGTTTATTTTAGCATTTTTCCGTATTTGTGATGGTGTATATGTAAAATAAATTGAGTAAGCTTTGTTAGTGTTGGTATGACATTGTTTCTTTATCTTAAATAGAGATATCAACATGTGATGTGGATGGAAAAATAAAGAATCAAAATGCTCTTGTATTGGCAAAGACCATAATTTAGAACATAAATAGGCTTTAGGATAATGAGTCTCTTTCATGCCTTATATCTTTGAACCATTATGTTTGTCATAGAAGTGTCATGTTTACCTTATGTGAAGTGATATTCATAGTCCCTTGAAAGAGTATGAGGAGAAAAAGGGTAAAAGGAGGAAAAAATGTTTAAGTAGCATAACCTACTAAGTAGAGATGATATGTCCCTTTTGTGGGTAACCTGAGAGCTAGTATAGGCAAGTCCATGACTTAAAGCTTTTTTTTTGTGTAAGTTGATCAATATGGGAAGACTACAATGGGATTTTTCTAAGGTTGTATAAAGCTATGAGAAGCCTTTTGTAGTTGTGTTTCCCTTTGAGAATAAATCTTGGCTTAGCCATCCTTCAAGGGAGTGGTCTAAGCATTTGTTTTTAATTTTAAATAGTTATCCTTCAAGGGAAGAGACTATTGATAGTAGTAAAGGGAAGTTACATAGCTGTCCTTCAAGGGAGTAGTCTACGTTGAAAAGTATGACCTGAGATTTTATAACTTTTTTTTAAATATCCTTTTTTTTTAAAAGTTTTAGTCATGGACAAGACTATAGAGGCTTAGGAGCCTTCCACTATGTAATTTAATTAAGTGTATAAGACTAAGGGTGAACAGGAAGGGAAATGAATGTAATAACAATGCTTAAGGGATGAGCTCATTTTAAACATGAGATAAAGTGATGCTTGCTTAACAAAAGAATAGTCACAGTTGTAAGGCATTTAAAGGCTTGGGTTTTGGCCTTCCTTCAAGAGAAGATAAGTGATAAGTTCTTAAGTCGCACTTATGAGATATGATATAAGGTCCAATCCAATTAGCATCAAACATAACTCATTTTCTTTTCTCCATGTTCGTCACATGTTGATTTTCTTTTAAGATGAGATCTCTTATATTAAAATCTCAATCTTTGATATATTTTTTATAAGCACATTTAATACGCTCTTGATAGATTTGGAAGTGGTTGAGGGCTATGAGACGATGTTCATCAAGCAATTCAAGTTGGGCCAAATGTTCTTGGTGAAAGTCATCATTAGTATGTCATGTAGATAAACGCGAAGAGAAGGAATCTAGAATTCAAGAGGCAAAACAACCTTCATCCCAAATACCAATGAAAAAGATGTGGCAACTGTAGGGGTTTAAATACTAGTGTGGTAAGCCCATAAAGCAAAAAGAATGTGTGTGTGTTAATCCTTGCTTGTATCCTTGACTACCTTCATGAGAATTTTGGTCAATTTTTTGTTAGAATCTTCTACATATCTATTAGCTTATGGATAGTATGGTGATGAGAAGCTTAATTTAATTTAAAATGTATCACAAACACTTTAAATAGTCTTATTTTTGAAAGACTTGCCATTATCTATTATAATCTTGTGAGGGACACCAAAATAATAGATGATGTGATGGTTAATGAAGTCAACAATTTTATCAACTTTAGTAGAGATGAGAGGGATGGCCTCAACCCACTTGGTAAAGTAGTCAGTGGTAGTAATGATAAAAAGATGATGGAGGGATGAATGAGGGTTAATCTCTCCAATTAGATCTAACCCCCATTGGGAGAAGGGCCAAAAGTCTTTGGCAACTTGTAATGCATGACTAGGAATGTGAAAGATGTTAGCATGTTGTTGACACTTGATGCAACACTGAACATAATCAAAAAAATATTGATGAAGTGTGGGCCAATAATAGCCAAGTAGAAGGATATGTTTGGCAACTACGTGACCATTGAAATGTCCACCACAAATCCCATCATAGACTTCCTTAATGGTAAAGGGAATCTAATTACTAGCAAGGCATCTAAGGAGAAGAACATCAAAACTTTTCTTATAGAAAAGTCCCCCTAGTATAGTGTAATGATCAAAACATTTTATGAAGGCCCATTTTCCATTATTGAAGAGATCAGGAGGAGTAATAGAGAAGGAAATATAATATGTGAGTTGTTTGTACCATAAGTCTTGTGGGTTGGTTGTTACTTTTTTTAAAAATAAGATGTTAGCTAAGACATAGGAGGGTAATGTTAAGTGATGCATGATGACATAGATTCTCAAAGAAGAGGATGAAGAGGGTATGTGTGATGTAAGTGAAGCCATCATGTCAACAAACTTGTTGGTAGGTCAAGGAACAGTTTGAAAGAGATAAGAGTCAAATGATCCCAAGAGTGTATCTACACGATGTTTATACCACTATAAAATTTCATTTTTGCATAGGTAATAACCATTAACTTGGCTAACCACTAGCTGAGAATCACCAAAAATGGTTATGGATTTGATATTCAAAAAGATAGCTATTTAAAGTCTTAGAATCAAAGCCTCATATTTATCCATATTATTAGTGCATTCAAAATCTAGTTTAAATGACAAAGGTATAGGTTCATCATCTAGAGGAATAAGAATGAGCCCCGCAGCCTCACCATATTGGTATTTAGATATATCTAAGAACATAATCATTTGATAAGAGATGTCATTGATAGAGAGCATTATAATAGATTCATTAGGAAATTTAAGGTTTGAAGGTTGATTATCAGGTAAAGGGGCAATAGCTAACTAGTCAGTAATTATTTACCCTTTAATAGACTTTTGTTGAATGAATTCTAAGTCAAATTAAGCAAGAAGCATGAGACACCAAGTTACACATTGGTTTTGATATGGTTTGGAATGCATGTATTTGAGGGGATCAGTATGGGTGACCACATAGGTTTTGTGATTTAAGAGATAATGGTGAAGCTTGGACGTAGAAAAGACCAATGCAAGGCAAAGTTTTTTAGTTTGGGTATATTGAATCTCATAATCAATAAGTGTGTAGCTTATGTAATAAAGTGCCTACTCTCAATGTTGGTGATCTCGATGTGTAATCATAACACCTAGAGAATGGTCTGTTATGGAGATGTATAGGTAGAAAGGCTAATTTTCTTTGGGTGGAATAAGAACTAGTGGGGAAAGGAGGTATTATTTAAGTGCATCAAAAGCTTCCTAATAATTTTTATTCCATTGGAAGGAGACATCCTTTTTGAGAAGATGGTGAAAGGGTTGGTAGTGATCTGACAAATGTGAAATGAAGTAGTGAATTGATTAAATTTTTCCTTGTAGGTTACGGAGTTGTTTGATATTAGTAGGTGGAGGCATCTCTAGGATTGCTCTAGCTTTTGTAGGATCAACCTCGATACCATGGAGAGAAAAGATAAAATGTAAGAGTTTATTGAAAAGAACACCAAAGACACATTTCTTTGGGTTTGGTCAAACGTTATATTGGAGGAGATGAGTAAATATGGTTTTGAGAATTTTCAAGTGTTCTTGATAAAGTTTAGACTTGTTGAGTAAGTCATCCATGTAATCTTCCATAATTTTATGTAGGAGATCATGGAAAATATAGGTCATAGTGCATTGGTAGGTTGCACTAGCATTATTCAGGCTAAAAGGCATGACTCAATAACATAAAGTCCCCCATGGGGTAATAAAGGTTGTCTTGTGTTGATCCCCAAGAGTGACTAGGATTTGATTATATCTAGAGAATCCATCCATAAGTGATATCATCTCATGGTTAGCCATTAGATCAACAAGTTGGTCGATATTAGGAAATGGGAAGTCATCTTTTGGATAGGTGAGGTTTAAATCATGATACTCAGTGTAAATGCAAATTCCATTAGTCACTTTTGTGATAGGAATAATATTAGAGATCCATTATAGTTAGTCGATGGGTTAGATAAAGTTAACAGAAAGGAGGCATTGGAGCTCTTCTTTGACAAGGAGAGAAATACGAGGATGCATTTTATGAAGCTTCTACTTAATAGGTTTAGCATCACGATTGGTGATAATTTAATGGATGATAATAGAGGGGTCAATACAAGGCATGCCATTGTAAGACCAAGCAAAGGATTTACTATGGTCATTAAGAAATGTGGCATAATTAGCTTGCTCAGAGGAATCTAGAGATTGGTCAATCTTGAAGATGTGAGGGTTATCATGAGAAGGTAGGTTGATGTCAATGTTTAATTCATTTAACATAGCTTAAATTTTGGATGGGAGTGATTGTTGGATATAGGAATCATCCACACCCATGTAGGTGAGAATTGCATCATCATCTTGACATTGGACAATGTTATTAGTGGGAGAGTTGTTATCAATTATTTCAAGATGAATAAGAGGAAGGGACCTTATTTCCTTACCTTGAAAATAGGTGAGAGGCCCTAAGTGGATGTAATTTATTGAAAAAAAATAGGAGGTATAGATACCTCTAATTCAGTAGGTGATGGTGGAGAAGAAGGTGGAGAAGGAGAGACTAGTTCTTCGACAATTGGTTCATGGGAGGTTTTAGTGATTTTATTTGATTCATCATATCCTACCCCATGCCTCTTTTTGGCATTTTCAATGGTGTTACTAGTAGGATAGTTAATAGGTGTATAGACATCTTGTTTGTAATGACCCAAACCAAATCCTTTTCAGGCACACCTATAGAGATAGGTGTGAGAGAATCTAGGGTTACTCAGGAAAGAGAAGTCATAGGTAAATGGTTATAGTGAATAAGATGGGTTGTTGACAGTGTGAGCTTAATCAATTCCCCCATATGTGAAATTGGTTTGAAGGTTAGGGGGGGCATAAGGGATGACCATTTCAATATGGGGATCATAATTTGGGTGCATGTGAAGCTTTCCATACTATTATGGAGTATATAACATGTCGAGCATCAACAAATGATATTCATCGAGTTATAAACATTGAAAGGTATCCTTTATGGGATCTTTGTCAAGAATTTGTGTTTTCAATATCTGTGTAACCACAAGAGTGGAGCTTTTGAAAGCTTTAAAATCATCATGTGAGGAAGATGATGATTTCAATAGGATGAGAACATCACTGGGACTATAGGTCATATTACATGTTTTAAATAGAGGTGGGTCAATAGGTATGACATGTACTTGTCCATCATGTTCAAAATTGACACGGTGATGTAAAGTTGAGGATACACATGCCATAGCACATATCCAAGGTCATCTAAGTAGTATGTTATATTGGAACTCTCTTTAGACAACAAAGAAGAGCTTGAGAATTATGTAGGGACCTACATGAATATGTAAAATAATAGTGCCCACCGTAGTAGTTGTAGTATCATTAAAAAAATGGAGTACCACATTAGTTTGAGACATGAAATTGTTAGGAAGGGCTAGCTGTTTATAGGCATGGGTGGAAATAATATTAACATTTGCTCCCCCATTGATCATTACTCTCTTAATACGAGTTTGATCAATATATATGGTAATAAAAAGGGTAAAATTTTGATCTTTAAGGTGTTGAAGTGGAATTTCTAAACCATTGAAAGAAATCAAAGAGATGGAATTAAGGGATCCAACCAAAGCTGTGAGAGGTTGGGGATCATATAATTGTACCTTAATCACTTGAAAAGCACTAATCAAAGTTTGATGGTGTTTGGATGATTTTTGGATTAACTCATACAAAGACATTTTCATAAGATTTTGGTGAAGTTGTTTCACCATTAAGCTTTGAATAACATCTAAAGATGTTGCTTTAAGAATACCCAAGATGGAAATCTTAGGATTAGGAGGGGGAGTGTCTTTGGTGAATGGATGGGTCCAAGGAGTAGTGACCTTTTCCTTAGCTTTATCTTTTTGGTTTTGTGACCGTGTGGCCACATTAACTATGTTGATTTGAAAATTTGGTGAAGGAGGTGGTAAAGGGGTTACGATGACATATTTGGGTTTGAATTTAGGTGGAATAGTAGGAGGAATTATGGATACCAAAGGTGGAATAATGGGAAGGTTAATGAGAGTATCATTGAAGAGAGTGCCATCATCGAAGTATTCCTGAATAACTATTGTGAGGGCTTTACAACTCTTAGTATCATGTCCAAGTGAATGATGATATAAACACACTTGTGTATCATCAAAACAAGATGGCTTCATTCCAAGAGGACTATAAGGGTTAATGGGAAAAAGAGTTATTATAGAATATTGTAATAACTGAATGTAAGAAAAAGATTTGAGAGCCTGCAAGTGGGCTCGCACTTGTTGTACTAATAGGAGTGGACACCTTCTTTTATTTTGGTATTGGAAGGGTAATTTTATGTGGTGCCTTATTTGGTGATGGTAGAGTTACATGTGTTGTCACTTTCTTAGTGTTAGATGTGAGAGGCCTACCAGATGGCAAATGCAAAAGTGGAGGTATTTTAACTTTTTGTTTGGATTGGTTAGGCAATATTCCAACTAAAGTAGAGGGATGTGGCCCCAAAATGGATGGTAACATTGAGGGTTGAAGAAGGGATCAATGAGATCTAGGAGGCTTAACATTATTATATAATTTAAGCTAAGAAACTCTAACTTGTGGTTGAGGAGTTAAATCTAATTTCTCCTATGGATGAATTAAATTAGAAATAGGATGTACACATAAGGGCCTGATCTACTTTAATATAATAGATTCCTATGAAGGTGGGGGTTCTAACATAGATGGTTGAATTTTAGTTATTTTTAGTGAAGAATCTCTAGCTTTGTCAAAGAACTTGGGGTAAAGTTTAGTAAGGGAATTGATGGTAAAGGTTGACATTCATTGTGTTGGATAAGGAGTTTTAAGTTGGTCCCAAAATACTGCATGGTCTAGCTTTGTGGAGTTAAGAAATTTTAGACTTTTCACCAAACGTGAGAAGGGTTTAGATGAAGTTGACATAGGCTTTACGGTTGTGTCTTTAGAAGGATGTAATGTTTGGGAAAGAGGGAAATTATTTTTTTCTACTACTTTAGGCCAAAGATGAGAAATAACCACAATGGGGTCCTCTTTGACAAAGATGGGAGAATAGACTTGGTATGTTATGGGTGGAAGGGAGGTAGGCGAAGTAGGTTCCTCAAGAGGGTAAAGCATGGATATTATGGCTCCCTCAATATGTGGGTGAGGCATGGGTAAAGTATTATCCTCCATAGGTAAAAGAAGGGATAAGAGTGGTTCAATCAGAGTAGGCATGATAGGTCTCTCATCTATTATGGGTGTAGGTGATATTGAGTCTTCTAGGTGAAAAGGTGAAGTGGGTGGGGTACTACTCTCTATAGGTGGAGGAGAAGTAGGTGAAGAAGGTTCCTAAAAAGGTTTTAATACAGGAATGATGTTCCCTTCAACATGTGGTCAAGGAATAGGCAGGGATCTTCAAGTGGTAAGAGGACAGGTAATATTGGTGCAAACAAAATTGGCATTATAGGCTCCTCAGGTGGTAAAAGGAGTGGAAAAGGAGGCTCCTCCTATTGAGGGAGTGGGATGGGTGAAATAGGCTCTTCTACTTGAGGAAGAAGAAAGGGAAAAATAGATACCACTGAATGTGGGGGAGGAGTTGATGAAATATATATCTCATGTCGAGGGGAAGGTTGAACTAAAGGTAAAGGAAAGACCATATTAACCATATGGATATTATGATCACCTAAGTTAGTTATGGACTAGACAATATTTTGATTCAATGAATGATTAGGAAAAGGGTGTTTGAACACATCCATACTTTGATTAGGAGGTGTGTTAGAACTATCCAAGATGAGATCACCTCTATCAAGAATATCTTGAACAATGTTCTTGAGTGTCTTGTAGTTATTAGAGTTATGGCCTTTAACTCGATGGTAATTGTAAAACTCATCTTTCTTGTACTAGGTTAGGATATGATGGGAAGGGTCAAACTGTATAGGAGGTTTGATTTGAGGAAGGGTTATGACACCTTATTGAAATATTTTGTCTAAGATGGATGTATATGATTCCCTAATGGGACTGTATTGTCTTTATTCATACCATTGTTAGAATTGCTTAGTCAGATTTTAAGAAGTCAAAGAATTTGATTGTTTTATGGTTGTGGAAGACACTGACTTAATGACCACTGCATTGGTAGAGCCTTTAACCTTTTGGTTAGAGGGAGAATTTTTAGAGGAGGATTCATTTGACTTGGTATTGGGATTCTTACTGTGCAACTTGACTTTGCCTTCATCAATATCATGAACTTTGAGTTTTTATGCCATTGTAAAGACCTCATCAAATGTGCAAAAAGTTTATACTCAGAGTGTGGATGAGATATGATTAGCATATGCCCTTGAGAAGATCTTGATAAGCTTAGGTTGGGGTAAGAATAATGAGATTTGATTGATCAAACTTCTCCAATGAGCGACAAAATATGCAATAGACTCATCATCAAATTGTCTAATAGAATAAAGTTTTGTTATAGAAACCTTCTTAAAAATGTTAATAGAGAAATGGTCGAGGAATGTTTGTGAGAGTTAGGTAAATAATATGAGGGATTGCTAAGGTATAGAGCTATACTAATGCAAGGTGGCACCTAAAAGAGACAGGGAAAGTATGAATTAGTAATGCATCATCATGTCCTATTAAATAACAAGCATGTCTAAATGCTCGCAAGTACTATTGTAGGTCCTATTTACTCTAGAAATGAGTAAATTCATAGAGTTCCCATTGGCTTGGATAAGTAAAAATAGGCACAAAAGGATGGATTGGTTCATTACATATCTAATCATAAGATAATACATTCTTTGAACCAAAAACAGATGTCTATAGATTAGACATCTTGTCCATTAGCATCTTAATGATGTCTAGAGGAGTATTAGTTGGGGGGATACCTCCTAAGTTATAGGGAAGCTGATAGGAAGTAGAGGGAGCATATGACATAGCTTGTTGAGGTTGTGTTGGGGTAACATAAGGATAATGAGTCATAGGCTAAGGTGCAAAAAGAAAAGGGACTTGTCCTATTGGGTTGGAGACTGTGCCTTGGTTGGTTGTTGTTACTGTAGGTTGGATTATTGGCATGGTTAGACTAGATGAAGGGTGAGTCATAACTTAGGTAATTATAAGCATGAGGGTAGCTATAATAGGTACCACTAAATTTTGGAATGAGGTGTGACATGGTTGAATTGGTTGTGGTTGTGAAAGTAGGGAAGTTATACTAGGGTTTAGGTGGGGTTGGGTAGTTGGAGATTCCACATTTTGAACATTGTTTATAGTTGGGTTACTCATCAAAGTCATGGTTTGGGTAACCATGGGTAAAATAGTGGAGGAAACTAAAAATGAGGTTTTCTTCATTAAAGAGGTTGGCATACCATAGATTGGGTCACCTGAAGAATTACAAGCTCGGCTCATAGCAAGGTAATGCTGAAAGGCTACCATATTGTGATCAAGAAATTTAGCAAAATATTCATCTCCCTCAAGCACAATGGGAATTTGGTTGGGGCTGGGAGTATGCTTTGTATCTAAAATATGCTCCATGATAGAATTGGAAGTGAGAGGGGAAGGTGGAAATGGTTTCCAGCTTGCATAATTGGCAATAATTTTGGCTTGAGCTCATGTCAATACCATGCAAGAGAATATTTAAATAGTCTTACTATCTTATATTTGAAATAGAATAAATAAAAACTAGGTTTGAGTGGAGGTAAATGGGTTATTTTAGCTTACTATTTTGAGAAAATAAAATTACACAATTGCTGACATCAGTAGGGAAGTGACCAATATCATTAGGATCAGTTCATCGATGTTGGTGGAATAACCGATGTCACTAGTTAAAATTTATCGATACCAGTAGGGTTAACTGATGTCAGTCACTATAAAATTTTGAGAGATAGATAATATGATGTTTTAATAAATTAGAGGTTGAAAATAGGTAAAATAATGGATGTAAAAGGTCTGTGTAGGAGGGAATAACACTCAGAAAACATGAGATAATAGGTTATACCAACTAAGTTTTAGAAATAGTATTGTTTTTTGTGAATCAATAGAAAAGCATCCTTACCAACTCAAAAAATATATAAGTTAATTGAAAAGTATAAAATGAACATTCAACCAACAATTATTAAGTCTTAGAGATTAATTTTTTTGTCTTGTGTTGGCTTATACTTTAATCAGATAATGAGAAGATAAATTGGTTATCAAAGGTACTAAAAAGCAATCTAGAGCTGGTTTTAGGTTAGTTTTGGTGTTTAAGAGGAAATCTATGTTAGACCAGGTACATGGATTTTTATAGGATCTTTCTCTCTGTATTTCATGAACTTGGAGCCAAGCTAGGCCATTTAGCCAAAATACACCTTCTGTCTAGAGATTATACTCTGCCAGAGAATGGAATGGGTTCTCCCCTTAGTGGTGAAATCTAAGTAGGATAGCCGAGTAGGGTAAGGTGATCCACCAGGTGATGAAATCTTGATAAGCCTTTTCTCATGTGAGTTTAGATTCTTGTTTATGTGAATGTGGTTTGGTTGTGTAATGTAGGTGTACTATGATTTATTCAAAATGCTTGTAATTAGCTAGGTGAGTTGATATGCAACAAGCAAAGTATGAAATGTAGTAAGTTTTAAACCCAAACATGAAATGTTTAGATTCAAATGAAAATAGAGATAAAATAGGAATAGAGTATGAATTTCACTATCCTAATATACATGCAAGAGTAAGTAAATAAGAGATTCTCCTTTTTTGTTTTGTAAAATAAAATGGCAAATTACTTTTAGAGGCAAGGAGAAAAGAAAAAAAATCAGCTTAATGCTTTTTAAATAGAGAATAAGATATTAAATTTTTTGTTTTAAGAGAAAAGAGAAGGAGGAAGTGAAATAAATAAAATTTTCACTATAATGCACCTATATGAATGTTTAAAACAAGAAATGAACCCAAGTAAAACTCCAAGGTCCCACTGGGTGTGCCAAAAATGTTTCACTAAATTTTTTCTATTTTAAGTCTAAAGGAAAACAGAAAGAAGGATGGGGATAATTGAATAAAATGAACCTGGATTTGGTTTTCACATTGTATCCAGATGTTGTGACCACTCCTCTTTGGCTAGGGAAAAATACCTATAATTAAAAAAACACTACCATAAGATGTTTGTTAGTAGATAAATGAGTGGGCTACCAAGCTACGTGCTTATTCTAAGAAGTGTGAAACTTCCCTAGAGATGACAGTCCACTTGTGAGAGACAAAAGAAAAAGAGATAAGATTACCATTATTAACAACCTATATGCAACAGAGAGTGATAGGGTGTAGGTGAGGTACTCTATTTGTGTTTTAGAAGTTGTCTGGGTAGGTTTTGAAGAGGTTAGGGAATCCACAGTCATTAACATCAGTAGGGGAGTGACCGATATCAATTATACTACCAAGGTTGGTAGTGTGGTGACTAATGTCATTTAGGTTGTCGAGGTCAGTAGGGGCAATAATTATTTGTGAGCTTGCAGGAGGCTTTTTTGAGTCTAGGAAATGGTTTGGATCAGGGCAGGGAGGTTGGAAGAGTTATGAAAGGGAGATTATGGCTTGATTAAGTCTGGTCAAAGGTTTGGTATATCAGGTTAAGGGGAAATAATCAAGAAAGATTTGTAACTCCCTCACAGGGGTATGGTCAGGAGTGCGTAAAGAAATATAGAGTACATATAAAGAAATAGTAGAATAAATATTTAAATGACCTACAATATTAGTGATGCACTTAACTATGGTGGTCACTAAATGATAAGTGTCAGGTTAATGGATCTTATCAGGGAGTCTAAACTTGAATCCTTGAATAGAGAGAATAAGTGGGTGTTGTTGGTCCTCAAGAGTTCAACTGCTGATTATGATTGACTTACATAGGATGATTGTAAGTTAGGATGTCAAAAAATAGAATGTTGAGTTCCTGAATGAGAGTAAGAATTGATTTTCTTAATTTTTGATAACCTAAACTTCAAGTTAAAACTTAGCTTATATTACTGACATTAGTGAGCCCACCAATGTCAGCCATGGGTTGACTGATGTTGACAACCTTAGAATAGGTAAACCTTACTATTTTTTCCCAATTTTCTATTATTGTTCATGCCAAGTGTGACACCCATTATAAAATGGTAAAAATAAGAGGTTAGGAAAGAGGTAGTTGATTAGGAATTTAATTTGGAAGTGGGAATAAGTCTTGGGTAGTTAGGATGAGGGGACTAGGTCTTGAGGTGAGTCATCAGGTGAGAATTAGTCATAGAGCAAGGTGGCCAAGTAAGGTGGCAACAGGGGTTTTTAATTAATTTAATTAAGTATTTTAAATTAATTATGTGAGGGGTAAAATAATAGGTTAGGGAGATTAATTTATTGAAATAGGATTAAGGGGGTTTTAAAATAGGGAGTTACGCACGTGTGTGTGATGTAATTTTGGTGTCTACAGAGGCCAATGATAGGTAGAAGAGTTATGCTGATATGAAGAGGATAAATAGGTAGTTTTGAGTAGGTGATAGAGTGTTCTTACAAATTAATTCATAAAAGAGGTTAATTAAATTTTAAAGGTCAGTGAAACTATCATCGAGATATGTAGGACCCTTTAATGTGTTAGAAGTGGTCAATCATATAGCATATAGCCTTGCATTGTTACCAGTATTAGCTCTATTACATAATGTCTTCCATGTCTCTTATCTTAAAAAGTATATAGTTTTATCATACGCATGTGTTAGATTGGAATGCTTTACAGGTTCTAGATCCCAAAGTGATCAAGGTAGAACCAATTAGAGTATTGAAACTCACAAACTTAATTTATGCTATAGATAGATGTCATAGTGTAAGGTCCTGTGAGACTAATACTCTGAGGATAATGCTACTTGGGAGGACTATGATGAGTTCTATAGGTGATTTCTATATTTATTTGCTTTATTTGATACTATTATACTATGTTATTTTTATACTAAATAATATTTTTAATTTAGAATTTCTATTTGAGTAAGAGTCATTCGAGATGATGACTAGCTTTAGGGGGAAGGATGTTATATCTTGATTACTCGTTAAGAAAATTTACTTGATTATCCATAGATATTTATAGTTAACAATTTGATTTGGTTATTTTTTACTAAGATTTGAGACATATGTTTTTATGGGACAAGTGGATATTGTTTAGTTTACGTGATTACATTGATATTAGTTAGCTATAGTGTATATGTTTACATTATGATCATGTTTATTTTTTATTTATGTTATATTTTATGATGTATGTATATCATGATATTATGGTCTAACTACCTACTTGTTATGAGTTTGAAGTAGGAGAACTCATCCCTTAGAATATGATGGAGGGAGAGCATCATCGGAGAGGGTGATGTATATGGAGTTGTTCGAGGATGATAGAGAAACTGGATAGAACCCTACACACACCACATTAGCTAGCACATGTTAGATGTATAATAGAATGGTTAGCATAATGTGTTTAATGTTTCTTGCATTTAGAATTATTTGATCATGGTTAATTTAGTTTAAGGTTTATATTAAACTCACATTGTGTGTTTGCATTCTTCTTGTATCTATAACCATTAATGTTTTGTGATTTTTATAATTAGAGTGAATTAGAAAGTATTGATTAATGAAATTATCATTAGATCCTTAAGTCATTTAAGGTGATAATTTAATTAATGAATATATATTGATATTGTAAGTAGTATAAAATATGATAATTGACATTTAAGAGGAAATAATAGGAAAAAGAGAATAAATTCTTAAAATAAGAAAAAAGGGGAAAAAATTAAAAAAAACAATAATAAATAAAGAGAAATGGAAAAGTTTAAATTTAGGAAAAATAAAGATATTGATAAAACCAAAGAAAAAAAGTGGGGGGAAATCTAAAAAGATAAAATTTATGCACTTTCTCATAAAATGAGAATAAATATAAAAAGAAAAGAAGATATTGAGGTGGAAAAAGGGAGGTGCACCATACATAGGGGAGAAGGTAACACAGAGAAAGGAGAAATCAAAGAAAGAGAGAAGTCAAGGGAGAAAAAGATCAGTCAAATTTATTGCCAGATAGGTGGTGCATTAGGTTTCCATGTATATTCTTATCAAGTTATGATTTTGTGCTTATGTATTAAATTAGAGATTTAAACATATAGGATATTCTTTCAAATAAAGTGCATTATGAAAAAACAATATTATCAAAAAACTATAGACCAGTGCCCTATACATAGATTATATTGAATGAAAATACAATAGATGGAAGGTAAACAATATTATAACAACTTATATCATTAGAATTCAATGAAATTCATAATTAAACTAAATAATTTTATATGTAAAATAAAGCTACACGTCTGGTAATATGCTATCAAAAACCTAGAGATATAGGCAACAATCTTATGAAAATAAATAAGGATAAATAGGTAGCAATTTTAAGGAAAATGGTCAAGGGTAAAGAGTAACAAACCATAGAAAAATTAAAATGATTCATGTAAGCCTATAACTAGTTATCCCTAGATACGAGGTAACAACTTAACTTGATAAATAAATTCATAAAGATTGGTTTATATAGCCAAAATAGGGAGGATCATTACAATAAGTATCTACGCACAGTTGGGGAGATCTTTGTGGGATTTTTAATTGCTTCTTATAACCATATTTGGTTATCAAATCTCATATACAACGTATTCATATCATCTTGTACAAATTTTCAACCTACATTTACTACCTTCTATAAATGTTAAGCTACATATAGATAGAATTCTATATATAGATATATGCAGAAATAAAAAGTATCTTAAAGATAGATGGAGGAGTTTGGATCATCATGGAATGGTTGAAGAAACCTTTGAAATGCCTTGGAAACATGTTTTAGATGAGTTTGTAGAGTGTTGTGCAAGTCTATATCTCAATTATCAAAATTTGTAGCTTAGTTATTAAAATCCTTAGCTCGGCTATTGAAATTCATAGCTTGACTATCAAAATTTGTATCTTGACTATGAAATTTCATAGCTATCTGTCGAGGTCCATAGAACACATTTCAAATTTTGGAGCTTCACTATAATGATATTTTTGTGTCTAAGTTCCTTTTTTGTCTTCATGAGAACATATCAAGACTCTTCTTTAGATGTTATAATACCTGTACATATAAAAATGGATGACTAAACATGCAAATAGTTAGAACATTATGTAAATAAATCTAACTTAGACTCACATAATCTTAAAGAGACAAAAACATTCATCTTATACTTTAAACTAGTTATAATCCCTAATAATACATGCAATGCTCATCCTAAATGGTATATTAATGGCTATGAAGGATGATATGTTATGGTTATAATGAGTCATAGTGTGGACTCATTAATTACTATTAAATCATAGATAAAATAATGATCCTATCTATCTTCACATATTTATATGGTATTGGATTTTCATGTTATAATTGTAACCCTCCATAAATATATGTATTTTTTCCACAATATTACAGAGTATTGACATATTATGTAATGGGATTCCAATAAGGTTATAGTGATCAAGTAAATGACTGAGAATTATAAAAGACTATCAATAAACCACCTTAACATGTGTGTGTGTGTGTGTGTGTGTGTGTGTGTGTGTGTGTGTGTGTGTGTGTGTGTGTGTGTGTGTGTGTGTGTGTGTAAACAAACATTTTTGTCTAATAATTAAGAGGTATTAGAACAATATATTGTATAGGGGTTTATCAGGTTGTATGCCTCTAAGTTTCACTGACAAATATAAAATAATTGGTCACAAGGACTCTGAGAGTTTAGAAACCATGTCAATGCAAATATAGACTCCTAACCTAACATTTAAATATAGAATCATGTTTATAAAAAATTTAGTTAGGTTTATGGGACTTTTGATTCTTCCAAGATAGCTAGCTAATGAACATAAGCTTATGCTTTAAATGAATTATAACTACTTTATTATGACTAGTTGTGGTATTTATTAGTTGTGCTTAAGAGCACTAGACTATCATAATATGGGTTATCATAGGGTGTAGTATGTTTATAAACTAATTATATTAATTAAAAACTATAGTTAAATCTATATTTTATTTGGATGGTATAAACTATAGCTATTATTTCTATTATTTATGTGATAGATAATACTATGAGATTCATTCATATGTTTGATGGAATAAATGTATGTATTTAGATTGTAACTATGCTTAGCATGTTTTGTGATTTCTAGTAGGAGGTAATATGTATGAATCTATTGGTTATGCTATGTTAACCAAATATTGTATTGTTGATACTAAGTAAGAAGTGAGATGGACTTCACTAGCTTACTAACATCATAATGTCAGATAAAAGTAATCCGATCAAGTGGTGTATATGAATTTGATTGATCCTTAGATAATTATTTATTAAAAAAATTGGCCAAAGTAATGTTAAGTGATACATTTTAATTTAAGTAGTATTATTTACATGTTTGTGTCATATCTTGATTAGAATAGGTTTTTATGTTACACTGCATTTTTAGTTTTAGAAATCATACAACACATATATACTAGTTTATTTCTCTGGATTATCATGCTATCACAATCTAATCATTCATGAAGGGAGGGACATTCCCTGATGGAATTAGTATTGGATATCATTGGTCCATGATTGGTGTGGAAAATCACTCGGATGATACTATCCCTCCCCATAATAGTACTACTTTTGAGATGACACTTGAGATTGCCATAGATACTAGAGTTTAGGGAACTATGCTCTAGGGAGCCATGTATCTTATATATGTACATTTTACTATATTGTATTTATTATTGAAAAATTATCATGATGATTTATAATTAATTATTTATTATACATTAACAACAGTGGTTGTAGGCATGTATCACCCATGGCTATTTAAATGTAATTATTTTCAATATTTGTATTATGATGTGTTTCTTATGATGATAGTGATAAGTGATGTATATTTTAATATATTTCATTTATAGTTATCACACTTATATTATTTTAGTGTAATCTATTTAAAATATATGTGTTTAATTTTTTTTTTTAAATCATTTACTTCTAGGTAGATCCTAGTGGGGATGTTACACCATGACAGCCACATATGGAAAAAATCAGTCACCATATATATGTTCAGTATCTTAGACCAATCTCTACTTAGGAATATACCATATGCATTAGGGATTTTGACTACCTAAATATCAATTAATTTTTGTACCATTGGATATGAATCTAATTTCATATGAATATGATTCAATTCACTAACCACTTTAAATTATGATTTTCTAGTTGCACCACCTTCTTGTTTGACTTGGCAAGAGTTAATCCTAGTTTTTGATAAATTGAGAATGACATCACATTTCTTGAAGCATTTGAATCCAAAAAACATTTATGTAACATTTTACCAAAAATATGAATTTTTAGAAGAAAAGGAGGAGTTTCAGTCTTTTCTTTATAAACAACATGTGCATCTACTAATTTACTAATTTCTTTTCCTTTTAGAGGAGACAAAGATTTTAACAATAATTATTTCTAATTAAACATTTGTAGTAGTTTAAACATGGATATGTTATCTTTATTTTTCTTTTAGTGTCCTATAATGTTGTATCCAATTTTATTTTATTCTATTGTCTTATCAATGTGTAAGGGAATAAATCTATTCTTAGGTTGACAAGATAGTGAAAAAGTTGTTCAACAATTCCACATCCAATTCGATAACTGAGAACACTTATTTGCCAAACAATTTGCAAGTTATTTTGAGTATTTCAAGAATTTTTTAAGTTTGATAAATTTAGTATTCATAGTTTTAAACTTCACGTTGAGTTTATCAGTGTAGATTACAGATCAAAATTGGTATTAGAGCAGTTAGAAAGTAGGGTTAGCTTCTAATTGTGTGATTTGATAGTTGTTTTCAGTTTATTGGTTTTTAGTATTTCACAGTTGTGGAATCAGTGTGTTTGTAGGAAACCATGGGCTAGTTGTCACAAAAAGCCAAGATAGAAGATCTTGCAAGCATCAATACCTAGATTTAGGATGAGAATGCATTCCTGAGATGCAAGCTCTTAGCCCTTGAAGATCAAGTTGCAAGTTTGAAATCAGAGCTTGAATATGAGGATGAGCTCTTGATCAAATTGTAGTGTAGTGAACCAAAGAAATCCATACCTTCTACTTTAAATGCAGAGACTATGACTGAGTACACTATAAGTTATTCACCAAGTAATTCATCTTCTTCTTTCCATTCATATTCGGATTCAAGTAATGATTCTTTTGGTAGTTTTGAACAACACACTAAGGGTATAGGATCCAAATTGTTGAAGAAAATGGGCTTTAATGGAAGAAGTCTTGTTTGAAATGGCTAAGGAATTACTAACCCAATATAAGTAGAGCATCTATCTCTTCATGTAGGTTTGGGTTACACTAGTGAGCAGGTGGATATTAGAGAAAATTTCTCCATGGCTAAAGGAAGACAAGCTTCTGATAGCAAAGGTCTGAGGCCACTAGTAGAGCATGTAAAGTGTAAGAGAACATGTAGAAGGGGTATTGAGATTCCACCTCCTAGTTCCTACACTAGAGTTAGAACTAAATTTTTTGATCCACTTTTTATGTTTAATAAATTTGGATTTAACATTCAAAAGATGATGCAATCATTCCCTTGACTTTTTATGGGATGCATAACAATAGTGTTGCATTTTTTTAGAAGAGACATGCTTTGATTAAGCATATTGCAAGTGTTAAAGACCATTCTCGTCATGGGAAAGTGAGAAGAGGTAAAAGGGAGACCTCACCTAAGAAGGTTTTATGCACTCATTGCAATATGAGTGGACATTGGATTGATCATTGTTTTAAACTTTAATCATCTTCTCATTCCAAACATGGTAAAACTAAGATGATTTATCAACGTGTTAATAAGGTCAATGAATTTAAATCAATCCATAATGATGTTAAGGAATCCACTGAGGAAATCAAGTTAATAGGTAGAAAAATTGATTAAGTGGATTTATAATGCATTTATTTTTCAAAGTATTGTTAAGAATTTTGTTAAGGTAAAAAATAAGCTTTGATGATGCATTCATAGATCTTGTGAAAACACTTTGAGACAGGGTTATCATTTGAAGTATTTCAATTCTCACCTTATAGCTCTATGTTTTGAAATCTCCTATTTATGCTCAGTGAGTTATTTGTAGGACTTAAACTCATTTGATCAGTGGGAGATAATAGCAAAATGCATGTTGTGGGTTGATTTAATTCCCTTACAACACTTATATCATATTTAACTACTATTTTAAGAATGTATCTATTTTTGGCACATAGATGTATAGATGCATTGTAAGACCCTATGGGCATGTTTGGATATTAGGTAATATACACTTTGTGTTGTTTACATTTGCTTAGCATTGTAAGTCCCATACTAGGGCATTGTATTGCAACATGTCTACAAAATTTATTGTATGTTGTTGGCATTAACAAACTTATTTTGTAGTTATATTGATAATTATTTCAATTTATTGACAGTTCACCACTTTACAGGATGTGACATGGGTAGATAGTTTTGGTATGTTGTGATCAGTTTATTGGTAGTTGCAGATTCCTTTACTCATGCCATGTTATAGGCATTTTCACTTGAGTTGTGAATCATTTATTTTTCCAATGTTTATCTCTTTCTATGATTGGGTTCTATTTTGATGTGATACAGTAGACCAGTTATCAATTTTTTTAGAGATAGTAGACTTTTGAAGACTAAAAGCCTCTTTTATAGGGAGGTGTGATCCAAAGTTTAGTTCAAAAAAAGGTCCCAAGTTGTGGTGAAAACTATTGCATGTAGAAGATCTCATCGAGAGATTTGTGGTGCTTCTTTTGGATCACAAAACAAAGTCTGAATGCCTAAGTTATAGGGTGCTAAAGTTATTTTGTGACAGGCAAAATAAGGAGGTGTCATAATGCATGGTGCAATTTATATGCAACAAGTGGACCAATCACCCATTGACATGTGGTATTCCATTTTTGTACATTCATTGAAAAAATTGGTTTAGTGTTTTGGTTTGGTTTCAGCCTCCCGTCTTTGATAAGTAGTCATATAGAGAACTTTGGGCCCCATTATTCGCTCGCTAGGGGCCCTCAGTGAGGGTTAACACACTTGATTAAGGAGGGGTGACTTGGCATCCATCTCACATTGCATTATATTTGAATTTGCTTTTAAACCTATATTTTGTACCCACCGAATGCATGTGGGACAATTCAATTATATATTTTTAAAGCTTGTAATATTTCCTTGGTAATACTTGAAAATTGACTATTACCATTCCCCATTATGCCACATGGGAGAACCCACATTTGCCATGCCTTCTAACCACTTTGTCGAGTTAAGCTTGAGATATATGTCCATATTGGAGACCATGAGAAATGCCATGCCCGAGTCCACATAGCTCATGACTTATCCTCCAACTTATCACATCTTATGCCATGAGAAATGCATGCCATGTCCATATAGCTCATGGAACATGAGAAGAGGACAGGCTGATTAATGAATGCTAATTTGGTACACCAACCAATTTATATGCTAAGTTTGGTGCCTTAAGCCCACTAAAAAGGGCATTGGCAGTGTTAAAGGAAGTTGCCTACCTATTAAAGGACACAAAGCCATTGTGAATTCGCTAATGTGTAACTAAAGATAAGTCTAAATCACCCAAAAAAGAAGGCCAAAGACTTGACATCATGACCCACTATGCAAAAGGGATATACCTTAATCGCTTGAGCCATGGGTTTGTAAGTGATATAAAAGTCATGAACTTTTAATTGAATGCAAGTTTCTACGAACTATGTATTATTATTTTTCAAAGGTTGAGAGCTAGATGGAAGCTTAGAGAAAGCTAGCAAATGGATTTTGATCCATTATCTGACCTTATACATAAAGGGCAAGCATTTTTAATTATGTTTTGTAATTAAAAAGAGAAGTTCAAATTATTATTATTGTAATTTAGATAGACCAATATTTAAGTAGAGGGACTTAGTGCACCTTTGGAATGGGTTAAAGACTGAGGAAGGATTCCATGTTACTGAGATTGAGTATATCAGTGAAGGTGGAATTCTTGGATAGGTATCAGACCTGAGGGGAGTTGTGCAGCATTTCAAATAATTTTTGTAAGCCATGTGTTGTAAAAATTTAATAGAAATGGTCCTCACTATTGGGCGGACCTAGAGACGTAGGCAAGAGATAATTTATCTTTTATTTGCATGATTTTAATTTAGTTTTCTAATTTTTAATTAATCATGAATACATGCAATTTTTTAAAATTGACAATTTATGATATTTGATTTAAAAAAAATAAACCGGTTTAATTGGTGAATGGAAGTGAAAAATTCATTCGACAGTTCCACATCCAATTTGATAACCGAGAACACTTATTTGCCAAATAATTTGCAAGTTTTTTTAAGTATTTCAAGAATTTATTAAGTTTGAGAAATTCAGTATTCATAGTTTTAAACTTCACTTTGAGTTTATCAGTGTAGTTTATAGATCAATTGGGAGCATGCAAAATGATCTGCAAGTGCAAAAATTTAACAAGCCAAAATGATCGATATCGATCTATGAGGGATTGATGTTGATTCAAGAGATCAACATTGAATAGGGTGATCAATGTTGATCAGGAGAAAAAAATATATATAGGCATTTGTCATGGAAGAAGGATCATTTAGTGATCAATAAAAACAAGAATTCAAGAGCCAAATTTGATGTGTATCAACCTTGCAAATGAACACGAGACACTATGGAGGTGAGCGAGAGCAAATGATGATGATAGTGACTATAGTACGAGGTAAGGGGTAAAAAATTTAGCAAACATTTAGTATTTTTTTTGTTTTATTATTTTTTTATATTTATTTATTTTTTTAGCATAAGAAACTAGGTGTGTTAGGAAAATCAGTGGGGGGAAGGCGAGTTAAATTTTATTTTTTATTAATTTTTAATTTTTTGAAAAATGTATGGCTTATAGGGGAACATTTTAGGGTAAATGGAATCAACGTTGATCTAAAATGGATATACCATGATCATCTGGGATCAATGATGATCAAAAAGGGATCAACCACGATCCATAGGATCATTATCAATCCTTATCAAATCAACATTGATCCTTAGAGGATCGATAAAAATAAAAAACTTAGTCTTTCAATTAACTAAAAAGATGCTTTTGATAGGCTCAGGAGTTACTGATGATGAGGGATAGAGTCTTTCCATTATTGGTGCAGCTATAAGATTTCATGAACGATGAGGACTGGGCATATCTTAAGGCAGTCAGATTTGGAAGGATTCATCACTGTCTATGTTTCCATCGAGATATCAACATGATGGTTGTATTGTTGGAGTGGTGGGATTATACCACCAACACATTTTGGATTTTGATTAGTGAGATGACCATTATTATAGAGGATATCCATTACATTCTTTAAGTATTGATTCTAGGTGCTCTTGTATATACAGTAGATGAGGCTAGATGAGCGATATTATTGGCATGCTTATATGAAGAGGATGTAGTGGATGTCAAGTTATTTACTAGGGGTTCTCCTTCCAGCCACTATATGATCAAGATCATACTGAGAGACTAGTGTTGACAATGATGATGTTGGCACTGACTTACTACATTTTACTTGACTCAAGGGGAAGATGACTACTATATAACTGTTGATGCTTAAAATTGTGTGTAATTCTAATCAACAACAATGGGAAGCTTCAAGCTGTGGGATATTGCACCTTGAGACAACCTCCAGATTTTAGAGAAGCTGGTCTCTTATTTTGTATCGAGTGTGGGGAAAAAGGATAGAAAATTAAACAGAAATGCAAATGCAGGAAATGAAACCTAACTATGGCGATGCGCCTGAGTGTAATTTTGATCCTAATCTTGAGCACAGTGAGACTATATGTAGGATTCATTTACATTTAAGAGCAAACAAGTGCATGATCAATGTAAAAGATTGAAATAATATAAATATAGGCTCACAATAGAGACTTCTTTTGCTAAGATATAGAAAATGTCAACAAAGGCATAGGGTTCAATTTTCGTATAAGAATCTTCCAATCACATAAGAGGCACATAAACATGTACAATTATGTAGGACTTCTGACTCAAGAAAATGAGACAAAAGTAAATGACATTCCTAATCACAACTCTAGAAAATCTACAGTATAGACTACTTTTACAAATGACAGATAATATCAACAAAGGCATAGAGTTTCAATCTTCTTAATTCATTCAGCCACATAAAAGGCATAGAAACATGCACAGTTACATCAACTTTACAACTCAAGAAAATGAGACAAAAGCAAATGATATTACTTAGTCACGAACTCTAGTAAGTCTCAAATTTTTACAATCATTCCCCCCTTTTTTATATCTTGTTAGAATGCCCTTTTATGGCCTCAGATTTTATAGATAAAATAGTGAAACATTCGGTGCATTCAATGCCTTAGATCCTGGTCTTATCAAGAAGGGCCATGCTAGAGCAGGGTGACTACCCTGACTGTGACATGTTGATTCATGACTAGTACCTCCTTCTGCACTTGAATTTCTCATTCCATCACCTGCTTAGCCGCTCAACTGTCTATTCTACCTCCACTTATAGGGGATAAATAGATGACACTTTTAATGTTTGTAGGCCCTAAAAATCTACCTGGTGAACTGCTCCATCTACCAAAAATAACTCCCACCGAGTTTCCCTACATCTTGCTTTGCAGCAACAGATACACGAAACACTCTATTTTATTGAAATAGAAGAGGACACTTAGTCAATTTCCTAGAATTCTCCTTATTACTTAGAAGGCACCAGAGAATGACACTTGGCACTTTCCACCTAATTTATCAAAGATATGTGGCATTTTTTGCTTTCCCTATATCTGGCTCAAGAACGCTCCTCCTTCGACACCTGTCATAATCTGCTTCTTCGATACTTAACAATTTTAACTCACTACATTGCTTGCCCGAGCAACTAAAAAAAGAATGGATGCACGTGGCCATCATTTCTTGGTGACACTTGGCACTTCCAAAGACCTTTGAAATAAAACCTAAGACTCACCACAATCTTTATCTGGCAATGAAGCTTGAAGATGGTCTCTCAGAAGTTGACATGTGGCAGCCTTTGCTATCCTCTAAAAAAGTAGTCCAGGGCCTTCTGTGACTACCACCTGGCACGTTCCAATTCTTCCTGCTACTTAGCTTGTTGAAAACCTTTGTTAAAAAATAGAATGAAACATGGGTATCGATATGAGATGTGGATGCCGACACGTGATGCATTCCATTGAGTTGCTATTATATACGTGGCATGTTCCACAGCTCTCTTGAAAGTCAGGAAAGGTGCCTCGAATGACTCCACTTAGCCAAAACCCATGCTCAGACTATGCCACTTGGTAGCTTCCACTACTCTTTGACACTTAGATGGAAAATGAATCAAAAGAAATGAACCCACGCTCTTTTTCAAAACTTCTGTTGCCGTGACCAAGGTATGCAGGAATAAAACTGCCGTGTGCGACCGAGAATTAGAATGCAATGTAGAGTAAAATTTTTTAATTTACAGTTATTGGTAACCCCCAGGAATTTTGAGCTTGCTCAAAAAGAAAACTCCACCTTCTGCTAGATCAAAATTGCAAAAATTACAGCTCCAAAAGAGCTACCGACATGTGTTTAAAACACTTATTTAAAAAGAAAAGTGGGAAAACAACAAAAAAACAATGTGAGAAAGGAAAATTATTTAACTATAATACATTAGAGACCCAAGTTAATTGAAATGATTCAAATAGATTATATTTATAGGAATCTCTTTAGGTTCTCCTTCCATCGATTCTAGCTCAAATGAATTCTCCCACTTGCACGCGTAGATTTTATATGGGCCAGTCCATAATGCTTCAAATTTGGTATGCTAACCTAGCTTGGCGACCCTTGCATCCCATTTCAAAATAATTGAGCCTACTTCAAAATTAGGATTCGAAGTCCTTTTATCAAAATAGTTCTTAACCATTCCCTAATGCTTAATCAATGAATCATGGGCTGTATCCCTCTTTTCCTGAACTTCCAAAAGTTTTGCGAGTCTGACCTGCATGGGGCCATTTTCTTCAATTTCAATTTGTTTGATCAGCTGGAGAGTAGGGATTTCCAAGCTTAAGGGAATCACAATAGACTTTCCATATACCAATTCATATGGGGACATTTTGATCACCTACTTAGGCATGATTCTATCAGCCCATAGTGCTAGATTAAGCACTTTATGCCACTCTTTGTGATGATCAGCCCCTATTCTTTTGATGAGTCTTATCGGGTTCTTGTTGATTGATTTTGCTAGACCACTTCCTTGAGGGTAATAGTTAGATGAAGTTTTCAGATATATTCCATGTTTCAAGGCAAATTTAGATACTTTAGACCCTAAGAATGCCTTAGCATTATCTTAAATTATGGTGCAAGGAACCCCAAAGTGAGTAATGATACTCCCTAGAAAATCTAGGATCACATTCTTTGTTGCTTCCTTAAGTGGGACTGCCTCAGTCCATCTGGTGAAATAGTCTATGGTAGTTAATATCCATTTGTGACCCATACTAGACACTAGATTTATCATTCCAATGGAGTCAACACCCCATTGAGCAAAAGGTTCATCCACAATTATAGGACTAAGGGGCATGGCTGCATTCCTCCTCATCCCCATATAATATTGGTAGGATTGACATTTTTTAACCAGCTGATAACAATCTATAAATAAAGTAGGCTAGAAATATCCTACCTCACTTATCTTTATGGCTATGGTCTTTGCATAAAAATGCCCCCTGATATTCCATGATGCATTTCATGTAGTATTCTCTTAGCTTCAACCTGTTCTACACATCTTAACAATTTTCCATCAAAATTTCTTCTAAAAAGGACTTGTTCAATTAAAACAAAATGAACTCCCTGTATCCTATAATATCTCCTCTTATTTTGAGGGATTTATCTCGAATAAATCCCATTTTTCATAAAAATAATCTTGCTTGTGACCTAGGATTTCTGATCAATCTCTTGTATTTTTAGCACCGTCTCTGTCTCTCCTTCTGGATCTACTTCCTCAGGTAACATCTTTTCAAGATCTTGGGTTATATATTGGCACAGACCCCTACCTCTGACTAGCTTGATGGGTCTGACCTCTACATCATATTCAAGGATCTTAGTGATCTAATTGGCTCTTTTCTCAATAATTTCTCCCTCCATGATGTATTCCCTGACACTTGGGTGAGCTACAAGTATCAAAATTTTGTTCCCTGATATCATATGCCTGAATTTCTTGAGGCCTTTACCATGGCATAGGCTTGTCTTTCTAAAAAATTGTACCTGGTCTCATAATCCCTAAGAGTTCTTGAGAAAAAGGCTATTGGGTGTTCTCCCTTTAGCCTATCATTCTTTTGAGTCAAGACAGCAGCAATACTTGACTCTCCTCCATAGACATACATTACGAAGGGCTTGAAAAAATCTAGGTTTTTAAGCACTGGGGATACTGAGATAGCCTTCTTGACCTCTTCAAAGGCTTGCTTTGCTTTTGTAGTCTATTTGAAGACCAGGTCTTTCTTTAGCAAGAGTGTCACTGGTCTTACCAAGCCTAAAAAATCAGATATGAATCTACTGACAAAATTAATCTTCCCTAAAAAGGACTAAACCACCTTTTTATTTACTGGAAGAGGTAGGTTCATTATAGCTATGATTCTCTTAGGATCTATAGAAACTCCTTCTTTAGACACTATATGTCCCAACAATTTGCCCTGAGGTACAACAAAGATGCATTTCTTGGGATTCAAAGATATCCCAAAATCCTAACATTTCTTGAAGACAGATTCTAAATGATCAAAATGATCATCTGCATTTTTTGAAAATATAGTGAGGTCATCTAGATAGACCAAGATAATCTTATTTATAAGTTCCCCAAAGGCTATATCCATAGCTCTTTGAAAGGTGGCTCCTGCATTTGACAAACCAAAAGGCATCTTAGCATATGCAAATGTTCCCCATTTGGTAGTAAAAGTAGTTTTGTACTGATCTTCATCAATTTGGTTGTATCTAGAGAAACCATCTAGTAAAGAAAACCTCTCTGATCTAGTGACAGTTTGTAGAATTTGTTCCATGGAGGGCAAGGGATAGTGGTTTTTCAAAGATGCTCTATTTAGATCTCTGAAATCTACACACAGTCTTACATCTCCATTCTTTTTCCTAATTGGTACTAGATTTGATACCCAGGTTGAGTGCTTAATTGGAAATATTATTTTGGAATCTAAAATTTTTTGCAACTCATCTACCATTAGAGGCTCAATCCTTGGATTTATTGGCCTCTATTTCTGTCTGATGGGTTTAGACCCTTCAGTCAGTTCTATTATGTGCTGAATAATGTCTCTATTGTATCCATGAAGGTCTTCATAGGTCCAAGCTATGACTCTGTCATATCTCTAGCACAATTCAATTAGTCTTTCCTTCTCTTCTTGAGTTGCAAAATTCCCAACTTTTAGCCTTTTCCCGTCACTCACCTCTATTTAAAAATAGTCTACTTTGTCTACCTGGAACCTTTTCTTTTCCAAGCTTACATCCTCTGGGTCAAACAAGTTTTCTAAGGTGACCAAGCCCTTGGGGAGCTTATTAGTCCTCAATTGTATGATCTGATCACCATATGCCTCTTCAATTTTGGTTTGCAATTGATCAGCAAACTCATCTGATCGTTGTAAGAATGAAACTACCTGGGCATCATTTTTGAATACTTTCCAATTCTCATCATTGTCTGGAATAGTTGGCCTCACTATAACTTTTACTGACTCATTGTTAACCAATAGGCCAGTTATTAGGTTAAACTATGAGCCAATCTGGGCCATCCTATCAGCTTCAGAGTTTTGACTTCTAGGGATTATCTCAATATTGAAAGCTTCAAAATCTTCTATCAAATCCCAAATCCTATGTCTGTAGGATCTCATTCTCACATTTTTGGCTACTACCTTTTCTCTAACTTGCTTTACTACTAATTATGAATCTCCTTTTACTTTTAGATTCTTTATTCTCTTTTTCTTGGCTAACAGGAGCCCATGTACTAAAGATTTATACTCAACATCATTATTATTGCAAGCAAATTGGAATCAGATAGCCCTTAAAATTTTATCACCATTTGGAGCAGTAAGACAAATTCTTGCTCCAACACCATGTTTACTTCTAACCCCATCAAAATTCAAGGTCTAGATCTTTGAATCTTGAGTAGTGGGAGCTTCTACCCTAATAACATTTGGGATTGTCTGGTCCTCATCAAAAATGATGTATGTGCCCAAACCATTAGATTCATAGTTCCCATACGGGTCGTTATGCATCATAGCCAACAACTGGTTATTTTCTTCTTCTTGATCATGCTCAGTCCAGTTGCCTAGCTCTTCAACAAAAATCCTTTCTTCCTTATTTAACATAGCATGATCTGCCTCTAATCTTGTTTTCAGTTCATTGGTGATATGGTCTTTAGACAGTGGTTCAAATAGAAATTTCATCTTTGAACCGTATCTAGTTCTCAGGATGAGGTGAGACCAGTCAAGAGACATATATCCTCCTATTTTTGCTGTAAATTCTCTGGATAAACATAAACCAAAAATAGGAGGTATATCTATGACAACTATATCTTGGTTGACAATTATGTTGGGACATGTGTATAATTGCAATGGGAGTTGTTTGATTCTCCCTACAGTTTGTACTATTTTGCCATTTAGCTGCATAACTCCTTTTGCAAGGGGTTCATATTTTATTTTCAAAGCATCAGCTATTTACTTGGGCATCACTGTGGTACTAGCTCCTGAATTTATCAATGCATTATGCAAGAGTTTCTTTCCAACTATCAGAGTCAAATAGAAGGGCTCTAGTTTGGATTTACTGACTTGTGTTGCATCATTCACAAAGGCTGTTGTCTTCGAAGGAATCGTATCTTTGAGCTTTTCTTTTCCAGCAAGTCCTTCCTTGGTGACAGCACCTTTGGGCACTGCTTGGCCTTGCAAGGCTTCTTGTAGCAGTGTCTTCTATTTTGAAATAGCCAATATATCCCATATTGATACCTGGGCTAGAGTCTTCTTTAATTGATCCACTACATTGATCAGTCCCAAAGACTGAGTTTTTTGGACATAAGGATACTTCATTTTTTCCTAAATCTGGGTAGGAATCCCCTAGTCTTGTAGTGGCTGAGGCACTTCTTATCTAACAACAGCATTTCTTTGCCCTTGAGATGGAGGATTATTCATGACTTGTTCATTTACAATCTCAGGCTATTCCACCATTCTCCTCTTTGATCTGGTGTAATAATCAGATTGCACCACTGGCCTTAGGGAGGTAGATGCTTCGTTCAAGAAAATTGCTTCTTCATCTTCAACCCATGAGAAAAAAGCATACTCTGGGGCTATTTCTTCCTCTTGTTGCAAGGATATTCCTTGCATCTGAGCCACTAGAACTAAATTCTACATATCAGAAGACTGGTAGGCTTGATTGTTACTGGTACTAGAAAATTGACCATCCATTCTTCTTTGCTCAGCCACCCTTTGTTGTAGATTACCCCTAGGACAATCTCTGGGTGTATGAGCATCATTGCAAGGAAAACACCAAGCATTAGTATCATCCACATAATTATTATGACTTGGAACCATCTCCCTATTTGAGTTGGGAGGAATGGTCTGTGAGGCTGTGGGAACTGCAACTAATTGATTCGCTAGCTAATGGTTAGTTTGTTTTGGAAGACCTTGATATTGGTTTGGTTGGGATGAAAACCTGTTTCCTTGATATCCTTGATAAGGGGGCTTAGGGAAAGTATTCTACTACCTCTTTATATTAATCAGCTCATTGGAAAATGTCCTCAGGATATTCTTGATATCATCCATCTCAGATGGCTGAGCAGGGACAGGTTCTTTTACGAATGATGGAGGGTACGTGTACATAGACATAGGTGGGCTTATAGCTTTAGGAAATTCTTGAGGTAAGGGCAAGGAAATTTCTAGGAACATGGGCATGGGAGGCCTTAGAGGTAACTTTCCAGCATCTATTAAATGATTCTCAGCTCGAACCGCATAGTCATAAGCCCCTGGCAAAGTGTGTCCTCCTAGTGACTGAATCATAACAAATATATATGAATTCAAAGCCTTGAGATAAAACACTATGGCGATACCAGGTGGTGGCTTGGCTATAGCAAGGATTCTATCCCAAGTTTTCTAAAATCTGGTGTTGAAGTCGGTCATGTCCTCCTGTGGTCCCCTTTGAATGGTGATTAACTGCTGTAACAAAGAAGACTTATCACCCTTCTATGCAAATCTTTCAAAGAACAGACCTCCAAGCTGGTCCCATGTAGATATGGTATTTGGGGTCAAAGACCGATACCATTCTAAAGCTTTCCCCTTAAAATAAGTTGCTAATAACCTTATGGCCACATTTTGTTATGTGACAACATATATGGCATAGACATCTGATACATCTTGAAGATGTTCTACAGGTGTTTTAGAGTCTTACCCACTGAATTTAGGCAAAGCTTTTAGGTCATTTACTGGGATAGGATCCCAAATGGCTGGTGGTGTTGGGAGGATTAAGGGGCTACCAGTGTTCCAGCTTGCATAATTTCTTAGGGGTATAGGGGCTCCCATATTTGGTATTGGTACAAATTGGTTAGCTCTTCTTCTTGGACTTGTTACCAAAGGTGGAAAAAGATTACCTATATTTGTAGTAGACTATGATCTGGTGACTGGTCAACAGCTCTAACTCCTTATAGCTCTCTGGTTCATATGGCCTTGAAAGAAACTTCAAGACTGGTCCCACTGGGCATGCCAAAAATTTTTGATGCTTAAAATTACATGTGATTCTAATCAACAACAATGGGAAGTTTCAAGCTGTGGCATATTGCAGCTTAAAACAACCTCCAGATTTTAGAGAAGCTGGTCTCTTCTTTTGTATCAAGTGTGGGGAAAAAGGATAGAAAATTAAATAGAAACACAAATGTAGGAAATGAAACCTAACTATGACGATGCACCTGAGTGTAATTTTGATCCTAATCTTGAGCATAGTGAGACTATATGTAGGATTCATTTACATTTAAGAGCAAACAAGTGCATGATCAATGTAAAAGATTAAAATAATAGAAATAGAGACTCACAACAGAGACTTCTTTTGCTGAGATACAGAAAATGTCAACAAAGGCATAGGGTTTAATTTTATTATAAGAATCTTCCAATCACATAAGAGGCACTTAAACACGTACAGTTATGTAGGACTTTTGACTCAAGAAAACAAGACAAAAGCAAATGACATTCCTAATCACAACTCTAGAAAATCTACAGTGTAGACTACTTTTGCAAATGACACAAATAATATCAACAAAGGCATAGAGTTTCAATCTTCTTAATTCATTCAGCCACATAAAAGGCACATAAACATGCACAGTTACATCAACTTTACAACTCAAGAAAATGAGACAAAAGCAAATGATATTACTTAGTCACGAACTCTAGCAAGTCTTAACTTTTTATAATCATTCCCCCCTTTTTCATATCTTGTTACAATGCACTTTTATATCCTCAAATTTTATAGATAAAATAGTGCGACATTCGGCACATTCAATGCCTTGGATGTATCCTAGTCTTATCGGGAATGGCCATGCTAGAGTGGGGCAGCTGCCCTAACTATGGCATGTTGATTCATGACTAGTACCTCCTTTTGTGCTTGAATTTCTCATTCCATCACCTACTTAGCCGCTCAACTGTCTATTCTGCCTCCTCTTACAGGGGACAAATAGATGACCCTTTTAATGTTTGCAGGCCCCAAAAATCTACTTGGTGAACTACTTCATCTACCAGAAATAACTCCCACTGAGTTTCCCTACATCTCGCTTTGCGGCAACAGATATATGAAACACTCTATTCTATTGAAATAGAAGAGGACACTTAGTCAATTTCTTGAAATTCTCCTTATTACTTAGAAGGCACCAAAGAACAACACTTGGCACTTTTTGGTTGATTTATCGAAGATATGTGGCATTTTCTGCTTTCCCTATATCCAGCTCAGGAATGCTCCACCTCCAACACCTGTCACAATTTGCTTCTTCGATACTTAGCAATTTTAACAAAATAAACTCACTGCATTCCTTGCCTGAGCAACTAAAAAAAGAATGGATGCACGTGGCCATCTCTACTTGGTGACACTTGGTGCTTCCACAGACCTTTGAAATAAAACCTAAGACCCACCACAATATTTATCTAGTAATGAAGCTCGAGGATGGTCTCTAGGAAGTGGACATGGGGTAGTCTCCACTATCCTCTAAAAAAGTAGTCCAGGGCCTTCTGCGACTACCACTTGGCGCGTTCTGCTTCTTCCTACTACTTAGCTTGTTGAAAACCTTTGTCAAAAAATAGAATGAAACACGGGTGCTGATATGAGATGTGGATGCCGACACATGATGCGTTCTATTAATTTATTATTATATACGTGGCACATTCTGCAGCTCTCTTGAAAGTTAGGAAACGTGCCTCAGATGACTCCACTTAGCTAGAACCCATGCTTAGACTATGCCACTTGGCAGCTTCCACTACTCTTTGACACTTAGATGGAAAATGAATCAAAATAAATGAACCCACTCTCTATTTCAAAACTTCTACCGCCACGACCAAGGTATGTAGGAACAAAATTGCAGTGCGTGAATAAGACTCGAAATGCAATATAGAGTAAAAAAATTTACTCTACAATAACCTCTTAGGTGTGATAGCAGACATGGTGAAGTTTTAGATGGTGTTTTCTTGGGTGCCCACATTGTTAGGGAAAATATATAGGGAGTTATAGAGCTAGTGTACTAGGCACTGATAAGAGCTAGATATTACATTCATATTACACTGTTGGGCATATGAGCATATCCATGTGATCTACCCTAGAAGGACCCCATGGATTGGTTTCAGGGAGATGGTGTATAGTGTAGGATTCATTTGATGAAAGGAAGACTTGATTATACCACATGAAGATAGGGTAGTGTGGGATCTAGTACATTATAGATAGGTCTTCAACAAGCTATAGATAGGGGATGTTATTTGGAGGCCCTGTGTAGATTTCCCAGCATGACTGAGTATAGTGATAGAGATAGGTGATGTGGTTTGGGAGTTATGGGTTCATAAATGATATCCAAATCACCTTGAGCTATTCTATTTTTATAGGGTGCATTGACATTTCAGACTACTATAGGATATTCCACTAGCCCCATGATTGTATAGGCATGAGGATATAGAGCTAGACTGGACAACACCTGATACTTCAGTGGTTTTGATGAGACCACAAGAGGAGCCCACAATGATAGATATAGATGACATGGGGTACATGGATGACTATGTATCATGGTTTATAGGGGAGATAGCAAGGAGTGAGGAGAGAGTAGTAAGGCCTTAATAGGAGATTATGCAAGATGAGGTGAGAGGAGAGGCAGAGAAAGAGGCTCTAGATATACACATGGAGGAGGCACTAATATAAGATGCCCCTACTCAGGAGCTGATATATATAGATATATTTATGGTTGAGAAGGATACTCTAAGGGCTCAACTATAGGAGTTACAAGCAACCCATATCACATTACAGGGGTAGATAGCCACATTGCAGAGTGATCTAGAGAGCATGAGGGGTCAAAGGGACCATGTTATATAGGAGTACAATGTATATAGGGAAATTCTAGAGTAGATGAGGTCTACTCTAGCTGAGAGACCCACTCTAGACATTGCAAGTTCTAGCATGGCACCTCCTACAAATATGATACCACTCTAACAATATAGAGATTTGCTTATGAAGATGTCATATTATGAGAGGATAGTACATAGGTAGCTACTTGATGTTCCTTAGTTTGCTTCATACGTGGCTGGCCATCAAGATCATAAAGGACTCTTGGGGTACTATTAGTTTAGGTAGTATAGCAGGCCAAAGAGGGGATGATGAGGGAGGTGATAGTATTCACCTTAGTAGGATCAAGTTCACTGAGTAGAGCTCATTGTATAGGTTGAGATCCCCATTGTATTCATATTATGACATTTGTATAGACTTTGATATATATATATATATATAGAAATTTTATGTTTATAGATGGATCTTGTGTATTCACTTATAGATTTATTGATAGTTAGAGATATGTTAAACTTTTATGAATTTATGGATGGATTTTAGATTAGATGATATGCTTATTAATTTTGATTATTGTTATCATGTATGTTATGGATGGATTTTAGATTATGGATGTGATGGATTATAGATTTTAGATGCTATGTTTTTTTAATTTTGATCAGTGTTTATACATGCTATGGATTTTTATGGTTTGTTAATTATGGATTTTACATGTCATGGATTATGGATGTTATATC